>JARQOD010000006.1:93835119-93897496 GCA_033576555.1 Oophaga sylvatica
TTTTGGGAGCTGCCAGTGAAATTCTTCATGCAGACCACAGATAGGATTGTATCTGTATAGACTTAAGTTAAAGAGCTCCTTAGTTGTTTTAAGCTCACCTTGCTTAGAGTTTAATATCCCAGATCATTTATGTTCCTTCTGTGTTTGAGTGTGTATGCAAGTCTGTGTTTTCTCCAGTCTGTCTTATATTTCTAATCTGTGTATTTAGCAGAGATCAGCCCATATCCCTTTGGTGGTAATCAGAATCCTTCTTAGGACTGATTACAGGGTTCAGGGACTGATAGGAGACAGGGTTAGGCTGGAGACTTGGACCTCTGAACCATTATCAGTACCTCCAAGGTGAGGGATTAGTTAGGACCCCAGTTTAGGGTCAGGTTAGACCCCGGTCCTCTTCTTTCCTGTGACAGTGTATCAAGTCCTCAAGATTAATCCTGAGTTCAACGGATATCGTGTCAGGTAAATCTATTCTATATTTACATGCTGATGTTGCTAATCTATATGTTGTATAGAGTGTTGTTCTTTTAAGAATAGTTTACTGACATCGTACACATATCATAAGACCGCGTGACATTTTCACTGGCCAATAAAATTATTCCCAGTTGCCATGGATCCAGTAGCCCAGCTGGCTCTGCAGTTGCAGGGATTATCCATGGAGCTGACGGACATTAAGTCCAAAGTTTTGTCTCCCTCGGAGCAAACCAGATTTGAACCTAAAGTAGCTCTCCCGGACAGGTTCACTGGTGGGCGAGACAAATTTTTTACCTTCAGGGAAGCATGTAAATTGTATTTTCGGCTTCGGCCTCGATCATCAGGGAGTGAAGAGCAGAGAGTGGGAATTGTTATCTCGCTCCTACAAGGGGACCCTCAATCCTGGGCATTTTCCCTTCCTCCGGGATCCCCGGCTCTACAGTCAGTAGATCGATTTTTTACTGCCCTGGGTTTGGTATATGATGACCCAGATCGGGTCTCTCTTGCTGAGACAAAATTACGTAAGATACAGCAGGGAGATCGTCCGGCGGAGGAATTTGCTTCTGAGTTCCGTAGATGGGCCACAGATACTCAGTGGAATGACCCAGCTCTTAGGAGCCAGTTTTGTCATGGGCTTTCTGACAAATTAAAGGACGTTTTGGCTCAGTATGATTCTCCTCCATCACTGGAGGCTGCTATGGCCCTGGCTATCCGTACTGATAGACGGCTCCGGGAGAGGTGCGAGGTAACTCCGCCCCCTGTTGTTACTCCACCTACTACTAAAGTCCCTTATGTTGAGGTTCCTCTTGTCTGTTCGGAGGAGCCTATGCAGTTGGGAGGGACATCATTTCGTAGGAGGGGATTGGCGGTACGCCGCAGGACTAGAAGGTGTTTCTTCTGCGGGAAAGAGGGACATTTTGTTGGGGGATGTCCGTCCCGTGCCTTGTTGAGCAAGAAGTCGCCGGAAAACTGTTAATCCCAGGTTGTGTGGTGGACGACAACCTGGGAGTATGTATTTCGTCCGCTAGTTCTTCTCAGTTCCTTGTACCAGTGGAGGTGGTGGTTGGTACGAGAGTGGAGAGATTTTCTGTTCTTCTTGATAGTGGGTCCGGGGCTAATCTGGTTGACGCTCAGTTTGCTCAGGCTCAAGGTATGCATCTGAGTGTATTGGTCAAACCGATCCCTATATTCTCCATTGACGCCAGGCCTCTCGGCCAAGGTAGCTTTGTTCATGAGGTTCATAACATTGACCTTCGGGTAGGGGCAATACATAGGGAACTATTATCTTGTTATGTGTTGGAGGGTCTACCTACTCCTATTGTGTTGGGACTTCCTTGGTTGGTTAAACATAACCCTGTGATTAATTGGCAGTCCAGAGAGATAAGCCAATGGGGTGAGTTTTGCAAAAGCAACTGCATGAACACAGTCATCAGTGCGGTCGTGCCTAGTACTTTGCCTCCTTTTTTGGAGGACTTTGGGGATGTGTTCTCTGAGGAGGGGTGTCAGGAGTTGCCTCCTCATCGCGTGTATGACTGCTCTATTAATTTACTTCCTGATGCTAAGTTACCTAAAGCTAGGTTATATAACCTTTCTGGTCCTGAGAGGCAGGCTATGAAAGATTATATTTCGGAAAGTCTGGCCAAAGGGCATATTAGACCTTCATCTTCCCCAGTGGCCGCGGGGTTCTTCTTTGTGAAGAAAAAAGATGGAGGCCTACGCCCTTGCTTGGATTTCCGCGAACTTAATCGGATTACTGTTCGAGATCCGTATCCACTCCCTCTGATTCCTGATCTCTTCAATCAAATTGTTGGCGCCAAATGGTTCTCTAAATTGGATCTCAGGGGGGCGTATAATCTGATTAGGATAAAAGAGGGGGATGAGTGGAAAACGGCGTTTAACACGCCGGAGGGACATTATGAGAACCTTGTCATGCCTTTTGGTCTGACTACTGCACCAGCAGTATTCCAACATTTTGTTAATGACATTTTTCGTCATCTGGTGGGGCTGTTTGTGGTCGTATATTTGGATGACATTTTAATTTACTCGCCAGATCTTGTGTCTCACCAGGAGCATGTGAGACAGGTGTTGCAGATCTTGCGAGACAATAAACTATACGCCAAACTGGAAAAGTGTGTATTCGCCGTACAGGAACTTCAGTTTTTGGGTTTCTTGGTGTCAGCCTCCGGTTTCCGTATGGACCCTGAAAAGGTGAGAGCAGTGCTTGAATGGGATCAGCCAGAGGATCTTAAGGCTCTGCAGCGTTTTCTGGGGTTTGCTAACTACTACCGGAAATTTATTTGTAATTTCTCATCTGTTGTCAAACCTCTCACTGACATGACAAGAAAAGGGACGGATTTTTCTAAATGGTCGGACAAAGCTTGCCAAGCTTTTTCCTCTTTGAAAAAATGTTTTGCTTCGGCACCCGTTCTCATCCAACCAGATGCATCACAGCCGTTCGTTGTGGAGGTGGATGCGTCTGACGTAGGGGTGGGTGCAATATTGTCCCAGGGTCCGTCCCCTGGTAAATGGCATCCGTGCGCTTTCTTTTCTAAGAAATTGTCGTCCGCCGAAAGGAATTATGATATCGGCAATAGGGAACTTTTGGCCATTAAGTTGGCTTTTGAAGAATGGCGTCACTTTTTGGAGGGGCAGTCCACCCGGTCACCGTCATTACTGATCACAAGAGCTGTATTTGGAATCTGCTAAGCGTCTGAATTCCAGACAAGCTCGATGGTCGTTGTTTTTTACCAGGTTTAATTTTGTTGTCACTTATCGCCCTGGATCTAAGAATGTTAAGGCGGATGCCTTGTCTCGCAGTTTCCCAGGGGCCGGGAAAATGGATGACCCGATTCCTATCCTTCAGGAGGGGGTGGTAGTGTCGGCTGTATGTTCTGAGCTTGAGGAGGAGGTATTAGAGGTTCAGGGGGACGCCCCTGCAGGACCTCCAGGGAGACTGTTTGTCCCAAATCAGTTGAGACAAAAGGTTATTGAGGCACATCATAATTCTGCTTTAGCAGGACATCCAGGGAGTAAGGCTACTTTAGATCTCCTTTCTCGCCGGTTTTGGTGGCCTAACGTTAATAAAGATGTTTTAACTTTTGTCGCGTCCTGTGGGGTTTGTGCTCGCTCTAAGACCCCTCATACCCGTCCGTCTGGGACCCTCTTACCCTTGAAACTTCCGGAGCGTCCATGGACTCATTTGTCTATGGACTTCATCACGGACCTTCCTCAGTCGTCAGGGAAGACTGTCATACTGGTGGTTGTTGACAGGTTCAGTAAGATGGCACATTTCATTGCTCTTCCTGCCCTCCCTAATGCTAAAACTCTGGCGCAGGTGTTCATTGGGGAGATTGTGAGACTTCATGGGTTGCCTTCTGATGTGGTGTCAGATAGGGGTCTCAGTTTGTGTCCAAGTTTTGGAGGGCATTTTGTTTACGTCGGGGGATGCAATTGTCATTTTCCTCGGCTTTTCATCCGCAGACCAATGGTCAGACAGAGCGTCTGAATCAAAGCCTAGAGACTTATCTTCGGTGTTTTGTCTCAGAGAACAAGAAGGACTGGTCTTCTTTCTTGCCTCTGGCAGAGTTCGCTCTTAACAACAGGCGGAGCGAGTCCACTGGTAAATCCCCGTTTTTTGGGGCATATGGTTTTCATCCCCAGTTTTGTACTTTCAATGGGGGGGGCCCTTCTGGGGTTCCTGAGGAGGAGCGTTTCTCGTCGTCACTTGCTTCAGTGTGGAGAGGTGTATTGAATAATCTGAGTGCTATGGGGAACCGTTATAAACGTATGGCTGATAGGAGGAGAGTTTCTGGTCCAGATCTTAATGTGAACGATCTGGTATGGTTGTCTACCAGGAATATAAAACTTAAAGTTCCCTCCTGGAAGCTGGGCCCCAGATTCATCGGGCCGTACAGGATCAGTTCCATAATTAATCCTGTGGCATTTAGTCTGGACCTCCCTCCTACGTTTAAAATTCATAATGTGTTCCACAAGTCATTGCTTAAGAGGTACGTGGCACCAGTCATACCATCACCTCTACCTCCTCCTCCAGTGGTGGTCAATGGTAACTTGGAGTTTCAAGTGTCAAAGATCATTGACTCACGTCTGAATCGCCGGTCCCTTCAGTACTTGGTGCATTGGAAGGGGTATGGTCCAGAGGAGAGGACGTGGGTTCCTGCGTCTGACATTAACGCAGATCGTTTGGTGCGGACCTTCCACAGAACTCACCCGGGCAAACCTGGCCCTGAGGGTCCGGAGGCCCCTCGTAGAAGGGGGGGTACTGTCATGTGTGCATCGCCACGAAGATCGTCGCGGTTGCACATTCTGACTTCTCACAGCTGAGTTGCAGTTTCTTTGTGTTTGGCAGTTAGGGAGTTAATTCTGTCTGTGCTCAGTTCTGGGACTGGGTGCAGTTTCTCCCGGCTGCAATTAATTATTTGTTGATTGGTTTCCTTTAAATCTCTGGTTGTCTGTTTTGGGAGCTGCCAGTGAAATTCTTCATGCAGACCACAGATAGGATTGTATCTGTATAGACTTAAGTTAAAGAGCTCCTTAGTTGTTTTAAGCTCACCTTGCTTAGAGTTTAATATCCCAGATCATTTATGTTCCTTCTGTGTTTGAGTGTGTATGCAAGTCTGTGTTTTCTCCAGTCTGTCTTATATTTCTAATCTGTGTATTTAGCAGAGATCAGCCCATATCCCTTTGGTGGTAATCAGAATCCTTCTTAGGACTGATTACAGGGTTCAGGGACTGATAGGAGACAGGGTTAGGCTGGAGACTTGGACCTCTGAACCATTATCAGTACCTCCAAGGTGAGGGATTAGTTAGGACCCCAGTTTAGGGTCAGGTTAGACCCCCGGTCCTCTTCTTTCCTGTGACAGTGTATCAAGTCCTCAAGATTAATCCTGAGTTCAACGGATATCGTGTCAGGTAAATCTATTCTATATTTACATGCTGATGTTGCTAATCTATATGTTGTATAGAGTGTTGTTCTTTTAAGAATAGTTTACTGACATCGTACACATATCATAAGACCGCGTGACATTACTGGCCACAGTGTTCACCTTCTATTGGCGCCACCTTTCCTGCGGCGTCATTTTCTGACCTCAATTTCTGACTTGCCAGAAGGCAGAAGTGCTCAATGCAAGTCTATAAGAGCCAGAACAAGACTCTCATAGACCTGCATTGAAAAGTGACCTCTGGCTCGCTCTAGCGGACACTGGAGTGATCCAGCAGATCACAAACTGCCCGAGACCGAAGGTAGCAGAAAGGCGATAGAAAATGAAGACGGCATCAAATTATTATGAGACTAGGGTCAGGGACCTTACAATAGAAGCACCACTTCAACGCTACAATAAAAAAAACACTGGAATGTTGTTTTAAAATACTATGGGAGTGACGCTTTTCCTTATATAGTTTCCCCATTAATTTACATGCAAATTATTTGTAACCATTAAAAAACTAATTACCTAAGAACATACAGTATATCTTCTCCATACCTTGTAAAGTTATATTTTATACCTCTCTAGGGTGAATCAGGAATGGAAGGAGAACCTGGAGGACCTGGTGCTGATGGACGTGATGTAAGAATTTAAATTTTTTTTGTATCAGTGTGTTAATCCTGTCGCCAGTGTCTGATATATGCTTTACTAAATAAAAAAATAATACTATTATAATGAAAGATGGTTTTTAACGTTGACATTTGTATGCGTTTCAGAATATCCCTGGTAGAAGAGGTGTTGTCGGCCCACAGGTATGCATAGAAATGGTTGCCATTCTACAGTGTTCTAAAGAAAATCAATAAGGCCTCCATGTCATTGGTGTTTTGTGTATTGCAATTAGGGTATCAAACACAGGTTGGTTTTCTCATTTAGGGCTCATACCCATTTGCGAGAAAAACAATGGTCCGATTTCAGGACTGAAAATACGGACGAGTGCTATGTGTGTGTCATGCGAGTGTAATGCGATTTCCGTGCGATTTTTCCGCGAAACGTCCGTATGACATGCGTATACAATCCGATTTTAACATGAGGTTTTACATAGATCAGTTCTCTCTATGTAAAAACTCCTGTTAAAATAGCATTGTAAAAAAAACTGTACACATCGTTTAAAAAGCAAATAATCCTCTCTCTATATATATATTTATATTTCATAGAGATATAGATAGCAGAATAGCCGATAATTCAATTGTCAGCACCTGTAAAATCATTACAGAACCCGACAAGATATGAGACATGATTTACATACAGTAAACCATTGCATATCCGTGAAATTTATATATGTCCCTCACTAAAAATGTTAGTAGTGTGTGTGTAAAATTTTGGAGTTGTAGGTGTTAACTTAAAGGATTAATTCACAGAAAAAACTTGCGTGGGATCCCGCACAATTTTCTCTGCCAGAGAGGGCAAGCCAGTGACTGAGGGCAGAAATTAATAGCCTAGAGAGGGACCATTATTTTTGGGCCCCCCCTGGTAAAAAAAATGTGCACCAAGCCACCCCAGAAAAGGCGCACCCCATATGCCACCTCTACAGGGCAATGGGAAGAGAGAAAGTAAGTGCCATAATTGGCACATCTTACAGATGCGCCTTTTCTGGGGTGGCTGGGGGCACATTTTTTTTTAGCCGGGGGCCGAAAACATTGGTCCCTCTTAGGCTATTATTTTCTGCCCTCAGTCACTGGCTTTCCCTCTCTGGCGGAGAAAATAGCGCAGGAGCCCACACAATTTTTTCCATGAATTAATCCTTTAATTTAACACCTACAGCTCCAAAATTTTACACTCACACACACTACTAACATTATTAGTGAGGGACATATAAAAAAATAACGGATTTGCAATGGTTTACTGTATGTAAACCATGTCTCATAGCCGATCGGTGGTTGTTTAATAGCCTGTTTAGATAGGCTGACCGCACCTACATGCTCAAAGATTGATTGGTATTAAATCATTCTGTGTGCATAGACTTGAGGGTATGCCACACTAAGCGAGATCGCTAACAAGATCGCTAACGAGATCACTAAAACGTCACTATTTAGCGATCTCGTTAGCGACCTCGTTGTGTGTGCCATGTAGCAACGATGTGGCCCCTGCTGTGATGTCGCTGATCGTTTACTAGCATTCTGGACAGTTTTTTGATCGTTGGCGTCCCGCTGGTGAGCCTATATCGCTGTTTGGCACCTTTTGCGAACGACGAGCGACCTCGTTTGTGACGCATATGACAGGCGGGACTGTTTTTAGCGTCACGGAGTGGATCGCAATATCTGTAAGTTCTCTTTTGCGTCACAGAGAGGATTGCAGAAGTTGCAAAGCAGGCTAGCAGGACGCAGAGAGCAGGAGCAATGCTGGAAATTCCTATGAATCAGAAGCGCTCAGTACATGCTAATGACAGATCCTAATGACCGCCAAAGTCGTTACAGAGATCGCTGACCGCTGATGAGTCGTTTATGAGATCTCCTGTTTGGCAGCTACTAGCGACCTAAAAGAGATCACACCAACAATCTCGTTAGCTTGCATCGTTATCGAGATCGCTAACGAGATCGCTAAGTGTGGCAGTACCTTTAGACTAAGGAAGCGTATAAATCATTTCCTATGATGAATGAGCATTCTGCTCATTCGTTGGGTCATTGGGAGCATCTTTACTCTGCAAGCTGATTGGAAAACAAGCAATCCTGGGAACACTCATGGTGCATTTACACTTGCTAATTTTTGTAAATGACACCTAAAACTTGGGAACAGTTGATCATTAGTTAGAGATCAACAAAGTGTAGGATAAATTTCCAGTATTGAAAGAGTTGTTTAAAATTAAGAAGGAATAATTCTAAGTGTCTAATGTAAGATATTGAGGGTATATCAGAAGTTACTCATCGTTACAATGTCAGCTTGTGGAACATTTGAATGAAAAATTTAAAACAAATGATCTTTGTATTAAATGGTTAAATGGGTATTTCCAGATTCTAAAGTTATCTCCTATCTAGTTTATTGATCACTAAGGGTCTGACCACTGAGAAACTCAATGATTGCGAGAGCTATGCTCTGAATCCCGAAAATGGGGGTCCACAGAGCCCGATCTTGACCTTTACTTCAGTCATTATTGATTCATCATTATCTATTCATCCTATGAATAGGGATTAACTGGGAATATATCTTTATGGGTAGCACATTTTGTTAGAACTTCCTGATATTGAATTAAAGGGGTTTTCCACACTTTACAAAGTTGACTTGAAACAATTGCAGTCATGTAAAATAAAAAAAATCAGATGGTGTCACCCTCCCCAGATCCAGCGCTGGTCCTCCAATGCTGCCCCGATCTCTGACTTTTGGCTGTAGAGGTGATGTCAAGACTATAGTGTGTATCACCACCTCAGCCAATCATGGAGCTCAACGTCTCAGCCTATGTAGACAGCGCAAGCCGCTAACCTCAGTGTTTGATTGCAGCTGGGATACTCGCTGTCAATGTAAAATCACTGCTGCAGTGACAGCACAGAGACTGGAGCAGCAGCGGACAGCAAGAACTGGAGGAGGGAAGGGTGAGCACTGTCTGATTTTGTTATTTTAAATTATTGAAAGCATTTGGTATCCATATGCTTGAAAGTGGAAAGCTCCATTAATATCTAGCAGCGATGAGCGAGTATACTCGTTGCTTGGGTTTTCCCGAGCATGCTCGGGTGTCCTCCGAGTATTTTGGCGTGCTCGGAGATTTAGTTTCTGTCGACGCAGCTGCATGATTTGCGGCTATTAGACAGCCTGAATACATGTGGGGGTTGCCTGTTTGTTAGGGAATCCCCACATGTGTTCAAGCTGTCCAGCAGCCACAAATCATGCAGCTGTGTCGACAGAAACTAAATCTCCGAGCACACCAAAATGCTCGGAGGACACCTGAGCATGCTCGGGAAAACCCAAGCGACGAGTATACTCGCTCATCACTAGTCTCAATGAATTCCAATGGAATTTTGTTGTCACAAAAGATGTCTAACAGTGTATTTGCTTTAGGACACAGTGAAACATTCTTCAATGTATCTGTTTTGAGATCCTTTTATTCATATTGAAAAGACACATTAATGTGGCACATGACAAATGTAATAAATGATTTTTCTAACTGTGGTAATGATATGTAAATGATGTGTCCTGCTGCTTTCTTATGAGTTTTCTCTGATCCTCACAAAACCTCCTTCTATGCTCTTCTATTGACTATCTCCTCACATCATTGCCTCCAAGTTATCTGATGTGCATCTCTCATACTATGGATCTCACTAAAAATCAAACTTTCAGCCATCTTTGTCCTTAACCCTTAAAAGCAACTAACTTACCCATCGCTTCAGAAATCTTTTAATAACTATGCTACCCGTACCTTGCCATATGAGCCTCACTACTGTCTCCTTCTCTCCTTTCCTTGAAGAGTGTGAGCTCTTGTGGTTAGGGTCCTCTATCCCTCTGTGCCAGTCTTTCATCATTTAGTTGTGTTTACTGTACTTGATTTCTATTTCACGTTATATACTTATGTTATATATTTGTTAAATACTGTAAACTCTGTTTGCACCTTTTTTTACAATTACCTGAGAGCACTTTAAACTAAATAATAATATTAAAGAACATGAATATTTATCTGCAGGGAACAAAAGGTGGTCCTGGTGTGCCAGGCAGTAAAGGAGATCAAGGCTTGAGAGGTCCTCAGGTAAATTACTTAATTCATCCTATTTTATATACAAATTAAATACCAAAAAAAGTTTTGAAAACATTTTTGAGAAATGGGTGTATCTAGGGGGTTCAGCAACCAAATCTGTTTACGCCTATGGTAGCTGACTCTACCATATTATCCTATATGCTCGCTCCAAAAAGAGGGACACTTATCGTATCTTCAGTACAGCCCGACGCGTTTCCCCGTTAATTGAACGGTTCATCAGGAGGTCATAGACTGATGCGGACCGGCTGTCATGATAGATGATGGTGCACGTGTCGGAAACGCGTCGGGGTGTACTGAAGATACGATAAGTGTCCCTCTTTTTGGGAGCGAGCATATAGGATAATATGGCAATACTGTGTTATGTCTCATGGGCTGTTTATTAGGGCATGAGCCCGATCTCTATACTGGTGTTCCTTTATGTCTGTGACTAATAGTCTATATTAATGGCTTATTATCATGAAAAAAGACTTATTTATGGAGTGGCATGGGGACACTAAGGTATATATATGCTCTGCCTAATTTATGATGGCAATTTCTCCAAACTATACATTGCTAGTGATCTAGCTAATTGGAGTTATAAAAAGGGATACTATTGTTATCTTTTTTCAATTGTGTGTGCCTAGTTTAACCCCTTCATGACCCAGCCTATTTTGACCTTAAAGACCTTGCCATTTTTTGCAATTCTGACCAGTGTCCCTTTATGAGGTAATAACTCAAGATCGCTTCAACGGATCCTAGCGATTCTGAGATTGTCTTTTCGTGACATATTGGGCTTCATGTTAGTGGTAAATTTAGGTCGATAATTTTTGCGTTTATTTGTGAAAAAAATGGAAATTTGGCGAAAATTTTGAAAATTTTGTAATTTTCAAATTTTTAATTTTTATTCTGTTAAACCAGAGAGTTATGTGGCACAAAACAGTTAATAAATAACATTTCCCACATGTCTACTTTACATCAGCACAATTTTGGGAACAACATTTTTTTTTGTTAGGAAGTTATAAGGGTTAAAAGTTGACCAGCGATTTCTCATTTTTACAGCAAAATTTACAAAACCATTTTTTTAGGGACCACCTCACATTTGAAGTCACTTTGAGGGGTCTATATGGCAGAAAATACCCAAAAGTGACACCTTTATAAAAACTGCACCCCTCAAGCTACTCAAAACTACATTCAAGAAGATTATTAACCCTTCAGGTGCTTCACAGGAACTAAAGCAACGTGGAAGGAAAAAATGGACATTTTAATTTTTCCAACAAAAATTTTTGTTTAGCATCAATTTTTTCATTTTTACATGGGCATTAGGATAAAATGGATCCTAAAATTTGTTGGGCAATTTCTCCTGAGTACACAGATATCTCATATGTGGTCATAAACTACTGTATGGGCGCACGGCAGGGCTCAGAAGGGAAGGAGCGCCAGTTGACTTTTTGAATGGAAAATATACTGGAATATTTAGCGGTTGCCATGTCGCATTTGGAGAGTCCCTGTGTGCCTAAACATTGGAGCTCCCCCACAAGTGACCCCATTTTGGAAACTAGACCCCCTAAGGAACTTATCTAGATGCATAGTGAGCACTTTGAACCGTAAAAAAAAGAAAGTACTTTTTTTTCACAAAAATTTTCTTTTAGCCTCAGTTTTTTTCATTTTCACATGGGCAACAGTATAAATTGGATCCTAAAATTTGTTGGGCAATTTCTCCTGAGTACACAGATATCTCATATGTGGTCATAAACCACTGTTTGGGTGCACGGCAGGGCTCAGAAGGGAAGGAGCGCCATTTGACTTTTTGAGTAGAAAATATGCTGGAATATTTAGCGGTTGCCATGTCGCATTTGGAGAGTTCCTGTGTGCCTAAACATTGGAGCTCCCCCACAAGTGACCCCATTTTGGAAACTAGACCCCCTAAGGAACTTATCTAGATGCATAATGAGCACTTTGAACCCCCAGGTGCTTCACAAATTGATCCGTAAATAAAAGAAAGTACTTTTTTTTCACAAAAATTTTCTTTTAGCCTCAGTTTTTTTCATTTTCACAGGGGCAACAGTATAAATTGGATCCTAAAATTTGTTGGGCAATTTCTCCTGAGTACACAGATACCTCATATGTGGTCATAAACCACTGTTTGGGCGCACGGCAGGGCTCAGAAGGGAAGGAGCGCCATTTGACTTTTTGAATAGAAAATATGCTGGAATATTTAGCGGTTGCCATGTCGCATTTGGAGAGTTCCTGTGTGCCTAAACATTGGAGCTCCCCACAAGTGACCCCATTTTGGAAACTAGACCCCCTAAGGAACTTATCTAGATGCATAGTGAGCACTTTGAACCCCCAGGTGCTTCACAGAAGTTTATAACGCAGAGCCGTGAAAATAAAAAATCATTTTTTTTCTCAAAAAATGATTTTTTAGCCCACTATTTTTTATTTTCACAATGGTTACAGGAGAAATTGGACCCCAAAAGTTGTTGTCCAGTTTGTCCTGAGTATGCTAGTACCCCATATGTGGGGGGGAACCACTGTTTGGGCACACGTCAGGGCTCGGAAGGGATGTAGTGACGCTTTGAAATGCCGACTTGATGGAATGGTCTGCAGGCATCTTGTTACGTTTGCAGAGCCCCTGATGTGCCTAAACAGTAGAAACTCCCCACAAGTGACCCCATTTTGGAAACTAGACCCCGCAAAGAACTTATCTAGATGTGTGGTGAGCACTTTGAACCCCCAAGGGCTACACAGAAGTTTATAACGCCCGGGCATGAAAATAAAAAAATCATATTTTTTCCACAATCAGGATCTTTTAGTCCCCAATTTTTTTTTTCCAAGGGTAACATGAGAAACTAGACCCCAAAAGTTGTTGTCCAATTTGTCCTGAGTATGCTGATATCCCATATGTGGGACAAAACTACTGTATGGGCACACGTCGGGGCTCGGATGGGAAGTAGTGACGTTTTGAAATGCCCACTTGATGGAATGGTCTTCGGGCGTCATGTTACGTTTGCAGAGTCCCTGATGTGCCTAAACAGTAGAAACTCCCCACAAGTGACCCCATTTTGGAAACTAGATCCCCAAGGAACTCCTATAGATGTGTGATAAGCACTTTAAATCTCCAAGTCCTTCACAGAAGTTTATAACGCAGAGCCGTGAAAATATAAAATCATTTTTTTTCCACAAAAATAATTTTTTAGTCCCCAATTTTTTTTCCCAATGTTAACAGGAGAAATTAGAACCCCCAAAGTTGTTGTGCAATTTTTCCCGAGTACGCTGATACCTCATATGTGGGTATAAACCACTGTTTGGGCACACGTCGGGGCTTGGAATAAAGGGAGCACTGTTTGACTTTTCGAACGCAAAATTTGCAGGAATCAATGGTGGCGCCATGTCGCGTATGGAGACCCCCTGATGTGCCTAAATAGTGGAAACCCCTCAATTCTAACTCCAACCCTAACCCCAACACACCCCTAACCCCAACCCTAACCCCTACACACACCTAACCCTAATACAAACCCTAATCATAACCCTAACCCCAACACACCCCTAACCCTAATCCCAACTCTAACCATAAACCTAACCACAAGCCTAACCCTAATTCCAACCCTAACCCTAATTCCAACCCTAACCCAAATTCCAACCCTAACCGTAATTCTAACCTTAACCCTAATGCTAACCCTAACCCTAGTTCTAAGCCTAAGGCTGGGTTCATATTGCGTTTTACCAGCCCGTTCAACACGTAGCGTTGACCGGCTGGTAACGGTATAGCATAACGCGATCGCGTTATGCTATACCCGCTAGCGCAGATGAATCAGTAGATAATCAGCCGCGGATCCGCAGCAAAATCAGTCGCAGATCATCAGCAAAATCCGCCGCGGATCAGCAGCAAAATCTGCAGCGGATCAGCAGCAAAATCCACCGCGGATCAGCAGCAAAATCCGCCGCGGATCAGCAGCAAAATCCGCCGCGGATCAGGAGCAAAATCTGCAGCGGATCAGCAGCAAAATCCGCCGCGGATCAGCAGCAAAATCCGCCACGGATCAGCAGCGAAATCCGCCGCGGATCAGCAGCGAAATCAGCAGCGGATCCGCAGCGAATCCGCCGCGGATCAGCAGCGAAATCTGCCGCGGATCAGCAGCGAAATCCGCCGTGGATCAGCCGCGAAATCCGCCGCGGATCAGCAGCGATATCCGCCGCGGATCCGCAGCAAAATCAGCCGCGGATCAGCAGCAAAATCCGCTAGAAAAAAAAAAATTCTTTATTTTATTATTTGTCCCTACCTATGACAGGGGGGGTTCATTTACTTTTTTTTTATTTTGATCACTGTGACAGTTTATCACAGTGATCAAAATAAATTTTTGTATAATGGAGGGCGCACTGCGCATGCGCCGACCGGCGGGCGCACTGCGCATGCGCCCGCCATTTTCCAAGATGGCGGCGCCCATGAAGAATCCCGGGCAGCCGCCGGGACGGATCCAGGGACATCGGTGGACCGGGAGAGGTGAGTAGGGGGTGTCGGAAGGTGAGAGGGGGGATCGGTAGGTGGGGGCAGCCGATCGCAGGAGCAGGGGAGCAGACAGTGACAGCGGTGACCGATCGCTGCCATCTTTCGATGGCGGCGGCCGATCACCGCCATGACTTGGTGTGGGGGGGTCAGATCTTGGTGTCCAGCCATGGCAGATGCTATTGCAGCATCGGCCATGGCTGGATTGTAATATTTCACCAGTTTCATTGGTGAAAAATTACAAATCGCTCTGATTGGCTGTTTCACTTTTAACAGCCAATCAGAGCGATCGTGGCCACGTGGGGGTTAAGCCAACCCCCCTGTGGTGATGCAGTAAGGGTCCTGTTACTGCGGGTCGGGTGACCTTTCAGTGACCCCGGTCTCCCGGCCCGCAGGAACATGATTTATAGCATGACGCCGATGTCGGCGTCATGGGTCGGGATGGCACAGGTTTTCATGACGCCGACGTCGGCGTCATGGGTCGGGAAGGGGTTAAAGACTCTCTTCACTCCTGCCTATTGATTTATTGTTTTCCTACCTATGAGATAGGGTGCAATAGGGCAGTGAGGGATAGCCTACGCTGAGTGGGGGCACCAAGTCGAATCTCTAGTGGTGCCAACCTCCACGGTCAGGTAGGAATATTGAGGACTAGTGCAGGACACGCAATAGGATAGTGTTTTATTATTGGGTACACTTATTGTGTGCCTTTTTTGCACTGGGTTGGTGTTTTTTAGAAAAATATTAATAATATATTTAATTTTAGAGGGAATTTATGTTTCACACTCAGACACAGCCATTACACAGTACACAGCAGGGGCACATTTATAAGATTATCTCAGCACAGGAACAATTTCATAACAAATCCAATTGCCAAACTTATTTTTATTTCAAGATCTTTTAACAGTGGAGTAACTAGAGTCTGTAGGGTCCTAGTGCAAGATGTGGACTGCACCGCCCCATATATTTATACATGTCCTCCATTCTGGTATATATGTTCCTCATCCTGGTATATATATATATATATATATATATATACCGATATCCTGGTATTTATGTCACTCATCCTGGCTCCATCCTGATATATATATTCCCTATCTTGGTGTATGTCTCCTGTTCTGCCGCTGTTCTTTAATGTATAGAAAAAAGTAAACCGTTAAACTCACAAAGGGTGTACATAGAAGCCATGGACCTCCATAGCAGAAGTATAATGCACTCCCCATAGTCCTCCTTATAATATAATGCACAGCTCATAGTCCTACATTCAGATTAATGCACTCACCATAGTCCTCCATATAGTATAATGCACCCCATAGTCCTCCATATAGTGTAGTGCACCACATAGTCCTCCATATGGTATAATGCACAGACCATAGACATCCATGTAGTATAATGCACAGCCCATCATCTTATGTGTAGTATAATGCACAGTCCATCATCTTATGTGTAGTATAATGCACAGCCCATCATCTTATGTGTAGTATAATGCACAGTCCATGGTCATACATGTAGTTTAATGCACAGTACATAGTTATACATGTAATATAATGCACAGCCCATTGTTATTCCGAGGACGCACATCCAGCTAAAGTATTTGCTGGCTTTGGCAGGCAAATATGTACTTTCTTTGAGGAACAACCCTTTTATGAGCAGAGTTCTTGTCCCATAATATTTGCAATGAAAAGACATTAGCTATTTTGATAACCCAAAAAACAGTACTCACAAAAAGCACACTATAACAATTTTGGACACAAAATGAGACAACATCTATAATACTTCATGGATTCCTGTATAACCCAATTTCCTCACAGAAAAGCAGGTGGGAATTGGGCTGACACACTCTTTGGAGCAAAGTTTGTTAAAAAGGTACACTTTAATCAATAGATCTTGGAATAATAATAATTTCCACAATTTGATGGGTTAAAAAAATGTTCCTGTGCTGAGATAATCTTATAATTGTGTCCCTGCTGTGTACTGTGTAATGGTTGGGTCTGACCATACAGGAACATGGTCTGATCACACCACAGCTCCTGGGCAGAGGATGAAATAAAGAGTATACAGACAGGACAGCACGGGATAACAGCTGATTCTTTCTGTGAGGTAAAGCTTTTGCTGTTTGTTTTTAAACATGTAGATCAGTGTCCGGCCCATAGTCCTTAACAGCTCATTTACATATAAGAAAAACGTTTAGTTCTCTGGATTGAAACATCAGATTGAAGATATCACTGTATAATTTTAATCAGCTTCCTATGACCTACATGCCCATATAGATGGCTTATGAGTAGTGTTGAGCGATACGATACTGCAAATATCGGGTATCGGCCGATATTAGCTGTATCGGGCTTTCGATTCCGAGTACCGATATTTTCGTCATATCGGATACCGGAATCGGATTTGTCACTGTCACTGTGAGTGTCCGTCGGTCGGGTCTGTCAGGAGTCAGCGGCACTTACCTGGCAGAAGATCTCCGGCGGTCACGTCTTGGACTGCTTGATGGCCGCCATTATCTTCTCCCTGGCGGTCACATGCAGTTTTTCGCGATAACTGCAGTGACTGCAGGGTAATCCCGGCCGTAAACCAGTCCGATGACGTCACCGCCGGGGAAGCAGGTAATCAGCTGTGCTGCGCCGGGATGACAGGCTCTGCCTGTCATTCTGATGTAGCAGAGCTGGATCGTCGTGGGACACTCGTTACTATGGACTGCGTCGGACAGGTGGTATACTGCTGTTTTTTTTTTTCATTTTTTTACAGGAGATCGATGGCGTCGCAGGATGAGACTGTAATAAAAGTAATGAAAACTGTGTTGTTTTTTTTATTAAATTAAAAAACTTTTTTATGAACATTCACCCGTCCGGGTACATCAACAATTTAACTATTTACATACAGGGACCCTGTCCGGGTTATTTATAATTCTTTGGCAGGGGTGTTCCAGGTACCACCTGGTACTCTTCTGATGCTTGCCATTGCCAAACATCCGAGACACCAAGGACCACCAGGACCTGATGACGTCGTGTGGCCTGTACAGTCAAGTCGTGACCCGCTATCTGTGTCTGTGTGGCCACCTCTTTCATCTCCCTCCGGGTCTGGAGCCCTATGTCCCGGACTGAACGAACCCCAGGGGGCCTAACAGGTGCCGGGTACGGGCCAGCTATCATTATCATGTCCATAGCTGGGGCTGCTGAGGAGACCACTGAGGGAGGCTGGGGAGATTTACGGCGTGGGGTGGGCACTTGTGCAGAGGCCTGGATGTGGGAGGCTGAAGGCTCCGAGGGTCTCACAGGTTCCTGACACTCTGGGGACCAGGGGTCGCACCTGGTGACATTTAGGGCATACCATCCATTGTAACCCCAGTGTCGGGTGTAAGTTACCAAGTCTCCTGGCAACAGGTCCCTCCCCGGGTGTCCTTCAGGGAGGTGAGTCTCCACGTCCCGCCGGGTCACAAACACTTCTAAATAAAGTCCAGGCTCCTGGATGAAGCCCCAACCAGCTTTCAATTTAAAGCTCCGTACTGCACCCTTACGCCGCGGCTCCCTCAGGGTTCCTTTATCTTTTCTCATCCGGTCCTTATCTGCCCGGTCCTTCTCAATGTGACGTTGGCGAAGCTTCTGGGATTCGCACTGCTCCCTTTGTCGCTCGGCTTCTCTCTCCCGACGTCTACACTCTTCCTCCTGATGCCGGTTGTAATTCTCCTCCACCAGCATCTCCATGTCTCCACCATCAAACTGCAGCTTACGATGTCTGGTTTGCGGCAGCTCTCCTGGCGCCCGACAGTCCTGGCGGCGCTCACCTGCGGAGGAAGCAGCCGGCTCTGGAACAGATGACAGTCGGGGCTCCGGTACAGACAGGTAGACCTCTGGTGCCTGCGCGGCCTCCTCCATGAGGACGGGTGTCGCTTCTTCTGTCTCAGCGATGGGGGCAGACAGCGGGATCTGGGGTGCTGCCGGTGCAGCGTTTTTTGCAGGAACGGGTGCCTCCACTGCGACAACGTCAACCGGATCACATTGCAAGGGCTGGGATGCCCGCACGGACTCCTCTACTAGAACGGGTGCCTCACCTTCCGGTACAGACACTTCAGGTAAGAGGGATTGGCGCCGCTCCAAGTTTAGTTTTAGGGCACGCCAGCTGGCTTCCATCCTGGCGACCTCCTCCCGGTGCCGGGCCAGGCCTCTTAGGGTATCCTCCGCTTCTTGCAGCGTGGGAGGGTTTCCAGGCCGGGTGCCCAACGGTGGTTCCGTGGCGATCGGGTCGCTTCCGTGGGGGGAGAGCTCTGACTGCTCCATCCCTTCACACTGTCATGGGTGTATCGCCACAAGGATCGTCGCGATTACACACTCTGACTTCTCACAGCTGAGTTGCTGTTTCTTTGTGTTTGGTAATGAGGGAGTTAATTTTACCTAGCTCTTTGCTAAGACTAGGTCCAGCCTCGCCCGGCTGCTTTTGATTATGTTCTAATTAGATTCCTTCATATACCTGCCAGTCTGCTTGTTAGATGCCGGTGAAAGCCTTTATGTAGTCTAGCAGACTGGATCGGTTCTGAGAATACTTAAGCTAAGAGCTCCTTAGTTGTTTTTACTCTTACAGCTTATAGTTTATCTCTGAGACCTTAGGTGTTCCTACTGTGTGTGAGTGTTGTATGTAAGACTTTATTTACTTTATTTCTTGTCTTTCTTGTATGTCTTTCTGTTCATTAACCGTTACCTGTTCATTCCCTTTGGTGGTAATCAGGGTCCTTCTTAGGACTAGATTACAGTTGGCAGGGATTGATAGGAGACAGGGTTTACGCTGGTGGCCTGGACCTCTGTACCTTTAACAGTACCTCCAGGTAGAGGGATTAGTTAGGACCCCAGTTTAGGGTCAGCATAGACCCCGGTCACCCTCTAGCCGGAGACAGCGTATAACGGATTCCGTATTGACCCACTGGACTTTCTGTCAGGTAATTCTATGTTATCATATATCTATGCGCATGTTATATTGTATGTTGCCCTTTTGATATAGATTACTATCATCACATATATATATATCTGCTATACAGCGTGACATTTTCACCGGCCATACTAAAGATTCTCTCCAGCTGTCATGGATCCAGTAGCCCAGCTGGCCCGGCAGTTGCAGGGGTTGTCCATGGAGTTTGCAGACATTAAGTCCAAGGTTCTGTCCCCCCGGAGCAAACCAGATCTGAACCTAAGGTTGCTCTTCCGGACAGGTTCACTGGTGGGCGGGACAAATTTTTTACTTTCCGGGAGGCATGTAAATTGTACTTTCGGCTGCGGCCTCGGTCATCTGTGAGTGAAGAGCAGAGGGTGGGAATTGTTATCTCGCTCTTACAAGGGGACCCTCAATCTTGGGCGTTCTCTATTCCTCCAGGCTCCCCAGATCTCCAGTCAGTGGATCGATTTTTTACTGCCCTGGGTCTGGTATATGATGATCCGGATCGAGTTTCCCTTGCTGAAACAAAGTTGCGTAAAATACGGCAAGGAAATCGTCCAGCGGAGGAATATTCTTCTGAGTTCCGTAGATGGGCAACAGATACTCAGTGGAATGACCCAGCTCTTAGGAGCCAGTTTTGTCAAGGGTTGTCTGACAAATTAAAAGATGTGTTGGCTCAGTATGATTCTCCTCCATCACTGGAGGCTGCTATGGCCCTCGCTATTCGCATGGATAGACGAATTCGGGGAAGACGCGAGGTAACTCCGCCTCCCGTGATGACTCCATCTACTACTAAAGTCCCTTAAACTGAGGTTCCCCTGGTCTGTTCTGAGGAACCCATGCAGTTGGGAGGGACATCTTTTTGTAGGAGGGAATTGGCGGTGCACCGCAAGACTAGAAGGTGTTTCTTTTGCGGGAGAGAGGGACATTTTGTTGGGGGGTGTCCATCCCGGGCCTCTTTGAGCAAAGGAGTTAACCTGGGAGTGTGTATTTCGTCCCCAAATCCCTCTCAGTTTCTCGTGCCTGCGGAGGTGGTGATTGGTACTAGAACTGAGAGGATTTCTGTTTTTCTTGATAGTGGGTCCGGGGCTAATCTGGTGGACGCTCGGTTTGCCCAGGTGCATGGTATGCAACTGAGTGTATTGGCCAAACCGGTCCCTATAGTCTCTATTGATTCTAGACCTCTCGGTCAAGGTAGCTTGGTACAAGCTGTTCATAACATAGATCTTCGAGTAGGGGCAATACATAAAGAGCAATTGTCTTGTTATGTGTTGGAGGGTCTACCTACTCCTATTGTGTTGGGACTTCCTTGGTTGGCTAAACATAACCCAGTGATTGATTGGCAATCCAGAAAGATAAGCCAGTGGGGTGAATTTTGCAGGAATAACTGCATGAGCACGGTCATCGGTGCGGTTGTGCCTAGGACTTTGTCTCCTTTTCTGGAGGACTTTGGGGAGATGTTCTCAGAGGAGGGGTGTAAAGAGTTACCTCCTCATCGCGCATATGACTGCTCAATAAAGTTGCTTCCTGATGCCTTATCTCGTACTTTCCCAGGGGCCGGGAAGACGGATGATCCGGTTCCTATTCCTCAGGAGGGAGTTGTAGTGTCAGCTGTATGCTCTGAGCTTGAGGGGGAGGTATTGGGGGCTCAGGGGGACGCCCCTGTGGGACTTTCAGGGAGACTGATAGTTCCAGATCGGTTAAGACTGAAGGTTACAAACGGATGGCTGATAGGGGGAGAGTTTCTGGTCTAGATCTGAAGGTGAACGATCTAGTTTGGTTGTCTACCAGGAATATAAAACTTAAAGTTTCCTCCTGGAGGTTGGGTCCCAGATTCATCGGGCCATACAGGATCAGTTCCATAATTAATCCTGTGGCATTTCGTCTGGACCTCCCTCCTACGTTTAAAATTCATAATGTGTTTCACAAGTCATTACTTAAAAAGTATGTGGCACCAGTCATACCGTCACCTCTACCTCCTCCTTCAGTGGTGGTCAATGATAACGTGGAATTTCATGGGTCGAAAATCATTGACTCACGTCTCAGTCGCCGATCCCTTCAGTACTTGGTTCATTGGAGGGGGTATGGTCCTGTGGAGAGGACGTGGGTCCCTGCGTCTGATGTTAACGCAGATCGATTGGTTCGGACCTTTCACACAACTCACCCGGGCAGACCTGGCCCTGAGGGTCCGGAGTCCCCTCGTAGAGGGGGGGTACTGTCATGGGTGTATCGGCACAAGGATCATCGCGATTACACACTCTGACTTCTCACAGCTGAGTTGCTGTTTCTTTGTGTTTGGTAATGAGGGAGTTAATTTTACCTAGCTCTTTGCTAAGACTAGGTCCAGCCTCGCCCGGCTGCTTTTGATTATGTTCTAATTAGATTCCTTCATATACCTGCCAGTCTGCTTGTTAGATGCCGGTGAAAGCCTTTATGTAGTCTAGCAGACTGGATCGGTTCTGAGAATACTTAAGCTAAGAGCTCCTTAGTTGTTTTTACTCTTACAGCTTATAGTTTATCTCTGAGACCTTAGGTGTTCCTACTGTGTGTGAGTGTTGTATGTAAGACTTTATTTACTTTATTTCTTGTCTTTCTTGTATGTCTTTCTGTTCATTAACCGTTACCTGTTCATTCCCTTTGGTGGTAATCAGGGTCCTTCTTAGGACTAGATTACAGTTGGCAGGGATTGATAGGAGACAGGGTTTACGCTGGTGGCCTGGACCTCTGTACCTTTAACAGTACCTCCAGGTAGAGGGATTAGTTAGGACCCCAGTTTAGGGTCAGCATAGACCCCGGTCACCCTCTAGCCGGAGACAGCGTATAACGGATTCCGTATTGACCCACTGGACTTTCTGTCAGGTAATTCTATGTTATCATATATCTATGCGCATGTTATATTGTATGTTGCCCTTTTGATATAGATTACTATCATCACATATATATATATCTGCTATACAGCGTGACACACACTTCTGCTCGTGTCCATTAGCCATCTCTGCCAAGTCACATGTGTCATTAGCATCTGGAGAGGGCCCCTCTTTTGTAGTGAGGCGGGACCTTCGTGTTAGTTTCCGCACACTGAGGAGGATGAGGAGGCGGAACTCAAGAGCTGTGGGGCACGATCTTACATTGCAGTACCATTTAGAGTGGTCGGCCATCGTTTTCGCGCCACTGAGTGAGTGTACACCCACGAAGAGCACGCCCTTCTTCTTCACCAGTGCCTCGTCGTGACGCAGATATGGCGGAAAAATGGCAAATACATTCTCTGATGATTTTAGCAATTCTCAAGCACAAAACCAGTTCAATTCAGGCACACAGGACTCGCTTATAGCGAGCTACAGAATCCTGTTCGTGACGCCCAAGTTGAGTCGCACAGAGCCAGAGGTTTTGGGGGTACTCGGCACCGAGCCCGTCGACTTCTATGGGGTATGTCACGGCTTTACCCGGCAATTGAATCAGAGTCTATTTTACTATGTAGAAGTGTATAAACTATAAATATATGTATATATATATGTCACAATGACATGTATATATATATATATATATATATATGTATTCTATGTGTGTATATTTTGTGTTTACAACGAAAGAAAGTGTTTTTTTAGTTGCGATATTTTGTTCCCATAGACTTACATGGGACTTCCGGTATCGGAATCGGATATCGACGATATTTAGTGATATCGGCGATACCATTCCGATCCGATATTTTTAGATATCGAGCAGTATCGCTCAACACTACTTATGAGGGTTCATCCTACTCATAGATTCCCTTTAATTAAAGTACTCTTCAGCCATGCCATAAAACATTGGAGACATTGATTCAAGGCATGAATCTTTATGGACTGGGTTACAAAAAGGACTGTAAATATATAAACAGACGTTTATTACATCATACATTGCTTCCAAACAATATGTAGACTGGACTGAGAACAAGATAAGGATTATCAACATTCCTTCAATCTTTTAATATGAATCATCTCCACTTGGAGGTTTGACCCATGCAGCTCTCCTCCCCAGGTCATTGCTAATCTTTAGTCTGTATTTGGGATATAGAATACATGCAGATGATTATGAAAAATTGCATCACGGCCAAAGAATCTATGTGAAGAGGCCACTGACCTCTAACATCTAACTTATTACTTTATCTCTGTTTGGCACTTTGCTGAATAACAATGTGGTCAATGTGGTTTGAACGTTTCAACTAAACAATTTAAACGATTTTCTGGCAATGTGTGTAAATTAGTCATATAGGAGATATAACTTTATCTTATATGCACATTTAATGTAAAGATAACTGAGTTTGCGGCATTTTATTCCTTTGTAGTCAAAACTTCTGCCAGAAAAACTAGGAAAGGAAACAAACATGAATCTGTCGACCACATTTCTTAAACATTCCTCATGGGATCACTCACGCGCATCTTGTTTTAAAAGAATCTTGCTTGATTCATATGTTGTGATTTCTCAGATTAAATTACATTGGTTGGTTGTAGTATCACTATTAAATCCAATCACTATGAGCCAAATAGAAAAAAATTGTATTGTCAAACTTGCGATTTCTAAAAAATAATAGCATTGAATTATATTATTAAATATTATTACATAGATGCAATATATTAGAGATGAAAATAAGTTACATTTAATTTGTTTTACTAAACTGCAGGTACATAAATGGAAGAGTCAAGCCCCATAGAAAACCTTTCATTGGGCCTCTCCCCACATGGCATGTTCCTCCCACTGTGATGATTAGTCTGACTCTTGACCTGTTAGTAGTTCATATACCATACACATCTTGCTATGTATAATATGTACCCCCAAACTTAGATTTCAGAAAATAGAAAAAATGTTTCCTATTTTTATCATCCCACGTTGTTTAAATAAGTGGATGGGTCAATACCACTGATTTTCATACTCTAGGTTAGAATAGAGATGTGATAGTCAAAAGTAATCTTGTGTTAGTGTTTCTATGCAGCATGTACATTATACAAAGACAGCCATGCAGCATCCAAGAATGTACATTGACCTTAACTGAGGCATGTGAGGTCTGAAGTGCTTTGGATGTTGTTGTGGGGTCTTTTTTGACCTCTAAGATGAGTCATCACTAGGCTATTGGGGTAAATTTGGTCAGCTAGCCACTGCTAGGAAGTTTCACCACTTTTCCATGTTTTCGCCATTTGTGTATAATGAGTCTCACCGAGGTTTGCTGGAGTCCCAAAGCTTTAGAAATGGCTTCATAACCTTTTCCAGACTGTTAGATCACAGTTACTTTGTTTTTCACTTGTTCCAGAATTTCTTTGGATCGCGACATGGTGTCTAGCTTTTGAGGTTCTTTTGGTCTACTTAATTTTGTCAGGCAGGTTCTACTAAAGTGATTTCTTGATTGAGAACAGGTGTGGCAGTAATCAGGCTTGGATGTGGCTAGAGAATTTGAGCTCAGCTTCTCAAGAGGAGGGCAATCACTATTTCACACAGGGCATTGTAGGTTTGGACTTCTTTTTTCCTTAATAATAAAGACCTGCATTTATAAACTGATTTCTGTGTTTACTTGTGTTATATTTGTCTAATATTTAAATTTGTTTGATGTTCAAACATTCAAAAGAATAGGAAATCAGGAAAGGGCAAATGCTTTTTCACACAACTGTATGTGGTAACATGCCAACTACATTCTGTTTTATGTTCTATTCTAGTTGACAGGTGATTGCAAGTATACAAATCACATACTTGTAATCATGGGACAACTGCTGGAACTGACAAGCCAAATCCTCACGGTTTGTAATTTACACACTGTTAGGATTTTACAAGCTGCGTTGCTCACTGACAATTTATTCAATGGTGGTCAAATTTTCAAAAAACATGAAAATACCAAAAGTAATATTAGCATCAATATTTCAATATAATTGACAAATAATACCACCATAATCAAATATTATCAGCATATATCAGTAGTGAATGAGAACACCACCACGCTGATCATTAATCAAAGCCACTATGACTGATATTACCATATGATGATCATATAACGATAATATAATTTCTACACCAGTGCTCTCCAGACCATACATGTGTATAGTGTCCAAATTCTTACCAGTGACATTCTGAAAAATCATAGTCATTTATTTTACTTTTTTATTTCCATTTGGGTCAGTCAGTCATAACCAATTCTTCTGTATCCCTATAAATAGTATGATGGTTCCCTCAGCTTTCTATATACAGTGTAATGGCCAATAAGCTCCCTATATGTAGTATAATGCCCCCACAGCTTCCTATATAAAGAATAATGTCCTCACAGATCCCTATGCCCTGTTGTGGTGGCAAGTGGGGTAATAGGGTTGGGGTTGATGTCAACTTTGTAATGTCAGCTGACATGAAGCCCAGGGTTTAGTAATGGAGAGACGTCTATAAGACGCCCCCATTACTAACCCCATAATAAGATTTGAAATAAACCCATGGCAAGAATAAAATCCTTTATTTTAAATAAATACTCCCCAACCCTCGTTTCCCCATTTATTACAGTGTAAATTAAAAAAATTTTAAAAGATCATTATATTCCTCACCTGTCCGATAATAATCCATTTGTCCAATGCCGTAATCCATCTCTGCTTCATCTGAATGACAGACTGAGCAATGGTAATGATGCAACCATTCAGCCTGACATCCAGGAGATAGTGAGCTGAGCGTCAGAGCGTAGCTTCAGTGACCTGTGGTGACGTCATTGAGGTTACCGCCAGTCACTGAAGCTGCGTATCCAACGGGCAGCTCATTGTGAGCATACTGATGTGGTGACCTCAATCAGATCACTGCCAGCACAGTGAGAAATTTCTCACTGTGCTAGCCGTGACGTAATGAAGGTTACCGCAGTTCATCTGCTGTCTCACACTTAACTGAGCGTATGAACAGCAGGCAGTAACTGACAGTAACCATTATAATGTTACCTCTCATCACTAAACCTGTGTCCCAAGCTTAACAGTGTCTCCTGGATTCATGACTGAGCAGTGTTTTATGCCACTGCTCAGCCATGTAATCCAGATGTAACACAGATGGATTATGGCGTGGGACAAATGGTTTATTGTTGGACAGGTGAGGAATATGTTTTTTAATTATTTTCATTTTTACAGTAATAAATGGTAAAATGAGTGTGGGGTTTGTTTATTTCAATTAAAGACTTTATTCTTTCTGTGTTTTTAACAATATGACTATGAGGTTAGTAAATGGGGACGTCTTATAGATGCATCTCTATTACTAACCCTTGGGCTTGATGTCAGCTGACAATACAAAGCTGACATCAACTCCAACCCTATTACTCTACTTGCCAGGGCACCAGGGCAAGTGGGAAAAGTGAAGCTAAGTGCCAGATTTGACGTATCTAATGGATGCACCATTTCTGGGGCGGCTGAGGGCTGATGTTGGTAGCCTGGGAGGAGGGCAATACCCCTGGCACCTTCCCAGGCTATTAATATAAGATAGAAATTTTTAATCAACCCACAGCTGTTTGTTTAGCCTTTGCTGGTTAGAATTAATAGGGGGTCCCTATTTAATTTTTTTTCAGGGGTTCCCTGTAAACTAACCAGTAAAGGCTAAGCAAACAGCTATGAGCTGTTATTAATAGCCTAGGTTCCTTTTGGGATATTGTCCTATTTACCAGATTAGCAACACCATGGGCTTTTCCTCTGCTGGTTATCAAAATTATGCTGCACAAAAAAAAGAATATGTCTGCGGTTTTTCACACGGACGCATGATCCTTGTGAAAAACCTGACTGTTATGTTTCGGTAGCTGAGGAGAAATTGCAAAAATAGCCAAAGAAGCAATACACCAGAGATTCTGGAAACTATTGGATTGCATGACCCTAAACTAACCGCAACACTAGAAGTAGCCGTGGAGCGTACCTACGGTGATCCTAGATGCCTCGTCACAGCCGGAGAGATAGCTACACCTAAAGGTAGAAAGATGAATGCTATCTGCCCCGTAGCAGAATCCCCAAAGAAATAGGAAGCCCCCAAACATGTAATGGCGATTAGACCAGAAGAAAATACGAACACAGACAGAAAATAGAATGAGCAAACGCTGGGCCCAATCTGTCTAGATAGAAAAGTATAGGAAAGAATTCTTGACTGCAACCCAAAAAACCCTGACAAAAATACCAACACTTCTGATTAACAAAAAACCTGAGATCACACGATCTTTGCCACCTAAATCAGATCCCTGGTGTAACACACAGCAATTCAGCAAATAAAAAGTGAAATAGGAACAGAGCAAAAGTGCAAACACAAACTGAGCACAATTGCAAAAAGGGGACCAGGCTGAAGTCTACTGCTAAGCAGGAAACCAGCAAGGAAAATCCAACCAGAGGAAAAAAAACAGCAAATCACTTATCTGAATGAGAGCAGGAATGCAATCTGAGCTCCAAGCAAGACCTGAAAGAACAATTGATTACCGGCAAGGCTGAAGGGAGTTCAGGTCACTTATATCAGACCATTCAGAGCCAGCTGAAGGCTATTCAGCAATTAGTTCATTACCCTCAGCAACCACCGGAGGAAGCCCCAGCTCAGAAGTCGCCTCCAGAGTATTCACAACACCTGACATGTGTACACTACCAATGAATAGAATGAGTATGCGTATGTCCGTATTTGCAGTCCTTAAAAACTGGACTACATATGGACATAAAACACAAATGTGTGAAGGGGCTTAACAGTAATTTTAACATGGGGTACCCAAACTTTTGCATTCCACTGTATGCCTTAAGTAATGTATGAAAGCTGTCAGGGTCGGTCTGGCCTGTCGGGTAACGGGGATTCCCCCGGTGGGCCCTTAGCTGTGGGAAGGAGGAGAAGAAGGAAAAAAAAAGTGCGGTTTTAAGTGGCGCGGGCCCTTTAAAAGCGCAGGTCGCGTATGTGCAGCGGCGCATGCACGCAGTGTTCATTATCTGAACTGCTGCGGCGCGCATCCTGATTGATACTGGCAATGTGTGCGCCTGTCGTCACGGCGTATGACATCATTGTCATGCGCCGCATGTGACGGGCGCACACATTCACCGCCGGCCTCTGCTATGTCGGCAGCCATTTTACAATGAGCGCACCGACCTGCAGAGGAGGAGGACGCCGCCAAGAGCGCAGGCAGGTAAGAGTAAAAGATATTGTTTTTTTTTTCAGCCGATGCTCCACTATAATGGGGATAACGACTGACAGATATTTGTATATAGCTGTAAGGTGGGCCCTTAGAGTCCATTCCCCTGGTGGGCCCCAGACACCCCAGTCTGACCCTGAAAGCAGTTACTGTCTAGAGAAAAACCCTGGGAGTTTGAACTTTGCATTCACGCTATCTGGTACATTAAGTAGAGAAAATTTTAATTACTCTAAATGTATGTCTGGTAAATCTCAGCCAGTTCCAAAACCCTTTATTTCTAATTACAGGGCCTAAAAATGCTTTATGTTTGCCAAAAATAAGTTTTTGAGTGTTTTATCAACTATATATTTCACTTTCTGTCATGCATTTACAAGAAGTTTTAATTCTTATCAAAACTGAACTACTTTATGACTGTTTTGTGTGCCAAAAAAAATAAATGCATAATTGATAATTTTACATTCAACTAGATGATTCTGCATAAGTTTTCACATTTGAAAGATGCTTATAATATACATGCACAATTCAATTCACATGAGCAAATTGACATCTGAATGACTGAAGAAGAAAGCAGATGTGTATTGCAATATCCAAGTTCAGTAGTCAAAAATTTGTAGATTCTGTGTTGGAATTTTGAGAGAGTTGAACATAAATGAACACCCTCAAAAATCAATGAATGAAGAAGAGGAAGGCTTAAATTTCTCCAAAATCATGTGGAAGACTGATCAGTTCCTAAGGAAAATGTTAACTTTAAGTTATAGCTATTGCTAAATGCTAGGGTTTACCTATGTTTTTGGCTTCTGAATTCTACCTTAGTTTTTGGAAATAAATACTACAAATGGAAATCTGCTGTTTTTATTTAATCTAGATATACATAATAAAATGAATCTACTTTTTTCAATAGGGAGATAAAGGAATCCCTGGAGTCAATGGAGAAAAAGGAAAAAGCGGCTCAGTTGGCCTTCCGGTATAGTTTATAGTTTGATATAATGCATTTTAGTTATATTTATCTACAGTATATAAATATATATATATATATATATATATATATATTATATATATTTGTATCTATGTATATAAATTTATACATATAAATCTGCCCATACTCTTTGTTATGCAGGGCCCCTTTGGCATTCCAGGTGTTAATGGAGATCCTGGCAATTCTGGACAAAAGGGAAAAAAGGTTTGTTGAATATTAATTTAGGAAAACAGTGCAATTTCAAAGTAGGTCAAACCTTAAATCTTTTCCTGACATAAAGACAGGCAAACTTAGCATCAAATGAACATAAAACTGGCTATAATATCTAAGATTCTTAGCATTCCAAAGAAGTCAAATGGTTAATGGAAATATTCAGTGTATTCTAAGGTTAAGTTCCCACGATGAGTTCTTGCTTGGTTTTTGATATTGCAGATTTTCTGTACCATTTCTGCGCCTATTATTTTGAGGCACAAGTTGTACTTTTGAACGACACCATTGGTTTCACCATGTCAAAAAATTCCAAGTGCGATGAAATTTCAAAAAAGTACAGTCCCACACTGGTTTATTGTTTGGCTTTTTTACTAGGTTCACTACATGCTAAAACTGACCTGCCACTATGATTCTCCAGGTCATTACAAGTTCATAGACACCAAACATGTTTAGGTTCTTTTTTATTTAAGTGGTGAAAAAAAATTTCAAAATTTGTAAAAAAAAAAAAAATTTTTCCCATTTTCCTAGACTCGTAGCGTCTCCATTTTTTGGGATCTGGGACTGGGTGAGGGCTTATTTTTTCTGAGTCGATCTGACGTTTTTATTGATACCATTTTGGTGTAGATACGATCTTTTGATTGCCCTTTATTTTATTTTATTGCAATGTTGCAGCGACCAAAAAACGTAATTCTGGTGCTTTATTTTTTTTTCATGCTATGCCGTTTACTAATTGGATTAATTATTTTTATATATATTGATAGATCAGGCTATTCTGAATGCGGTGATACTAAATATGTGTGTATTTGATCTTTTTAATGGGGCGAAAGAGGGTGTTAGGGGTCAAGTTCCCACTACTGCACAGGGGGAATCTCGAGCCGTCCTGCTGCGGTCTCCCATCCGTCTCCGGCCGCAGTGGACTCTGCTCAGCATAGACGTCGATCCCAGCATCTCGCCCAGTCTAACATTGGCAGAGGATTACTGCTGCCTCTCCAGGTTCTGCTGTTGTAGCCAGTGCTGGTTAGCGGCGAGCAGACGTCTTTGGGACAAAGTCCTTGCTTTCCTCTTCTGAGCATGCCCAGGGTAAGATCTCTCATTGGAGATCAGAGGTCACATGCTCAGGTACTGCAGCAGCTCCTATTGGTCTGCCAGGAAGGTCCTGAAACCACTTGTGTTCTGGAGCAGTTTCCTATTGGTCCTTATCTGGCAGGTCCTGTAGTTGCTACTATAAAAAGGTGGCATGGTCGTGCCGCCATGCGCTAGTATCAATTACATTATGTGCTTTGCGCCAGTGTGATCTTGCACGCATGTGTTAGGGCTCGGCTGAAATAAGCCCCTAGAATACCGGCACCTCCGGTGAGGAGATTGTATGTACGTGTTTAGGGCTTGGCTGAAGTAAGCCCCTAGAATACCTGCTTCTCCGGTGAGGAGATTGTCTGTTTGCGTTGCTGATTACGTTTACTACGGACTGCTGTCCTCACAGCAGTTGTCTGTGCATTCCTGTGGAGTTAACAGGACACAGTCCATATCTCTGCGTTTCTACCTTAGCGACACTGTGATGTAACAGAGTTTGCTTATACCGCCGTATAGGGCCACAGTGTCTAAAGTTGCTACTCTGTGAAGTAACAGAGTTCACCTTACCACCCTCTTACCAGCAGCAGCTCAGCCTGCACGGTGGACCCCGGGCTGCGAACGCACTTATTATTTATATTATTTTGTGCGTTCCGCCAGCTCTAACAGGGGGGTGATTTGAACTTTTTTATTTTTTTTATTTTTTAAATATTTTTAAAAACATTTTTTTTTACTTTTTACTTCCTTTAATAGTCTCCGATGGACACTAGAAGCTGCAGTTGTCCGATCACCTCTGCTGCATAGAGCAGGGCTGCAGCAAATATGCTCACTTGCTATGAGCGCCGACCAATAGGTGGTGCTCATAGTGATCCAGCAATGACAACCACAGGGGTCTCCTGCTGACCCCGGTTGTCATGCCAACACATCGGCGACCGCGGTCATGTGACGCGGGCGCCGATGAGAGGAGGTAATGCACGTGCATGTTAAATGCCGCTGTCAGAGTTTGACAGCGGCATTTAACATGTTAACAGCTGTGTCATGTGTGCATTGCCACGAAGATTGTCGCGGTTGCACATTTTGACTTCTCACAGCTGATCTGCTGTTTCTTTGTGTTTGGCAGCTAGGGAGTTAATTCTGTCTGTGCTCGGTGCTGGGACTGGGTGCAGTTTCTCCCGGCTGCAATTGATTATTTGTTGATTGGTTTCCTTTAAATTCCTGGTTGTCTGTTTGGGGAGTTGCCAGTGAAACCTTTCATGCAGACCACAGATAGGAATGAATCTGTATAGACTTTAGTTGTGAGCTCCTTAGTTGTTCTAAGCTCAACTTGGTTAGAGTTTATTTCCCAGACCATTTATGTTCCTTTGGTGTTTGAGTGTGTATGCAAGCGAGTGTTATCCTGTCTGTCTTATATGTCTAATCTGTGTATTTAGTTGAGATCAGCCCATATCCCTTTGGTGGTAGTCAGGATCCTTCTTAGGACTGATTACAGGGTTCAGGGTCTGATAGGAGACAGGGTTAGGTTGGAGACTTGGACCTCTGAACCATTATCAGTACCTCCAAGGTGAGGGATTAGTTAGGACCCCAGTTTAGGGTCAGGTTAGATACCGGTCCACCTCTTTCCTGTTTCAGCTCATCAAGTCCTCAAGATTAACCCTGAGTTCAGCAGATATCGTGTCAGGTAAATCTATTCTATACTTACATGCTGATGTTGCTATACTAGTTGTTGTATAGAGTGTTGTTCCTGTATTAATAGTTTACTGACATTGTATACATATCATTAGACAGCGTGACATTTTCACTGGCCATAAAAATTATCTCCAGTTACCATGGATCCAGTAGCCCAGCTGGCTCTGCAGTTGCAGGGATTATCCATGGAGCTGACGGACATTAAGTCCAAAGTTTTGTCTCCCCTGGAGCAAACCAGAGTTGAACCTAAAGTAGCTCTCCCGGACAGGTTCACTGGTGGGCGAGACAAATTTTTCACCTTCCGGGAGGCATGTAAATTGTATTTTCGGCTTCGGCCTCGATCATCAGGGAGTGATGAGCAGAGAGTGGGAATTGTTATCTCACTTCTGTAAGGGGACCCTCAATCCTGGGCATTTTCCCTTCCTCCGGGATCCCCGGCTCTACTGTCTGTAGATCAATTTTTTACTGCCCTGGGATTGGTATATGATGACCCAGATCGGGTCTCTCTTGCTGAGACAAAATTACGTAAGATACAGCAGGGAGATCGTCCTGCAGAGGAATTTGCTTCTGAGTTTCGTAGATGGGCCACAGATTCAAGGAATGACCCAGCTCTTAGGAGCCAGTTTTGTCATGGGCTTTCTGATAAATTAAAAGACGTTTTGGCTCAGTATGAGTCTCCTCATTCACTGGAGGCTGCTATGGCCTTAGCTATCCGTACTGATAGACGGCTTCGGGAGAGGGGTGAGGTAACCCCACTCCCTGTTGTTTCTCCACCTACCACTAAAGTCCCTTATGTTGAGGTTCCCCTTGTCTGTTCGGATGAGCCTATGCAGTTGGGAGGGACATAATTTCGTAGGAGGGGATTGGCGGTACGCCGCAGGACTAGAAGATGTTTTTTCTGCGGGAAAGAGGGACATTTTGTTGGAGAATGTCCATCCCGTGCCTTGTTGAGCCAAAAGTCGCCGGAAAACTGTTAATCCCAGGTTGTGTGGTGGACGACAACCTGGGAGTATGTATTTCATCCGCCAGTTCTTCTCAGTTCCTTGTACCATGGAGGTGGTAGTTGGTACGAGAGTGGAGAGATTGTCTGTTCTTCTTGATAGTGGTTCCGGGGCTAATCTGGTTGACGCTCAGTTTGCTCAGGCTCAAGGTATGCATCTGAGTGTATTGGTCAAACCGATCCCTATATTCTCCATTGACGCCAGGCCTCTCGGCCAAGGTAGCTTTGTTCATGAGGTTCATAACATTGACCTTCGGGTAGGGGAAATACATAGGGAACAATTATCTTGTTATGTGTTGGAGGGTCTACCTTCTCCCATTGTGTTGGGACTTCCTTGGTTGGTTAAACATAACCCTGTGATTAATTGGCAGTCCAGAGAAATAAGCCAATGGGGTGAGTTTTGCAAAAGCAACTGCATGAACACAGTCATCAGTGCGGTCGTGCCTAGTACATTGCCTCCTTTTTTGGAGGATTTTGGGGATGTTTTCTCTGAGGAGGGGTGTCAGGAGTTGCCTCCTCATCGCGTGTATGACTGCTCTATTAATCTCCTTCCTGATGCTAAGTTGCCTAAAGCTAGGTTGTATAATCTTTCTGGTCCTGAGAGGCAGGCTATGAAAGATTATATTTCTGAAAGTCTGGCCAAAGGGCATATTAGACCTTCATCTTCCCCAGTAGCCGCGGGGTTCTTCTTTGTGAAGAAGAAAGATGGAGGCCTACGCCCTTGCTTGGATTTCCGCGAACTTAATCGGATTACTGTTCGAGATCCGTATCCACTCCCTCTTATTCCTGATCTCTTCAATCAAATTGTTGGCGCCAAATGGTTCTCTAAATTGGATCTCAGGGGGGCGTATAATCTGATTAGGATAAAAGAGGGGGATGAGTGGAAAACGGCGTTTAACACGCCGAAGGGACATTATGAGAACCTAGTCATGCCTTTTGGTCTGACTACTGCACCAGCAGTATTCCAACATTTTGTTAATGACATTTTTCGTCACCTTGTGGGGCTGTTTGTGGTTGTATATTTGGACGACATTTTAATTTACTCGCCAGATCTTGTGTCTCACCGGGAGCATGTGAGACAGGTGTTGCAGATCTTGCGAGACAATAAACTATACGCCAAACTGGAGAAGTGTGTATTTGCCGTACAGGAACTTCAGTTTTTGGGTTTTTTGGTGTCAGCCTCCGGTTTCCGTATGGACCCTGAAAAGGTGAGAGCAGTGCTTGAATGGGATCAGCCAGGGGATCTTAAGACTCTGCAGCGTTTTTTGGGGTTTGCTAACTACTACCGGAAATTTATTTGTAATTTCTCATCTGTCGTCAAACCTCTCACTGACATGACAAGAAAAGGGACGGATTTTTCTAAATGGTCGGACAAAGCTTGCCAAGCCTTTTCCTCTTTGAAGAAATGTTTTGCTTCGGCACCCGTTCTCATCCAACCAGATGCATCTCAGCCGTTCATTGTGGAGGTGGATGCGTCTGACGTAGGGGTGGGTGCTATATTGTCCCAGGGTCCGTCCCCTGGTAAATGGCATCCGTGCGCTTTCTTTTCTAAGAAATTGTCGTCCGCCGAAAGGAATTATGATATCGGCAATAGGGAACTTTTGGCCATTAAGTTAGCTTTTGAAGAATGGCGTCACTTTTTGGAGGGGGCAGTCCACCCGGTTACCGTTATTACTGATCACAAGACCTGTTGTATTTGGAATCCGCTAAGCGTCTGAATTCCAGACAAGCTCGATGGTCGTTGTTTTTTACCAGGTTTTATTTTGTCGTCACTTATCGCCCGGGGTCTAAGAATGTAAAGGCTGATGCCTTGTCTCGCAGTTTCCCAGGGGCCGGGAAAACGGATGACCCGAGTCCTATCCTTCAGGAGGGGGTGGTAGTGTCGGCTGTATTTTCTGAGCTTGAGGAGGAGGTGTTAGAGGCTCAGGGGGACGCCCTGCAGGACCTCCAGGGAGACTGTTTGTCCCAAATCTGTTGAGACAAAAGGTTATTGAGGCACATCATAATTCTGCTCTAGCAGGACATCCAGGGAGTAAGGCTACTTTAGATCTCCTTTCTCGCCGGTTTTGGTGGCCTAATGCTAATAAAGATGTTATAACTTTTGTTGCGTCATGTGGGGTGTGTGCTCGCTCTAAAACCCCTCATACCCGTCCGTCTGGGACCCTTTTACCCTTGAAACTTCCGGAGCGTCCATGGACTCATTTATCTATGGACTTCATTACGGACCTTCCTCCGTCGCCAGGGAATACTGTCATACTGGTGGTTGTTGACAGGTTCAGTAAGATGGCACATTTCGTTGCTCTTCCTGCACTCCCTAATGCTAAAACTCTGGCGCAGGTGTTCATTAGGGAGATCGTTAGACTTCATGGGTTGCCTTCTGATGTGGTGTCAGATAGGGGGTCTCAGTTTGTGTCCAAATTTTGGAGGGCATTTTGTTTACGTCGGGGGATGCAATTGTCATTTTCCTCGGCTTTTCATCCGCAGACCAATGGTCAGACAGAGCGTCTGAATCAGAGTTTAGAGACATATCTCCGGTGTTTTGTTTCAGAGAACCAAGAGGACTGGTCTTCTTTCTTGCCTCTGGCAGAGTTCGCTCTTAACAACAGGCGGAGCGAGTCCACTGGTAAGTCCCCGTTTTTTGGGGCATATGGTTTCCATCCCCAGTTTTGTACTTTCAATGGGGGGGGCCCTTCTGGGGTTCCTGAGGAGGAGCGTTTCTCGTCGTCACTTGCTTCTGTGTGGAGAGGTGTATTGAATAATCTGAGTGCGATGGGGAACCGTTACAAACGTATGGCTGATAGGAGGAGAGTTTCTGGTCCAGATCTGAATGTGAACGATCTGGTATGGTTGTCTACCAGGAATATAAAACTTAAGGTGCCCTGCTGGAAACTGGGTCCCAGATTCATCGGGCCGTACAGGATCAGTTCCATAATTAATCCTGTGGCATTTCGTCTGGACCTCCCTCTACGTTTAAAATTCATAATGTGTTCCACAAGTCATTACTTAAAAGGTATGTGGCACCAGTCATACCGTCACTTCTACCTCCTCCTCCTGTGTTGGTCAATGGTAACTTGGAATTTCAAGTATCAAAGATCATTGACTCACGTCTGAATCGCCGGTCCCTTCAGTACTTGGTGCATTGGAAGGGGTATGGTCCAGAGGAGAGGACGTGGGTCCCTGCGTCTGATGTTAACGCAGATCGTTTGGTTCGGACCTTCCACAGAACTCACCCGGGCAGGCCTGGCCCTGAGGGTCCGGAGGCCCCTCGTAGAAGGGGGGTACTGTCATGTGTGCATTGCCACGAAGATCGTCGCGGTTGCACATTTTGACTTCTCACAGCTGATCTGCTGTTTCTTTGTGTTTGGCAGCTAGGGAGTTAATTCTGTCTGTGCTCGGTGCTGGGACTGGGTGCAGTTTCTCCCGGCTGCAATTGATTATTTGTTGATTGGTTTCCTTTAAATTCCTGGTTGTCTGTTTGGGGAGTTGCCAGTGAAACCTTCATGCAGACCACAGATAGGAATGAATCTGTATAGACTTTAGTTGTGAGCTCCTTAGTTGTTCTAAGCTCAACTTGGTTAGAGTTTATTTCCCAGACCATTTATGTTCCTTTGGTGTTTGAGTGTGTATGCAAGCGAGTGTTATCCTGTCTGTCTTATATGTCTAATCTGTGTATTTAGTTGAGATCAGCCCATATCCCTTTGGTGGTAGTCAGGATCCTTCTTAGGACTGATTACAGGGTTCAGGGTCTGATAGGAGACAGGGTTAGGTTGGAGACTTGGACCTCTGAACCATTATCAGTACCTCCAAGGTGAGGGATTAGTTAGGACCCCAGTTTAGGGTCAGGTTAGATACCGGTCCACCTCTTTCCTGTTTCAGCTCATCAAGTCCTCAAGATTAACCCTGAGTTCAGCAGATATCGTGTCAGGTAAATCTATTCTATACTTACATGCTGATGTTGCTATACTAGTTGTTGTATAGAGTGTTGTTCCTGTATTAATAGTTTACTGACATTGTATACATATCATTAGACAGCGTGACATTCTGCGGGTAAATCGTGATTCACCCGCGGCTATTCCAGAGCCCTCACCAAACAGGGAGAGACGTCCAATGATGGACTCTGTCCGTCATTAGACGTTAAGGAGTTAATCACATTTTTTCAGCTGTGTTTTCTGTCTCCTTTTGGTATTTCATGTTTTAAAAAAAACTGATTTGTTTTGGGTACTTCCTGTTACTTATCTTTGATAAAACTTTGCTGGTACAGTCATGTGTGGATTAGGGCCTAGTATATTTGATTCAATGACCATGTTCTTTTAATTATGTGGGGAGACTATCCAACAATTTAGAAGATGTATTCTGGAAATGGTCGGAAATGTCAATAGGAAGGAAGAGAAACTTGTCACAAAACATGTCTGGCTCCACCATTTGGGCAACGCGAGATATATTAAATTTCAAGGCATTGAAGTCATTCAACCATCACCGAGAGGGGCAATTGGGTTAACAGTAACATTTTTATTGGGAGAGAATGCCAACAACCATTTTTTCTTAGGAAGTGAAGTGATTAAATGCTAACAATAATGGTTGTTCAGGATTTTGAAGGGGTAAATGGTAAACAGATATGCATAAAATCTTATACTGAATAGATGAACACGTTCTATGAATAATTCATTTACTCAGGTTTTTTAGTAAAAAGCTAAATGCTAGCATAAATTTGTCTAACAATGACGCTTAAAACCCTCATGTTGTGAAAAAAATAATATAGGGTTATATCAGATAAGAAATTTTGAAACTTTTTGTGTAAATATTAGTGTCTTTTATTTTACATTTTATTATTTTATATTATTATTTCTCAAATGTTCTTGTTTACAACGTTATTTTTACCTTAGCATGCTATGCCCCATTTAATTAGTACGCCATGTAACCTTGGTGAACAAAAAATAAAACTCATTAACAACTAATATCATTATGACAAAGACACAATGTGCATAAAATGTAATTGAGAAAATATATTGCTCTGTTCTTTTGCAGGGTGAGCCTGGAGATCCTGGAATGGAAGGAAACCATGGGGTGGAAGGATTAAGGGGACCTGAGGTAACACTGTTGATTTAGTGCATAACTAAACACATTAATATAATATTTTATATGTACAGTACAGACCAAAAGTTTGGACACACCTTCTCATTCAAAGATTATTCTGTATTTTCATGACTATGAAAATAGTAGAATCACACTGAAGGCATCAAAACTATGAATTAACACATGTGGAATTATACATTACACTTTACAAAAAAGTGTGAAACAACTGAAAATATGTCTTATATTCTAGGTTCTTCAAAGTAGCCACCTTTTGCTTTGATTACTGTTTTGCACGCAGAAAAGGTGAACGGATGGACTCTACATGCCTGGTTCCCACCGTGAAGCATGGAGGAGGAGGTGTGATGATGTGGGGGTGCTTTGCTGGTGACACTGTTGGGGATTTATTCAAAATTGAAGGCATAGTGAACCAGCATGGCTACCACAGCATCTTGCAGCAGCATACTATTCCATCCGGTTTGCGTTTAGTTGGACCATCATTTATTTTTCAACAGGACAATGACCCCAAACACACCTTCAGGCTGTGTAAGGGCTATTTGACCAAGAAGGAAAGTGTTGGGGTGCTACGCCAGATGACCTGGCCTCCACAGTCACCAGACCTGAACCCAATCGAGATGGTTTGGGGTGATCTGGACCGCTCACCGCTTCAATTTTGAATAAATCCCCAACAGTGTCACCAGCAAAGCACCCCCACACCATCACACCACCTCCTCCATGCTTCACGGTGGGAACCAGGCATGTAGAGTTCATCCGTTCACCTTTTCTGCGTGCAAAGCAGTAATTAATGCAAAAGGAGGCTACTTTGAAGTAGAACCTAGAATATAAGACACATTTTAAGTTGTTTCACACTTTTTTGTAAAGTGTAATGTATAATTCCACATGTGTTACTTCATAGTTTTGATGCCTTCAGTGTGATTCTACAATTTTCATAGTCATGAAAATACAGAAAAATCTTTGAATGAGAAGGTGTGTCCAAACTTTTGGTCTGTACTGTATGTATATATACCGTATATATATATATATATATATATATATATATATATATATATATATAGTAAATGTATATATCACCACAATTTTCATTCCCCATTTATTATAGTTTGCAGTTTTAAATGTAGAATAAGCTACCACTAAACAGTTGTAATCATTTCAGTACAGAACTGGAATATTTTGCATAGATTTCCAATAGTAAATGAGCCCTTTAATCTTTTTATATAAACATATCCCAAAAGGGTGAACAAGGTGTAGATGGCTATGGAGCACCTAGCAAAAAAGGAAAGAAGGTGAGTTTCATGATCTTGTATGGCATATAATAAATACATAAATAAATATATCTATGACATGTTAGCCTAGGAATTTGCTAAATACTGTTTGTTTAATTTCATGATTATATGATTTCTAGCTATGCAAAGGTACAGACAACTGGGCAACCGGTGCCAAACCACAGATCTGTAATGGCAGACTAGTTTCTAATATTTTCACAAAAATAATATTTAGAACAGAGTACTTTTCTGTACAGCCACCATTTTAATTTTTTTAAATTTTTTTTGTGACTTGTGTGTTGCAATAGCGGCAATTTTCAAGAACACTGAAATCGCATGTCACGATTTCCAGTTGCACGAAGTGTGTCAAGGCCAAAGTTGTTTTCTAGTCCTAGCCTTAAATCTTTTTAAATTATTTTTTTCCCTTGTCAATAGGGGCAACAAGGATGTCGAGGAGACATTGGCCTTAAGGTATTTGCCACACATTTATTGTCTTCTTACGTAAATTTATATCATATGCTTTATTTTCTTTTCCCTGCACAATGTTTTCAAGCTTTATTACAGAATTCAAAATTTCCTGTTGAAATTTTACACAGTGTTGACATAATTTATGTATATTTTTATATTTATATTAATCTACGGTATACTAAAGTGTTTGCTGAGCCAGGAAAAACTAATTGTTAAAATCATTTACAGTCATGGCCAAAAGTTTTGAGAATGACACAAATATTAATTTTTACAAAGTCTACTGCTTCACTTTTTCTAATGGCAATTTGCATATACTCCAGAATGTTATAAAGAGTGATCAGCTTAACAGCAATTACTTGCAAAGTCAATATTTGGCTAGAAAATGAACTTTATCCCCCAAAACACATGTCAACATCATTGCAGCCCTGCCTTAAAAGGACCAGCTAACCTCTTTTCAGTGATTGCTCCATTAACACAGGTGTGGGTGTTGATGAGGACATGGCTGGAGATCAATCTGTCATGATTAATTAAGAATGACACCACTGGACACTTTAAAAGGAGGCTGGTGCTTGGCATCATTGATTCTCTTCTGTTAACCATGGTTATCTCTAAACAAACATGTGCAGTCATCATTGCAATGCACAAAAATGGCCTAACAGGGAAGAGTATCGCAGCTAGAAAGATTGCACCTCAGTCAACAATCTACCGCATCATCAAGAACTTCAAGGAGAGTGGTTCCATTGTTGCCAAAAAGGCTTCAGGGCGCCCAAGAAAGACCAGCAAGCGCAGGACCGTCTCTTAAAAGTGTTTCAGCTGCGGGATCGGGCTACCAGCAGTGCAGAGCTTGCTCAGGAATGGCAGCAGGCAGGTGTGAGTGCATCTGCACGCACTGTGAGGCGGAGACTCTTGGAGCAAGACCTGGTCACAAGGAGGGCAGCAAAGAAGCCACTTCTCTCCAGAAAAAACATCATGGACAGACTGATATTCTGCAAAAGGTACAGGCAGTGGACTGCTGAGGACTGGGGTAAAGTTATTTTCTCTGATGAATCCCCTTTTCGATTGTTTGGGACATCAGGAAAATGCCTCATTCGGAGAAGACAAGGTGAGCGCTACCACCAGTCTTGTCTCATGCCAACTGTTAAGCATCCTGAAACCATTCATGTGTGGGGTTGCTTCTCAGCCAAGGGAATCGGCTCTCTCACAGTATTGCCTAAAAACACAGCCATGAATAAAGAATGGTACCAGAATGTCCTCCAAGAGCAACTTCTCCCAACCCTCCAAGAGCTGTTTGGCGATCAACAATGCCTTTTCCAGCATGATGAAGCACCTTGCCATAAAGCAAAGGTGATAACTAAATGGCTCAGGGAACAAAACATAGAGATTTTGGGTCTATGGCCTGGAAACTCCCAGATCTTAATCCCATTGAGAACTTGTGGTCAATCATAAAGAGACGGGTGGACAAACAAAAACCTAAAAATTCAGACAAAATGAAAGCATTGATTGTGCAAGAATGGACTGCTATCAGTCAGGATTTGGTCCAGAAGTTGATTGAGAGCATGCCAGGGAGAATTGCAGAGGTCCTGAAGAAGAAGGGTCAACACTGCAAATATTGACTTGCTGCATTAACTCATTCTAACTGTCAATATAAGCTTTTGTTACTCATATGTTTGCAATTGTTATATTTCTGTCTGTGATAAAAACATCTGTCAAACACACATAAAAACCAGAGGGCAGCAGATCATGTGAAAATATAATATTTGTGTCATTCTCAAAACTTTTGGCCATGACTGTAGATTGGTGAAAAAAGATAAAAAAAGAAATATTCGCCTTCCCAATTCCCTGCCAGTCCTACACAGATACTGCTTGGGCCCCTACCAGTCTCTGCTAACTGTTGCTGTGATTAAATCCTGACATAGGGACATGTGACCACTTCAACTAAACACTGTTGGTGGAATAAGGCCTCTTTCACACTTCAGTCGTTTGGCGTCAGTCAAAATCCACCTTTTTGCGGAAAAAACGGATCTGCCTTTTTTGGCGGAATTCGTTTTTTTCCTATAGAGTTGCATTAGTGACGGATTGCGACGGATGGTTGTCCGTTCCATCTGTCATCCGATAGATCTGTCAGAAATTTGGCGTCCGCTGTCTGGAGTAGACGGACATTGGAAAGTTTTTTGTCTGCGTCCAAATGGCGGACCATGACGGATCCGTCGCGTCCGCCTTTTTCTATAATGGACGCCTATGGGTGGCGGATCCGTTGTCATCCGTTATTGACGGAATCCGACGGCAGAATCCGTTATTGTATGCTGAGCTCTCTCTCTCTCAAGAAATACAGGTTTGGGGAAGGAAGGAAGGAGAGGAAAAAAAATAAAACTAGGAATGAGAAAAACAAGGGAAATTACGGTAACTGGGGAAAAATGTAATCACAGGAAAAGATTAAAGTAATACTTGGTCAATGATCTAGTTATTACCATAAGCTTGAATATATGTGTTATACTTGTTTATTGAAAAAACGCAAGTTATCTGATATGAGAAATGGATGCATCTACAATGCCTTCCAACCATCGCTGACTAAATTTAGAAATCAATAGTGTCCATTCTTTCTGGAAAGGTGGTAGATGATCATTTCGGAGAGCAAAAACATATTTAAAAGAGGCATGATTAAATACTCATTAGATCTGTAATAGTAGGGCGATGTATAGATTTCCATTTAGCAGCAATCAAAATTCAATAATAAATGAGAAACAATAAATCTACTTGATATAGGGAAATGACTAATGTTTATTAAGATCACAAATTCAGGTGAGAAGATACTAAACTGAATAAATCAGACCAAAATATGCACACTGGATTGTTTTAGAAATAGCATGGACATTTTGATGTGTAAGGGTGTGTGTGTGTGTGTGTGTGTGTATATTTATACACACACAGTGGGTGAAAAAAGGATTGAACATGTCATCAATTTTCCAAATAAATATATTTCTAATGGTGATCTTGAAATCAAATTCTCAACAGGTGTTGGTATCAACCCATCCAACCCACACAAGCAAATAAATCAAACTATAGATGTCGATAAATTAAGTTATGTATAATAATGAGAAATGACACAGCAAAAAAGTGCTGAACACATGAAGCAAGAGAGATGCAAAAAGCTATGCAAAGTCATGACATCATCTAAAATCTATCTGCAATTAGAAAGCAATCCTGCCACTTAGTGAAAAATAGTATCAGCTGGTTCAATTGATGGCCTAAAAATGGTGTCTCATTACCAAGGTGCTACACGTAAACCATCTCATGATGGATAAAACCAGTGAGCTGCCTCAATACCTTTGTAACCTTATCATTGTAAAACATACTGATGACATTGACAGAAGAATTTCTAAAGTACTGTAGATGCCAGTGAGGACTGTTGGGGTCATAATCCGGAAGTTGGAAAAACATCCTTTCAACGTAAACCGGCCACGAACAGGAGCTCTCTAAAAGATTTCAGACAGAGGAATGTAAAGAATTATCAAAAGAGGTGTCCAAGAACTAACGGCCACGTGTAGAGAGCTACAGAAAGACCTGTAATCAGCTGGTACAGTAATGTACCCAACCTCCTTTTCTTATAAGCAAGCTTACCACACAAGACTACATTGCTGAGCAAAAAACATATTCAAGCGCATTTAAAGTATGCTCATCAACATTTAGACAAGCCTGTGAAATACTGGGAGAATATAGTCTGGTCAAATGAGACCAAATTGAACTCTTTGGATGCCATAATACACACCATGTTAAAACACCATACTAACAGTGAAGTTTGGAGGTGGGAACATCATGGTGTGGGGCTGTTTTTCAGTGTACTGCACTGGCAAACTTCATGTAATTAAAGAAAGGATAAGTGGACAAATGTACAGAGACATTCTTGATAAAAATCTGCCGCCATCCAGCAGGATGATGAAGATGAAGCGAGGGTGGACATTTCAGCAAGACAATGATCCCAAACACACAATCAAGGAAACTCTCAATTGGTCTCAGAGAAAGAAAATAAAGCTGCTAGAATGGCCCAGCCAATCATCTGAATCAAATAAAAAACCTCATGGAAGAACTAAAGCTCAGAGTTCATTAAAGGGAATCTGTCACCCTAAATTGGCGGGATATTTAAATATTGGCAGTCAGGTCAGATGGGCGGTGTTTTGGGTACTTGCCTTAACATGTTGTTTGCCGCTGTCTCCATTATTTCTGGGAATTGTAGTCATTGCCCTCCATATAACGCGCCTGCGCATTGCAATCTTGAATTGCGCACGCAGTATGCTTTGACGCAGATTGCAATGCGCAGGCGCATTATATGGAGGGCAACGGCTACAATTCCCAGAAATAATGGAGACAGCGGCGAACAACATGTTAAGGCAAGTACCCAAAACACCGCCCATCTGACCTGACTGCCATCATTTAAATATCCCGCCAATTTAGGGTGACAGATTCCCTTTAAAGGAGCCCATGAATCCTTCAGGATTTGAAGAGTGTTTGTGTGGAAGAATGCGCCAAAATCACACCTGAGCAATGCAAGAGACTAGTTTCTCCACAGGAGGCATCTTGAAGCTGTCATCACCAACAAAGACTTTTGTACTAAGTATTAAATACATTTCAGCAAGTGCGTTCAATATTTTTTTTCTCTGTGCAATTTCTCATTATTACACATAGCTTAATTTATGGACATCTATGGTTTGATTTATTTTTCAGTGTGGATTGGATGGGTTGTTACCGACATCTGGTGAGAATTTCATGTCAATAGCACTTTTAGAAATATATATACTTAGAAAATTGGTGACGTGTTCAATACTTTTTTCACTCACTGTATATATTGTAAATGTGTGTGTATAGTGCTATTTACAGCTATAATTCTAATTATTAAGACAAGTGAAGCAAGACAGAATATTAAAAATTTTATTTACAATTACTCTGTCGATGATAGACAATTTTCTCAATTATATGAGAAGTCTTGGATAATACTTTTAAATACAGACATCTATTAGAAGACCATAACAAGTTAATATGACAGTTGCACAGTTCAGGGATGCTGACTGCCTGTAACCTGCTCTTCGGAGAAGGACATGCAGCTGGGGTTTTTCTCTAATTAGTTGTAAAGCCAGAAAGATAAAGATCAAGACTTTCCTTCTCGAGGTCCGCCAACAAGTCTTTTTTCACAAGCACTACCGGCGCGTCAAACTGTACTCCCATAGTTATATAAGTTCAAGGGGCCAAACTATGTCCCTATGTGCATCATACTGATTATTTTGGGATGTTGTCAATATAATAATTCAGAAGAAGATTTTCTTGTAATGCTGTTTAATAAAAAAGAAAATAAATGTGATTTTAGTAACCATTTTTGTAGGGAGATCAAGGAGACTCAGGTGAAGAAGGAGAACATGGACGAAAAGGAGTACAAGGAAATTCTGTAAGTGCCTAGTTCATAGTGATTTACTGATGGCTGGATTAAAAGTAACAGAGGCAATAAAAAAATAAAATTTCTTTGTACATAAGGTTGGGTTCAGACAAGCATTTGTAAAAGCCTTTATTTAGCTCTGAGCAAAACAATTTCTCATCAAGATTCTCATCAGTATGCCATCAGTATGTCGTCTGTTTGTCCATCTTTGGTATCTTTATGGTATCCATTTTATGCATTAAGAATTTAAAATATAATAATAGTCCAAATATAGTTTTTTAAGTTAATAATTACAATGGATCAATAAACAAATGGATGCTATTCAAATGGTGTCCACAAATCATCCATGCTTTTTAACACACTGGGTGAGTCCAGTGTTGGACTGGGGTGTCAAGAACCTACCAGCAACATTGACTCTATGGGGTCACTGTTCAACTCCATGTAAATATTACATTATCCTAATTCACAAATTTATATGTACTTCTATGTAATATTAAACTGGGTAACTTTTTATAAGAATGATGAGATGTTTCCTTTGCTGGCACATAGTGAATCAAGTGTACTGTACAAAGTACTGCTCATACAGAGGAGTGAAAGTCCAACCCTAAACAGGGGCCTACATGGAGATTCACCTGTTCTCCTGTGTGCCAGTCTGAGCCTGCGTGAGTCTAATCCAAAAAACAGAATAAAGTAGTGCACATTGTGCTGTTTTACATGCAGATTATCAGTCTGCTTATAAAAAATGTTCTTCTTGAACTATGCCAGTGTCTCGCATTGAGCTGTCTGCATGCAATCGGTTTGCAGACGAACATCACATGGACGTACAATATGCTCCCATGAACAAGCCCAAAATGTCATTTATTATTTTTGTAAATAGTGAATTCTTTAAAAAATTTCTAATGATGTCATGTAAATGTACATTTTATATGGCTAGAACACTGTTTTTAGATATGGGGTTTTACACTATAATGCTTGCAAAGATAAAACAAATATCTAAAATTAAAGTGGTTGTCCAGTCCAAATCGATAAGTCTACAGTCACTCTGTGTGACTGCAGACTTATGCATACCCCCAGCGCATGCCGGTTTGTCAGTTGGGACTGGATGGGATGTATGAGTTATCCATATTCCCGGGCAGTGGGCGCAGCCTTGCTTCAATACACTTGTGTGGAACCAGTCTGCGCCATCTAGTCGACATACTCAATACAAGCTTATGGAGCAAGGCCATGCCCACTAGATGGCCCCCTGTTGAGAGTGATGGAGACTTATCGATTTGGACCTGACGGCCCATTTATTGTCTGCTTTTTTACCAGAATTGATGCCACTCTCAAACAAAGGCAGGCCATGTCTCATAGTTCAGCTCAATTCTATTAAACTGATTGAAATGCAAGAACATTCACATTCCATAGACAATAATAGTGCAGTTCTAATTTATCCAAATAGATTAAGGCATTTAAACAGCATAAAAATCCTTTAAGTTTAGACATTCTGTTTCCATTGATCCAGATTATAAAATATGTAACTCTTTTACCCTAGATCTTTGGGGAACAAGGTGGTGTCGGAGATCCGGGTTCATCAGGAGATCATGGCAGAAGGGTAAGACTTACATTACACTATGAGCTCTATGCCTCCATAATTTTTCAATCTTAATTGTGAACATGTTTTTAATTGTAGTTGACAATATCTGAAACACATAGTATTTCACTTAGGCCGTGTTCACACTGCTGTAAAATACGGACGAGTGCTATGTGGGAAAACATCGCATAGCACTCGGCCAAGTGTTAATCTATGGGGCAGATCACATCTGCGATTATTTTCTTATGCCGAATCGGCATGTGAGAGCAATCACAGCATGCTGCGATTGGCACCGAGACTCGGCCGAGTCTCGGCTCACTCTCACCCATATTAGTCTATAGGTATCGAATTACTTTCTCCGACTCCTCCACCGCTGTGCTCCGATTCTCTCTCGGATGTTATACGCTAGTGTGACCCCAGCCTTGAAGCCAAGCTAGATAAATGATTGCTGTGTAGAGAGGAGCTGGGTTGTCAACCGTCCACAAAGTCCAGGTCAGTGGGTAAAAATGGGACACTTTTTTCCCTGTTCGTAAAAAACATTTCAGGCGTCCTTGATTCTATGAAGCATAAGAAACCTATACAGAGTATTTAGACTGTAATTATTATAATTTTACAGTTTACAGAGAATGCAGCTGATGTGTTCAAATGAAAATTATGGGCTAAAGACATGAATCACTTATAATCATAATGATTTAGGATTTTTCAATGTGACAGTAAAAAAAATATTGTCTGTCTGTGATTTTTTAATAACCCGTCCAGAGTCAAGTAGGCAACACTGGATAGCAAGCGGAGCAGCATGCTGTAACTGCCATTTAGCGAAGGCCAAAGCTTCTGGATCAATATACTGTGTATACTGTATGTATATATAATTGTTTAACATGGTTTGCAATAAGGAAGGAGGCTGAGTACGTGGTAAATTCTTCAGCTAATATATACCTTACTATTTTCTTATTTCACATCCAGGGACAAAAAGGAACTCCAGGTCAAAGTGATCAATCTGTACGTACTATTTATGGGAATTTACTGTCTATTGTTAATGCTCTATGCAGGTTACTTACTATATATCATTGGCATGGGCAGGTCTTCCTGATGTGTCTGAAGATACTGTATATCCTGCAAGGATATCCAAGGATCATGTTTTTAATTGATGAGCAATGTAAAAAAGACAACTTTACTAGTTTTGTAGTTAAGCATGTACTGTGGGCTGTCTTTTCATTGAATGCTTTTTTTTTCACACAAATCAAGATGACATTTGTGTTAACATATAATATAAAAAATATACAGTCTTTTTACAGACTAAGACTTAAGGTACTGTCACCCTAAGCGAGATCGCTAGCGAGATCGCTAAAGAGTCACCATTTATGACGCAGTAGCGATCTCGTTAGCGACTTAGCTGTGTGTGACATGTAGCAGCGATGTGGCCCCTGCTGCGATGTCGTTGATCGCTCATGAACGTTCTGAGCCGTTTTTTTTGTTGTTGGTGTCCCGCTGGTGAGCCTGAATCGCTGAGTGTGACACCCTTTATGAACGACTTTACCAGCGTCGCAGGTGGGACTAGGTTTTCCCAACGACCGCAGAGGTCGTTATACAGATCGCTGATGAGTTGTATTTGGAATCTAACTAGCGATCACATAGCGATCGCACCAACGATCTCACCAGGTCGTGTCGTTGTCGTGATCGCTGGTGCGATCGCTTAGTGTGACAGTGCCTTTAGGCTATGAAAAAGCTGTGTTCACATGTTGCATTACAGTGTTTTTTCTGCAGGCAAAACCTTATCTCTTGGCAGTAAAGAAGATGCTTACAAAAAGCAGGTTTTGATGCATTTTTTGCTGCTTTTGTTTGTGCATTTTTTCTGTTTTTTTTTGTTCAAATTATACTGTATATGTCATTCGTCTACAGCACATGTTTAATAAAGTTACTTTTATTCACTAAAAACGCAGCAAAAATGCATGGTTGCACTTTTTCTTGTATTTTTGTTGTATTTTTCTCTTGCTTTCTATGGTTAAAATGCTGCAAAAATGCTGACAGGATTGACATGCTGCAGATCTAAAAAACGCAGAAGTTTTTCAATTCAGTCAGGATAAAAAAACAAGTATATGCATGAGATTTCTGAAATCTCATACCTTTTGCTATGTAAAATACAGCTTTTAATTTGCATAAAAAATGCAGCAAAAAACAGTGCAAAACACAACGTGTATTGTTTAAGTAGCTTAAAAGTAGGTATGATGGTATATTGCATGTATTAATGTTTAAAGGGAACCTATCACGTGAAACTACACTATTAACCTGCAGATATGGGGGTAATCTGCAGATTAACAGCGTTCTGAACTTGCCCAGCGCTAGCACTTAGAGCCCAGCTGCTGGGAGGAAATTAACCTTATTCCCCCGGAAGCATTCGGCCGTCAGTCACAGGGGTGGTGCTGGCACAGTTTTAATCATGGCTCTGTGTTTAGAGAGCGGCGGCTGCAACATCACCCTTGCACTGACAGCAGGATCAGCACTAGAGCCAACTTACAAACTTGAACCGAATCCCATTCAGATAATGATTTGCAGCCGCTTGACAGCCTGAATACATGTGGGGATTCCTTAACAAACATGCATTCCTCACATGTATTAAGGCTGTCCAGCAGCCATAAATCATGCAGCTGCGGCAACAGAAACTAAATCTCCGAGCACTTCCAAATACTTGGAGAACACCCCGAGCAACAAGTATACTCGTTCATTACTAGTTACCGCTGATCATAGGCATCAGATGATGAGAGTACTCCTCTCATCCTTCTAGATCTGCTGTCACTAGTAGCAGCGAGAGCAGGCGTGGCTAATGAGAGTATTCATAGCTTGTTATCAAAAATAAAAAGGTCCCCATTAGAGTTGAGCGATACTTTCCGATATGCTAAAGTATCGGAATCGGAATGGTATCGCCGATATCACTAAAATATCGGCGATACCCGATACCGATACCGGAAGTCCCATGTAAGTCTATGGGAACAAAATATCGCAACTAAAAAAACCCCATTCTTTCCTTGTAAACACTAAATATACACACATAGAATACATATATATATATATACATGTCATTGTGACATATATATATACATATATGTATAGTTTATACACTTCTACATAGTAAAATATCCTTTGATTCAATTGCCGGGTAAAGCCGGCTTCAGTGAAAAGACAGAAGCACCCGACATGAAATGACACTTGGTGTACATAGGGTTAAACATTTCTTTTCATGTCCTTTGCTATCTAATTTGCACAAACAATTAAATCAGACTATGTGTGCAAAATTTCACACCTGTAGGGTTAATTAAAGGTGTAAATTCGTTGTAAAAAAAACGGACTTTTTTGCTACGAATTTACACCTTTAATTAACCCCTAGAGTGTGAAATTTTGCACACATAGTCTGATTTAATTGTTTGTGCAAATTAGATAGCAAAGGACATGAAAAGACATGGTTAACCCTATGTACACCAAGTGTCATTTCATGTCGGGTCACCCGACATGAAATGACACTTGGTGTACATAGGGTTAAACATTTCTTTTCATGTCCTTTGCTATCTAATTTGCACAAACAATTAAATCAGACTATGTGTGCAAAATTTCACACCTCTAGGGGTTAATTAAAGGTGTAAATTCGTTGTAAAAAAAACGGACTTTTTTGCTACGAATTTACACCTTTAATTAACCCCTAGAGGTGTGAAATTTTGCACACATAGTCTGATTTAATTGTTTGTGCAAATTAGATAGCAAAGGACATGAAAAAACATGGTTAACCCTATGTACACCAAGTGTCATTTCATGTCGGGTTCTGCATTTTCACAAAAGCCGGCAATTGAATTAGCGGCTATTATACTATGTAGAAGTGTATGAACTACAAATATAAATATATATATATATATGTGTCACAAATTCAATGACATGTATATATATATATGAGGTGTAAAATTGCTGAAAAAAAATGCGTGGGCTCCCGCCCTATTTTCGCAACCAGACAGACAAAGCCAGTGAGTGGGGGCAGATAATAATAGCCCAGAGAGAGACCATTATTTTTGCCCCCCCCCGGCTACTAACATCTGCCCCCAGACACCCCAGGAAAGACAAATCTATAATTAGATTCGCCCTTTCTGGCACTTTGCCCGTCTATTCCCATTGCCCTGTAGCGGTGGCGAATGGGTTAATATGGGGTTAAAGCCACCTTGCTATTGAAAGGTGACCTTAAGCCAGGTTAATAATTGAGAGCTGTCAATTAGACAACTATCAATTATTAATCCTATTGCATGAAATAAAAATAAAACACACACACTTTAATTAAAAATCATTTTAATGAAATAAAGACACATGTTTTTGACCATCTTTTATTTTACTGCAAAAACCATTTCCTGTAATAAAAATAAAATAAAAAAGCAAAATTATTCTTACCTATCCCATGCACAGTCAGGTCCCACGGTGTAATCCTTCAGAAAGGGTTAATGTTTACTGCAGGGACCGCAGCTAATGCTGCAGCCTCACAGTAAACCCCAAATGAATGAGTTCCTCTCCTGCCTGACAGGAGAGTAAAGGCTGGGTGTCACATAACGATACACCAGCGATCCCGACAACGATATGCACTTGTCAGGATCGCTGGTGTATCGCTACATGATCGCTGCTGAGCTGCCAAACAGGCAGCTCAGGCAGCGATCTGGGACAGCGACACTGCGGGTAACATCGCTTAAGGGCCCGTCTCACATAGCGATATCGCTACCGAGATCGCTGCTGAGTCACTAGTTTTGTGACGCAGCAGCGAGCTCACCAGCGATATCGCTGTGTGTGACATTCAGCGACGATCAGCCCCCCTGCCGGGTATCGCTGATCGTCGCAGAAATGTCAGGACCTTTTTTTGATCGCTGGTTTCCCTCTGACAGGCACGCATCGCTGCGTGTGACAGGCGGGAAACCAGCGATCAAAGGTCCTGACATTTCAGCGACGATCAGCGATACCCGGCAGGGGGGCTGATCGTCGCTGAATGTCACACACAGCGATATCGCTGGTGAGCTTGCTGCTGCGTCACAAAACTAGTGACTCAGCAGCGATCTCGGTAGCGATATCGCTATGTGAGACGGGCCCTTAAGTGGAAAGCTTAATTGATTGCTTTCCACTTTCACTTCAGGTCAGCCAGGGACACAATCAGTGACGTCAGAGGGAACTGATTAACAAAAATAGGGGTTCCCTTCGAAAAAAAAATGGCGTGGGGTCCCCCCTATTTTTGTTAACCAGCCAGATGAAGCAGACCGCTGAGGCCTGGATTTTCAGGCTGTTAAGGAGCCAAGATCCATGGACCTTGCCAGCCTGATAATACCAGGCCACAGCAGTCTGCATATCTTGGCTGATTAACAAAAATAGGGGATCCCCTCGAAAAAAATTGGTGTGGGGTCCCCCCTATTTTTGTTAACCAGCCAGATGAAGCAGACTGCTGAGGCCTGGATTTTCAGGCTGTTAAGGAGCCAAGATCCATGGACCTTGCCAGCCTGATAATACCAGGCCACAGCAGTCTGCATATCTTGGCTGATTAACAAAAATAGGGGATCCCCTCGAAAAAAATTGGCGTGGGGTCCCCCCTATTTTTGTTAACCAGCCAGATGAAGCAGACCGCTGAGGCCTGGATTTTCAGGCTGTTAAGGAGCCAAGATCCATGGACCTTGCCAGCCTGATAATACCAGGCCACAGCAGTCTGCATATCTTGGCTGATTAACAAAAATAGGGGATCCCCTCGAAAAAAAAACGGCGTGGGGATCCCCCCTATTTTTGTTAACCAGCCAAGTAAAATGCAGACTGCTGCGGCCTGGTATTAAAAGACTGTCAAGGCCCATGGATTTTGGCCCTCAACAGCCTGATAATACCAGGCTACAGCAGCCCCACATTTGGCGCATCAAAAGATGTGCCAATTGTGGCACTTTACCCGGCTCTTCCCACTTGCCCTGTAGCGGTGGCAAGCGGGGTAATAAGGGGTTAATGTCACCGTTGATTGCACGGTGACAATAAGCCCGGTTAATAATGGAGAGGCGTCAATAAGACACCGATCCATTATTAATCCCAAAGTTATTAAATGTATAAAAAAAAGACAAAGCAAGAAAAAAGTATTTTAATGAAATAAAAGAGACAACACAGTTTTCATTTCTTTTATTATACACTCATTCCTGCGACGCCATCGATCTCCTGTAAAAAAAGAAAAAAAACAAACCAACAGTATACCACCTGTCCGACGCAGTCCATAGTAACGATTGTCCCACGACGATCCAACTCTGCTACATCGCAATGACAGGCAGAGCCTGTCATTGCAACGCAGCACAGCTGATTACCTGCTTCCCCGGCGGTGACGTCATCGGACTGACTGCTTTACGGCCGGGATTACCCAGCAGTCACTGCAGTTATCGCGAGAAACTGCATGTGACCGCCGGGGAGAAGAGGATGGCGGCCATGAAGCAGTCCAGGACGTGACCGCCGGAGATCTTCTGCCAGGTAAGTGCCGCTGACTCCTGACAGACCCGACCGACGGACACTGACAGTGACAGTGACATCCCGATTCCGGTATCCGATAAGACGAAAATATCGGAACTCGGAATCGGAATTCCGATACAGCTAATATCGGCCGATACCCGATATTTGCAGTATCGGAATGCTCAACACTAGTCCCCATGCTGTATTTTTTAATTATTTAAATAAATAATGTTAAAAAATAGCATGTGGTCCCCCCAATTTTTTGACAACCAGTCAAGCTAAAACAGACAGCTGGGGGCTGGTATTTTCAAACTGGGAAGGGGCCATGGATATTCGTCCTCCTCATACTATAAAAAGCAACCCACAGCTGCCCAGAAAAGTCAGATTTATTGGATGTGCCAATTCTGGCACTTTGCCCTGCTCTTCCCACTTTCCCTGTTTTGGTGGCATGTGGGATAATATGTGTTGGGTTGATGTCAGCTTTGTAATGTCAGCTGACATCAAGCCCACAGGTTATTAGCAGAGAGACATCTATAAGATGACCCCATTGCTAACACCATACTTATATTGTAAAAAATACACAGCCAGAATAAAGTAATTGAAAGAAAGACACAGACTACTTCTTTTTATATAAAAAACTCCCCACCCTCATTTACACATTTATTCATAACAATAAAAAAGCAAAGTTATACTCACCTTTCCGCCAATAATCCATTGATGCTCATGACCAACTGTATAAGTATCTCCTGTACTTGTGTGTGCCTTGTATTGCTCATGTTTATTGTACTTGTCTATGTATGTCCCCTTTTCACATGTAAAGTGCCATGGAATAAATGGCGCTAGAATAATAATAAGATAAAAATAATAAAACATCATATTCCCCACCTGTCTGACGATAATCCATTAATGGTCATATCCCATGATGATCCATATGATTTAGAGAGTGGTCCCATCAGTGATGCAACCACTCTCCATTCCAACCAGAACACACTGAGACAGGAGCATGATTACGCTCCTGCAGTGTGTAGCGCTGACATGAGAAAGGTCATCGGAGCGCATAGCTGATGACCCAGGTCACCTCCCCCCTTGCATCGTGGGGAAATTCTCACTAGTCTCAATTTATTTACTTGTCCAAGGCTGATCACTGGCTAGCTTCGGTCAACTGGAGCTTAGTGGGGAAAAGCCTGCTGGGGACTAACCTCAGACCAGCTGTTTAAAGCAGTAAAACATACCCAGTTTCTGATTCATGATGCCTGTGGTTCAGGCAGCATGAATTGATGAAGTTTTATTTAATAGCAGGGATGAGAGAACATACTTGGATAACATGTTATCCAAGCATGCTCGGGTGATATCCAAGTATCTTGGACATGCTCGGATAATATGTTCGAGTCCCTATGGCTGCATATTTTGCTGCTGTTAGACAGCCTCAACACATGCAGGGATTGCTTAACAAACAGGCAATCCCTGCATGTGTAGCAGCTGTCTAACACCTGCAAAAAATGAAGGTGCAGGGTAGGACCATATTTGGCCTTCATGCTGCCCTAGGCACTTTTCATGGTCGCGCCCCTTACTGATGTCACACACTGAGTCTGTGCACATGACATCTATTTAAAGCAGATCTACTCTGTAAAACACTTTAAAAAGCGCTAATTAAACACTAAAAAAATGAACATCTGCATTTGCTGCGCACAGGCACAGTCTTTTGAGCATTGTTTTAACACCTTCAGCTTTTCAAAGTCATCAAGAGATTAAAATAAGTGACTTAACCATTGCTTCAGCGAGGAGAAGCCTAGTGATATAGAGACATGCTGTCTGCTCATTCACCCCTCTTTTTTACTGAAGGTGTTCAAAAGGAAGCCAAGAGCAGACAGTTAGCAGGCATCAGAGCGAGCCTGCAGCCACATTGTGTGCACCCACACTGACACTTGAAGCGTGCTGCTGCACTCATCCAGTGTCGCTGGTTTCACACTTGCGTTTTTTTCAAGTCAGGCAAAATCAGGCTTTTCAGCCAAATCCTGATCCTTCCAGGATCCAGTTTTTTGCTCATTCACTTTAATGATGTCAGGTAGAATCCATTTAGTTCAGGTTGCTTCTTGACACCATTAAAGTGAATGGATAAAAAACTGGATCCTGAAAGGATCAGGATTTGGCTGAAAAACCTGATTTTGCCTGACTTGAAAAAACCACAAGTGTGAAACCATCCTCATTGAGTAAGCACAGACTTGCAAGCTGATTTTAGACAACACTCACTTTTACTAACGGAGCGCTGAGAATAAAGACAAGCTTTAGCATACAAATATGAGAGTGCTGTGAAACACCCTCATTTGCATATTAAATAAAGTAGATTTTACTTTAGAGCGCCAATAAAAACTATTCTATAGGAATATGCCCTCTAATCCCCATTTTAAAGTGTCAGCCTCCCCCAAATCCCAGAATGCATAGCACTAGCCTCCACTGTTCCTCAGAATACAGCAGCTTCAGCCTCCCCTGTTCCCGAGTATATAGCAGCGGCCTTCCCTGTCACCAGCCTCCCTTGTTCAACAGTATACAGCAGCAGCCTCCCCAGTCACCAGCCTCCTCTCACCAGTATACAGCAGCTCCAGCCTCCCCTGTTCCCCAGTATACAGCACCTCCAGCCTCTCCTGTTCCCCAGTATAGAGCAGCTCCAGCCTCATCTGTTCACCCAGTAATCAGCAGCTCCAACCTCCCCGGTTCCCCAGTATACAGCAGTTCCAGCCTCCCCTGTCACCAGTATATAGCAGCAGCCTCCCTTGTTCACCAGTATACAGCAGCACCAACCTCCCTGTTCACCAGTATACAGCACAGCCTCCCCTGTCATCAGCCTCCCCGTTCACCAGTATACAGCAGCAGCCTCTCCTGTCACCAGCCTCCTCTCACCAGTATACTGCAGCAGCCTCCTGTCACCAACCTCCTCTCACCAGTATACAGCAGCAGCCTCCCCTGTCACCAGCCTCCTCACCAGTATACAGCAGCAGCCTCCCACGTCACCAGCCTCCTCACCAGTATACAGCAGCAGCCTCCCCTGTCACCAGCCTCCTCACCAGTATACAGCAGCAGCTTCCCCTGTCACCAGCCTCCTCTCACCAGTATACAACAGCAGCCTCCCCTGTCACCAGCCTCCTCTCACCAGTATACAACACAGCCTCCCATCATCAGCCTCCTCTCACCAGTATACAGCAGCAGCCTCCCCTGTCACCAGCCTCCTCACACCAGTATACAGCACAGCCTCCTGTCACCAGCCTCCTCTCACAAGTATACAGCACATCCTCCTGTCACCAGCCTCCTCTCACCAGTATACAGCAGCAGCCTCTGTCACCAGCCTCCTCTCACCAGTATACAGCAGCAGCCTCCCATCACCAGCCTCCTCTCACCAATATACAGCACAGCCTCCTGTCACCAGCCTCCTCTCTACAGTATACAGCAGGAGCTCCTGTCACCAGCCTCCTCTCATCAGTATATAGCAGCAGCCTCCCGTCACCAGCCTCCTCTCACCAGTATACAGCACAGCTTCCCGTCACCAGCCTCCTCTCACCAGTATACAGCACAGCCTCCCGTCACCAGCCTCCTCTCACCAGTATACAGCAGCAGCCTCCCATCACCAGCCTCTTCTCACCAGTATACAGCAGCAGCCTCCCGTCACCAGCCTCCTCTCACCAGTATACAGCACATCCTCCTGTCACCAGCCTCCTCTCACCAGTATACAGCAGCAGCCTCCGTCACCAGCCTCCTCTCACCAGTATACAGCAGCAGTCTCCGTCACCAGCCTCCTCTCACCAGTATACAGCAGCAGCCTCCCATCACCAGCCTCCTCTCACCAGTATACAGCACAGCCTCCTGTCACCAGCCTCCTCTCTACAGTATACAGCAGGAGCCTCCTGTCACCAGCCTCCTCTCATCAGTATATAGCAGCAGCCTCCCATCACCAGCCTCCTCTCACCAGTATACAGCAGCAGCCTCCCGTCACAGCCTCCTCTCACCAGTATACAGCACAGCTTCCCGTCACCAGCCTCCTCTCACCAGTATACAGCACAGCCTCCCGTCACCAGCCTCCTCTCACCAGTATACAGCAGCAGCCTCCCATCACCAGCCTCTTCTCACCAGTATACAGCAGCAGCCTCCACTGTCACCAGCCTCCCCCACCACTTTCAGCTCTATCAGCGCTCACCTGCTCCTGTGTCCTCCTCCCATGTCATCTTCCTTCTCCTCTGCTGCTGTGATGTCTGCAGTGAGAGATGATCTCATCCCCACATACACAGACGCTGCAGCACCTCGGAAGCAGGACCCTCTCTGACCTCGGAAGTTGCGGCACCACTATTTCCTGGGTCAGTCAGCTCCATGCAGGTGAATATGGAGGTGCGCCCCCGCTCCCCTCTGAAAAGACAACAGATTTCCTGAATTGTCTAACGGAGGGGAGGTTAAAAAAATAAATTCTTCCCTGTCTTGGTGCCGCCCCCTGCAGCCTGGCGCCCTAGGCACGTGCCCTCAAGTGCCTAGTGGCAAATATCACCCTGGTGCAGAGACTCAAATAGGTACGGACTGGGATGGAAATTCAGCCCTGGCATTTGAAATCCCACAGGCCCATGCTGTCCCTGTCCCCAAGCACCAGATGGGATACATTACTAATATTACCCTGTATGGAGGAAATCAAGATTTACTAAAAGACCAATATTTCTAATGATACCCATGGACTGCTGGGGTAAGTGACGGAGTCAGCGACTTTGTGCTTTGTCACAACACTCAACAGTATAGGTGTCTTGATAACTCAGATTCTGTTAATAATGTGGAAGACAAGGCGGCCCATGACCAGACAGGCCCTCCTGGCATTTACAAGAATTGCCAGATGGTCAGTCCAACCCTGGACTCAAACATATTATCCAAGCATGTCCAAGATACTCAGCTAACACTCAAACATGCTTAGATAACATGTTATCCGAGCACATTCGCTCATCATTATTTAATAGAGCATGGAATTCTATCTTTTTGTACTGTCTGCTAAAGTGTCACCATGAGGAGGGCTCTCCCAGCTTAACATCTCTGTGTTACAACTGATTGTAAGGTTCTTTAGTACTTTAGTACTAAGAATATGAACTAAAAACTTGACAATAATTAAACACTTCTTTCTTACTTGCGGTATAGCCATGTGAGCTAATTGACTACATCCGGAAGACTTGTCGTAAGTATGACTTTTTTAGATATCACATACCACTCTTATTTTGCAATGCTTCAATAAAATCCATGGGTTTTTGAGGATATTTGAGATGTTCTCCACTTACTTAAATAGATATTTAAAAATATCTGATTTGAAGAATTTTGTGTCTTGATTGATGTTAACCTATTTATGGCCTGATGTCAGTACTGCTAATTCATCTAATCAGTTTAGTCTCATGTCTAAGTTGGTTACAGGTTATACTGGATACTAAATAGTCTTTTCAAAGGGTTTTCCTCTTACTCCTATCAATAATCTTATAATCTTTATATAGCGCTAACATATTCCGCAGCGCTTTACAGTTTGCACACATTATCGTCGCTGTCCCTGAAGGGGCTCACAATCTAGATTCCCTATCTGTATGTTTTTTTGGAGTGTGGGAGAAAACCAGAGAACCCAGAGGAAACCCACACAAACACGGGGAGAACATACAAACTCCTTGCAGATGTTGTCTTTGGTGGGATTCGAACCTAGGACTCCAGTGCTGCAAGGCTGTAGTGCTATCAACTGAGCCACCGTGCTGCCATATTCTGTTTAATGTTTGTCTTAAAGGGAGTCTGTCATCAGATGTTTGCTGCCCCATCTGAGAGCCGCATGATGTAGAGATAGAGACTGAGACCCTGATTAAAGCTCTAGGTCAATTATTAGGCTTCTTGCTGTAGTTTTGATAAAACTATGCTTTATCAACTGCAACTATTGTACTCCTCTCAATGATAATCTTCTGCTATGTAGTCCTCCATATTTCTGAGCTCTAGCTAACACCACAAACACCATTAATTGGCAGCTTTGCATAGTGTAGACAAACTGCTGTCAATGAATGGTGCAAGCTGGGTTATAATTCAGCTAATCATTGAGAGAACTAGCAGAACAGCAGCAATTAAAACAGTGATATTATCAAAACTACAGCAAGGAGCCCAATAAGTGACACATTGCTGGAATTAGGGTGCCTGCCCCTATATTATGCCGCCTACAGTTTTGGGAAGTTTAAGCCTGGTAAAGATTCCCTTTAATGGGTTTAGATGAGAAAAAAAGAGACTGTTTTTATCAGGGGATGGTACCATCCTATGAACTGTTTCGGGCATTCATGCTCAGTGCTATTCAAGTTATGGTACTGTGCTGCAATACCAGATGTAGGCCATTAACATGGGTGATGCTGTTTTTTAAAGAAAATGCAATTTTTAAAAAAAATCTTAGACAACCACTGTAAAACAAGCCTTTCTTCACCTCTACCACCAGCTCCTCTAATTATTACTAACATTAACAACTAATCTCTTTACATGGAAATGTCATTGAGGAACCAGTTTAAAGAGTTTATAAGGGCATTACATAAAGAACTCCTAATATGCTGTCATCAGAGCCCTTCTCACTATGTCTGTAGACAGATAGGTTCAGTTGTGACTGAGCGGGGTATGTACAACAGCTTGGTTTTATTTGCAGGAGTGAGAAATGCAGCACTATACTGTAATTCCAAATACTGCTATAAGCTATTTTTTGAAGAGACCATAAAATTAGCATTCAGAGAAGAAGACATTTTTTTTATAACAGTACTATGCAAAAGTTTTAAGCAGGTGTGGAAACAAGATGTGCTTTTAAATAGAAGTATTAGGCCATATTTCCACAATGAGTAACTAGTGAAATTTTTTATTTATGTTTCAGATTTTTAGCAGCATTTTTGCACCAATTACCATATATACTCATGTATAAGCCGACCCATGTATAAGCCGACCCCCCTAATTTTGCCACAAAAAACTGGGAAAACTTATTGACTCGCGTATAAGCCTAGGGTGGAAAATGCAGCAGCTACTGGTAAATTACAAAAATAAAAATAGATGCCAATAAAAGTAAAATTAATTGAGACATCAGTAGGTTAAATGTTTTTGAATATCCATATTGAATAAGGAGCCCCATATAAACTGATTAAATTTGCTGATGACACAAAGCTAGGCTGGATAGCTAATACTAGAGAAGAGAGAGAGGATTCAAAAAGATATAAATAAACTGGAGCAGTGGGCAGCAACTAACAGAATGGTTTTTAACAGGGAAAAATGCAAAGTACTACATCTGGGAAATAAAAATGAAAAAAGCGTATACAGAATGGGAGGAATAGGGCTAAGCAACAGCACATGTGAAAAAGACTTGGGTATACTAATAGATCACAGACTGAACATGAGTCAACAGTGTGATGCAGCAGCAAAAAAAGCAAATACAATTCTGGGATGTATTAACAGAAGCATATAGTCTAGATCACGTGAAGTCATTATTGCCCTCTACTCCTCTTTGGTCAGACCTCATCTGGAATACTATGTCCAGTTTTGGGCACCACATTTTAAAAAAGACATCAACAAACTGGAGCAAGTTCAGAGAAGAGCGACCAGAATGGTGTCCGGTCTGCAAACCATGTCCTATGAGGAACGGTTACAGGATTTGGGAATGTTTAGCTTGCAAAAAGAAGAGACTGAGAGGAGACTTAATAGCTGTCTACAAATATCTCAAGGGCTGTCACATTGTAGAAGGATTATCTTTATTCTCATTTGCACAAGGAAAGACTAGAAGCAATGGGATGAAACTGAATGGGAAGAGACACAGATTAGATATTAGAAAAAACTTTTTGACAGTTAGAGTGATCAATGAGTGGAATAGGCTGCCACGAGAGGTGGTGAGTTCTCCTTCAATGGAAGTCTTCAAACAGAGGCTGGACATACATCTGTCTGGGATGATTTAGTGAATCTGCTTTGAGCAGGGGGTTGGACCAGATGACCCAGGAGGTCCCTTCCAACTCTACCATTCTATGATTCTATGATTCCATACAGTTAATGATGGGCCCCATAAGATGCTCCATACAAAATACGCCCCATATAATGCTGCACAAAGGTTTATAATGGCCCCATAAAATGCTCCATAGATTATGCCCCCATATGGTGCTCCATAGATTATGCCCTATATGGTGCTCCATAGATTAAGCCCCATATGTTCCACAGATTATGCCCCATATGCTCCACAGATTATGCCCCATATGCTCCACAGATTATGCCCCATAGGTTCCACAGATTATGCCCTATAGGTTCCACAGATTATGCCCCATATGCTCTACAGATTATGCCCCATATGTTCCACAGATTATGCCCCATATGCTCCACAGATTATGCCCCATATGTTCCACAGATTATGCCCCATATGCTCCACAGATTATGCCCCATATGTTCCACAGATTATGCCCCATATGTTCCACAGATTATGCCCCATATGC
>JARQOD010000006.1:93897596-93953484 GCA_033576555.1 Oophaga sylvatica
CCCTAAGATTGCAATGCTCCATTTCCCTTCATACTCATTGGCAGCAATGTCCTGATGGCATCTTTCTCCGTGTTTATCACTGATGGTTCCACAGTTCTCTGTGAAAAAGTCGAGGTGGGAATGGAGAAAGTGAATCTTCAGAGACATGTGTATCTCAAGCTTGTGATAGCACATGAGCATCTCATCCACCAGCTCTTTGTACTTTAGCTACATCCAAGGTCGTGTCACTGCCCTTGATGCAGGCTTCGACGCTGAGCCCGCATCTTTCCCCACACATGATAGCTGATCTGATCAGCTGTCATGTGTCTCTAACAGCTGCTGGCGGATTGGAAATAAAATGTAATAAAATGCAATAACAGCAGGAGATCAAAACATGGTATCTACCCCAAAATGGTATAATAAAAATATCACCTTGGCATGCAACATCACCCAGCCCCAGATCCTGAAAAACTGATTTTTTTTTCTTACAAATTTCTGATTTTTTTTCACCACTTAAATAAAAAAGAACCTATTCTGTTTGGTATCTGAGTACTCGATACTGTGGAATCATATTGCCAAGTCAGTTTTAGCATTTAGTGAACATAGTAAATAGAAAATCCAAAAAAAACAATTCTGGAATTGCACTTTTGTTTGCAATTCCACCGTATTTGGAATTGTTTTCCCATTTTCCAGTACACTATATGGCAAAACCAATAGTGTCATTCAAAAGTACAACTCATCCTGCAAAAAACAAGCCATGATAGCGCTGCACACGTAGAGTAGTTTACTCAGGCTAAATAACAAGTCTATTGTTCCGTGCACCACTCCTACCACAGAGTGGTACAGTATATGGACCAATAGATTTAATATTGACCCCATACACTGCTCAGCAGTCATACCTTATAACATATCAATAATTGTATTAAATAATAGTTACCCTTTCAGGACTGGTTTAATAGCTCTGTGCCACATTAGAAATGATTGATGAATCAAATAATAATTTTGGTTAAAGATTGCCCTCATTTGATTACCAGCATCTCTGTTTTAATACATTATCTATATTTTTAGACAGGTCTTTGTGAATCCAAAGAGTATATTGTATAGTATCTGGCATCTTAGTGGTAATCAGATTATTGAAATTTTACTGCATTGATTATAAAGAAATGAAGGCAAACTACTGTTATATTTCACAAACCCGTTATCATTTTTTGAAATTCTAGGAAAAAATGCCTGCCCTGTGTATCCCACAGAATTGGTCTTTGCATTGGACATGTCAAATGGAGTGAAACCAGAAATCCACAATAAAATTATAGAAATTGTCACATATATAATAAAGAACATTACTATTAGGGGAAATAACTGTCCTGTTGGGGCAAGAATAGCCGTAATGTCCTATAACCAACATGCCAAGTATCTGGTGAGGTTTTCTGACTTCCAAAGCAAAGAAAAACTGCTAAATGCAGTGAAGAACATAACTCTGGAAATATCAAATGAAAGTCGTAATATTGGAAAAAGCATGAGATTTGTAGCCAGAAATGTCTTCAAGAGATCTCTCCAAGGAGCTACTGTAAAAAGAATTGCAGTGTTCTTCAGCAATGGTCGATCTGATGACCCTTCTGCAATCAGCACAGCTGTAATGGAATACAATGCTCTTGGGATTATACCTGCTGTAATTACATTCACTCCAGCACCTGCATTAAAACGGCATTTTTGGTAAAATTTTACATTATGTGTAAACAGAGTTTATTGTGATTTTTCTTAAAGAAAAACTGCTTAAAAAAACCCACAAAAATTGTTTGAAAGACCCCTGCTACTTATTTCAATGAGTTTTCAGCATTTTTTCCTCATGAGGTTTTGAAAAACACCTGATGGAAAGCAAGAAATTTCACGTCAGTTCTTTGAGGCAGATCCTAATAGAATCAACACCAAATTAAACACTGTCAAAGCAAAAGCTGTAAAAAAAAAAACTTAAGGAATTTAGAAATTAAGAAAAGCTTTAGTAAAAGAAAAAAGCCCTAATGTAACAGAGCAATTTTGTAGCAGTTTCCTATAAAAAAAATGTCATTTCTGAATGCAAAAAAAACTCCATCTACACATAGTATTAGAGTTTTATTACCAATTTTTTATATATAGGAATGAGTTACCCGAATCGTAAAGTTCGGGATCCGTACCGGACACGTAGTACTGAACCTTGAACATGTACTTTTTACTGTATGTCTATTTTCCCGTTAGGGTTCGTCAGTTTAATAAAGCTTATTGAAAGGCTGCAGCTCAGCCAATCAACATGCTTTTAGACTGTGGGCACTTACGAAGCCTGTGCGCCACGTGACCTGGCCTGTATAAAGGCCAAATGACGAGTGCCGCTGCCAATCTGCTCTTATTAGTGTAGGGATAGGAAGCAGCTGGGGTGAAGGACAGATAGTGAGTGCACACTCGGCAAAAAAATGCTGTGTGTACTCTGCAACCCATATTTGTGGTAGGATTATGCTAGTACTGTGCTAAAAGCCGATGTGTGTTCTCTGCATACCTGTCTGTGAGAGTACTATGCTAAAAGTATCTGCAACCCTGACTTTGGGAGTACTGTTCCTTTAAGTCACTGTGTGTTTTCTAGTAGTCTGAGAAATAAAGGTGCTTCTCACAAAATTAGAATATAATCAAAAAGTTAATTTATTTCCGTTCTTCAATACAAAAAGTGAAACTCATATATTATATAGAGTCATTATAAACAGAGTGATCTATTTCAAGTGTTTATTTCTGTTAATGTTGATGATTATGGCTTACAGCCAATGAAAACCCAAAAGTCATTATCTCAGTAAATTAGAATACTTATAAACACCAGCCTGAAAAATTATTTTAAAATCCGAAATGTTAACCTACTGAAATGTATGTTCAGTAAATGCACTCAATTCTTGGTCGGGTACTCCTTTTTCATCAGTTACTGCATCAATGCGGTGTGGCATGGAGGCGCTCAGCCTTTGGCACTGCTGAGGTGTTATGGAAGCCCAGGTTGCTTTGATAGCAGACTTTATCTCATCTGCATTGTTGGGTCTGGTGTCTCTCATCTTCCTCTTGACAATACCCCATCGATTCTTGATGGGGTTAAGGTCAGGCGAGTTTGCTGGCCAATCAAGCACAATGATACTGTTGTTTTAAACCAGGTATTGATACTTCTGGCAGTGTGAAAAGGTGCCAAGTCCTGCTGGAGAATTAAATTTCCATCTCTAAAAAGCTTGTCAGCAGAGGGAAGTATAAAGTGCTCTAAAATTTTCCTGGTAGATGACTGCGCTGACTTTGATCTAGAAAAAACACAGTGGACCTACACCAGCAGATGACATGGCTCCCCAAACCATCACTGATTGTACGAACTTCACACTAGACCTTAAGAAGCTTGGATTGTGTGCCTCTCCACTCTTCCTCCAGACTCTGGGACCTTGATTTCCAAATGAAATGCAAAATTTACTTTAATCTGAAAACAATACCTTGGACCACTGAGCAATAGTTCAGTTCTTTTTCTCCTTGGCCCAGGTAAGACACTTCTGGCTTTGTCTATTGGTCATGAGTGGCTTGGCACAAGGAATGCGACACTTGTAGCCCATATCCTGGATAAGTCTGTGTGTGGTGGCTCTTGAAGCAATGACTCCAGTGACTCAGCAGGCCACTCCTTGTGAATCTTCCCCAAATTTTTGAAAAACCTTTTCTTAACAATCCTTTCAAGGCTACGGTTATTCCAGTTGCTTGTGTACCTCTTTCTACCACATTTTTTCCTTCCACTCAAAGCAGACAGCTGATTCCTGGTATGCTCCGACTGGTAAGGGGCCATAGATATAGCCCCCTCAGCCTAAAAACAGCAGCGTGCACCCTCCCAGAAAAGACTAATCTACTCAATGCACCAATTCTGGCACTTTGCGCACCTCCTCCCATTTTGCTTTGTGGAGGTGGCAAGTGGGAGTCCTAATTGTGGGGTTGATGTCACCTTTGTATTGTCTAGTGATATCAAGCCCATGGCTTAGTAATGGAGAGGCATCTATTAGACACCTATCCATTATTAATGCTAATGTTTTGTCTTGACATTTGGTTCTTCAAGTCAGTGGTAAATTTTGGACAATATGATTTGTGCCTATTTATGAAAATATTGGCAATTTGACCAAAAATTTGTAAATTTGTAAACTTTGCAATTTTCAATTTTTGAATGTTTATGCCCTTAAACCAGATAGTTATACCACAAAAATAGTTAATAAATAACATTTACCACATGTCTATTTTACATCAGCATCATTTTTTAAACATAATTTTTTTGTTAGGAAATTAGAATGGTTACATTTTATCAGCAAATTCTTATTTTTTCAACAAAATGTACAAAACCAATGTTTTTAGGGACCACATCAGCCTTGAAGTGACTTTGAGGGGCCTATGTGACAGAAGATACCCAAAAGTGATATCATTTTTTAAAAAAATTTTAAACTACACCCATCAAAGTACTTAAAACAACATTTAAGAAGTTTATTAACTCTTTAGAGGCTTCACAGGAATTAAAGCAATGTGCAAAGAAAAAATGAAAATTTTATTTTTTACCACAAAATTATTGCTTTAGCCCAAAATGTAGAATTTTCAAAAGGGTAACATGAGATAATGACCCATACAGTTTGTTGTGCAGTTTGTTCTGAGTACTTCAATACCCAATTATTTGTTTAACCCCATCCTCCACTTCCTGGTGCATTCCTCTTTTGTATATTTATATGTTTGGTATTTTTCGTTACCACTGTGTAAAGTGTGTAGTACAGTTCATATAGCGTCTTGTGCTCGGGTGCGATGAAAATACATGAGACACAGGTTTGATATAGAAAGTCTTGTATTACTTCATACAAGTTGGCAAAAATAGTCACACAGTTTGCAGACACAGAAGCAGGAGACACAGCAGGCCAGAGTAATCTAAGCTCAGCAATCACTCTCCACAACAGGTTCAGGATCTTCTTCTCTGTTACCGTAAGTCCATGCAAACGTGGGTCTTTCAAAGAGCAGGGTTCAGAGTCCACAAGTGCTTCAGAGTTCCTCAGTAGGAATAGCTGGAGTACAAGGTCCAAGGCTTCAGGGGGCAGGTCATAGGTTCACTGCAGGCTAGATTCTGAAGCACTGATTGCTCAGCTGTGGCTGCTTAAGAAGCAAAAGGAGAGAATCAGGGCGGGGAACATGCAAGCTGGAAACTCCATTTTGACTGAGGGCAAGATAGCTGCAGCAAGACAGAAAGTAAAATGGCTGACGAACAAACTGAGTTTCAGGAACATGTACACAGAACCTTACATTACTCCCCCCTTAGGGACAACCTCCAGATGACCTCAGACCAGGCTTGTGTGGGTACCTCTGATGAAACTGACGGAGCAAGCGAGGAGCATTAACGTTATTGACTGGTTCCCATGAGTTGTCCTCCACTGGGTAGCCCTGCCATTTAATCAGATATTGTAATTTATTTCTATACAACCTGGAATCTAAAATCCTTTCCACCACAAATTCTTCCTGACCATCGACTAGCACTGGGTCAGGGCAAGGAGAAGAACGTCCAGGGAACGTATTGGGTGTCGCAGCCTTTAGTAGGGATACATGAAAGACAGGGTGGATTCTCATAGTTCTGGGCAGTTGAAGACGACAAGCAACGGCACTTATAATTTTACTGATTTTATAGGGTCCAATGTACTTATGTCCCAGCTTAGACGATGGAATCCTTAACTTAAGATTTCTGGTTGACAGCCAGACCAAGTCTCCTACCTTGAAAACTGGTGCAGGTTTACGAAATTTATCTGCTGCTTTCTTGTACCTTTCCTGAGCCGATTCCAGATTCTCCTTTAGAAGATCCATATTCTTCTGTAAAGACGTGATTCTTTCAGCCACTGCTGGTAAAGGCGTTTCTATGGGAAAGCGTGGTAGAATGTTAGGATGATAACCTAGATTAGAGTAAAAAGGAGACTGCTTAGTGGAGGCACTCTGAGAGTTGTTATACGAGAACTCAGCTAATGGAAGTAGATCCACCCAATCATCCTGTAGGTGGCAGATACTGCTCCAGGGTTTGATTGGTTCGTTCGGTCTGTCCATTAGTCTGGGGATGAAAAGCAGAAGAAAGGTTTACTTTAATGTCCAATGCTGCACAGAAATTTTGCCAAAACCTAGAAGTGAATTGCACCCCTCGATCCGAAATAACCTCATCCGGTACTCCATGTAAGCGAAACACATCTTTAATCATCAGATCTGATGTCTGTTTTGCAGTGGGTAAGCCGACACAAGGAATAAAATGAGCTGCCTTTGTTAGACGGTCAACCACCACTAGAATGGTGTTCTTCCCTTGAGAGGTTGGTAACTCCACAATGAAGTCCATAGAAATGGATCCCCGGGCGGGACGGGGTGGGAAGAGGCTGTAACAGACCAGTTGGTGAGGAGCGAGGTGTTTTGCATCTTGCACAAACTTCACATGAAGTGACATAGTTTAAAACATCCTTCCTGCAAGTGGGCCACCAAAAGAAACGAGAAAGAAATTCCTGTGTCTTTAGAATTCCTCTATGCCCAGCTATCTTGGAATCGTGAATGAGTTGCAATACTCTCAATCTGACTGTTTCAGGAATATACAGGCGTTGTCCCTGAATCCACACACCATTCTTAAAGACAAGACTTACGTCCCTTGGGGGTTGTGCCAAAAAGGAATCCGCATGGTATGCTTCCTTGATGTCCTTAAGTAGGTCTTGATTATGAATTACTCCTAGGAATCTAGAGTCAGGAAGAATAGTCTTAGGAGGAGTAATTGGACGTGTCTCTGCTGAGTAAATCCTAGAGAGTGCATCAGCCTTTCCATTGCGCGATCCTGGTCTATAAGAAATGATAAAATTAAATTGGTTTAAGAAAAGATTCCAGCGAGCCTGGCGAGGAGTCAGGCACTTAGCCGACCTGATAAACTCAAGGTTACGATGGTCTGTCAGGACGACTATTTGCTGTGCAGCTCCCTGAAGAAGGTGTCTCCATTCTTTGAAGGCGGCAATAATGGCCAACAACTCTCTATTGCCCACATCGTAGTTCCTCTCAGCCGAAGACAACTGCTGGGAAAAGAAGGCACAGGGATGCAAGACATTCTTCTCACCTGTTCTCTGAGAGAGTATAGCTCCAACGGCACAGTCTGAAGCATCCACCTCTATTATGAAGGCAAGCTCGGGGTTGGGATGTACTAGAATAGGTGCAGTGGTAAATTTATCTTTTAGACGGGAAAATGCTTCCTGGGCTTGGGGAGTCCAGGAGAACCTAGACTCTTTCCGGGTAAGTTGGGTGATAGGTGACACTACCTCAGAGAAATTTCTAATGAAACGTCTATAGAAGTTGGCAAACCCGATGAAGCGCTGTACCTCCTTCATATTTCTAGGACTTGGCCAATCCTTGATGGCTTGGGTTTTGCTTCCATCCATACTAATTCCTTGTGTAGACAGTACATACCCCAGAAATTGAATTTCGGTCTTATGGAATTCACACTTTTCAAGTTTGATGTAAAGATGATTTTGTCTTAGACGTTCCAAGACCATTCTCACATGTCCATGATGTTCCTCTGTGGAGTTAGAAAAAATTAGAATATCATCCAAATAAATTACCACGAATGTATCTAGGAGATCCCTGAAGATGTCATTCACCAAGTGTTGGAAAGTGGCTGGGGCGGTACTCAGACCAAAAGGCATAACTAGATATTCAAAGTGTCCATAGCGTGACCTGAATGCAGTCTTCCATTCATCCCCAGGTCTAATACGGACTAAGTTATAGGCCCCACGAAGATCTAGTTTAGAGAAAATTTTGGCATGTCGCACTCTCTCCAATAACTCAGGGATTAAAGGCAATGGATAACGGTTTCTAATAGTAACCTTATTGAGTTCCCTATAATCTACGCATGGTCTCAGAGATCCATCTTTCTTCTTTACAAAGAAGATGGGTGCACCTGCAGGAGATGAAGAGGGGCGTATGAAGCCCTTGGCTAGATTTTCGTCTATGTAATCCTTTAAAGCCTTTAGCTCGGGCCCCGCCAAGGGGTAGATCTTACCAAAAGGTATCTCTGCTCCAGGCAATAATTCAATTGGACAATCATATGGACGGTGAGGAGGAAGCTGGTCAGCGTTCTTCTTGTCACATAAATCCACATAGTCCTGGTATACAGCTGGTAGTTCAGGGACTGACATGGTTCCATTAGGAACAGAGCAAGCTGAAACTTTTGGACTCATCTGTTTCTCTGGAAAGTGTAATTCCTTGGTCTCCCAGTTAATGGTAGGATTCTGAGCCTGCAGCCATGGTAGCCCTAGAATAATGGGAAAGTGGGGAGAAGAGATAAGCATAAAGGACAGTTTCTCTTGATGATCTTTACCCATAAGAACCCTCAAAGGCTCTGTTTCCTGATCCACTGGTCCAGAGGTCAGCAGGGAGCCATCCACAGTTTCCATCTGTACTGGAGTAGCCTTCTTCACTGAACGTATCCCCTGTTTCAGAGCAAAGGAGACATCCATAAAATTTCCACTTGCCCCTGAGTCGATCATAGCAGAGCTAGACACCCAAGCTGAGTCAACCCAGAGTTTGATGGAAAGAAAGCAATGAGAATTGTTTTTCTTACAACTCAGCTGGGACACTGCTGAGGAAACTTGAAAAATGGCAGCATTTACACAGTCAACGTCCTCAGAGGTAACGGAGTTTAAGTCCGAGAAATCAAGATCTGTTACTGCAGATCTCTCTGGAGCCTGAGGCTCGGACCTGACAGATCCCCTCTCGCAACACTCACAATGAATGAGTGCTGCAGTAGTCTTACGAGAACGGCTGGGGCAGTTTATAATGAAGTGCCCTGACTTACCACAATAGAAACATAGATTCTCCTTAAAACGATGTTCCTTGCGTGCATCACTAACCCGTCGTTGTAAAGAGTCTACCTGCATGGGTTCAGGTTCAGGTTCCCGTGTAATCCTACTCAAAGGTTCCTTAGCTGGAGAGGAAGGTAGGAAAAGGTTAGTGCGATTGCTTTCGAACCATCTCTCTTGCCTGCGTTCAGTCAGACGAGTATCAATACGGATGCAGTAGTTAATAAAGTCACCTAACGCAGTGGGAGGGTCGGCACGAGCAAGTTCATCCTTAATCAGTGGAGATAACCCCTTTCGAAAAATAGATTTTTTGGCGGAACTGTCCCAGGTGGTATCAAGGTCCCATCTCCTGAAATCCAAGGCATATTCAGCTACGAGTGCTTACCTTGGCGCAAGGCTAACATGGCTGCTTCAGCTGTTGCACCTCGATTGGGGTCATCAAACACCTGCCCCATGGCTGAAATAAAAGCATCAAGGTGATTCAAACAATCATCCTCAGTCTCAATCAGAGGGTTTGCCCACATCAAAGCCTTGTTGGTAAGCAACATAATTATAGTAAGCACCTTAGATCGTTCAGTGGGAAATTGTGAAGCATGTGCAGAAAAAAAAAGATTGCATTGATTAATAAATCCCCTGAATTTCTCACGTTCACCGCCAAAACGAAAAGGGGGCAACTTGGGAATCCCAGAACTCGGGGCTACGGCAGGAGCCTGGACTCGCTCCTCTAGAACCTCAATCCTGGCTCGCAAATCCTGGGCAGTCTGTCCAAACACTTGCAAATTGTGATTAGTGAGGTCCTGTAGGTTTGTAAAACGGGTCTTTATATTCTGCAAATCTGCAAGGATATTATCAGTCACTCCGCAAAGTTCCTTTATGCGGGCCTCCATTTTCCAGATCTTTTAGGACAGGAGTACTGGAAGAAGAGGAGAGGAGAAAAAAAAAAAAACAATAGTGTTTACCTGTGGTAACACTGCAGAAAAAAAAACCATTAAGGGAACTGCTCACCTGGAATGGTTGTGAGAAGTCACAACCACTGTCATCACAGAAAGTACAACCGGACATCCGATATCCAGAGTTACAGCAGACACAGCCTTTCCAGACCCAGCAGACACTAACGTTTGGCTTCAGAATCTTGTAAAGTGTGTAGTACAGTTCATATAGCGTCTTGTGCTCGGGTGCGATGAAAATACATGAGACACAGGTTTGATATAGAAAGTCTTGTATTACTTCATACAAGTTGGCAAAAATAGTCACACAGTTTGCAGACACAGAAGCAGGAGACACAGCAGGCCAGAGTAATCTAAGCTCAGCAATCACTCTCCACAACAGGTTCAGGATCTTCTTCTCTGTTACCGTAAGTCCATGCAAACGTGGGTCTTTCAAAGAGCAGGGTTCAGAGTCCACAAGTGCTTCAGAGTTCCTCAGTAGGAATAGCTGGAGTACAAGGTCCAAGGCTTCAGGGGTCAGGTCACAGGTTCACTGCAGGCTAGATTCTGAAGCACTGATTGCTCAGCTGTGGCTGCTTAAGAAGCAAAAGGAGAGAATCAGGGCGGGAACATGCAAGCTGGAAACTCCATTTTGACTGAGGGCAAGATAGCTGCAGCAAGACAGAAAGTAAAATGGCTGACGAACAAACTGAGTTTCAGGAACATGTACACAGAACCTTACACACTGTTTGTATTACCTTGTTAGTCTGGTTGGTGTATTACGGTACACTACTACTCCCCTCTTCCCTGGGGAAGGGTACAGACTGAGGGCGGATTCAGGAGATTGGGCAAGGTCCATGGCCCCGGTGTCTCCCCCATCAGAAGTAATCCAGCGAACAGGGTGAGCTAGGGTGTCCTTAGCATAAGAGACAGGGAAGGAGCCCCTGGTCCCGGGACTCCCAACAAGAGAGTCATGACAATGACCTTGGAATGACATGACAATGTTAGTCAACCCACGATGACGTCACGGGGGTGCCAATCGTGGGTGAGTGAGAACCTCCTACCTCTTCTACCTCAAATGCTATGATCAATATTGATTGATATAGAGGAGAAAGCAAGAGTCATTAGTGACCAGAATATATCATCATATAAAAGGTAAATATTTATTGTACAAATCGGTAAAATAGTAGCACAAAAATACATATAAGGCAACAATAGAAACACATACAGAACATGTGCACATACAGAGAAAAATGTCTCCTGGCGGTTATAATGAGTAAACACTTATGGTAACAATAAATGAGATGGCTATAGTACAAAGATAGATCATATACATATATCCATTGCCACAAAGTGAAATGCCATATCAAAAAACTTATTAAACCACAAGAACATGAGGCATGCCTGTCAAAATGGCAAACGCTCCTAAAATGGTCAGCAATGGTATAGCGCTGTCATATCAAGGGTCAGCAAAGGTAAGTATAGCGTTGCCATAATTGGAGAGAGGACATGCTCACCAAAGGGATTAAAGTACCGCAGGAGAAAGATCACCCCGTAATAAAGGTGCCGCCCCAACGCACGTTTCGTGGCTGCCTGCCACTTTTTCAAGGGGATGGTAAAGTGCTGTGCAAAGGACCTTCATATACCTCCTATTTCCCAGTCACATGATCAGAATCATCCAATAGGAGAGGGTACAACGGCGCATGCGTCGCCTAAAGCCAGGAAGGTCTCCAGCGATGGAGGCGTCATACACCCTGACGCGCGCACAGGCACTGAACCTGAGCGCGCCCAGGATGCAATAGAGACGCCCCACCGCGGGAGAAACAACACAGGCAAAGCGGGGCATGCGCACACCGAACTCCATAGTAACAGATGGTCATGTGATGCTATGAGGTATAGTCACAATAATCGGGAGATACCATAAGAATACACAATAAGGCTAATTTCAACCTAAGAACAATATGCAGCATAGATATAAACAGTGGTGTAATGTCTATACATAATAAGTCGCTGCGGTAGTATTCTTCCACTTGTATTCGTTCTGTTCCTCATAGACATCAGATATGTGAGCAAACGGAGGTAGAAAGTCTCCAAATATACAGGGTGAAGAGTGAACAACGCTGTAAAAACAATTAAAAACACAAAAAAATTAAAAGCAAAGAAGGCATCAAACGGAACCAGAAAGGGAAAATCAAAGGGAAAAATTGGAAACTACAAAAAAGAGGCGAAATTCAGAGATTCATTGAGACCATTGGGCACCATTGTGTCAAGATGGACAATCCAACGGGCCTCCATTTGGGCTAAGATTTTTCTATAATCCCCATCCCTCACACCAAGGTGTAATATGTCTATGCCACGAACTTTAAAAGAGGTAGCATCACAATTATGGTGATGTTTAAAGTGTCGGGGAATTGTCTTCAAATCAGAGGGATCAGAAATGGACCTTGCTGCGCCAATATCCCTAACGTGCTCCCTGATTCGTATCCTCAATTCTCTAGTGGTTAAGCCAACATATATCCTTGGACAGTCACATGTGGCGTAGTAGATAACATTCGAACTACCACAGGATATGCGTTGGCGGATATCAAATACTTTGTCACCACTAGAGGAGGAAAAATCAAGGGCACGCAGGGCATTGGCGCACGCGAGGCAATGGCCACAAGGAAAGAAACCTGCAGTAGGACCACGAGTCCCAAAGACATTTTTTAAAGGTGCAACGTAGTGACTCCGGACAAGTGTATCACGTAAATTTCTCGACCGCCTAGATGTCATGGCGGGGTAGTCACCGAGTGAGCGAGCCAGGGCGGGTTCAGTTTTTAAGACATTAGGATTTCATGGTGGAGCTGAATCAGAATTCTCTTAACATTCATTTGACCTACAAATATAGTAGCGAGAAGGTGGACTTTCTGGACATTTCTCTGGAGGTCGACGCTTGTCGTGGATTCCGGGCGGATGTGTTCAGGAAGCCCACCTCAGTAAACGCACTTATACATGCTGAATCGGCCCACCATCCAGCCACCATTAGGGCCGTCCCGGTCGGACAGTTTCTTTGCAAGAGAAGAATTTGCTCTACTGATGACGCCTTTGAGGCTCAAGCCAAAGACCTCGGTAACCGCTTTAAGGCGAGAGGCTACAGCAACCGTTGCATTAAAAAGGGATACGACCGGGCAAGGAGGACTCCACGTGGCCGTCTCCTTGATACTAATCGTGTTGACAGGCAGGTGAATGAGGATGGACCTACAAGATTTATTACCACTTACAACCATGAATGGTTTGATATTCGAAAAATCTTAACGAGACATTGGAATGTCTTAAAAACTGAACCCGCCCTGGCTCGCTCACTCGGTGACTACCCCGCCATGACATCTAGGCGGTCGAGAAATTTACGTGATACACTTGTCCGGAGTCACTACGTTGCACCTTTAAAAAATGTCTTTGGGACTCGTGGTCCTACTGCAGGTTTCTTTCCTTGTGGCCATTGCCTCGCGTGCGCCAATGCCCTGCGTGCCCTTGATTTTTCCTCCTCTAGTGGTGACAAAGTATTTGATATCCGCCAACGCATATCCTGTGGTAGTTCGAATGTTATCTACTACGCCACATGTGACTGTCCAAGGATATATGTTGGCTTAACCACTAGAGAATTGAGGATACGAATCAGGGATATTGGCGCAGCAAGGTCCATTTCTGATCCCTCTGATTTGAAGACAATTCCCCGACACTTTAAACATCACCATAATTGTGATGCTACCTCTTTTAAAGTTCGTGGCATAGACATATTACACCTTGGTGTGAGGGGTGGGGATTATAGAAAAATCTTAGCCCAAATGGAGGCCTGTTGGATTGTTCATCTTGACACAATGGTGCCCAATGGTCTCAATGAATCTCTGAATTTCGCCTCTTTTTTTGTAGTTTCCAATTTTTCCCTTTGATTTTCCCTTTCTGGTTATGTTTGATGCCTTCTTTGCTTTTAATTTTTTTGTGTTTTTAATTGTTTTTACAGCGTTGTTCACTCTTCACCCTGTATATTTGGAGACTTTCTACCTCCGTTTGCTCACATATCTGATGTCTATGAGGAACAGAACGAATACAAGTGGAAGAATACTACCGCAGCGACTTATTATGTATAGACATTACACCACTGTTTATATCTATGCTGCATATTGTTCTTAGGTTGAAATTAGCCTTATTGTGTATTCTTATGGTATCTCCCGATTATTGTGACTATACCTCATAGCATCACATGACCATCTGTTACTATGGAGTTCGGTGTGCGCATGCCCCGCTTTGCCTGTGTTGTTTCTCCCGCGGTGGGGCGTCTCTATTGCATCCTGGGCGCGCTCAGGTTCAGTGCCTGTGCGCGCGTCAGGGTGTATGACGCCTCCATCGCTGGAGACCTTCCTGGCTTTAGGCGACGCATGCGCCGTTGTACCCTCTCCTATTGGATGATTCTGATCATGTGACTGGGAAATAGGAGGTATATGAAGGTCCTTTGCACAGCACTTTACCATCCCCTTGAAAAAGTGGCAGGCAGCCACGAAACGTGCGTTGGGGCGGCACCTTTATTACGGGGTGATCTTTCTCCTGCAGTACTTTAACCCCTTTGGTGAGCATGTCCTCTCTCCAATTATGGCAACACTATACTTACCTTTGCTGACCCTTGATATGACAGCGCTATACCATTGCTGACCATTTTAGGAGCGTTTGCCATTTTGACAGGCATGCCTCATGTTCTTGTGGTTTAATAAGTTTTTTTGATATGGCATTTCACTTTGTGGCAATGGACATATGTATATGATCTATCTTTGTACTATAGCCATCTCATTTATTTTTGCCATAAGTGTTTACTCATTATAACCGCCAGGAGACATTTTTCCCTGTATGTGCACATGTTCTGTATGTGTTTCTATTGTTGCCTTATATGTATTTTTGTGCTACTATTTTACCGATTTGTACAATAAATATTTACCTTTTATATGATGATAAATTCTGGTCACTAATGACTCTTGCTTTCTCCTCTATATCATGCTTATATATGAGTGGTGACTCTTTGGTTTCACATATGCTTGTGTTACCCACATTTTCCAGCTTTACCCATGCAGCTGTTCATGTTTAGATCAATATTGATTGCGGCATTCAGAGAGTTAAGCAGCCGGGACTCAAATATCAAGTAAGCCAAGCCCCTGGTGACGATCAAGCAAGAGCAGCTCTATAAGACTTACAGTCTGTTCGGGAACCTAACAGGAAGATTTTAGTAATGGAACTGTCATGACTGGATAGGTTATTACAATTAAAATGCTGTCTCTTTTGTGGAGATACAATGTGACATTGTGGAAAAATTACAGGATTTGAATAAATATGCTAGGTAGATTGCATCTGCATTGAGAATGTGTCAAATCCATCACAGAGTATTGTCCCTCTTCAGTACTCTCTGCCCAAAGCTGCCCTTCTTTTCTTGATTGACATCTCTGTTCCTGAGGCCAGCTGGAATCTGATGTTTGCGCTATTTTTACCCTGGTTGGTGCATGCACGGCACATTTTCTTTCTTGGCAAATGTCTTACTTTATGGTCTTGTCCAGACGATCGTAATAATTGGACAAGTTCTATCTGTCGGTTTGACGGATAGCACTTGTCACCATGTACAGTCATGGCCAAAAGTTTTGAGAATGACACAAATATTATATTTTCACATGATCTGCTGCCCTCTGGCTTTTATGTGTGTTTGACAGATGTTTATATCACAGACAGAAATATAATAATTGCAAACATATGAGTAACAAAAGCTTATATTGACAGTTAGAATGAGTTAATGCAGCAAGTCAATATTTGCAGTGTTGACCCTTCTTCTTCAGGACCTCTGCAATTCTCCCTGGCATGCTCTCAATCAACTTCTGGACCAAATCCTGACTGATAGCAGTCCATTCTTGCACAATCAATGCTTTCATTTTGTCAGAATTTTTAGGTTTTTGTTTGTCCACCTGTCTCTTGATGATTGACCACAAGTTCTCAATGGGATTAAGATCTGGGGAGTTTCCAGGCCATGGACCCAAAATCTCTATGTTTTGTTCCCTGAGCCATTTAGTTATCACCTTTGCTTTATGGCAAGGTGCTCCAGCATGCTGGAAAAGGCATTGTTGATCGCCAAACTGCTCTTGGAGGGTTGGGAGAAGTTGCTCTTGGAGGACATTCTGGTACCATTCTTTATTCATGGCTGTGTTTTTAGGCAAGACTGTGAGAGAGCCGATTCCCTTGGCTGAGAAGCAACCCCACACATGAATGGTTTCAGGATGCTTAACAGTTGGCATGAGACAAGACTGGTGGTAGCGCTCACCTTGTCTTCTCCGAATGAGGCGTTTTCCTGATGTCCCAAACAATCGAAAAGGGTATTCATCAGAGAAAATAACTTTACCCCAGTTCTCAGCAGTCCACTGCCTGTACCTTTTGCAGAATATCAGTCTGTCCATGATGTTTTTTCTGGAGAGAAGTGGCTTCTTTGCTGCCCTCCTTGAGACCAGGCCTTGCTCCAAGAGTCTCCGCCTCACAGTGCGTGCAGATACACTCACACCTGCCTGCTGCCATTCCTGAGCAAGCTCTGCACTGCTTTTAGCCCGATCCCACAGCTGAAACACTTTTAAGAGACGGTCCTGGCGCTTGCTGGTCTTTCTTGGGCGCCCTGGAGCCTTTTTGGCAACAATGGAACCTCTCTCCTTGAAGTTCTTGATGATGCGATAGATGGTTGACTGAGGTGCAATCTTTCTAGCTGCGATACTCTTCCCTGTTAGGCCATTTTTGTGCATTGCAATGATAACCGCACGTGTTTCTTTAGAGATAACCATGGTTAACAGAAGAGAAACAATGATGCCAAGCACCAGCCTCTTTTTAAAGTGTCCAGTGGTGTCATTCTTACTTAACCATGACAGATTGATCTCCAGCCATGTCCTCATCAACACCCACACCTGTGTTAATGGAGCAATCACTGAAAAGAGGTTAGCTGGTCCTTTTAAGGCAGGGCTGCAATGATGTTGAAATGTGTTTTGGGGGATAAAGTTCATTTTCTAGCCAAATATTGACTTTGCAAGTAATTGCTGTTAAGCTGATCACTCTTTATAACATTCTGGAGTATATGCAAATTGCCATTAGAAAAAGTGAAGCAGTAGACTTTGTAAAAATTAATATTTGTGTCATTCTCAAAACTTTTGTCCATGACTGTATGTTATTCTATGAGGCCATGCACAAATCCGATTCTTTCCTTGAACAGACGCAGTCTTAGGAAAAAAAATAGCAGCGTACGTGAGTTTCATCTCCGGATATTCAGATTGCACTCAACCATGCAAGTCAATGAGTCCATGGAAAACTTCGGACTGCATTCGTATGACATTGGAGTGCACTCCAATTTCCATGGACTGACAAAATGAAGAACATGGATACATTTTTTTCTCTATCTTCTCTTCATCCAAGAGAATCAGATCACACTGTCACGACTCAGCTGTTGGGTGACCCGGGACCAGGGGCTTCTTCCCTGTCCCTAACACTAGGGGGCACCCTAGCTCTCCTTATTCCCCAGGATACTTTTGAAGGTGAAGATGCCGGGGCTGCCACCCTTGCCTTATCTCCGTAAACAGCCCTATGTCTGTTCTTTTCCCCCACCCAGGGAAGAGTGGCGCTGCCTTGCACTACAGTACACAAACCCAACAAACAAGGCAACACGAAAAAGGGTAACTGAAAATAGTAAGCATACAAATATTCACTCACATATAACAGAGGAATGCACCAGGGAGTGGAGGACATGGAAAAACCAAAGAACAAGTAAGGGAATTATCACACTTACAAACCCACGCAACAGTCACAGATAACTCCTCCAAACTACTTCTCAGATAAACACCTCTCCTCCAAGCCATGCAGCATAAGCTAGCTCTGACATGGGTTTCATTCAGGACCCAGATTATATAAAGGGTATGGGAGTGACTAACTGACTACAGCTGAGAGCTTAGACTCCCAGAGATCCAAACATGGCCGATTAACTCCTGTTCTGCTAAAAGAAATTAACATCATTTTAAAAAGAAGTTGAATTACATCTTTTCAACACAGGAGTAGGGGCTGCGGTCTTCTGGCTCCTTTCTATTGAGGTAACCCCGTGACACACACAGTGCTAACAATCTAATCAGAGTCTGATCAGACTTTGATGAGAGTGCAATTTTCTTGGATGGGAAAACATGCGGTCATCTGTACCTAGCCTTACACTGTGTATTTGCTGCTCACATTTAGAGAGTTAATAGGCTACTATTAAATGCCTCCTGATAGGTTTTATTTCAAGCTGAATACAATAAATCACAAGATCTGTTTTTTTATATTTATTTTATCATAACTTTGTTTAACCCCTTAACAACCGCTGAAACGCCTTTTAATGGCGGCAGTAAAGGGTACTTATTCCTCAGCGACGCTTTTTAACGGCTCTGAGAAATAAGGTTGTAGTGTCCCCAGCGTCGGAAATTCTCCGGGGTCTTAGCTAGAGACACGATTCGGGTTGTAATCACGAATAACGGCGACCAAAAAAGAGTCAGATTTCCCATTTAATTTCTCTCTCCTCTGATATGATCAGGGAAGAGAGAAATGGGGTAAACCAAACCCCCTGGTATCTCTGGTGTCCCTGGACCCTCCTGCATCCTATCCTCTGGCCACTGGCTTCTTCTTCCGGAAGAAAATGGCGCCCGAAATGCGCAGTGCACCCGCTGAGATCTTCCGGCTGGCACCTGGCAACAATAGGAGATTTCTCCTATTGCAATTGTGAAGTCAGCTTACCAGCATGCATGATCGGCTCCCTGATGACAATCAACACCTAGCACGGATCAGGTTGAGTAACCACAATGATTATAAAAGGAAGGAATGTAATATATTGGATAGAATGTATGGAATGCAAAATTCAATACACGGGATGTACTACTTGCCCATTAAAAGTTCGCATCAGACGCCATCTTTCTGATATGGTCAATTCCACTGCATTATTGGCATCTACTGCATCAAAACACTTTGCCAATTTCCATAAGTGCAATCTATCATATTTTAAATTCTGTGAAATTGAAAAAGTCTACAAGCCGCATAGGGGTGGGGATCACAGACGCAAACTGCTCAACAGGAAATCCTATTGGATCTTTATGCTAGTTACAAGCATATGGTCTTATTTCTAGACATAATTTAATTAAACAATATTGAATTTCCATCTACCTTCTCCTTCATGGTTGGGTCCTATAAGTTTTTGATCCTCTGATTGCAATTTATGTTACAATTTCATTTGTATGTATTTTTTTCAGTCTGTCACATCTGTGTTTTAATTAATGCTGAATACCTTGTTCTAATTAACATATGTTAATTATTTTAATCACTTGCTCAATCGGTGTTGTTGGACACACTATATAGTTGTGCCTTCCCTACTATTAGGTCAGATCATGACTAAGACGCTAGTCGAAACGCATTGATCTTTCCTAACAGTGTGTTAGTGCCCGACATTATGTGTTTTTCATTTTAATAACTTTACAATAAAAGTTATTTTTTAGCCACCTCCGCCCATTGCTGGATCTTCCTTCCTTTTTGTACTCATTGTGATTTCTCCTATTGGTTCATTTTGATCACTGTGATAAACCCTATTACAGTGATCACAATAAAAAAAATAGTAAAGCAATCTTTATCACCTCCTTAGTTAGGTAAAAATAATAAAATAAGAGAAATGTATTTTTTCAATTTTTCCATTAGTGTTAGGGCTAGGGTTATGGCTGGGGTTATAGTTAGGGTTATAGCTAGGGTTAGGGTTGGGGCTAGGGTTAGAGTTATGGTTGGGGTTATAGTTGAGGTTATAGCTATGGTTAGGGTTGGGCTAGGGTTATGGTTGGGGTTATAGTTGGGGTTATAGCTAGGGTTAGGGTTGGGTTATGGTAAGGGTTGGGGCTAGCATTAGGGTTGGGACTAGGGTTAGTGGTTGGGCTAGGGTTAGGGTTGGGGCTAGGTTTAGAGCTAGGTTTAGGGTTAGGCTAGGGTTAGGGTTGTGTTGAGGTTAGAGTTGTGGTGTTGGGGTTACTGTTGGAGTTAGGGTTATGGTTAGGGTTGGATTTGGGTTTGGGGTTTGTTGGGGTTAAGGTTTTGGTTAGAGCTGTGTTAGGGTTGGAGTTAGAATTAGGGGGTTTCCACTGTTTAGGTACATCAGGCGCACGCCATTGATTCCAGCCAATTTTGTATTCAAAAAGTCAAACAGTGCTCCCTCCCTTCTGAGCCCTGACATACGCTCAAACAGTGGCTTTCCCCCACATACGGGGTATCACCGTACTCTAGAGAAATTGCACAACAAATTTTCTTGTCCATGTTCTCCTGATACCCTTGTGAAAAGAAAAATGTTTGGTTCCAAAGTAAAATTTTTTGAAAAAAGTAAAATTTTAATTTTGTTCCGTCCACGTTGCTTTAGTTCTCGTGAAGCACCTGAAGGGTTATCAAACTTTTTGAATGTACTTTTGCGCACCTTAAGGGATGCAGTTTTTAGAATGGTGTCACTTTTGGGTATTTTCTGTCATATTGACGTCCAAACTTATGTCAAATGTGAGGTGGTCCCTAAAAAAATGGTTTTGTAAATTTTGTTGGAAAAATGAGAAATTGCTGGTCAATTTTTAACCTTTTTAACGTCCTAACAAAAAAAAATGTTTCTGAAATTGTGCTGATGTAAATAAGACATGTGGGAAATGTAATTTATTAACTATTTTGTGCGATATGACTCTCTGATTTAAGGGCACAAAAATTAAAAGTTTGAAAATTGCTAAATTTTCAAAATTTTTGCCAAATTTCCGTTTTTTCATAAATAAATGAAAGTCGTATCGAAGAAATTTTACCACTGACATGAAGTACAATATGTCTCAAAAAAACAGCCTCAGAATCAGTGGGACATGTTGAAGCGCCTTCCTGCGCAGGTGTACTTATCTGCCTTGTTGAGGGCAGAGCAAAGTACTGCAGTGGACAGGCACTGGGCCTCTCTGACCTTTCCCGGCTCCTGCACACTGCAGTTTTTTGGTCTGCCCTCATCAGGGCAGATAAGTACACCTGCGCAGGAACGTGATGCCGGGGACCATGAAGCAAGCAGGAGGGCAGCAATCATAAGAAGAGGGGAGGCGCCAGACTCAGACCTGCAACACTCATCGGACCAGACCGCCCTCCGGGTGAGTATAATAAAACTTATTTTTCTTATCTTGCAGGTCGGATCGGGCGGCTTATCTACAGCATTATAGAATGCTGTAGATAAGCCCTGAAGGCTGTGGCTGAATCTTATATCGGCCAAAACAGCTGACAGGTTCGCTTTAAGTACCAAATTGCCTCTGTCACTAAGGGTTGAAAGGAACTTGTAATGTTAACAATTACCTTTGGTCTCTTTTGCATAAGGAACATAGAGAAATATTACTGTGTTTGCTATTAAATGGAAAATACTGTAATTAAAAGGTTTTTGTAACAATGTTTGTTGTATCAATAGATTGATGATTCTGGGACATTTCGATTGGTTGAGATTTCTGGAAATATGGAATATAAATCACAAGTACAAACCTTAATGAAGTGTACCCTTTGTTATGGTAAGTTATGAGAATGCATGCTTTAATAAGTGAAAGTGAGATTATTGTGAATAAAAACTATAAAATAGTGAAATACAAACAATAAAAATCCTGAAAAATATGTATAGAAGTCATAGTTGTGAATATAATAGTTTAAATATAAATATTAAAGAACATTTAATTACCTTTCATGTAAAAGGTGTTATATAGGATTTGACTCATAACCCCTAGTCTAGCCACAGACTATACTATGTATGAGTGGTCAAAGTAAAAGTGAGATTAACATGAAAGAAAAAAATAAAAATAATGAAATATAACAATAAAAATCATATTAAGTGACAATTAAAGGTGAGACACATAAACCGTATCCTCCCTAGTCAATCTCGCTCCAACACATGAACAACTTCCAGTGCAATATATAATTCAATAAAACCATAACAGCTAGTGGATAATAATCACAAAAAGATGAAACAGATAAATAGGTCTAGAATTATTTTACTCAATGGTAATATGGGAAATATAGAAGCATTTAATATTACTCAGATAGTATTATGTAAACGAAGTATAACAAAATGATATAAAATTGGTTGCCAACAACTCATTGTTACATAGGCAACAATAAGTAATAAAATACAATTTATTATTGAGAGTAAAGTTTTGTGTTTTAGAATCTTGCAAGATATGTAAAACATCAGTCGTGACCCGAAAGCGACGAATCTTCATGTGGGCAATAATTATAATATGACAAGATGGCCTAAAAGAAAATAGGTACTGAAAAAAGAAAAGCATATCTACATAAGGGAGACATCGGAGACACCAAAAACCCAATAGAAAATTTTTTGGAAATGAAAATCTATTAAAAACTGGAAAATCAGAGAAAACTGCAGGATTAAAACTAGTAATAATTATTATGTATATAGATATCTACAAGTGTACAATAGTATCTACTGTCTAGGCTCCAGTCACTACGTATTAAGGACACTGTTCTCTCCTGGTTCTCCTCCTATCTTTCTGACCGCTCCTTCAGTGTTTTGTTCTCTGGCTCCACGTCATCTCCTCTTCCTCTCACTGTCGGTGTACCCCAGGGCTCAGTCCTTGGCCCCCTTCTCTTCTCTCTCTACATGGCCCCAATTGGACAGACCATCAGCAGATTTGGCTTTCAGTACCATCTTTATGCTGATGACACACAACTATACACGTCATCCCCCGACCTTACCCCCGCTGTACTACAGAACGCCAGTGACTGTTTGTCCGCAGTCTCCAACATCATGTCCGCTCTCTATCTGAAACTTAACCTCTCCAAAACTGAACTCCTTCTGCTCCCGCCGTCTACTAACCTCCCTAAATCTGACATTTCCCTCTCCGTGGGCGGCACCATAATAACACCCCGGCAGCAGGCTCGCTGTCTGGGTGTTATGTTTGACACCAATCTCTCCTTCACCTCCCATATACAATCTCTTGCCCGCTCTTGCCGCCTACACCTAAAGAACATCTCTAGAATCCGCCCTTTTCTCACCATGGAAACAATAAAAACCCTCACTGTAGCATTGATCCACTCCCGCCTGGATTACTGCAACGCTCTATTACTTGGCCTCCCCATTACTCGACTATCCCCTCTCCAGTCCATCCTTAATGCAGCAGCCAGGGTCATCCATCTGGCTAATCGGTACTCGGACGCGTCCGCTCTTCGCCAGTCCTTACACTGGCTGCCCATTCATTATAGGATCCAATTCAAGGTACTTGTTCTCACCCACAAAGCTCTCCATAGTGCAGCACCCCCCTACATCTCCTCCCTCATTTCTATCTATCGGCCTAACCGACTGCTGCGCTCTGCAAACGACTTTCGACTAACCTCTGCACTAATCCGTACCTCCCACTCCCTACTCCAAGACTTCTCCCGCGCTGCGCCAATCCTCTGGAATGCTCTACCCCAAGAAATTAGGACTATCCACAATTTGCATGGTTTCAGGCACTCCCTCAAAACACATTTGTTCAGAGCGGCCTATCACATTCACTAATCAAAGTCATTCTATGTGTAAGTGTGTGTGTGTAGCCCATTCACTATCTCCATCCATCCCTCATTCCCTCAAGATGGCTGGACCATCATTGTAAATGCACCATTATATATACACACCTGTACTTTGTATTTCCCCCACCTCATTGTAGATTGTAAGCTCTCACGAGCAGGGTCGTCTTATTTTGCTTTAATTATTGTATTGTTAACGTTGTTGCTTATGACTTGTGTTTTGAAACTGTTAAACTGTAAAGCGCTGCGGAATATGATGGCGCTATATAAATAAAGATTATTATTATTATTATTATTAAGTGAAAATAGAAAAAGAGGACTTACGCTAAGGTCACATTAGCGTGTCTGTGCGCAGCGTATCATCTGCATGTGCAAACGCATGCAAAAATGCATGAAAACGCATATTTACGCAGCGTTTTTTGTCCACATCATCTTATGCATGACACCAAAAAAAGCTGCGTGTGCATGCGTTTGTATGCGTTTTTGCATGCGTTCGATATTTCCAATGCCTTTCCAGTAGATTTTCCTTGACACCAGACACCCAATGGGTGGGTCTCCTGGGATATATCATATATATATATATATTATATATATATATATATATATAGACATACTGTACTGATGAAATTCTCGTCTTTTGCTGCTGTGTCCAGCTGCAAGATGGATCTTAGCATGGAGAGCTTCATGATTAATCTTGATTTGTCATTGAAATTGGCTGTTACCTTTGCTCTGGCTTGTGAAGAAGAAATAAGAAGAGAAAGACGGAGAAGACGTCGTCACTATTGGCAACACCCCATCGTTGAAGTCCGAGAGGGCCGTGGAGCCTACCACTCGTTGTACACAGAGCTGCGTGAAAACCCTGAGAAGTTTTTCGAGTACACGAGAATGTCGGAACAGAGCTTCCTTGACTTGCTGCTACGTGTCTGAGGATCCATCACCAGGCAGGACACACAGCTACATCGAGCAATTCCTGCTGAGGAACGTCTGTTGGTGACCCTGAGGTACGTAATTTTGATAAAAAAAACACCTGTCATTAATATGATTGTTCTAAAAGCCATGTACTGATTTTTTTTCCCATCTTTTGTTCGGCAGATTCCTGGCTCTTGGAAAGACCTTATCTCTACATTTTCAATTCCGGATTGGAGTGTCCACGCTTTCTGAGATTGTTGGAGACACCTGCCGTGCTTTATGTGATGTTCTGCGTGATGAATTCCTCCCCCAACCCAGAACTGAACTCTGGCTGGAAAATGCTGCAAAATTCCAGGACATTTGTAATTTTCCAAACTGTTTGGGGGCTATGGACGGCAAAGACATTCGGATTATGAAACCTGCTGGAAGTGGATCAGAGTATTTAAATTACAAAAAATACTTTTCGATTGTTCTTATAGTGATTGCAGATGCTGACTGTCGATTTGTTGCCGTGGACGTTGGCTCATTTGGCCGAGGAAATGACTCACAGACTTTCAAAAACTCTGACATGGACCAACGTTTGTATGGTAATGATTTCAATTTTCCACAGTCACGACCTCTTCCGAATACTGAAGGACCACCAATGTTGTTTGTTGTGGTTGGGAATGAGACGTTTCAAATGTGTGCCAACCTCATAAAACCATACTCAAGTCGGGACTTGAATCACACCAAAAAGATTTACAACTACCGACTGACAAGGGCATGAAAACTGTGGAGTGTGCCTTTGGTTTGCTGGTATCTAAATGGCACATTTTGGGAACAGCCATCAATCTAAAAACTGAGACAACTGATGTGGTTATGAAAGCGTGTGTTGTTCTGCACAATTACATCCTGGTGAAAGAGCGACAACACTTAGAACTTGATCAACCTGTTGCTCCACTTCTGTGGAGGTCAGCCAGGTCCCCTCTGGGGGCTTGTGCTCCTCTAGGTTTATCTGAGCCACTGTTATTTGTTCATTTGCCTTTTCCAGTTTTTTCAGTGGCTGCGGCTTAGTTTTGTTACACCAGAGAACTAATTTAGGTGGTAGAGGTCGTGTGATCTCAGGTGTTTTTGCAATTAGTAGAGTTGGTATTTTTTTAGGGTTTTTTGGATTGCAGTAAGTGTCCTTCCTATCCTTTTCTTTCTAGGAAGATTGGGCCCCAACGTTTGCTCATACTATTTTCTGTCTGTGTCTGTATTTCCTCTTGTCTAACCGCCATTACATGTTTGGGGGCTTTCTATGTTCTTTGAGGATCTGCTCCGGGGCAGATAGCTTTCCTCTTTCTATCTTTAGGTGTAGTTAACCTCTCAGGCTGTGACGAGGCGTCTAGGACCAACGTAGGAACGCTCCACGGCTGCCTTTAGTTGTGGTGGTTAGTCAGGGTACTGCAATCCAGTAGATTCCAACCTTTCTGGTGTATTGCCGTTTTTGCCTGCTCTACTCAGCTACCAAATCTTTAACAGCTATCCCTGAAGATGGAAAGAGGAAAGCTAATTGCCCGGAGTAGACCCCAAAAGAGTAGGAAGCCCCCAAACATATAATGGCGGTTAGACAAGATGAAAATACGAACACAGATAGAAAATAGATTGAGCAAACGCTGGGGCCCAAAACTATCTAGATAGGACAGCACAGGAGAGAATACTGTCGGCAACCCAGAAAAATCCTAGGAAAAACTCCAACACTTCTGAATCCAAAAACATTGAGACCACACAGTCTCGACCACCTATATCAGATCTCTGGTGTGGATACGTAGCTACCCAGCAGTAAAATATCACAAGAACTGAGCAAATGAACAAATACAAAAAACGAACGGAGACCAGCCAAAGCCCCCCAAAGGGGACCCGGCTGAGACAAAAAGCAATGCAGCAAAAGCAAGGAATTCAAACCACAGTAAAAAAAAACTGAAAGAGACTTATCTGAAAGCAAGCAGGAGACAGCGGGAAAGCAAGCTGAATTCCAACCTAGACCAGGAAGCACAATTGATCACCGGCGAGGATCATGGGAGGTCAGGTCACTTATATTAGGCCAGTCAGTACCACCTGAAAACCACTCGTTATCTGCAGGTGTAGGACTCTTGGTTTTCAACATAAGTTCAATACCCTTAGCAACCACCAGAGGGAGCTTCAGGTCCGAAGTCGTCTCCAAAACGTTCACAACAGGATACATTTTCTGCCTACTTTGTTTCCGATATTGGACATGTGGCATGGCAAGACAAAATGGTTTATGCCGCTAATAAGTAAAATGTACCTGTAATGTTTGCTGACTTTAATGCTAACACCTTTACTATAACTTTAATACTAAACATCTTGACTGTAACACCAGTTAATACTTCACTCAACAATACAAACATGCTTAAATAAAGAGATAAAGAAAACACAGGGAGACAGGGATTGTGAAATTAAAGAATTTTTATTGACCAAATAAAACCAAACAATGTTTAATTTAAAATAAATAAATACAATAAAAAACAAAAATGAAGTTTACTTTTGTGGTCTGCCCGATGGTGTGATATTGTGGACCTGGGGGGTGTCGGGCTCTGATGATTGGCTAGGAGTGGCTGGGGAAGTTTTTACAGGGGAAGTGGCACTTAATTGGAGGATTGGGTCAGATATACTGGCAGCATATGTAACACTGGGAGAAAAGGACACATTAGGAGTGGAAAACAAATTGGAAGGGATTGACATATTGGAAGGCAGAGAACAAAGAGAAGGTGGGGATAGAGTTGGAAACAGACACATTGGGAGGTGAGGGTGGAGGTGGTTGGTAATGTTTCTTGCCAACTTTTCTTTTCCTGGCTTTTCTTTTCTGGTTCCGCTGCATTTTCCCTGTTCCTGGGGTGCTGCACTCAGTTGCATGGTGTAAGTTGAAGGCTGCATGGCTGCTGCACTAGGCTGCATGGCAGTAGTTGAAGTCTGCATGGCTGCTGCACTCGGCTGCATGGTGGAAGTTGAAGACTGCATGGCTGCTGCACTCGGTTGCATGGTGGAAGTTGAAGGCTGCATGGCTGCTGCACAAGGCTGCATGGTGGAAGTTGAAGGCTGCATGGCTGCTGCACTCGGCTGCGTGGTGTAGCTGGGTACTGTAAAAACAGTCCTAATGTCCAGTGGTGGTGGATAGGTCACTTGCGCTGTCATCGGTTGTTGAGCAGATGGGTATCCCAGTCCTTGAGATGTTTGGAAAGGTGCTTGAGGATTCTGCCACTGCTGCTGTGCTGGCCCTTGTTGACCTGCAGGGAAGGAAGTTTGTGCCTGCTGCTGATATCGGGACTGCTGCAATGCCTGGCTGTAAGCAGCCTGGCAGGCCTGCATCACATTCAGCTGGAGATCAGGCGGTAGGTTTTCCGACACGCTCTGCTCTATTGATTAAAAAAATGTTGCGTCGGTCTCAGAAGGTTGGCTTCTAGGTGATCAAGGCGTCTGACTTCCTGGAAAAGTGTGTTCACCTGAGTGAACCCACTATCCAGTCTTTCTAAAACCGCCTTCATGCCATCCCGGAAGATCGAACCTAAGTGAAGAAACTCGGGCATGACTGGCCTCTCCCAGGCCCTCTGCCGCTGACGAGAAGACCCAACAAAACCAGTTGCAGAGGGCTGGGAGAGGGGAAAACCAGATGTATCGGCTGCCTGTTTCCCAGCCTGTGAAGCCAGCCTGGTTGCTCCATCGCTGGTGGATGATTTGGATTGGGCCTTTTCACTGGCTGGTCGATGAGGGGCCGCTCCAACAGAGGACGATCCAGGTTGTTGTGCTGCTTCAGGTTCTGTGTGGAAAATAAATGAAAAACATTAGTAAAAAAAATTATATTGTTTATATAATAGTAAGACAACACAAAAGCTCACGTTCGCTGACCAAGCGCAGGCCTCAGAAACGAAAGTAGACAATGGTATTTATATTTTCTGAGCGTTGGAGAAGCACCACTTTGAACCCGAATCTCCTCTCTCATGTCCATATTGAAGCGATCCTTCATCGAACGCCAACAAACTTTTATTCTCTTCATTGTGAAGGGGTAAAAAAAGGAAAAAATTAATTGTAAAACAATGCACCTACATTACCAGGTTCACTGCTGCGTCAGACCACATTGCAATACTTATGAAAAGCCTTTCTGGCCTGGGTGTCACAGTCCTGATATACAGCACTAGATAGCCCCCCCAAAAAAAACAGAGCACACATTTGTCATATTGGTATCTCTGTGGCAGCTCATAGCTGTGTGTGCTCAAAGTTTGGTCAGTTTACGGCAGTTTTTTTTTTGTCCTGGGTGTCACTGTACTTATATACAGCAGTATTTCGCCAAAAAATAAAAAAAATACAGGCCACACATTTGTCGTAGTGGTAGCTCCATGGCAGCTCATATCTGTGTGTGCTCAAAGTATAGGCATTGTAGACTGGTATTCCTGTTTTTGTCCTGGGTGTCACAGTTTAGGCCAAAACATTGTTTTTTTTTTGCAGTCTGCTAACGTAATTATTAAATCTGATAAGGCCAAAAACATTTTACCTATATTCCAGATAGGTAAAAGTGTGGTTTTCAAGCGCACGTATCACATACAAGTTGACTCCCAAATCACCCTTTTGTAGTGAGCATGTATAATATTCTATTCCATTTACAATGGGCAAGGCGCGTGGCAAGGGGGAAGTGGACGTGATGGTGATGGTGCAGGCTGAGTCCGTGGGCAAGCTGAAATTGGCTCACCAAAAACACCCACATCTTCTCGCTGGACCTTAGTGTCCGAAGTCCTAGGGGACTGCGGCAAGACAGCACTATTGAAGCCCAAGCAGTGTGAAAAGGTTGTTGGTTGGATAGTGGATAATACTTCCAGCACCCTGTTTTCAACACAGTCAAGTCAGAGTAGCCGTCAATCTGGACTGCATATTCCTTACCCTGATCCTCCTTCCTCCCACCATGCTGAATGCCATGAGACAACTGACCACACACTCGGACACTCCGAAGAGCTGTTCAGTTTTCCATTTGGATATTCGTGCCTCTCACCCACTCCACTAGAAGTGAGGCAAGATGATATCCCATGTAGCGATGCACAAATCTTTGAGCAGCCATTATCACAACAGGTGGACAATGATGAGAAACAATTGCCGGAAAGTCAGGAGGAGGACCAGGGTGGGGAAGTGGAAGATGAGGTGGTGGATGATGTAGTAACAGACCCAACCTGGCAGGAGGACAGCAGCACACAGGGGCATGTAGGCGTCGCACCACTTCAGGCAGGAAGAAGCAGTGTGGTGACCACAGACAGAAGGCGGGCAACCATTCCCTGTAAAAACAACCTGATAGAAGTTGCCAGGCCAACTGTTAGGTCTTCCCGAGTCTGGTTATTTTTTAAGGACTCTGCCGATAACCCCAAACAGGCCATTTGCAACACTTCTCATGCCAGCATCAGCAGGAGTAGCAAAACTACCAGCCTTACCACCACCAGCATGATCAGGCACATGGCAGCAAAGCACCCGACTTTGTGGGCCCAACTTCAGGCTCCAGGAATAGTGTCTGCGGCTGACACCACTGCTTCTTCCACTGTTGTACATGCAAGCCAATCCCCTGTCCACGGTGCATGAGAAGATGCCTCCTGCCCTGCACCTGCTGTTGACCACAGTCAAATAGCACCATCATCAAGCACGTCCACATCCTTGTCCCAGCGCAGCCTTCAGTTGTCCATACCCCAGTCATTGGGACGTAAGTGGAAATACGCACCCAATGCCCCACCGGCACAGTACTTAATTCCCATATTTCTCGTCTGCTTGCGGTCGAAATGTTGCCTTTTATAGCTCGTGGAGACAGAAGCTTTCCGCAACCTGATGGCGGTGGCCGTCCCAAGGTACTCTGTCCCCATCTGCCACTATTTCTCCCGCTGTGCCATCCCCACATTACACAAGCATGTGTCCCACAACATTACCCGTGCCCTCAACAATGCAGTTACTGGGAAAGTACACCTAACCACGGACACGTGGACAAGTGCTTGTGGCCAGGAACGGTACATCTCGCTGATGGCACACTGGGTTAACATAGTGGAAGCCGGTACCCAGTCAGACCTTGGGATGGAACACGTCCTCCCGACGCCAAGGATTGCGGGCCCTACGACAATCAGGGTTGCCCCCACTGTGTACAGCTCCTGCACCTCCTCCTCCTCCTCTTCAGCCTCCATGTCAGAAATTAGCACATCAGTCACAAGCTGGAAGCACTGCAGCACTGCCAAAGCAAAGCGGTAAGAGGCTGTGTTGAAGCTAATTTGTTTAGGTGACAGACCGCACAATGCTGAAGAGTTGTGTGGCTGACACTGCTAAATCTCCATCCAGGCATGGTTGTGTGTGACAATGGCAGGAACTTGGTGGCGACTTTGAGGCAAGGTGAACTGACACACTCACCATTCCTGGCCCATGTGCTGAACCTCATTGTTCAATGTTTTCTAAAAAGCTATCTAGAGCTGCCGGATCTGCTGGTTAAAGTATGCCGCCTGTGTGCACATTTTAGAAAGTCAGCTACAGTGTCAGCCGCCCTTGACGTACTTCAGCAGTGATTGCGCATTCTGGCTCACCGAATGGTGTGTGATGTCCCCACGCATTGGAACTCTACACTGCATATGTTAGAAAGGATTTGTGAGCAGAAGTGGGCAGTTGTTGAATACCAGCATCAACAAGGCCATCGTTTGTCAGGTTTGACTGCACACATAAGACCTCAGAAGTGGACATGGATGTCAGACATATGTAGCATCTCCCAAAACTCTGAGGAGTCCACCAAGATGGTGAGCGGCGATGACGCCATAATTAGCATCACCATCCCGCTGATCTGCATTCTGAAAAGCTCTCTGCTCACAATGAAAGAGGAGGCATTGCAGGCGGAGCACGATGACATGGATCAAGGAACCATACAGGGTGATTACACACAGCCCAGCCTTGTGTCATCCCAATATGGATTGGTTGAAAATGAGGAAGAGGAGGAGGAAGAACAGAAGCTACTGTCATGCGCTATAGACGGTACTACAATCACTATTGTCATACCGTCTGTTCAGCGTGGATGGCCTGAGGACAAGGAAGAAGATGACGAGGAAGAGGAGGAGGACACCTTGGTCAGTCGTCCTGTTGGTGAGGACACGGAAGTCTTGCCTGTTATCAGTCTGGCACGCATGGCTGACTTTATGCTGCGCTGCCTTTCCCGTGACCCTCGTATTGTCAAAATATTGGGTACACGTCATTACTGAATAGTGACACTTTTAAACCCATGGTACAAGGATAACTTTCAATCTCTTGATCCAGAGGCAGACAGGTGTACCAAAATGGTGCAGTACCATAGGGCCATTGTTGCAGAATTATTAAAAAATTCCCATCTCAAAACGCTGGCGGCAGAGACAACAGTTCGTTGGCTAACCAAGCTTGACAGACACAAGTCCACTCCAGCAGAGGCAGGGGAACACTGGCAAAGTTCTGTGTCAGTTTTCTAGGACCCTCCCATCACCCATGCACTGAGGCGTGTGGTAATCTGACAAGGAATGCACTCTTCTCTAAGATGCTTTGGGAGTACCTTGCTGACCATACCAATGTCCTCTGTGATTCCTCTGTGCCTTTTAATTATTGGGTATCCAAGCTGGACACATGGCATGACCTGGCTCTTTACGCCTTGGAGGTCCTGGCCTGCCCTGCCGATAGCGTTTTGTCCGAGCGTGTTGTTAGAGCTGCTGGTGGCATTATCACAGATAAGAGCATTCGCCTTTCTACAGAAAATGCAGACAGGCTGACTCTTATAAAAATGAACAAGGGATGGATTGGGCCTGACTTCTCGACACCACCAAATGGTGACAGCGAAGCCTAAACTCCAATGTATTTGTTTTTGAGAGGTGTATTCCCATGCACCTCTTCACAACCAAACATGGATATACGCTTCCTGATTTTGGCTAGTTGGGGTCCTCCTCCTCCTTCTCCTCATGCTCACCGTCCACCACCACTTGAACATGAGGGTGAACGTATTCACTCATGCTCCGGCCACTCTATGTTTTGGCAAGGGTGTTATGATGCCCGTCACCAAAATACAAAAAATATGTACACCCCCAAGGAGAAATGTTTGACAGCCCATACACTAAGTGTATGGGTATTCCAAGTCTAGGAGACCCGCTCCTTTAAATTGGGCCTAGTTTTTAATGAGGCCTTCCTCCATGCCTCATCATCCACCATCATTAGATCGCCAGGGTTAACGTGTTCCGTGCTGCTACAGCCAGTGTCAAAATCCTAACAAGGGTGGGTGTTTTTGCTGGATGTTAAATTCTTGTTATGGAAAAGGTTGAGGTGTACCTCACAGGGGAAAATGTTTGCCACTAAGTGTATGGGCATTCCAAGTCTAGGAGACCCGCTCCTTTAAATTTGGCCTAGTTTTTAATCAGGCCTTCCTCCACGTCTTATCATCCACCACCACTAGATCACCAGGGTTAACATGTTCTGTGCTGCTACAGCCAGTGTCAAAATCCTAACAAGGGTGGGTGTTTTTTTCCTGGGTGTTAAATACTTGTTATGGAAAAGGTTGAGGTGTACCCCACAGGGGAAAATGTTTGCCAGCCCACACACGTAGTGTATGGGCATTCCAAGTCTAGGAGACCTGCTCCTTTAAATTGGGCCTGGTTTTTAATCAGGCCTTCCTCCACGTCTCATCACCCACCGCCACTAGATCACCAGGGTTAATGTGTTCTGTACTGCTACAGCCAGTGTCAAAATCCTAACAAGGGTGGGTGTTTTTGCTGGGTGTTAAATACTTGTTATGGAAAAGGTTAAGGTGTACCCCACAGGAGAAAATGTTTGCCAGCCCACACACTTAGAGTATGGGCTCTCCACGTCTAGGAGACCTGCTCCTTTTTAATGGAAATTTTTTTATGAGGCCCTCCTCCATGTTTCTTCCAAGGGGGATTGGGGTTTTTGGGGTGCATATGACTTGGTAGCAGGCAGACCTTGCAGTCAATGAAAAAAAAAACAGAATGGGAGGACAAAATGAATAATGTGAAGTGGATTTTCCTGGGCCCATCCAGTACCTGGGTTCAAAGGCTTATTGGGGTGCATATGACTTGGTAGCAGGGCAGTCCTTGCATTCAATGCAACATTTTTTATGGAAGCCCTCCTGGACATCTTGTAAAGGGGTTATTGGGGTGCTTCGTAATTCTTGGCAGCCCATCCACTCACAGCATAGGCTATAAAAGTTTAGGAGACCCACTGTTTAATAATGGCCCTTTAAGCAGCTTAATTCTGCATGATGCCCCTGTAAAAATAGGCTCTGTGACTTTAAGAGTCACTCCTTCATAAATGAAACAAGATATGTCTGCTTATGCGTCACACACCACATGGCCAGCTAGGGTTGTTAAATGTTACAATGACATTTCCCAGTGAATGCATTTGTTTTGGTTGAAAGCAATATTAACCCTTTTCTGCCATCAGACGTACTATTCCATCCATGTGCCCTGGGACTTAATTCCCAAGGACAGAATAGTATGTCATATGCGATCAGCTGCGCTCCCAAAGGGAGCGCAGCTGATCGCGGCCGGGTGTCAGCTGATAATCACAGCTGACATCCAGCATTATGTGTCAGGAGTGGTCACGGACCGTTCCCAGCACATTAACACCGGCACACTGCGATCAAATATGATCGCAGTGTACCGGGGCATAGGGAAGCATCGCGCAGGGAAGGGGCACTCTGCGTCCTTCCCTGAGACCCTCAGAGCAGCGCGATGGGATCGCGCTGTTCCAAGGGCCTCCTCCCTGCAGGACCCCGGATCCAAGATGCCCGCGGGGTCCTTCCGGGTCCTGCATGGAGGCGGCTTCCTCAGTGCCTGCTGAGAGCAGACGCCGAGAAAGCCTCCTGCAAAGCCTGTCAGATCGCTGGTCTGACAGAGTGCTGTACACAGTGTCAGACCTGCGATCTGACATTATACAGTGATGTCCCACCCTGGGACAAAGTAAAAAATGTGAAAAAAATAAAAATAACGTGTAAAAAAATTCTTAAAGAAAAATAAATATTCCCCAACATCTTAATTTCTTCTTGTAAATAAAAAAACAAACAATAAAAGTGCACATATTTAGTATTGCCGTGTCCGTAATGACCTGCCCTATAAAACTGTCCCACTAGTTAACCCCTTTAGTGAATCCCTTAAAAAAGGCAAAGAACAATGATTTATCATCATACCGCCGAACAAAAAGTGGAATAACACGAGATCAAAAAGACAGATATAAATAAACATGTTACTGCTGAAAACGTCATCTTGTCCCGAAAAAACGAGCAGCCATACAGCATCATCAGCGAAAAAATAAAAAAGTTATAGCTCGCAGAATAAAGCGATGCAAAAATAATATTTTTTATATATAATTGTTTTTATTGTATAAAAGTGCCAAAACATAAAAAATTATATAAATGAGGTATCGCTGTAATCGTACTAACCAGAAGAATGAAGATACTTTATCAATTTTACCACATGCGGAACGGTATAAACGCTCCCCAAAAAAATTCATGAATTGCTGTTTTTTGTTCATTCTGCCCCCCAAAAATAATAATAAAAAGCGATCAAAAATGTCATGTGGCTGAAAATGGCACCAATAAAAACGTCAACTCGTCCCGCAAAAAATAAGACCTCACATCACTCTGTGGGCCAAAATAAAAGAAAAAAATTTATAGCTCTCAAAACGTGATGATGCAAAAACTATTTTTTGCAATATAAAGCCTCATTTAATGTGTGACAGCTGCCAAACATAAAAACCCCCTTAGTTAAGGAAAAATAAAATAAAAAAAATTTATTCATTTCCATTTTCCCATTAGGGTTAGGGTTAGGGTTGGGGCTAAAGTTAGGGTTAGAGTTGTGGCTAAAGTTAGGATTAGGGTTAGGATTAGGGTTAGGGGTGTGTTAGAGTTAAGTTTGTGGTTGGGGTTAAAATTAGGGATGGGATTAGGATTAGGGGTGTGCTGGAGTTAGAGTTGGAGTTAGAATTGGGGGGTTTCCACTGTTTAGGCACATCAGGGGCTCTCCAAACGTGATATGGCGTCTGATCTCAATTCTGCCAATTTGGCGTTGAAAAAGTCAAATGGTGCTCCTTCCCTTCTGAGCTCTGCCATGCGCCCAAACAGTAGTTTACCCCCACATATGGGGTATCAACGTACTCAGGACAAATTGGACAACAACTTTTATGGTTCAATTTCTCCTGTTACCCTTGGAAAAATAAAGAAATGGTGACTTAAATATCATTTTTGTGGGAAAAAAAAGAATTTTTTATAAACTTGTGTGAAGCACTTGGGAGTTCAAAGTGCTCACAACAGATCTAAATAAGTTCCTTAGGGGGTCTAGTTTCCAAAATGGTGTCATTTGGGGGTTTCCACTGTTTAGGCACATCAGGGGCTCTCCAAACGCCACATGGCGTCCAATCTCAATTCCAGCCAATTTTGGTTTGAAAAAGTCAAACGGCACTACTTCCCTTCCGAGCCCTGCTGTGCACCCAGTGGTTTTCCCCCACATATGGGGTATCGGCGCACTCAGGAGAAATTGCACAACTTTATCTGTCCATTTTCTCCTTTTACCCTTGTTAAAATAAAAAAATTGTTTGTAAAAGATCATTTTTGTGACTAAAATGTTAAATGTTCATTTTTTCCTTCCAAGTTGCTTCAGCTTCTGTGAAGCACCTGAATGGTTAATAAAATTCTTGAATGTGGTTTTGAGTACCTTGAGGGGTGCAGTTTTTAGAATGGTGTCACTTTTGGGTATTTTCTGCCATATAGACCCCTCAAAGTGACTTTAAATGTGAGGTAGTACCTAAAAAAAATGGTTTTGTACAATTTGTTGTAAAAATGAGAAATTGCTGGTCAACTTTTAACCCTTATAACTTTGTAACAAATAAAAATTTTGGTTCCAAAATTGTGCTGATGTAAAGTAGACATGTGGGAAATGTTACTTAGTAACTATTTTGTGTTACATATTTCTCTGTTTTAAGGGAATAAAAATTCAAAGTTTGAAAATTGCAAAATTTTCACCATATTTCCATTTTTTTTTATAAATAACCGCAAGTTATATTGAAGAAATTTTACCACTTTCATGAAGTACAATATGTCACGAGAAAACAGTCGCAGATTTGCTAAGATCCGTTGAAGCATTCTAGAGTTATAACCTCATAAAGAGACAGTGATCAGAATTGTAAAAATTGTCCCGTCATTAACGTGCAAACCACCCTTGGGAGTTAAGGGGTTAAAGTTGAAAAATGCTTCAAAAACTGCGTCTGAACATAGCCCAAGTGGTAGAGGAACATTTTGGTCTGGGGTTAATTATTTTGCCTTATACACAAGTCATTAACCTGGAAAGGATGTACCTTAACATATTTCCCAGCAAAATCCGTTTTGGTTTTGTTTTGATATGTTTTTTGGTGCACCAGGAAAAATGGCATGAAACTCTGAGAACATTGTTTAAAGCTGTGAACTAGGAGTCAGGAATGCTTCCAGGGGCAATTCCCATGATCTCCCCGTGTCATTTGAGCAGTGTTTCCATCATTTTCAGATGTATTTAGACCTTAGAAGGACCCCCGGGGGGATCACGGCAAAAATGCTCGGGTCTCCCATAGACTTGGGCTTGTTGTTCTGTCCAAGTACCCGAGTATTCCAATTTGCTTGACCCGGGCAACGAGCACCCTAGCATTTCAGTGCTCGCCCATCACTACAGCCCACACCAAAATTCCTCAAGGCAACAAGCAAATACAAAGATGTCCCCCAAAAAGGAAAATTATTAATAATAATTATTAGTGTACTAGATTCAACATAAGAGATCCTATATGGCTAAAAGGTATTCACAGTACCATATGGGCTAGAAAAGCCATATAATGGTGCATGAGAAAAATAACCCAAGTTTGGGTCACTTTTCCAAAGCATCAAATAAGGCTTAGATTAATGAGCTGCAAAAAGTATAAGGGCAAATGGTTGTTACCAAGCCCATTCCCTAAATGAAATACACTCACGCCAAAACATGCAAGAATCCTAGAATTCAAAATGGAGCAATGGGAGCAGAGAAGAGAGAGAGGTGTGGGATAGGTTCCCGCGCATATCGCCACACAACTGTGACTTCCTCAGGGAAAAAAGTAGCATGCTGTGTCTCATATCCGTGCGATATACAGTACAGACCAAAAGTTTGGACACACCTTCTCATTTAAAGATTTTTCTGTATTTTCATGACTATGAAAATTGTAAATCCACACTGAAGGTATCAAAACTATGAATTAACAAGTGTGGAATTATATACTTAACAAAAAGTGTGAAACAACTGAAAATATGTCTTATATTCTAGGTTCTTCAAAGTAGCCACCTATTGCTTTGATGACTGCTTTGCACACTCTTGGCATTTTCTTGATGAGCTTTAAGAGATAGTCACCGGAAATGCTCTTCCAACAATCTTGAAGGAGTTGCCAGAGATGCTTAGCACATGTTGGCCCTTTTGCCTTCACTCTGCAGTTCAGCTCACCCCAAACCATCTTGATTGGGTTCAGGTCTGGTGACTGTGGAGGCCACGTCATCTGGTGTAGCACCCCATCACTCTCCTTCTTGGTCAAAAAGCCCTTACACAGCCTGGAGGTGTGTTTAGGGTCATTGCCCTGTTGAAAAATAAATGATGGTCCAACTAAATGCAAACCGGATGGAATATCATGCTGCTGCAAGATGCTGTGGTAGCCATGCTGGTTCAGTATGCCTTCAATTTTGAATAAATCCCCAACAGTGTCACCAGCAAAGCACCCCCACACCATCACACCTCCTCCTCCATGCTTCACGGTGGGAACCAGGCATGTAGAGTCCATCCGTTCACCTTTTCTGCATCGCACAAAGACACGGTGGTTGAAACCAAAGATCTCAAATTTGGACTCATCAGACCAAAATACATATTTCCACTGGTCTAATGTCCATTCCTTGTGTTCTTTAGTCCAAACAAGTCTCTTTTGCTTGCTGCCTGTCCTTAGCAGTGGTTTCCTAGCAGCTATTTACCATGAAGGCCTGCTGCACAAAATCTCCTCTTAACAGTTGTTGTAGAGATGTGTCTACTGCTAGAACTCTGTGTGGCATTGACCTGGTCTCTAATCTGAGCTGCTGTAAACCTGATTTCTGAGGCTGGTGACTCAGATAAACTTATCCTCAGAAGCAGAGGTGACTCTTGGTCTTCCTTTCCTGGGGCGGTCCTCATGTGAGCCAGTTTCTTTGTAGCGCTTGATGGTTTTTGCAACTGCACTTGGGGACACTTTCAAAGTTTTCCCAATTTTTCGGACTGACTGACCTTAATTTCTTAAATAATGATGGCCACTCGTTTTTCTTTACTTAGCTGCTTTTTTCTTGCCATAATACAAATTCTAACAGTTTATTCAGTAGGACTATCAGCTGTGTATCCACCAGACTTCTGCACAACACAACTGATGGTCCCAACCCCATTTATAAGGCCAGAAATCCCACTTATTAAACCTGACAGGGCACACCTGTGAAGTGAAAATCATTCCCGGTGACTACCTCTTGAAGCTCATCAAGATAATTCCAAGAGTGTGCAAAGCAGTCATCAAAGCAAAAGGTGGCTACTTTGAAGAACCTAGAATTTAAGACATCATTTCAGTTGTTTTGCACTTTTTTGTTAAGTATATAATTCCACATGTGTTAATTCATAGTTTTGATGCCTTCAGTGTGAATGTACAATTTTCATAGTCATGAAAATACAGAAAAATCTTTAAATGAGAAGGTGTGTCCAAACTTTTGGTCTGTACTGTACATACAGGTAAGAAACCACGCACTTGAGCCCCCTCAAGATGGTCTTCTCAATGTGTCAAAGGTAATGGGAGCTTGACAGCGTCATCCCAAATGTAAGAATTGCTCAATGATGGTGAAAAATAGTCTGACCCATATGGTCATTCCAAGCCCAGATAAAAAGGGCAAAGAGGTCAGTGTTGGATAGTCTGAAAGTATCTATACTGTGCATGCATCAGCCGCATTCAAAAACGTAAGCGCGTTTGGGGCATTAGGTTGAAACAGTGCCACATAAGCACTGTAAGCCCTAGTCGCGCTGGTATGCAAAAGTCCAATGGTATCCATATTACACATATCTCGAAAGCATTCAGGGGCGCAGGCACTGTTGAAACATATGTTTAGAATGGCACTACATAAATATTATTGAACTACAGCACAGATGACTACTACCTTTCAGATAAAGTACTTGTGGGGGATGGGGCAGCTCAGCTGTGTCACATCACAAACCCTTATATCAGCTCTCCTCCTCTCATAGCACTGCCATCTCAGCTGTACTGCCTCTCCCCTCACTTCCTGCCTGGAGCTGTGTCAATATCAAACATATCTGTTGTGCTCAACTTTTCTTGCTCTGCAGTGAGATCAGAGCAGTGTCTTATTACATCTCATCACAGAACAGACTACTTCTGCTTGAGATGTAATAACAGACAGATCTGATGATCCAGCGGAGTGTGTACAAACACACATCAGACATAAGTATGATTAGATCTCCTACATTGAGAAATCTGCCCTAAGCTATTGTGAGGAAATGTTCTTCTTTCCTTTGCTATCTGCTTATAATTGGGTAACATCATACAGGAGGAGAAGTAAAGCTGCTTTCACATTTGCGTTTGAGCGACCTGCGCCTGTCTGCGCACGGCCGCCGCTAAGCTCCGCCCCCGGCCTCGCCTCCTCCCGGCGGCTCCGCCTATGGGCGCATGACGCCGCATGCGACCTGTGTACCCCATCTTTATCATTGGGTACGCAGGCCGTGCGCAGGTATGCGTTTGGCGGCGCATGCGTCCTTTTGACGGTGCGCCGAGCGCACCAAAATGTTGCATGCTGCTTTTTGGTGCGCTCGCAGCACCAGTCAAAAGGACGCATGCGCCGCCAAACGCATACCTGCGCACGGCCTGCGTACCCAATGATAAAGATAGGGTACGCAGGTCGCATGCGGCGTCATGCGCCCATAGGCGGAGCTGCCGGGAGGAGGCGAGGCCGGGGGCGGAGCTTAGCGGCGGCCGTGCGCAGACAGGCGCAGGTCGCTCAAACGCAAATGTGAAAGCAGCCTAAATACTGCCAGTTTAAACTATACGCTAACACCCATTTGGACTTAAAGGGAACCTGTTAGCAGGATTGTGCTCAGTAACCTACAGACAGTGTCAGGTCAGAGCAGTTATACTGATTAAAATGATACCTTGGTTGATGAAATCAATCTTGGAGTTATTGTTTAATCTTTATTTTCAGCTTTTAGTTGATGATATGCTTGTGCCCTGGGACGGGCCGTTCTTTATGTGATGCTCTGCTGAGGTATTCATAATGCAGACTGCTGACAGGTCACTGATCTCCAAGAGATGCTACTGAGGAGGTGAAGCCATTCTGGAGGAGGACATTTTTTTCTTCTCCAGCAAGATGGCGCCGCCTGTGTCTGCACAATAGCAGCTATCGGATCTCTATACACACCGATAGCTACTGCGCAGGTGTCGTGGGCACCATTTTCAAATTGATTTTTGTTTTTTTTGTATGATTTAACAACAACCACAATATGGATTTCATCAACCACTGTGTGTAGGTTACTGTGCACAATCCTGCTGACAGGTTCCCTTTAACATAGCTTGCATGGTGGCTCAGGGGTTAGCACTGCAGACTTACAGCGCTGGAATCCTACCAGGGACAAAATCTGCAATGAGTTTGTATGTTCCTCCCGTGTTTGTGTGGATTTCTTCCAAGTACTCCAGTTTCATCTCACATTCCAAAGACATATTAATAGGAAATCTAGATTGTGAGCCTCAATAGGGACAGTGCCGATAATGTCTGTAAAGCACCACGGAATTAATGGCTATATGTGAGTAAAATAAACAAATAACAAAAATTGTCAAATACTTTAATTGCTAATATTTCCTCAGAGGCAAAAAGTAAAGGTAATTTTTTTTTATTTTTTATAAAGGTCAGAAAGGTTCAACACATTGTTTCAAAAGTAACTAATTTATAAACGTGTTGACACATCATAGAAACATTATACAAATTTTGATGGGTAGGCTCGAGTGCTGAAATCAAACACTTATCAATCAATAAGACAATGGGATAAAAACATTCAGCTGAGCACTGCTTTCCTCTGAGACTGAAGATGAACCTGCACTCATTTTATCAAAGCACCACACCAGCGTTTTCTTAATTTCACTGCTGGAGTGGCGCTTAAAATCCAAGCCCCTTGCCTGCTGTCTGATACTCACCTTCTGGCATTTTCTTCTATTTTCCCCACCGCTCCAGTCCGTCTCCTGCAGTTTGTGATTTGCCAGCAGCTTCAGTGTTTCATTGATGTAAGCCTTGTTCTGTCTCAAAGACTTGCATTGAGCGCTTGTGACGTACCTTTTGAGTTCCAGCAACTCAGAAGCTGTACTCACAAGATGGCGCCGTGGCACTGGAGTGGCACTGAAAAATGGTGATGATGCTATAGGATGAGTATATGACCTGGGCAGACGACTTAGGTTTAAAGCACCACTCCAGCAGCAAAAAAAAAGCTCCGGAATGGTGCTTAAAGTCCATCCTCAATTTCTGAGGAGAGCACTGCTTAGCTAAGCATTTCTACTACTCTGTTGTAGCAATCAATGAGGTCTCAGCACAGTGAACTCCACTAATCAACAGTTCTGAATTGATTTCCATCATGTTTATATACCATACAAATATCTGAGATATATTAGTAGCAAACAAAAAAAACTGAAAATATATAATAGGTACAGAAGGGCTTCAAAACCAAAATCATAGAATCATGCCCAGGCATGATTCTATGATTTTGGCAAACAAAAAAAACCTTTAAATTCATACAGGCTCAACAGCATGTCTTTTTAAATTTTCTTTTAATTTCTTACTAAATTGTTATGTATGTTGCTTTCCTTCTGCTTTTAGATACATGTAAACCCGATGTATTCTGTACAGAAAGTAGTTCTGCACTGAAAAAGGCACCTATGGATGTAGGATTTCTCCTAGATAGTTCTTATCATATGAAAGTTGATGAATTTAAAGCATCAAGAAACTTCATCAGTACAGTGATTGATGGACTTGATATTCCGAATACTGGTGCTCGAGTAGCCATGGTCAGTAGTGCGCCCCCTGGCTTAAGTACAAACTATGAAGGGAAACCATACCTCGAGTTTGATTTCTCAACATATAGTGACACAGAGTCTATGAAGAAACACCTCCAGGAAAACACCCATCGCCTGCAAAATCTACCAGTCTTTGGAGTTTCCTTAAAATGGATGCTCGAAAACATCATGGCTAAAACATCAGACCTAAAGAAAAATAAGGCAATTATCATGATATTATCTGGAGAGACAAGCGAGTGGGATAAACAAACTCTGAAGGAAGCATCTTTAGAAGCCAAATGTCAAGGTTTTGCTCTATTTGTCATTTACATTGGTAAAACATATAATCATACTGAACTGATGGAACTTCCGAGCTCTCCCACAGAAAATCATCTGCTTCAGCTCGGTCAAGTTCATAAACCAAATTTTGGATATGCCACCAGATTTATCCAGTCATTTCTGAATTCTGTTAAATGTAAGTATTCAAAATGCACTTGTGTAAATAGCCAATTATAAAAGTTTGTTGTTATGAGATATTGGTGGGCATTTATTTGCATTTCTCAACTGATTCTTTCTGGCCAAAAAGTTTTAGACAACTACGATTTGGAGTTGTTATTTTATTATTAATTTACTATAAATTTTAAACTATATTTTAAAATGAAAAACAGAAGTAAAAATCAGTCAGGATGGAGAGCAGCTATAAGAAAAATCCAGAACATCAGTGTGTTACATAGACAGGGTAGTTATTTGTAGGGGTCTATGGGGAAAAGTGGTGAGAGAAACTGTGTTCAGCTTAGCGTTAAGGGGCTTTTCCAATAAAGGGCAAGCATGCAACAGCCTTTTTATGAACAAATCAAAAGCTCTATACATAGAACTTCAGAAGTTTGATGGAAGAATCATTATATAAAGTTCTTTGGTGATCTAAGTTTGGCTCAATGGAAACAGGTGAGGTTTTGGTATTGTGGTCCTAACATGTGACCACCTTCTGAAACACACTGAAAAGAAAGATGGGTGGAAAGGAAAATTCTTCCTTTACACTTTCTAATTATCTTTGTGTTCACTCATGGATTGTGCCCAAAAAACTGTACCAAAAGCTACACTAAATCTGGTTTAGGTTAGCAACTTCACTTACTTACCTATCTGTGACGCTTTAACTTTTTGCCCTGTTTTAAAGGATCCCACCAAGGACAACATCTGCAAGGAGTTTGTATGTTCTCCCCATGTTTGCGTGGGTTTCCTCCGGGTACTCCAGTTTCCTCCACATTCCAAAAACATACAGATAGGGAATCTAGATTGTGAGCTCCTTCGGGGACAGCGACAATAATGTGTGCAAACTGTAAAGCGCTGCGGAATATGTTAGCGTTATATAAAAATAAAGATTATTATTATTATTATTAATATATTAAGAAATTAAATATGTCAGTGCTGTGCTTATTTTCAGCTGTAGAGGTGCGTTCCCAAGTTTAAAAGTTATCCTCTATCCATCAATCCCGAGAACCAGGGCTCTAAAGAACTCCGGCTGAATGGAGCTGAAGTCAATCATGCGCACTACTGGTCCATTCGTACTGAAAATTGATTTGACAACTGACACATAGTTTCTTTGCTGCCAGGGACCGAGCCATATGGGACACTAGTCAGTGTCAGTCCACTGCTGTTCCCATTCCCCTCCTGCTGCCATGGAGTGACAGTTCTCCCCCTATACATGCAGTCTCCCATGGTCCGCTGGCTAAACTTATACAGCCAACATCTTATAGTTGCTGGCCGTGGATCGAGTAGCTTGTATCAGCTATCAGATTCCCTTTAATGGGAGTGGAAAAGATTGCCAAGCGCAACGATCAGCTGATCTTCGGTGCTACTATAAAATGGCAGATGGGGCTCTTGTACTTGGGATCAGTGGGGCAACTGTGGTACGTCACTCAGTGATCGGACAGTTATCCCCTATTCCGTGGATAAGGGATAACTATTACACTTGAGAACACCCCTTCAATATCTACTTCAATTCATTCAATTCTTGCAATTATATATATATATATATATATTGTTTTTTACAGTGTCAATAAATAAATATCCTCCGCCAGAGCTGAAAGCAAGCTGTTCCAATGGAATTGGCAATAGAAAGAAAAGGCTGACGTGAGTATTTATTAAAAAAATCTAGCTAATGAACATGAACATTTAAGATATGATTTGTAGCAAAGCCACATCTTGATTAGATGCACTTGACTAGCTTTGACTAAGAACCAGGAAATAGGTTCACATACTGTCAGTCTGATGGATGTTGAGCGGAGCCTAGTGAGTTGAAGCTGGTGAGTGACCTGCCAAAATGTGAGCTGCAGCTGGGAGAGGGGTAAGCCAGGATCTCTCACTGAATGGAGACTGTACACATCAGCTGGGAAAGCAGAGCAGTCTGTGTGTTTGAGCTGCAGAGTAATGTGAGGAAGCTACAGCCTGTTCAATGTGATTCTGATTAGCAGTGGAAGCTGCTGCAGCTCAGACTGAAGGGGATACGGAGACTTGTAGGACAGTACTTCTTCTGTGTATAAAGTTTGGTCCTGGAGAAATAACTGTAATCTGTTTGGGTGACCCCACACTGACATATATGTACATTCTGAATAAACTGTTTATTTGCTGTTATCCTTTTGTGTCCAGAAGAGGCTGTTTTGATTTTTAATCTCTTGAACTTTTATAAAAGCAATAAAACTGCACATGTTTGGAACAAACCACATTGCATTTGTGAATGCTACCTAAAGCCTACCTAAAGTCAACTAGGTGGGAGTGGTCAAGGGATTGCTGCTACTGTTATGGGTCAAGATGTTATTGGACTTATGGGTAAAAAATATAGCACCTAGTTGTCCAGTATGCCATCGGGAGTCCGCTATTGTAAAAAGATCACATGATATAAATGGCAAATTTCCTTTCTCTGTACTGGCTATAGAGGAAAATGTAGTGTACTGAGCACAGATCAGTGTCACTTCATGTTTAGCAGGTTGTCTGTGAGACTATGTGTCTCCTAAACAATATGGCACTTGTGCAAGAGTTGTGCGTATGTGTAATGTGGAGTGTGGAGGCAGCAGAGCCTGTGTGCATGATGTGCAGGTAGCAGAACCTATGTGAATAATGTGTAGGCAGTGAGAATCTTTGTAATATGCATATAGCAGAGCTGTGCATGTAATCTGTAGGTAGAAGAGTTTTGTTTGAAATGTGTAAATGGTTTTCTGTTATGAATGTGCTAGAGATGGTTTCTGAGCAGAGGCTCCCTCTGGTGGTTACAGACAGTACTGAACCTTTCAGCGAGGAATGGCAATCTGGGATCACTGACTGGTCTGATATAAGGGAGGTTCCCTCCCATGATGGTTGCCAGTGATCAATTGTTCTTGTCTCAATTGTGGTTCCTGGTTCATTTGGAAGTTTGCTGAGTCTTGCCTGCATCTTCTGCTATCAGATAAGATATTTTCTGCTTTTATTTTTGGGCTTGCTTATTGCATAGTTCCCTGCACTTCTGTGGAGGTCAGCCAGGTCCCCTCCAGGGGCTTGTGCTCCTCTCAGTTTATCCGAAGCCACTGGTATTTGTTCATTTGCTTTTTCCTGTTTTTTCAGTGGCTGCGGCTTAATTTTGTTACACCAGAGATCTGATTTAGGTGGTAGAGATCGTGTGATCTCAGGTGTTTTTGCAATCAGAAGAGTTGGTATTTTTTAGGGGTTTTTTTTGGATTGCAGTGAGAATCCTTTCCTGTACTTTTCTGTCTAGACAGATTGGGCCCCAGCGTTTGCTCATTCTATTTTCTGTCTGTGTCCATGCTTCTTCTTGTCTAACCGCCATTACATGTTTGGGGGCTTCCTATTTTCTTTGGGGATCTGCTCCGGGGCAGATAGCTTTCCTCTTTCTGCCTTTAGGTGTAGTTATCTCTCAGGCTGTGACTAGGCATCTAGGATCAACGTAGGAACGCTCCACGGCTACCTCTAGTTGTGTGGTTAGTTCAGGTTACTTCAATTCAATAGGTTCCAGTCTCTCTGGTGTATTGCCGTATTTGCTTTTTCTCCTCAGCTACCAAAACACAACAGTTTTCCCCATAAGTCGGGAGCCAGTAATCATTTTCTGCAAGTGGCCAGGCATGAGCCTCCCACTTGGGTCAATTTAAGCCCTGTAGGCATTGGGGGGATGGCAGATGGTGTTTAGCACTTGGCTTTGGGTAGAGTGGTAGGGTATGTGGCACAGCCATGTAGGCTAGGGTTAAATGCTGTATCTGAGTAGTATTGTGGATCTCTTTTGCGCTGCTGATCTATAAAGATGATGAAAATTCTCCAATCATACTTTTTGGTAGTTATGCATATATATGCATTTAAAACCCAACGATGGATATAGTAGTGACTCTGCTAATTATGCATATAAGGAGGAACTTGAGTCCATGCTATGTGTAAAAACAAGTAATTTTATTGAGTAGACAAAAAAGAACAAGCTATAGCCTGTTCAGTGTGAGCTGTATACTTCTGATTGGTGCTGGAAGCTCAGGCTGAAGGGGATACCGAGACTGGTAGGACAAATTTAGCAAAATTGAAGTTTAATTGGAGTCTCGTGTATAAGGTTAAAGTATATTCAAAGATGGCTAGAGATAGAACAAAAGTCAAATGTTCATTTCATTCACTATTTTTACCTACTTATAAACAGTATTTCTAAAGTATAGGTAATACAATTTACGACTTGTTTTCTTTTTATGACCTCATAATTTAGAGTGACTAAAGATAAGATGAAAATCAAGTCACTTTCTTTGAAGAAGTCAAAAGGTAACCTCATAAATAATTGATTTTAGAAAACCTTATTTTAAGAAAATGAGTATTTAAAAATTAAGCACAAGAGTGAAATAAAACATCAAGAGTGAGTGTCCAGAGGGCGCAATTAAATATGGCCGCTTCTCTGCCTTTCGGCACACTGGCTGCCTGGGGCTATAAAAGACAGTTCAGGCTGGCAGTATGATAATTCTCCAATCCTGCTAATAAGGGCAGCTTTGTGTATGCAGTATCAGATAATCGCTGTGGTTTTGAAGATGCAGCTACAGAGGCAGTTTCAGAGCAGCAGCTACAAGCTGTAAAACAGAAGCTCATTGCCGATGAAAAAGGCCCCTGCAGTGGTGTCTGGTAACATTTAACATTGGCAATGAGCTGTAAACTACAAAATTAAAAATCCCTACATTCCTAAGAACGGAGATTATGTTTAACCCGTTCATGACCGAAGATTTCTTTTCGGTTTTGTGTTTTCGTCTTTTGCTCCCCTTCTTCCCATAGCCATAACTTTTTATTTTTCCGTCAGTAAGGCCATGTTAGGGCTTGTTTTTTGCGGGACGTGTTGTACTTTTGAAAGATACCATTGGTTTTACCATGTCATGTACTAGAAAACGGGAAAAGAATTTCAAGTGCAGTGAAATTGAAAAAAAAGTGCAATCCCACACTTGTTTTTTGTTTGGCTTTTTACTAGTTTCACTAAATGCTAAAACTGACCTGCCATTATGATTCTCCAGGTCATTATGAGTTCATAGACAGCAAACATGTCTAAGTTATTTTTTATCTAAGTGGTGAAAACAAAATTCTAAACTTTGCTAAAAAAAATAAAAAATTGCGCCATTTTCTGATACCCATAGTCTCTCCATTTTTCGTAATCTCGCGTTGGGTGAGAGCTTATTTTTCTGTGCCAAGCTGACGTTTTTAATGATTCCATTTTGGTGCAGATACGATCTTTTTTTTAAACCAATAACTTTTTATTGAACTTTTCTAAAAACATTAGAAGTAAAAAGGCACTTAGGCTTGATACATTTTTATATGACACAATTACCTTAAAATTATATATAAGGGGGGAATAAGGAGGGGAGAGACGGGGGTGTAGTTGGTATAGGATGGGAAATGGAAACTAGAAATTGGAAGAATAAACATGGGAATAACAATATAACCAATAAACATGATGCCATAAGAGAAAATAGAGATCTAAGAATGCATACTTCATTTGAAAGATCTAGAGTTGCAAAAACTGAATTCAGGGAATATTAGGTATATAGGCCCACTGTGAAGAACTCCACAAGGCCAACCTTTTTTCTATGTTGGTTCTATTTGACAGGTTTAAAGTGAGGATTGATTCATATTGGTAATGTATATTCATTTTGTCTATCAAATCAGCTAAGGTAGGTACCCTGGGAGTCTTTCAGAAAAGTGCTAAGCATTGTCTGGCAGCAATAAGGAAATCAGAAGCAATGTTAAGGACTGCTAATTAGTCCGAGAGATTTATTCTAATACCCGTAAGAGAGTTAATGAGATCCTCCACCGCTCTCCAAAATACCTGGACCTTAAGGCAGAACCACCACATATGCCCAATATACCCCAAAAGTTGACAAACCTTCCAATATGTCGAGGAAAATTGGGGAGAATAAGATGCAATCCTCAAAGGGCACATATACCAATCTAAATGAATTTTTTTAATTTGCTCCACATGGTTAATACAGGAAGAGGACTTCAAAATCCATCTAGTCGACTCCTACCACTGTTCCAGTAAAGCATTAAATGAAAAGATCTTTTTCCACTTTAGCATATAGCGATTAGAGATGAGCGGTGTTCGAATCAAACTGTTCGCAAATCTCAAATTCAAGCTGTTTTGGGCAGTGTTCGAGCCGTTCGACGAACCCGAACGATTTGGAAAAAATCCGGCTGTTCGAGGTTATGTTCGATAACTGTTCGTGCACCAAAATCGTAACTGGATTTTTTCACAGTAATGCTGATAATCAATGTTAATACACAGGTTTAGCGTACAGCGGGGTGGGGGGAGGGACATGGGATGGATCTCTGCAGAAATAATGAAGATCTCCATTTTTTTTTCTCTTTCCCGCATTTACAGAGGGGAGGTGCAGTCTGTGAGCCTATCAGCAGCGCACACACGGAGCGAAGTGCTTTTTTTTTTCTCACAAGCAAGGGCATGTGTCATTGGCTGTGTATGTCACATGTCCTTGCCCTACAAGACCCAGCCATTTTCCCAGTCACCACCATTTTCTCACTGCTGCAGCTGAGTGTTAGACGGCACTGCTGCTGCTGTTAGCATTATATTGTAACAGTGAATTGGAAGCGAATTTTCAGTTAGACACAAAGGTTTAGGGAGTAGGGACTAGTTTGTAATTGCAGCCCTTTTGAGGGCTAGGTTACAGCAGTTCCTAGCACTTTTAGCAGGCAGGTCTGTGCTCTTAATAAATAGATAGGTTGGGAGTAGTGACTATTTGTAATTGCAGCCCTTTTGAGGGCTAGGTTACATCAGTTCCTATCACTTTTTGCCAGCTCCACCAGCGTTCAAATAACTATAAATTTTTAGCTGCATCTTGCCTGTAAAATAATTGTGGGCATAGTAGCAGTGTGTGGTACTCATTCTATTAGGCCATCTATACTAAGCTCCACCAGCATTCAAATAAAAAAGAATTTTTAACTGCATCTTGCCTGTAAAATAATTGTGGGCATAGTAGCAGTGTGTGGTACTCATTCTATTAGGTCATCTATACAAAGCTTCACCAGCGTTCAAATAACTATGAATTTTTAGCTGCATCTTACCTGTAAAATAATTGTGGGCATAGTAGCAGTGTGTGGTACTCATTCTATTAGGCCATCTATACTAAGCTCCACCAGCATTGCAATTACTAATAATTTTTAGCTGCATCTTGCCTGGACAATAATTTTGGGCATAGTAGCAATGTGTGGTACTCATTCTATTAGGCCATCTATACTAAGCTCCACCAGCGTTCAAATAACTACGAATTTATAGCTGCATCTTGCCTGTAAAATAATTTTGGGCATAGTAGCAGTGTGTGGTACTCATTCTATTACGCCATCTATACAAAGCTCCACCAGCGTTCAAATAACTACGAATTTGTAGCTGCATCTTGCCTGTAAAATAATTGTGGGCATAGTAGCAGTGTGTGGTACTCATTCTATTAGGCCATCTATATTAAGCTCCACCAGCATTGAAATTACTAATAATTTTTAGCTGCATCTTGCCTGGACAATAATTATGGGCATAGTAGCAGTGTGTGGTACTCATTATATTAGGACATCTATACAAAGCTCCACGAGCGTTCAAATAACTACGAATTTGTAGCTGCATCTTGCCTGGACAATAATTTGGGGCATAGTAGCAGTGTGTGGTACTCATTCTATTAGGCCATCTATACCAAGCTCCACCACCTGTGTATCTAATAAAATTGTTTTACTGCTTCTAACCCAGCCAATCCTTTTGGGCTAGTACCACAATTTGGCCACTCAGCTCTGCTCGGTTTCCATCCATCGTTTTTTGTGCAAACAACTCCAGAGTTGTCAATTAGGAGGGTGGGTGAGAGGGATTAACCAGGGCACATGGTAGCAGCCAAACTAGTAAGGAAGGTGCAGGAGGCCAGGAAGAAGTGGAGGAAGAACTGGCGATGGGCATGGAAGACTCATCAGATGAGGGAGACCTTGATCACATTTCTGTTGTGCGAGGTTGAGGGGAGAGGGCAGAGGAAGGAAGCATGATTCTTACCTCGCAAACCAACACAACAGGGACTTGGTGCTCCTGGATGCGCAAGACACATGAGTGCCTTCTTGCTGCACTACCTGCAACATGACCCTCGAATTGTCAGAATTCTAAATAATCCTGACTACTGGGTAGCCACACTCTTAGATCCCCGGTACAAAAGTAAATTTGCCGAAATAATTCCTGCCATAGAAAGGGATTCACGCATGCAGGAGTATCAGCAGAGACTGTTGCATAATCTTACATGTGCTTTTCCACAAAACACCAGTGGTGCACGTAGTGAATCTCACAGTTCTAACTTGCCAAACGTGGGACTGTCGAGTCTTCAGCACTCAAACCGTAACAGAAACACAGTATCTGCTGGTGTTAACAGCAATTTTGCGGAATCCTTTCCCCACTTTTTTAGCCCATCCTTTGCAAGGCCACAGGAGACAAGAAGTCAGACACATAGTCAACGCCTAGAGACGATGGTACAGGAGTATCTCCAACTGAACATCGAAGCCATGACTGTGTCACTGGACCCTTGCTCTTTTTGGGCTTCCAATCTGGATAAATGGCCGGAGCTCGCGACTCACACCTTGGAGATCTTGTCATGCCCCGCAGTCAGCGTTCTCTCTGAACGTGTGTTCAGCACTGCTGGTGGTGTGCTGACAGATAAGTGCACGCGGCTGTCTACTGACAATGTAGACATACTCACGTTCATAAAGATGAACAAATCATGGATTCGCAAGGACTTTTCTACCCCTGTGTCATCCTGGGGAGAGTAAAAGCTTGAGGATTTGTAAAAAATCACCTCACCAACCATTTTAAGCAACTCTCTGGCAATTGATGCTACTTAAGTGGTGTCTGTGCCCCAAATTTTTGGAAAAAAATGGAGACTCTTTTTGGAGTCCCCTTGCTGTGTATTAGGTGACGTTGGCATCGTCAATTACAGGTGGGTTGGGTCTTCCCCCCCTTTTAACCGTAAGAAACTACATACACTATGGCTTGGGGTAACACAGATGGTTGAGTGTGAAGAGCTGTTTACTCATACTATAGCCTGGGAATCAGAGGTCTGCTCCAAAGCTTCAGTGTCTGCTAGTCAGCGGAGTAGCCACCGGCTGTAGATCTAATTACAATTTTTTTTTTTCAAATTCAATTTATTTTTTATTTTTGTGGTGAATAAGTACAAGAAAATACAATATGCATAGTAAAAGGGGTAGTATAACTATAAATGTATGCATAACGACAGTACATTGGGGGGTACAGGGAGGGTTTTCCATCAATATCCAGATCAAACATGTATTTTTCAATATGAAAGATAGAGAGGGAGCGGACTACGGCAGACCACCAATCAATAGAGTGTGATTATGATCATTGTTGTGCCGACATCACGGATAACTTTAGTTGTGGGCTAGATGGTAGGCGTTAGTGTTTTGCAAATCAATCCAATCCTCCAAATCACACAGTATCTATCAATATCAGCCGGTGGAGATGGCAATCAGATGCTCCCGTCCTATTAAGGAGGGAGATCTACGCAAACAATTCCTCCACAGTAGTGGGTCTCTGCTTTTCCTTGTCGTGGAATGACATTCTTAGCCGCCTGTATTAGGTAGCCTATTGATGACCTTTTATAACTACGTTTACTTATTGGTAACATTGTAAAAGGAGGGCTTCTGGCGTATTAGGGATAGTCAAGCCAGTTATTTTCTCAATCATGGGAACCACCTTTACCCAAAATGCATTTATTATAGGGCAATGCCCACCATATGTGTGACATTGTCCCCTTCCCCCTCCACACATCTCCAACATCTATCTGAGACCACTGGATACCATCTATGAAGGACTGCTGGTACCCGGTTACCATCTAGAGATAATTTTGAAGGAGGTTTCCTGAGCTTTGGACCCTATTGAGGTTTTATGTGTTAGGAAGAAACATTTATCCCATAGGGAGTCAGAGAAGGACTTCCCCAGTTCCTTTCCCAATGCACCGCATAATCCTGGCCTATTGTCAGTTACCTGGGCAATGGGAGATTATACAGTAGGGAGATGAGTTGTAGGGGGTGAAAATGATAGGCTCAATTTTTTCAAAGTTTGTGAGATCTCTATGAAGATGTGTGCGCTTCTTCACAGTTGAATAGAAGTGTAACTGGCTCTATTCAAAATTTGCCTTCGGGGAAGTGGCTCTTCCCTGTAACAAGTCATTGAGGGGGAGCAGCGAAGTATTGGAGATGACATGAGAAAATAATATCGATGGGATTTATTTGAACCGAGAAATCTATTTGCAGATAGTCCTGGTGGGAAATCTGGATTATCTGAAATCGGGAGCAAGGGGCCCTGGGGGTCGATTGAGGATAAGCTTTTTTGGGGGATCTCAAAGCCAAAGCAGTGGCATAAGTACTATATTGACATGAGGCCAAGAGAGGGGACAATTAAAATGGGCGCACCATGAGAGAGTGGTAAGAGCTTTAGGACAAATGGATTGAGCATTTTGACCCACAATATCCCCTCCGAATGATGGAAGAACTCCAGGATTCTAGCGTGTACTGCTGCCATGTAATACCTTCTACAATCCAGAGGCTAAGGCCCCCCTTTTGTTTGTGTCTGATCAAAACATCCCCCGAATGCGTGGATGCCACTTGCCCAGATAAATCTGCAAAGCTACTGCGTAGTCTTTTCCAAAAATTTGAGGGAATTACCATGGGAATGGTTTGGAAGAGGTATAAGAGTTTAGGTAGGACGTTCATTTTTAGTACCGTATATACTCGAATATAAAGCCGAGATTTTCAGCCCATTTTTTAGGGCTGAAAGTCCCCCTCCGGCTTATATTCGAGTCATATACCAGGGGGTCGCGGGAGAGGGGGAGCGCAGCTGTCCTATATACTCACCCCTCCGCCGGCGTGGTCTCTGCAGCCCCCCTGCTCTTCTCCCACGGTCCCGGCGCCAGTGTTCAGCCCTCAGTGGTACCGCTCATTAAAGTCATGAATATGCACATATTCATGACTTTAATGAGCGGTAACACGTGACCGCTGAACACTGGCGCCGGGACCATGGGAGAAGAGCAGGGCAGAGACGCGCTGGCTGGAGGGGTGAGTTATAGGGATATTTACCTGTCCCGTTCCACCGATGCGCTGCTTTGTCCTCGGTCCTCTTGCTGCGATGTTCAGGCAGAGGGCGCGATGACGTCATAAGTGAGCGCCGTGCCCTCTGCCTGATCATTCACTGCTGGAGGACCCGGAAGACAGCGGCGAGCAGCGGTGAACCCGGTGACAGGTAAATGTCTCAGGTGCCGGGCCCTGAGCAAGCGGTGACACCGGTACCTGTCCCCCATAGCGCTCCTGTGTCCCCGCCTGCTCAAGACACCGACACCTGGCCCCCAGCGACAAGAGGTGAGTATGTCTTTTTTTTTTTCGGATGCAGCAGCAGCGGCAGCGTATGAGGCCTATACTATGGGGCATCTATGGGGGAATAATACATGTGGCATCTATGGGGGCATAATCTATGGGGGCACAATCTATGGACATCTATGGGGGCACAATCTATGGATCATATATGGGGGCACAATCTATGGAGCATCTATGGATCATATATGGGGGCACAATCTATGGAGCATGTATGGGGGCCACAATCTATGGATCATTATGGGCACAATCTATGGAGCACCTATGGGGGCACAATTAAAGGAGCATCTATGGGGGCATAATCTATAGATCATCTATGGGGGCATAATCTATGGACATCTATGGGGGCACAATCTATGGATCATCTATGGGGGCACAATCTATGGAGCATCTATGGTGGCACAATCTATGGAGCATCTATGGCGGCACAATCTATGAAGCATCTATGGGGGATAATACATGGGGCACGATATAGGGCATAATCTCATTTTCCACCCTAGGCTTATACTCGAGTCAGTAAGTTTTCCCAGTTTTTTGTGGCAAAATTAGGGGGTCGACTTATACTCTGGTCGGCTTATACTCGAGTAAATACGGTATACCGTATATACTCGTGTATAAGCTGACCCTTGTATAAGCCGACCCCCTAATTTTGCCACAAAAAACTGGGAAACTTATTGACTCGTGTATAAGCCGGGATATAAACTGCCCTCCTGGTCGTGCTGCCCCCTCCTGCTCCTTGCTCCCCCATCCAGCTCTGTGCTCCCCCATTCTCCTCTGTACTCCCCCCCTCCTGCTCCGCCTCCGCTGTGCTCCCCCCATTCCTTCTCCATCCTCCTGTGCCCCCCCGTCCTGCTCCGTGCTCCTCTGTGCCCTCCATCCTCTCCCCCGTCCTGCTCCGTGTCCCTGTGCCCTCCATCCTCCCCCCGTCCTGCTCCGTGCTAATTGTCCTCCTCCATGCATCCCCCCCTCCCTCCGTTCTCCCCCCGTCCTCCTCCATGCTTCCCCCGTCCCACCCCAGTCCTGCTCCATGCTTCCCCGTCCCCGTTCTCCCCCCCCTCCTGCTCCATGCTTCCCCATCCTCCGTTCTTCCCCCCGTTCCTCCTCCCTGCTTCCCCCGTCCACCGTTCTCCCCCCGTCCTGCTCCATGCTTCCCCCGTCCTCCGTTCTCCCCCGTCCTCCTCCATGCTTCCCCCGTCCACCGTTTTCTCCCCCCGAGCTGCTGCCGTGCTCCTTGTCCTCTCCTCCATCATACTCACCCCTCTCCGTGCCATCGCTGAGGGTCCCTGCAATCCTGCGTTCTCCCCGCTTCCTGCAGCTCTCCAGCGCTGAGCGGATGATGTAATACCGCTCATTAAGGCCATGAATATGGAGGCCACGCCCATGGGAGTGGCGTCGCGTTCCATATTACATGACCTTAATGAGCGGGTAATACATCACCGCTCAGCGCTGGAGAGCTGCAGGAAGCGGGGAGAACGCAGGATTTGCAGGACCCCAGCGATGGCACGGGAGGGGTGAGTATGATCCCAGCCACCGGCTCCTGCCGCGGCACCCCCCTCCCCCGCTGGTTTCTGCCCTATGACTCGTGTATAAGCGAGGGGGCATTTTCAGCACGAAAAAAGGTGCTGAAAT
>JARQOD010000006.1:93953584-94050633 GCA_033576555.1 Oophaga sylvatica
AGATGCACCAATTCTGGAGCTTCGCCTCAGCTTTTTCCAATAGCACTGGTGCGTTGCCAATCAGGATAAAGGTAGTTGGGGTTGATGTGAGTTGTGAATTGTCCAAAAACACAGCTGACATCAAGCCCTGGTGTTATTATAGAGAAGTGTCTATCAAACACCCCCATTACTAACCCATTAAGTAAAAAAAACACACACACAAAAATATTTTTTTAAAAAAAAACACTCCCAGACTCTTTCCCTGGTTCATTAATTTTTTTTTTTTAAAAAAAGAAAACACATGCAGGTTACACATAGTCCAGGGAATCTGACAAAGTCCACAAATGGAAACTTGAAAGACATAAAAAGAGATAAATAAAAACTAGAGACTGTCCCTCATTCACCAATTTATTAGAAAAAAAGTTCCCAAGCAGGTCCAATTTAATCCAGCGCTTCCCACGAAGTTCCTCGATTTTGATGATCAAAGGATATGGAGCTGTAAAGCAGCGTGGGGCAGCAGCCAAGGCGAGGCATTCATCTCCTTTTATGCCCCAGCGCACTACATGAAGGTGTGGTTCCTGGCTGGACGTGTGGACTTGTGCTGTCACGTCCATGCATTCTGCATGTAGCCAATAGTGTGGACTGGCCAGGACCTAGGTACCACAGTTCAATAAAGGACTTTGTTGTTCAAAAGAGAGTTTTTACTGAATGATAACTTGGTAAAGGTTATATACAAAATCTTATGGTTGTTTCCTCTGTGATATAAAGCAAGTAGTTCTACTCCGGGGCTTTGCAGACAAACTGATTCATCCTACGTCGTCACAACCTAGCCTGAACACCACAGATCAGCAAGTCTCTCCATTTGCTCAGCTGTTCTTCATCCAATTTCTACTACTACTGGTGCACTTTATCTACTGCTTGGGACCCCCACTGGTTCCACAAACTCAATCCTGTTTAGGAATGTAACCTAAGGCATTGCAAGGTCGGGGGGTTTGTGATTCAGTGTCCTCTACACAGACGCTTCTCCGGAAAGCCACTAGTCAGACACTTTACCTCAGGATCTCACTATCCCTGGCCTTGATTCTCCTCTTCCTATTGATCACCCTTTGTCAGCACCGCTCACTTAGTACTCCAAACTGTTACACACTGATGACAGGAAGCAGTTATTTGCCCTAACACTAAGCCCTCCTACTATGGATTAGTCCCAAACATTAACTATATGTTACCCTAATGTCACTACCTAAACTAAAGTCCCACACTATACACCTGTCACGCCGTTCTGTCTGTACCTGGTCATCGGCGTGACAATGCATGTCTTTGCTTTAACCCTTTGCTCCTTTCTCCCTAATTGAGCTGGGATACTGTTGACTGTTACCTGTATGGAGCCTGCTCAGTTCCCTGCTCTGCTGCATAGCCGTACATGGATGGTTAGGTCTTTGCTATGCTGCATGACCATCCGCATGTGCTGTCCCTGGTTGCCGCTGTGGAAGCTGTCCGCGGGTTGCGAGGTCATTTCCAGCTGGTGCATGACTATCCACATGTGTCTGGGTGTGCAGCTGTTGCCAGGTGCCCTGAGCCTCAGTTCCTGCACTGATTGTGCTGTAATGGTTTCTGTTTGTGCTTAGGGCGTGCGTGGCCACACCTCCCCTGCTTTTATCAGGGTTAGTGTGTGTACTTGAAATGCTGTCCCAGCCAATTGCTGCGGAGCAGCTCCTATATAAAGTTCCCCTGCCCTATGGGCAGGGGCTTGAGCTACTCACAAAGCTCCTGAACTTTGCTATGTGTGTTTTGTGTTCCTGCACCTCTCCTATCTATGTTTTGGTACTACAGTCCTTGCCTTTATTCCTGTTTTGTCCTGTTCTGGTACCTGTCCTGGAGGCGGTATATCCAGGCCTGAATCCTTGATCCTGTACCAGACCCTGTCTGAACTGTGTCTGCTGTGTTATGTTCCTGGAATCCCTCTGTGTCTGGAGCCTCGTACCCAGTGACTTTGATTCTTTTCTAACCATGTGTTTCTGCTGAGCATCTACTACTCTGTGCTCTGACTACCACATAGTGCTAGCTCTAGGCAGGCAAAGCAATCCTGTGGTTCTAGCACCATCATGCTTGGGTTCCTTCCTAGGTACGATACCGAAGCCTGACGACCGCAGTCTGGAACCTGATGACCGCTGTCTGGAGCTTGGAGCCTGATGACTGCAGTGGTGCCTGTAGGTTGTGTCGGATGTCCGGAACTGAACGACTCCTGTCTGATGTCTGCCGGTGGCCCTGATGTCCTGTTGACCTCGTGTACCCTGATGTCCTATCTGCGTCCTGATGACCTCATGTATCCTGATGTCCTCGTGTACCCTGATGTTTTGCCTGCATCCTGATGACCTCATATACCCTGATGTCCAGCCTGTGTCATGATGTCCTGATGTCCCGCCTATGTGTGCCTCGGTGATCCGTTGGTGCCTTCGGGTCCACTGGGTGGTACCCTTCTTGGAGGTGTGGAATCGGAGGAGATGGCTCGGATCCCAGCTGGTAGTGGACTAGATTGCTCAACCCTAAGCCTGGATAGCGGTTTGGATTTCTGGAGCAATGAACTCTGCTGCTTGTGAACTGGGACTTACTGCCTATCTCAAGAAAAGTTTCTGTGTATTTTTTTGGGACTTCAGAAGAGGAGGCTTTAGGAGGGGATAATGTCATGCCGTTCTGTCTGTACCTGGTTGTCAGCTTGACAATGCATGTCTTTCCATTAACTTTTTGCTCCTTTCCCCCTAATTGAGCTGGGATACTGTTGGCTGTTACCTGTATGGAGCCTGCTCAGTTCCCTGTTTCTGCTGTATAGCCGTACATGGGTGGTTAGGTCTTTGCTCTGCTGCATGACCATCTTGTAGGTCGTGTCGGATGTCCGGAACCGATCGACTCCTGTCTGATGCTGCTGGTGACCCTGATATCCTGATGTCCTTGTGTACCCTGATGTCCTGCCTACGTCGTCCTGTTGACCTTGTGTACCCTGATGTCCAGCCTGCATCCTGATGACCTTGTGTATCCTGATGTCCTGATGTCCTCTTGTACCCTGATGTCCTGCCTGTGTCCTGATATCCCGATTCCCGCCTATGTGTGTCTCGTGGATCTGTTGGTGCCTTGGGGTCCACTGGGTGGTACCCTTCCGGGAGGTGTGGAATTGGGAGCCTGGCATAGTCATGCTTGGTTTATGTACTGTGTGACTTTGCTTTAGTAAACGTTACTTTCTTATACCTGAAGTTGTGCGGCATAATCAAGTCCTACGTGTCTTTTCCTTGTCCATATGCTCAGCTGCCACAGAACCCCGGTCTGTGCCCTCCCCTAGTTCAGGTAGGCCCGAGTCCCCTCAGCGGTATAGAGGGTCCATATTGCATTCCCGGGGGATGCGTGTCCCACGCCATCGTGGCCGGTCGGCATGGGGGCGTTTAAGGACTGGGCTACCGTCTGTGGCTGCAGCTAATCGTGGCAACACCCTATACTGTACATTACTAACATTACTTATCTTACATTATACATTACAACACCATTCACATGACACAACATATACAAAGACGCAGGACATTATTCACACATAACACAATTGATGTCTTCAGGGGTAGGAAGGCTGCAGCCAACAGCTGTCTATTTTACCTTTGCTGGTTATCAAAAAATAGGGGGGGACCCCACGTCGCTTTTTTTTAGTCATTTATTAGGTTAAACAAGGCTAAAATCCTTTAATGTCACATGAAAGGCACTAAAGGGTGCAAGTTTATAATATGTAGGGGACTTCAGACATATATTTAGATATATATTTGCAGGATATCTATCTATTCCATATATCATCTATCTATTCCATATATCTATTCTAGCTCTTTAATATCTTTCTGTCATTAGCTGTATATTGTTCTATATTATTTAGTTTCCTTTGAGCTTTAAGAGTAAAGATCTGATGGCATACAGATGGTCCGTGTGCCATTCGATTGGTGTGTCGCTATGTGTGATGGGGCCCTAAAACAGCTGAATAGTAGGGGTTGTGGAGGGGGTGGTTGAGTGTAGGGAATGAGGTACATTACCACAAGGGAAATTAAAAGGAAACAGCCAACTTGTAGTTGGTCATTGAAACCTATTTAACATTATTTCAGTTTAGTTTAACACAATTCATTCGGTATATCCATTTTGCTTCCTTTTATAGTATTTTCCGGTCCCAATCACCCCCCAGTGATGGTGAAACAAATTCAAGGACGTTAAAACCAAAACAATCCAAATTACCCCCATTAGTTTCCCTAACATGCTGGAAGACTGGGATATCACGTGCATTAATAATTAATTTCACCAATGTGGTCGCCTATCCAACTTCTAAGCTTTTGATTAGTTTACCTAAGGCAATCAAAATGACAAGTGCATTTGAATAGATAAATCACCCCTATGGTATGGCAGTTGGCAAAGTGCATACATTTGTATATCTTCCCTGTGTACAGTGTCCATTTTAGGACATGACCAAATATCAAAGTCAAACATTAGAAATACTCTGTCTGATACCTGATTCTGATACCTGACTCTGACAGCTGACTCTGATACCTGATTCTGATACATGACTTTGACGCCTGATTCTGATACCTGATTCTGATCCCCGAGTCTGATACATGATTCTGATACCTGAGTCTGATACCTGATTTTGATACATGATACATTCAAACATCAGAATCAGGAGGTTTTTCAGATACTCTCAATACAGTACTTGAATGGTTCATCTCATAAGTGAATAAAAAGGATTATTTCACTACCATTTGAGATAATGGCTGAGTGGTTAAGCTCCTGGCTTATGGCATAGAAAGCTTGAGTTCAAGCCCAGTGAAAGTAGACTTTGTTTTTTTTAGCTTACTGTATGCTGCGAGGCACACAAACTCCAGAGATGTTTTCATGGGCGTACCCAGGATCAAAACTAGGTGGGGGCAAGCCATGGTCGTTCAGGTTGTAAAATTTTAGAACGAAAAATGTGAATAAAACGAAACGAAAATGAACGCCATACACAACATAATTCCTTATACCAAGACCAATAATATCACATACAAGGAGAATACCACCATGATCAATCCTATTATGTAAACAATTCATTGATTTTAGGCTTACCTTTGCAGTCTTCTCTTCTGTTCAGCAGGGGGACTTCAAGCTCATGCGTGTTTATCACACACTGACACTGACCCATTCACACTGCCCTTTCTAAACACAGCAATTGGATTGATCTTTAGGGGAAAAAATGAATATAGATAGATGATAGATAATAGATAGATAGATAGAAATATAGATAGAAAACCAGACAAATTGGAGGCAGCACATAGTTTGTAGTGAAAAAAAAAAGCTATTTAATAAGGTCAAAAGGCGACATTTCGGTCCAAACAACACAAACCTTTCTCAAGCCTTGAGAAAGGTTCTGTTGTTTGGACCAAAATGTCGCCTTTTGGTCTTATTAAATAGCTTTTTTTTCACTACAAACGGTGTGCTGCCTCCAATTTGTCTGGATTTCTATAATTGATGTTTGGTATTTGCCTGGGGGGCTCTGCACCAGGACTCTTTCTTTGTGCTGCTCTAATTTTCTTCTTTTTAGATAGATAGTATAGATAGATTTAAGCATGGAATGCAAGCAGATTCCACCCTGAAATATGCCCCATCATTGTCCCCTTCTTGTAGTAATATGCCCCATCATTGTCTCCTTCTTGTAGTAATATGCCCCATCATTGTCTCCTTCTTGTAGTAATATGCCCCATCATTGTCTCCTTCTTTTAATAATGTGCCCCAGCCCAGCCCCTGTATATACATCACCACCAGGCCAGTCTCTGTATACGTCACTAGCCCCAGCCCAGGACGGTAGGACGGTCGGACCTGTATATACATCACCAGCCCAGCACTTGTATATACATCAGCCCCAGCACCTGTATATACATCACCACCAGGCCAGCCCCTGTATACGTCACCAACACCAGCCCAGGACCTGTATATACATCAGCCCCAGCCCAGCCCCTGTATACGTCACCAGGCCCAGACCAGGACGGTCGGACCTGTATATTCATCACCGGCCCAGCACCTGTATATACATCACCACCAGGCCAGCCACTGTATATACATCAGCCCCAGCCCAGCCCCTGTATACGTCACCAGGCCGAGCCCAGCCCCTGTATATACATCAGCCCCAGCCCAGCCCCTGTATATACATCAGCCCCAGCCCAGCCTCTGTATGTCAGATATATATTACTGAAGATATAGACTGTACGGGCTCCTGTCAGGTATATATTACTGTAGATAAAAACTGTACGGGCTCCTGTCAGGTATATATTACTGTAGATATAGACTGTATGGGCTCCTGTCAGGTATATATTACTGTAGAAATAAACTGTACGGGCTCCTGTCAGGTATATATTACTGTAGATATAGACTGTATGGGCTCCTGTCAGGTATATATTACTGTAGATGTAGACTGTACGGGCTCCTGTCAGGTATATATTATTGTAGATATAGACTGTACGGGCTCCTGTCAGGTATATATTACTGTAGATATAGACTGTACGGGCTCCTGTCAGGTATATATTACTGTAGATATAGACTGTATGGGCTCCTGTCAGGTATATATTACTGTAGATATAGACTGTATGGGCTCCTGTCAGGTATATATTATTGTAGATATAGACTGTATGGGCTCCTGTCAGGTATATATTACTGTAGATATAGACTGTACAGGCTCCTGTCAGGTATATATTACTGTAGATATAGACTGTACGGGCTCCTGTCAGGTATATATTACTGTAGATATAGACTGTATGGGCTCCTGTCAGGTATATATTACTGTAGATATAGACTGTACAGGCTCCTGTCAGGTATATATTATTGTAGATATAGACAGTACGGGCTCCTGTCAGGTATATATTACTGTAGATACAGACTATACGGGCTCCTGTCAGGTATATATTACTGTAGATACAGACTGTATGGCTCCTGTCAGTATTATTATTGTAGATATAGACTGTATGGGCTCCTGTCAGTATATATTACTGTAGATATAGCTCCACCCGATCGCTACCCAACATCTATGCATGGACTCTATAGCCCCATCCCGAATCTGGCCCCATCACCCTTAGCATGGACTTCAAACCTAACTAGATCCGTCCACCCACATCCTATCCCTATCCCTTTTGTACATTGCTTTGGCAAACTAATGTGTATTAGTCTGCAATAAGCTTCTTTGAATTGAATTTGAATTTGAATTTATAGACTGTAGGGCTCCTGTCAGGATATATACTGTAGATAAGACTGTACGGCTCTGTCAGGTATATATTCTGTAGATATAGACTGTACGGCTCTGTCAGTATATATTATGTATAGACTGTATGGGCTCCTGTCAGGTATATATTACTGTAGAATAACTGTATGGGCTCCGTCAGTAATTATTGTAGATATAGACTGTATGGGCTCCTGTCAGGTATATTACTGTAGATATAGACTGTACGGGCTCCTGTCAGGTATATATTATTGTAGTATAGACTGTATGGGCTCCTGTCATGTAATATTACTGTAGATATAGACTGTATGGGCTCCTGTCAGGTATATATTACGTAGATATAGACTGTACGGGCTCCTTCAGGTATATATTACTGTAGATATAGACTGTACAGGCTCCTGTCAGGTATATATTACTGTAGATATAGACTGTATGGGCTCCTGTCAGGTATATATTACTGTAGTATAGACTGTAAAGGCTCCTGTCAGGTATACATTACTTGTAGATATAGACTGTATGGGCTCCTGTCAGGTATATATTACTGTAGATATAGACTGTACGGGCTCCTTCAGGTATATATTTGTAGATATCAGACTTACGGGCTCCTGTCAGGTATATTATGTAGATACAGACTGTACGGGCTCCTGTCAGGTATTATTATGTAGATAAGACTGTATGGGCTCCTGTCAGGTATAATTATTGTAGATATAGACTGTACGGGCTCCTTCAGGTATATATTACTGTAGAATAAAACTGTATGGGCTCCTGTCAGGTTATATATTACTGTAGAAATAAACTGTACGGGCTCCTGTCAGGTATATATTACTGTAGATACAGACTGTATGGGCTCCTGTCAGGTATATATTATTGTAGATATAGACTGTACGGGCTCCTGTCAGGTATATATTACTGTAGATATAGACTGTACGGGCTCCTGTCAGGTATATGTTACTGTAGATATAGACTGTATGGGCTCCTGTCAGGTATATATTACTGTAGAAATAAAACTGTACGGGCTCCTGTCAGGTATATATTACTGTAGATATAGACTGTATGGGCTCCTGTCAGGTATATATTACTGTAGATATAAACTGTACGGGCTCCTGTCAGGTATATATTACTGTAGATGTAGACTGTACGGGCTCCTGTCAGGTATATATTATTGTAGATATAGACTGTACGGGCTCCTGTCAGGTATATATTACTGTAGATATAGACTGTACGGGCTCCTGTCAGGTATATATTACTGTAGATATAGACTGTATGGGCTCCTGTCAGGTATATATTACTGTAGATATAGACTGTACAGGCTCCTGTCAGGTATATATTACTGTAGATATAGACAGTACGGGCTCCTGTCAGGTATATATTACTGTAGATACAGACTGTACGGGCTCCTGTCAGGTATATATTACTGTAGATACAGACTGTACGGGCTCCTGTCAGGTATATATTAATGTAGATACAGACTGTATGGGCTCCTGTCAGGTATATATTATTGTATATATAGACTGTACGAGCTCTTGTCAGGTATACATTACTGTAGGTATAGACTGTATGAGCCGCTGTCAGGTATATATACTGTATGGGCTCCATGCATAACCCCCTAGGAGCACACACAGATCCCACAGCTGTGCATTAGCCCTCTAGGAGCACACCCAAACCCCACAAGCATGCATTAAACCCCATAGGAGCACACACAGACCCCACAAGTGTGCATTAAACCTCTAGGAGAAAACACAGACTCCACTAGCATGCATTAACCCCCTAGGAGCACACACAGACCCCATAAGCATGCATTAACCCTAGGAGCACACACAGACCCCACAAGTGTGCATTAAACCCCTAGGAGCACACACAGACCCCACAAGCGTGCATTAACCCCCTAGGAGCACACACAGACCCCACAAGCGTGCATTAACCCCTAGGAGCACACACAGACCCCACAATCGTGCATTAACCCCCTAGGAGCACACACAGACCCCACAAGTGTGCACTAAACACTCGGGACACAATCAGACTGCATAAGCATGCATTCACCCCCTCAATCCCCACTACACAGCCCCAAGTATCAGACCCAGTCAACCAAAAATCTAAGGAGACATCAACCCATTAATTAATAAATCCTCCTATGTCACTGAGGACTCTGACCTCAGATTTCCCTCCTGCAGCAAACAGACCCAGCATCAGACTGCTGAGACCAATGTATAATGTCGGCTTCTCTTCCTGGCTTTGGAGAACACGCCCCCTCCTGGTATGACACACCCCCGGGAACGACATCACACCTGGAAAGAGCCCATACAGTCTAGTATGTGCGTCGCAGCCAGCCCAGAAGCACCTTTTAAAGGGCCGGCTGATGCTGATGGCCTCATCTTGGCATGGCACGCCCCTCGGTGGGTACGCCCATGGATGTTTTCCTTTGATGAGTGAAAAAAGCCACATATCATAAGTCAGAATGAAAATCAAAATTATTTTTCCACTTTCTGAGAGTTTGCAAAGCAGATTTCATAGCCAAAGAAAATCAGCACTAGGTATCATTTGAGCTTATGGTACAATGTAGGCTACCGACTCTAGAGTGGAGCTTTTTCTGGGTTCAAATCCCATATTTTATTTTATTTTTTTAATTATGCAGGTTACCACACAAACTCCAATCATGTTCCACTTTTGATATCTGACATTCTTATTATACTCCTGATGTGTTAGCAAAGAGTTTCAGACATGCTGTGTATTTACTTGGTAAATCACATGGCCAAAGAAATTGGGTGTGAGGCACTTATTTACTATATATCTATATACAAATGACTGTACATTTACTTAATGTCATAGGAAAGGGTCTAATGATCAAATTACTTTATAGGATTTTTTTGTTTATATCAACCCAAGAACTGGCTGCAAACTCATGAGCATTAGGGGTTTAACTAATCCACTGTCTGCGAGGCATGGTCCTTCTGTAGCAGCAAAAACAGGAACTATGGGCGTGTCCTACACTATCTGATTCTGCAGGGGACGTGCATGTGTTTATTGCCATCTCACAGATCTGCTGAGCATCGTTTCTCTCTGTAAGGTCGGCGTCACACACTACCATAGAATATGACTGAGTGCTATGCTCGCGCCGACGTCACATAGGTGAAGTGAGTTCATTGGCCGTGTATCATGTATCAGAATCATGTATCAGACTCAGGTATCAGAGTCAGGTATCAGACTCAGGTATATTTATTTTCTCAACATGCTTCAAAGTCTTTAGGAGTTTTCTGTTGTTCTTCTGATGAAGATGTCCTATGAAACGCATTTAGAATAAACCACATATCTTTGGAAAACCTTACCGTTTACCAGCAGAGCAGCATACCTGTTATACCTTTTGTCCAAACATCAGAGCAGCAGCAGCTGGTACTATACATTGAGCCTTCCAAAGGGTTGTGCTTTTTCACAACCCAACCGCGTGAGCAATGACTCATCATCTAAATGCACTGTTGTCTGGATAGCGCCCTATTTGTGCTTATATTGTCCTTTCAACTTTTTCTTAACCTAAAATTGATAGCCCTGTCACATTTGAAATGCTCGGGATCACACGCCTTCATGATTTATATTATCCTTTTATCGATGTTTCCCAGATAAAGCCATACTGAGAAATCTCTGAATTTTGGCTCCATTCAGCCTATCTTATGTCACTTGAACATGCAGTAATAATCGTAATTCATGCAAAGCTCTCTATGGGCGTACGTAATAAAATAACTTTTTTCAAGCTCTTAGGAAATCATTCTAACCTTGGCAGTTGTGTTCATTTAGTTTTTACTTACAAAATGTCTCTCTTTCATTCTGTTACATTGTCTATGATAGAATCATTGTTGACTGATGCAATGGGACGTCTGCGGCAAATCACCGGTCATAGTCTACATGCTGGTACAGATACAGAAGCCGTGGTACAGAAATATCCCCCATATATCTGAAAGTGATTTACCACCAATAGCTATACTTAAAAGAGTATTCCCATCTCCAAGATTCTATCCTAATATATAATAGGTGTAATAATATAATAATAATATTAGCAAATACTTCTAATTAGAAATGTAGTATAGTTTTTCTGATTTGCTGTGTTTCTTTTTTCATGTGCAGGCATTGCAGGACCTCACATATCCATGGTTATGATCACTAGCAACTAGCTAACTGTCACTATATCAGTGGTTGTAACCATGGATACCTAAGGTCCTGCAAAGCATGCACATGAAATATAGCGAATCAGAAAAACTATACTACATTTGAAATTGGAGATATTTGCTAATTTTATTATTATTGCACCTACCACATATTTGGATAGGAACTTGGAGATGGGAATACCATTTTGAGACACTATATGTTCCATTCGAGTCACATACCTTCATTCCCTGATCTCCATACATTCCCGGTGGTCCACTTTGTCCATGACACTCACAGAATACACAACAGCATGTTTTTTCAATAATATGGGACTAGAAAAGAAAGACAAAATATAGTTCTCTTACATAATTGTAACATATATTATTAAGTTCAGGAAATTATTATTAGTATTATTATAGTCATTCTGGAACCACAATAGCAAACTCACCATTTGTTGGGCAAGTTTAATCCCAATATCTGGCATCTCAATATGCATCTGATAGTTATAATCAAAGCCTCTGCCAAATTCTATATGTTTTAAGTTATTATGTCCTTTCGTTCCTTCCAAAGCAACAGTTACTAGGGCATGTAATCCTAAAAAGTTTCAGAAATTGATATATTATTTATTAGGTAATGATATTTATAACATGTATAGAGAAGCTATGGGCTTTAACAAATTAATATGGCCAAGAATACCTAATCAATCAAAACCTGTATGATACATACAGTATTAAGGTGACATAGTTACTCCATATGCTGTTGAATAATGGCTCTCTTCAACGTGGTACAGTTTTTTTAATGACTCAAATTGGCACATGCGAAAAAAAATGGATTCATGATTAAACCCTTTAATGACATGTGACATACATTTATGTCATATGTTGTGTCCCTGCCTTTGATATGGGCTTGCCCACCAAGCCCGCTTCTTTCTGCCACATAACGGCTGATTTAATAAGCCAGCAAGTGCCTTTAAAAGCTGTGGGTGGAGTGCGGCTCTGCTGGCAGCTTTTAACCTATTAAGTTCTGCTATCAATCTCTAACAGCGGAAGTTAACTTGAATCGCAAGGGAGAAGGGGGACCGATAGATTGTTATGACTGCTGAGGGTCTGCTGATGACCCCTGTGTCTGTCATTATGAACCTCCTAGGATCCCCCCCGTGGCCAGTGTTCATAGGAGATTGTGATTTCTGCTATACATAGTAGTGCTGATGCACTGGTATGTATAGCACATGCAATCGGATGATCTCAGCTTCAAGTCCCCTAAGGGAACTATTAAATACAGTGAAAGGTAAAAAAAAAGTTTTAAACAATATGAAAAAAAAACACAAGTTCAAATCACCCCCCTCTTTTGCCCCATTGAAAATAACAAAATTAAAGAAAATATGCATATTTGAAATTGCTGAGCTCAGAAATGTCCTATCTAGCAAGATTTAAAATAAATTATCCCGCTAGGTAAATGGCATAACAAAAAAGAAAATCTAAACTCCCAGGTTTCAATTTTTATTTTGGGCCTCTGCAACATTGCAAAAAAGGCAATAAAAAGTGATCAAAACACTATGACTACCCTAAAATTGTATCAATAAAAACGTCAGCAGAGGGCACAAAATGTAAGCCCTTATCCTAAAAAATTAAATGTTACGAGTCTCGGAAAACGGTGACAAAAGCAAAACATTTTTTTCTTTCAAATTTGTTAAAAAAAATGTCACGCCTTAAAATAAAAAAAGAAACAATAAAATGAATGATATCTGCGTACTCGTATTGACCAGGAGATTCATAATGTCAGGTCAGTTTTACCATATAATAAACATGGTAAATAAAAAACTAAAAAAAAATTGTGTAATTGCACTTTCGTTGCATTTTAACTGCACTTGGAACAAGCCCTTATACGGCTATATTGACAGAAAAATAACAAAGTTATGGGTCTTGGAAGAACAAGGGGAAAAAAAATAAAACAACAGAAAATTGTCAGGGGTTAAAGGACATTTAAATCATTATATATTTAATCAATGATATCCAAAATATAAAGTTCTGAATACTCCATGACAACCCACTTGTGCCATATACCTTTTTTCTGAAAATCTTCTTTTGCCAGCTCAGTGTCTTCTACTTTTTCATCTAGGCCATCAGTAAAGATTAGCATCATCTACATGGCATATGGAAGGCATAAAAAAATAAAATATTAGGACAAATTCTGATAATGATAATTAGGTAGTGATGACTGATACATACCTTCGCTTTTCCTGCTTCATCCTTTTTAAATGTCTTCCACATGGACTGAAGAATGGGGGTAGTTAAATAGGAAGGACCTTTGACCGAAATGGCTTTGAGTTTCTGAGCTAAATCTGAACTGTATGTGTAGAATTGAGGGGGATAGGGTGGACTTGCATTTGGAACATAAAAAGCTACACTAATCAGAGGTACAGTGCCAGGGACGCAACTTGCACTTCTCAAATTCATCATGCTGTGTAAAATATTAGCAATATGAATTTCCAATAACTTTTGATCATGGAATAAATTGGAGCCAATAGGATAAGCTGAAATATCAAATCCGACTACGACTTCAAGAGAACAATCTAGAAGGAAAAGGGTAGAAGACACGAGGGTAAGATTCAAGAAGTGCATGTAAATTTACAAAACTGAATCTGTGGGCACAAAATGAGTTTCCAAACTAAGCACAGCATTTTGTAGGAGCATAGCCCTGATACAATGAAACTTTAATTGGTTTGCTTAAAATCCTTCTTTATTCAAATATACCAATGATACACATGGGGCACCCTGGCTGTGCCAGACAGTTTCAGTGCACCTTTCCACCGTGACCTACGGGACTTGGTTTCCACCTATCTCTTTCTACTTTATCTTTGACAGCTCTGGCTTTACAGGAGACAGAAAAGAGATAGATGGAAAACAAGTAGCTGGCTATCTTAATTTTGCACTGAGCATAGCTTACTAGCTAATTTGGTTACTGAAGGATTTTAGGCAAATGCAGCAATGACTTAAAACACTAAAGGGTCGATACATCAAATTGTTTAAGCCAGAAAACAGTCATAAACCACTTTGAAAAGTTGCAAAAGTTTTGCACAATGCGAAGTTGTGGAAAAATAGCAACTTTTGGGGATTTCAAGCAAGTTTTGGGCAGCTCTGTTAAAATAGTAGAAGCCACGGCGGGTCGATGTGTGGCTACGACTGCCCATCAAATTAACCTTTTGTGGCAACATTTCTTACTACAGAAACGTTACTCAAGTTCCTGAAAGGAGCAACATTTCTCGAAAGGTGAACGAAGGCACACACCACTGATAAGATACGCCTAATTCATACAGTGAATATGCCCCTTAATTAATTCACTGCATCTTAGTCCTACAAACCCCTCTTAAGGCTGGCGTACAAAACGTCAGTGATAATGAATCGGGGGCCTAAAAGCACAATTTTTATATGGGTCACTCCCCTTACAAGGAGCTGTGCTTTGTTTGGACATTCATTTTGTGCTGAAAGACTCCCTTTAAAGTAGCACTCATATTAAGTTTCCTATTAATTAAATGTGTGTGTACATGCATGTAATGTAGTGTGAGTGTATTGATATACCCACCTACCGCTGCTCTCTCCAGGATCCAGTGTCGTTCTTTTCATCTTGACAGTGATGTCACCGCAAAAGCAACTATCCGGCTCACTCTAAGCTCTATGTGTGAGTCAGAAGTCTCTTTCACAATCTAAGTCTGATGGAGCCTCGCTCTGACTTTCCATAGACTTAAATTGGAAAAGTCACCACTCTGCAGAGGGATGACGTCACTGAGAATAGAAGAAGAATGGCGCTGGACACCAGAGAGTGCGGCGATAGGTGAGTATATACTTATAAGTGAATGCACAGTGGAAGATGTGGTTCCTCAATGTTGTGTAGCACTTGTGATCAAATGTTGCCATTCACTGACCAAACTAAATAAGGCGGAACCTAAAGAAGGAAGAAGTGTTTCTGGAAGGATGGATCTAAAGAGAACACAGGGTCATGTAGTAGTAGATGTAATTATCCAATATAAAAGGCCGGCGTGATAGTTGGATCCCACAAGTCAAACCAGCAGGACATGTGAGCAGAGGGACGCAGAGGCCGCGTAACCAGGGTGTGCTTAGGGACCAAGGCAGTCGGAATGTTGTGAGGCAAACATCGAGGTTCAGACTACAACGGTCAAGTCCTGGGATCCAGACACCGCTGGTCAAGACCTGAAGCCCAGCCTTTATCAGTCGAGATCCGATAGCCGGATGTCGCAGGTCAAGCACCAGACACTGAACATGGATCATTATCTGGGAGTGAACATCTGCTGTGGTGACCAGGAGGCACGAGTGAACCAGGCCGTTACTTCCAATGCTGACGTATCCATAGCCAAAGATAATTTTGTAACAAGCAAGAATTTTATTAAGGTAGGATAGTACAAAAGTTAAAAGATTATACCAAAGATTATACCAAAATACACAGACGGTGACATCAAAACACACAGTGGTCACGGTAAGCTGCAGAATGGTAAAAACATGCACCAAAGAACCATACTCAGGGCAATAAGGAAATGGGGAAATATATATGGGGGCAGGACATACATCTGCCCTCCAAGGAAGCATCTGCGAAACGCGCGTAGGGGCGCGTTCCTGCACCGCTATACCACCATGGGTAAGCTATAACCTTTTCTAATGATCATTCTCATGCTGCTCCATATCCTGTTGTTCCTGGATCCGGACCACGGACACAGGGAATTGCACTGGCAAACTAGACAATCTTATGCAGCAGCATATTATTGGAAGCACTTTATAAGGAATGACACGTCTTTCATTTAATTTTGGGAACACGGTACTTGATTGTATATTTCCCTATTTCCTTATTGCCCTGAGTATGGTTCTTTGGTGCAGGTTTTTACCATTCTGCAGCTTACCGTGACCACTGTGTGTTCTGATGTCACCGTCTGTGTATTTTGGTATAATCTTTGGTATAATCTTTTAACTTTTGTACTATCCTACCTTAATAAAATTCTTGCTTGTTACAAAATTATCTTTGGCTATGGTATTTTGCTCCTTCTTCTTTGGTTTTTTTGTATATGACTTTGGAGTTCCATAAGGGCACTGCCCATGATTGTTTTTGGTGGGGACAATCATCTTTTTACAAAATATCATATTGATTAATCTTGACTTGAGATTATGTTGTTCAACGCTGATTTATGGTATAGAGTTTGGGCCGGGACTGTACGGCAGAAGGGACAGGGACCAGTCAGTGTGAGAAGGGCCCATAGAGCATTACGTGACTTTGTGCTGAGGACTTGTGGCCTAGCAGGAAATACCGGTGACCCCCATTAGCGACCGTATATTAATTGGAAAATACTTTGACGAGATATTCTAGTAACAGCCTCATTGATGTGAGTGCCGCCTGTGGGAGTTATAACACAAGGGACTTCAGAGCACCGTCCTTACTGAAAGATGGATAGAATAGAGAATACAATTATAGAACCATTAAATTGTGTTTGTTGTCATTATTGCTAATATTGTGTTACCTGAAATCCTGTATTCGAATAACTGACCGTTTGCACAACTAACCCCTTCACCCGGTGTTAAGAAAATAAATAGTTTTGTTGGTTACCTCCGTCTCATTCTTCTCTTCATGTTGCATCCTAGTAACCTGTTCACACACTCACGATACTTTACATGCATATATACACATTTAATGAATAGAAAACCTAATGGGAGTGCTTTTTTAATTGCAGAAATACTGTAGAGACTTAAGGTACCATGTGAATAATGATTTCCTAGGGAAAAGCTATATCATTTCGATAAAGTCTTACTATGGACGTGTAAGGGCCCCGTCTCACATAGCGACACACCAGCGATCCCGACAACGATCAGGATCGCTGGTGTGTCACTACATGATCGCTGCTGAGCTGCCAAACAGGCAGCGACACTGCGGGTAACGTCGCTTAGTTACCCGCAGTCTACGTTGGATACCAGTGCACTAATGCAGGGAGCTGGTAACCAAGCTACACGTCGGGTTTCCAGGCGCTGCGCGGTGCCTGGAAACCCGATGTGTACCTTGGTTACCATCTCCCCTGCAGCAGCGCGCTTGTATCCAAGGTACACGTCGGGTTTCCAGGCACAGCCCCGCGCCTGGAAACCCGATGTTTACCTTGGTTACCAGGAGATCGCTGGTCTGCTGCCTGTCACACGCAGCGATGCGTGCCTGTCAGCGGGAGATCAGCGATCAAAAAAAAGTCCTGACATTTCTGACACGACCAGCGATTCACAGCAGGGGCCTGATCGCTGGTATGTGTTAGACATAGCGAGATCGCTGCTGAGATCGCTGTTTATCAGCGATCTCGGTAGCGACCTCGTTATGTGAGACGGGGCCCTAACCGCTGCAGCGAATCACTAGATATAGTGCTTTACCAATAAGAGAGGTGATTTAGTGAAGCCTTTACACTACATCAGGATGGTATCAAATTACTTTTTTTAAAATTTTCAAACACCTTCTTAACAGTTCTAGGAACTTTCTCGGCAATCTATTTAAAGGGAATCCATCAGCAGGTTTTTGCTATGTAATCTAAAGGCAGCATAAGGTAGGGTCTGAAACACAAATTTCAGGGAGGTGCCACTTATTAGGCTGTGTGCTGTTGTTTCCATACAGTGAATGTTTTATGACCAGGACATTATCACTGCAGAGACTAGCTCCCTCATGCCATGTGTTGCAGCCACGCCCTCTCCTCTGATAAGCAGTTCACTGTCAATAGACAATGTACACAGAAAGCTGTGCTGTGGGTGGGGTGTGCATCTAAGAACTCTGATTGTGTCATAACTACTGCACCAAGTAATTTAAGTCATACATCATTGGAATCAGGGTCTCTTTCACTACAGTATGCTGCCCTCAGATGAGGGAGCAAAAACCTGGTGGCACATTCGCTTTAACTTTTTTTGCATTGTTAACTGTGCTGCACCTCTAACATAAAAATGTGAAGGATTTTGACCTGTACATTAAATTAATATAACATCTTAAAGCAACTATGTCTCATCGTAATGCTACCACGACATACACTTCTGCTATACAAAGTCTTTATGACAAATGTCACAGTTACATCTTTATCCTATATATGTCATGAGACCAGTGGTAGCTTTTGGTGTTGAGCATTTTTGTGTCTGACACTTGTGATTGGTTAGTCCCATTGGTTGATCCCATTGACTGACCAATCACAGCTATTTCAGACTGGAACCTTCTCTGATCGAAGCCATGACAGATCACAGTAATGTTCATCCGCAGCCTTTGTGATGTTGAATTGTTCTAGACACTGATGATATTTACTGTTAATGATATACTTGTAAGTTCATATGAAGCCATAGCCAAGATGTACAGGTAATGGTCTGTATGGAGTGTATTGGCAATCAGGTCATACTCACTCTCAGCAGGCCGCTGGATGCATATGTCATCGACCAATCTCTTTTTAATACTTTTTAATGCATCAAAATTGTGGACAGAAAACCTTCTATCTGATTTTCCAGCAATCTGAAGAAGCTGCGTTTCAGACACTTTTCCCACTCCCACAGCATAAGTGAAAACTCCTTTACTTCTTAAAGCTTCTGCAGGCAATGCCACTTTATCTTGTGAATCTCCATCCGTTATGACGATTAGTATCTGTTGGATCTTTTCCTTAATACGACTATTAGCTGATATAGCAGAATCTATTTTCTCAAGAGCACTTCCAATAAGAGTGTTTCCATCCATAAATGTGATGTTCTTAATCATGTGCTTTAAAGTTTGCATACTCATATTTTGCATTAGCGGAAACTCTGTTTTAAATAAATCACTAAATTGAGAAACCCCCACATGAACTTTTCCGGGTTCAATGTCAAACTCATCAACGGTAGATACAATGAATTCTTTCATTTTTTCAAATTCTGCAGCTCCGACACTCCCTGAACCATCAATCAGAAAAGTGATGTCCGCTTGTTTTTCACATGGCGCTGCAAAATATGAAAAGACAGACATCAATTACATAGCAGGGGTAAAGTTAGTGTGAATCGATTCGAACGGCCCAAGCCATTGGCCACAGCGTTAATCTATGGCGACGTCTGCGGCTTTTCCTTTTGATTAGTCGGCCTGGAATGAAGTGATTTTTGAGGCTTGATGCTCATGTGACATTGTGTCAGGATGGTAAATCAAAAGAAGAGTCACGGATGTGGGCAGTACTTTCCCGTGGCGGTACTCTCTCTCCCAGCGAGATGGATAGGACATGAGAATAAATTTGCACCAACTCTAATTAAGGGTCACTTGTGGATGCATTATGAGAAAAAATCTCTACAAGTAATGTGTGTCAAAAGTATTGTAATAATTCTAACAATAACAATCATTTGATCAATAGTTTTCACACAAAGGAGTTTGTGCACTATATTGTCAGCACTTAGATGAAATGTTTTAAATATGAGATTAAATTGATGCATTGCATCATTTTCCTGCATGTAATGGCAAATAAAGTAACAATTAATTGTGTTACACATGTTTAGGATTCTCCTGCAGACCTGCAGCAATTCTGCATCAAAACTGCAACAAAATATGCATGTGTTATATTCAGATTTGTCACAGATTTTGATTTACTATACTTTTCACCTTATACATTGCAGACGTTTTCCATAACATGCAAATGAGATTTCCTAATATCTCATCCACTGTAATATGGTGCACATTTTCTCTTATGCAGGTTTGACATGGAAGATCAGCTGCATAGCTGTCTCATGTAGGTGAATCTTTTTATAAACAAGGTTAAATTAGGTATGCACGAGAGCTGCAGTTCATAATGAATGGCGCTTTGCATGCCAGTCTTTTAGAATAGTGCACTGGAATAAGAAGTGACGTTCATTTTCTCAGGATGCTGTAAAAGAAATAGATCATAAAGGCTTGATCCTACTGACTGATTCTCTTTGAGGACTATGAGAGAGAAAAGTGTAGAGTACTACAGAGGTGTATCTAGGTTTTCTGGCACCCGAAGGGCTAGAAAGAGTTTAGCGCCCCCCCATGCACACATGCCGACTAGCAGATCTTCCAAACTCTCTCAATGTTCAGTGAAAAACTGAGGGAAGTAGGAAGAGAAACTCGTCAAGTGACCATTAGATTTAAAATCGCATGAGTGAAGTGTCCATATGATGACTGATTGAACTAGCAAGCAGAGCTGAATCCTGACAGTGAGTATATTACACGCTGTTGGGATTCTAGTGCTTCATTTTATAATTAAAGGGCTCATCTAGGTTTGAGATAGTAACATAGTAACATACCGTAGTTATTAAGGTTGAAGGAAGACTTTAAATCCATCTAGTTCAACCCATATCCTATCCTAACCTGCCCTAACATGTTGATCCAGAGGAAGGCAAAAAAAACCCAAGTGGCAAACAGTAAGCTTCACATTGGGGAAAAAAATTCCTTCCCAACTCCACATACGGCAATTAGACTAGCTCCCTGGATCAACGCAATATCTAGGAAACTAGTGAATATAACCTGTAATATTATACTTTTCAAGAAAGGCATCCAGTCCCTTCTTAAATTTTAGTAAGGAATCACTCATTACAACATTAGACGGCAGAGAGTTCCATAGTCTCACTGCTCTTACAGTAAAGAATCTGCATCTGTGATTATGACTAAACCTTCTTTCCTCCAGACGTAGAGGATGCCCCCTTGTCCCCGTCACAGGTCTAAGAGTAAAAAGATCATTAGAAAGGTCTTTCTACTGTCCCCTCATATATTTATACATTATAATAAGATCACCCTTAAGCCTTCGTTTTTCCAAACTAAATAACCCCAAGTGTAATAACCTGTCTTGGTATTGCAAACCCCCCAGTTCTCTAATAACCTTGGTCGCTCTTCTCTGCACCCGCTCCAGTTCAGCTATGTCTTTCTTATACATTGGAGACCAGAACTGTACACAGTATTCTAAGTGTGGCCGCACCATTGACTTGTATATGAGGTAAAATTATGTTCTCCTCATGAGCATCTATGTCTCTTTTAATGCATCCCATTATTTTATTTGCCTTTGCAGCAGCTGCCTGACACTGGCCACTAAATGTGAGTTTGTCGTCCACCCATACTGTTAGGATCTGCGGTACCAGCGTCGGACTGGAGCACCTTGGGCCCACCAGAGAAAATCATTCTTGGGGCCCACTATGTAGCTACATACAAATAAATACAAGACCTCCAATTGTGCGGTAAAACGCGCTATATCAGGGTATAATATAAGGTAGTACATGTCTTAATTATGTAGTAGGGGTTGTGGTAGGATCATAGAGGGGTAGCCCTCTCATAGAATATAATGTAGCCACCCTCACAGAATATAATGTAGCCCCCTCATAAAATATAATGCAGCTCTCTCTCATAGAATATAATGCAGCACCCCACAAAATATAATGCAACCCCCTCATAAGGTATATCGCAGTCCCCACTATAGAATATAATGTAGCACCCTCATAGAGTATAATGCAGTCCCCCCATATAGTATACTGTAGCCCCTCATAGGGCATAATGCTGCCCCCGTCATATAGTAGGATATAGCCCCCCAGAATATAATGTAGTCCCCTGACAGAATAATGCAGGCCCCCCCATAGAGTATACTGTAGCCCCATCATATAGTAATATGTAGCCCCCCAGAATATAATGTAGTCCCTAAGAGAATAATGCAGCCCCACCACAGAATATAATGCAGCTTCCCATAGAGTATACTGTAGCCCCCTCATATAGTATGATATAGCCCCCAGAATATAATGTAGTCCCCTGAGAATAATGCAGTCCCCCCATAGAATATAATGTAGCCCCCTCAAAGTATAATGCAGACCCTCTCCACCCCATCATTGTCCTCATCACCACCTCTATCATTGCCTTCTCCCCCACCACCCTTATCATTCTCCCCACCACCCCATCACTGCCCATTCCACCACCTCAATCATTACCTCCTCCTCCACCACCATCATTGTCCATTTCATCACCTCCATCATTGCCTCCCCCACCACCATCATTGCCCATTTCATCAACTCCATCATTGCCTCCCCACCACCATCTTTGCCCATCACCTCCATCATTGCCTCCCCCCACCATCATTGCCTATCTCCTCCATCATTGCCTCCCCCACCATCATTGCCTATCACCTCCATCATTGTCTTTCCCCACCATCATTGCCCATCACCTCCTTCATTGCCTCCCCACCGTCATTGCCCATCACTTTCATCATTGCCTCCCCCACCGCCATCATTGCCCATCACCTCCATCCCTGCCTCCTCCCACCGCCATCATTGTCCATCACCTCCATCATTGCCTCCCCACCATCATTGCCCATCACCTTCATAATTGCCTCCCCCCACTGCCATCATTGCCCATCACTTCCATCCCTGCCTCCTCCCACCACCATCATTGCCCATCACCTCCATCGCTGCCTCCCCCACTGCCATCATTGTCCATCACCTCCATAGTTGCCTCCCCCACCATAATTTCCCATCACCTCCATCATTGCCTTCCCCACCATCACTGCCCATTACCTCCATCCCTGCCTCCTCCCACCGCCATCATTGCCCATCACCTCCATCATTGCCTCCCCCCACTGCCATCATTGCCCATCACCTCCATCCCTGCCTCCTCCCACCGCCATCATTGCCAATCACCTCCCTCACTGCCTCCCCCACCGCCATCATTGCCCATCACCTCCATCATTGCCTCCCCCCACCGTTATTGCCCATCACCTTCATCATTGCCTCCCGCCACCGCCATCATTGCCCATCACCTCCATCCCTGCCTCCTCCCACCGCCATCATTGACCATAACCTCCATCATTGCCTCCCCCCACCGTCATTGCCCATCACCTTCATCATTGCCTCCTCCCACTGCCATCATTGCCCATCACCTCCATCCCTGCCTCCTCCCACCGCCATCATTGCCCATCACCTCCATCCCTGCCTCCTCCCACCGCCATCATTGCCCATCACCTCCATTGTTTCCTCCCCCATCATCTTTGCCCATCACCTTCATCGTTGCCTCCCCATCATTGCCCATCACCTTCACCATTGCCTCCCCCCACCATCATTGCCCATCACCTTCATCATTGCCTCCCCCCACAATCATTGCCCATCACATCCCTCACTGCCCCCCCACCAACCCTCTCTCTCTCACACACACATACACACACACACACACACACACACAAAGCATCACACCACATACACACACAAGGCACAGAGACACACACAGCACAGCTCACCTCCCCACAGCAGCAGCACATCACGGCAGCCTGTTCCTCGCTTGCTGCTTTCTGTCTGAGACCCAGTGCTGGATGATGATGTCATCCAGCTGGGCTTTCTCAGACAGGAAGAGCCATGCGGGAAGCCGGGATGTGCAGCGCTGTGAGTATTTGTGTGTCTGTGTGTGTGTGTGTGTGTGTGGTGCGTGGGACTTTAAAGCAGGCAGTGTTAGCTGCAGCCTGCGGCTAACACTGCCCGCTATTAAAGAGAAATGGTATTCACGCCTCCCACGCCCATAGGGGCGTGGGGAAGCGTGAATATTCATTTTGCTTTAGCAGCGGGGACAGGATCCTGTCTCCAGCTGCTGCTACGCAGGCACAGGGGGCCCCCTTGACTCAGGGCCCCCATAGCCACTTGCTGGGGGCCCCTGGAGCAGTGGGGGCCCTTGGAGCAGTGGGGGCTCTAGGCAGCTGCTGGCCAGTATGCCAGCAGGTGTCAGTGCCTGGGCCCACCGGAGAATTCTCCGGTTCTCTGATGGGCCAGTCCGAGCCTGTGCTGAATGCACCAGATAAATATAAATAGTGGGTGCATTCGCAGACCGGGGTCCATCGTGCAGGCAGAGCCTGCTGCTAGCAAGATGGCGGTATAGGCGAACTCTGTTACTTCACAGAGTCGCAAATATAGATACTATGGCACTATATGGCGGTATAAGCAAACTCTGTTACACCACAAAGTCGCTAAGGTAGAAACGCAGAGATATGGACTGTGTCCTGTTAACTTCACAGGGATGCACAGACAACTGCTGTGCGGACAGCAGTCCGTGGTAATGCAATCAGCAACGCAATCAGACAATCTCCTTACCGGAGAAGCCGGTATTCTAGGGGCTTATTTCAGCTAAGCCCTAAACACGTGCATACAATCTCCTCACCGGAGGTGCCGGTATTGTAGGGGCTTATTTCAGCCGAGCCCTAACCACATGCGTGCAAGATCACACTGGCGCAAAGCACATAATGCAATTGACACTAGCGCATGGTGGCACGGCCATGCCACTGTTATGTTTCGGTAGCTGAGGAGAAATTGCAAAAAATAGCCAAAGTAGCAATACACCAGAGAGGCTGGAAACTATTGGATTGCAGTACACTAAACTAATCGCCACACTAGAAGTAGCCATGGAGTGTACCTACGGTGATCCTAGACGCCTCGTCACAGCCGGAGAGATAACTACACTTAAAGGCAGAAAGATGAAAGCTATCTGCCCCTGAGCAGAATCCCCAAAGAAATAGGAAGCCTCCAAACATGTAATGGCGGTTAGACAAGAAGAAAAAACACGGACACAGACAGAAAATAGAATGAGCAAACGCTGGGGCCCAATCTGTCTAGATAGAAAAGTATAGGAAAGAATTCTGACTGCAACCCAAAAAAACCCTGACAAAAATACCAACACTTCTGATTAACAAAAAAACTGAGATCACACGATCTCTACCACCTAAATCAGATCTCTGGTGTAACTCACAACAACTCAGCAAATAAAAAGTGACAAAGGAACAAAGCAAAAGTGCAAACACAAAATGAGCACAATTGCAGCGCCAGACCCCAAAAAGGGACCAGGCTGTAGTCCACTGCAAGCAGCAAACCAGCAGTGAAAATCCAACAGAGGAAAAAAAAACAACAAACACTTATCTGAATGAGAGCAGGAAAGCAAGCTGTGCTCCAACCAAGACCTGGAGGAACAATTGATTACCGGCAAGGCTGATGGGAACTCAGGTCACTTATATCATACCATTCAGAGCCAGCTGAAGGCCATTCAGTAATTAGTTCATTACGCTCAGCAACCACCGGAGGGAGCCCCAGCTCAGAAGTTGCCTCCAAAATATTCACAACAGTACCCCCCCCCTTGAGGAGGGGTCACTGAACCCTCACCTGCGCAACCAGGCCGATCAGGATGAGCTCGATGATAGGCATGGATAAGTCTCCCAGCATGGATGTCCGAAGCAAACACCCAAGAATTGTCCTCCTGACCATAACCTCTCCACTTAACCAAATACTGGAGTTTCCGTCTAGCAAAACGAGAATCCAATATTTTCTCAACCACATACTCCAAATTGCCCTCAACCAAAACAGGGTCGGGAGGCGCAGCCATAGGAACCACTGGCTCGACAAACCTCTTCAATAAGGACTTGTGGAACACGTTATGGATCTTAAATGTCCCTGGAAGAAACAAACGAAAGGAAACCGGAATAATAATTTCCATGATCTTATAAGGTCCAATGAACCTTGTCTTAAATTTTGGAGATGCAACCTTCATAGGGATATTCCTTGAGGACAACCAAACCAAGTCCCCCACTTTAAAACGAGGACCATTAGTCCTATGCCGGTTGGAAAACCGCTGGGCCTTCTCTTGAGAGAGAGAGACAACCTCTCCACTACCTGGTCCCAAATATGCTGCATACGCTGCACAATAGAGTCAACCCCCGGACAGACAGAAGCCTCCGCCTGTCCTGAAGAAAATCGAGGGTGAAACCCAGAATTGCAGAAAAATGGAGACATCAAGGTGGCAGAGCTAGCCCTATTATTAAGAGCAAACTCAGCCAAAGGCAAAAAAGAGATCCAGTCATCTTGATCAGCAGACACAAAACATCTCAAATAAGTCTCCAAGGTCTGGTTTGTTCTCTCGATTTGTCCATTGGTCTGAGGGTGTAATGCAGAGGAGAAACACAACTGAACACCAAGTGTTATGAATGTGCTAGAGATGGTTTCTGAGCAGAGGCTCCCTCTGGTGGTTACAGACAGTACTGAACCTTACAGCGAGGAATGGCAATCTGGAATCACTGACTGGACTGATATAAGGGAGGTTCCCTCCCATGATGGTCGCCGGTGATCAATTGATCTTGTCTCTATTGTGGTTCCTGGTTCATTTGGAAGTTTGCTGGAGTCTTGCATTCATCTGCTGCTTTCAGATAAGATATTTTCTGCTTTTCTTTTTGTGCTTGCTTTTTGCATAATTTTCTGCACTTTTGTGGAGGTCAGCCGGGTCCCCTACTGGGGCCTGAGCTCCTCTCAGTTTATCCGTAGCCACTCTTATTTGTTCATTTGCTTTTTCCTGGTTTTTCAGTGGCTGCGGCTTAGTTTTGTTACACCAGAGATCTGATTTAGGTGGTGGAGATCGTGTGATCTCAGGTGTTTTTGCAATCAGAAGAGTTGGTATTTTTTAGGGTTTTTTGTTGGATTGCAGTCAGAATTCTTTCCTGTACTTTTCTGTCTAGACAGATTGGGCCCCAGCGTTTGCTCATTCTATTTTCTGTCTGTGTCCGTGCTTCTTCTTGTCTAACTGCCTTTACATGTTTGGGGGCTTCCTATTTTCTTTGGGGATCTGCTCCGGGGCAGATAGCTTTCATCTTTCTGCCTTTAGGTGTAGTTATCTCTCAGGCTGTGACGAGGCGTCTAGGTTCAACGTAGGAACGCTCCACGGCTACCTCTAGTTGTGTGGTTAGTTCAGGATACTGCAATCCAATAGGTTCCAGCCTCTCTGGTGTATTGCCGTTTTTGCTTTTTCTCCTCAGCTACCTAAACATAACAACCAAGTTTAGAACAAAATGTCCTCCAAAATCTGGAAACAAACTGGACTCCTCTGTCAGACACAATGTTCTCCGGAATGCCATGTAACCGAACCACGTGCTGAAAGAACAAAGTCACCAATTCGGAGGAGGAAGGCAACTTAGGTAATGGCACAAGATTTATCATCTTGGAAAACCTATCACAGATTACCCAGATAATGGTCATTCTCTGAGAGACAGGGAGGTCAGAAGTAAAATCCATAGAAATATGGGTCCATGGCCTCTTGGGTACAGGTAATGGCATTAACAAACCACTAGAACGAGAGCAAGGTTTGGAACGAGAGCAAGTCTCACAGGACTGCACAAACTCCCTGACGTCACGAGACAAAGTAGGCCACCAAAAGGACCGACTCACCAAGTCTCTGGTACCAAAAATCCCGGGATGACCAGCCAACATGGAACAATGAATCTCAGACATCACACTCTTCTTCCACTGGTCTGGGACAAACAATTTCCCAACAGGGCAGCGCTCAGGTTTATCCTCCTGACAACCCTCCAGAGCCAGTCTCAAATTGGGCGAGATGGCGGAAAGAACTACACCCTAATTCAAAATAACAGCAGGATCAGATGACTCAGGAGAATCCGCAAAGAAACTCCTCGAGAGGGCATCCGCCTTAACATTCTTAGTGCCCGGAAGAAAAGAAACCACAAAATTAAAACGTGTGAAAAACAAGGCCCACCTGGCCTGTCTAGGATTAAGTCGCTTGGCTGATTCGAGATAAACCAGGTTCTTATGGTCCGTGAGGACCACCACCTGATGTTTGGCTCCTTCCAGCCAATGTCTCCACTCTTCAAAGGCCCACTTTATGGCCAATAACTCCCGATTACCCACGTCATAATTACGTTCAGTAGGAGAAAATTTTCGAGAGAAAAAGGCACAAGGGTTACTTTTAGAGGTCTCTGGATCCCTTTGGGACAAAACGGCACCTGCCCCAATCTCAGAGGCATCAACCTCCACCTGAAACGGCAGAGAAACATCAGGCTGCCATAGAACAGGAGCAGAAATGAATCTCTGCTTAAGTTCTTGAAACGCAGAAACTGCCTCAGGAGGCCAATTCACCACACCGAAACCCTTTTTGGTCAAATCGGTCAATGGTTTAACAATACCGGAGAAAGTACCAATAAATTTACGATAAAAATTGGCAAAACCCAAAAATCTCTGAAGAGCCTTCAATGAAGTAGGTTGAACCCAATCACAGATGGCCTGATCCTTGACCTGGTCCATTTCAATAACAGACTGAGACAAAATGAATCCCAGAAATGAGACCTTCTGTACGCCAAAAAGACACTTTGATCCCTTCACATACAGTGTATTCTCTCTCAAAATCTGGAACACAGTCTGAACATGTTTCACATGAGAGTCTCAGTCGTTGGAAAAAATCAAGATATCATCCAAATAAACAATCAGAAATTTATCCACAAAATCCCTGAAAATATCATTCATGAAGGATTGGAAGACGGAAGGGGCATTAGTAAGCCCAAAAGACATCACTAGGTACTCAAAATGCCCCTCTCTGGTATTAAACGCCGTCTTCCATTCATTCCCGTGCTTAATGCGAATAAGGTTATACGCCCCCCTGAGGTCAAGCTTGGTAAACCAACTAGCACTTTTCACTCTGGAAAATAGGTCAGAAATCAAGGGTAACGGATATTGATATTTAACAGTGATCTTATTCAGGAGGCGATAATCAATACACGGCCTCAATGAACCATCCTTTTTGGCCACAAAGAAATAAACGGCGCCCAAGGGTGAAGAGGATGGTCTGATATGACCCTTCTCCAAAGACTCCTTGATATAAGATCGCATAGCATCGTGTTCAGGTACAGATAAATGAAAAAGGCGATCTTTAGGAAATTTACCACCAGGCACTAACTCAATAGCGCAATCATAGCTCCTGTGAGGAGGTAAGGATGCAGACTTACTTTCCCTAAACACATCAGAAAAATCAGTCAAAAAGTCAGGGACATCCTGAGACTGGAGAGAGGCAGAAAAAACAGGAGTGTCAGTATTAACACATTGGCAGCCCCAACTGGTCACAGACACAGATTTCCAATCCAAAACAGGATTATGAGTCTGTAACCAAGGGAAACCCAGTACAATAATGTCATGCAGATTATGCCACATCAGAAATTTGCAACTCTCCTGATGATCTGGTTCAACCCTCATTATCACCTGAGTAGAAAATTTGGGGTTTATTCTCCGCCAAAGGGGTAGAATCAATGCCCAGTAAAGGAACAGACTTCCGCAAGGGTATCATGGGAAACCCACAATGTTTGGCAAAGTCAAAATCCATCAGGTTAATAGCTGTTCCTGAATCAACAAAAGCCTGAGCTGAAAATGTGGACAGGGAGCAAATCAGGGTAACAGTCAACAGAAATTTAGTATGAACACTACCCAAGATAACTGAGCACGCAAAACGTCTTCCCCGCTTAGGGCAGACGGAAATAGCATGGGAAGCGTCACCACAGTAGAAACATAACCCATTGCGCTTACGAAACTCATGACGCTGAGCCCCAGAAGTCACTCCATCACACTGCATGGGCTCAGGAGCTGGCTCACAAGGCAACACTATCTCACGCATACCTCTGCGCTCCCGCAAACATCTGTCAATTTGAATAGCCAAAGACATAGAATCATTGAGACCAGAGGGAACAGGGAATCCCACCATAACGTCCTTTACATTTTCTGACAGACCCATCATCATTTCATTTGTTTAGGACTGCCCATTTTCAAAATTTCTGACAGTACAGCTCAGCGTCTTCACGACCCTGATTTAATGCCAACAAGGTCTTTTCAGCTTGATCAGTGACATTAGGTTCATGTACAATAACCCCAGAGCCTGAAAAAATACATCAACATCATTCAAAACAGGATCCCCAGGTGTCAAGGAAAAAGCCCAATCCGGAGGGTCGCCGTGCAGCAGAGAAATGACAATTTGAACCTGCTGTGCTGCGTTCCCTGAGGACTTAGGTTTAAGGCAAAAAACAACTTACAGTTATTTTTGAAATTCAGAAATTTAGACCGATCTCCCAAAAATAAATCTGGTATGGGGATCCTAGGTTCCACAACCGGCAACCTAGCTAAATAGGTAGTAATACTCCGAACCTCAGAGGCAAGCTGCTCCACACGGCCAGACAACTGTGCAAACTCCATTGAGAGAAAAAAAAATTCCTCCTCAGTACCAAGAGAAAAAGAGGGAAAAAAAAATGCAAGAGGAAAAAAAAAAATTTCCGACAACTCCCTTTTTTTCTTTTTCCTTTTAACTATTTTTACCTTCTGTGAGTACCATATAATTTTCAGTTTGGCTGGTAATGCTGTTATGTTTCGGTAGTTGAGAAGAAATTGCAAAAAATAGCCAAAGTAGTAATACACTAGAGAGTGTTATGTTTCGGTAGCTGAGGAGTGCAGGTAAAAAAAGGCAATACACCAGAGCAGTTGGAATCTATGAGATTGCAGTACCCTGACTAACCACCACAACTAGAGGCAGCCGTGGAGCGTTCCTACGTTGGTCCTAGACGCCTCGTCACAGCCTGAGAAACTAACTACACCTAAAGATAGAAATAGGAAAGCTATCTGCCCCGGAGCAGAACCCCAAAGACAATAGAAAGCCCCCAAACATGTAATGGCGGTTAGACAAGATGAAACACTGACACAGAAAGAAAATAGTATGAGCAAACGCTGGGGCCCAAACTAACTAAATAGAAAAGGATAGGAAGGGTACTTACTGCAATCCCAGAAAACCCTGAAAGGCACCAACTCTACTAATTTCAAAAACACCTGAGATCACACGACTTCTTCCACCTAAATTAGTTCTCTGGTGTAACAAAATCAAAACAGCAGCCACTGAAAAAACTGGAAAAAAGCAAAAGTACAAACATCAGTGGCTGAACAAAACTGAGAGGGCAGAAGCCCCCGGAGGGGACCCTGAAGGCCCCCACAGAAGTGCAGGACAAAATGCAAAAATATAGCACAAACACAAAAGAAGAAAATGTCTTATCTGTTAGCAGGAGATGCAGACACGACACAGCAGGCTACAAGGGAAACTGGAATAAAGGATTCAGACCAGAACAATTGATCACCGGCAACCCTGATGGGAAGGTGACTCCCTTATATAAGACCAGTCAGTAACACCTGATTCCCAGTCCTCACAATCTTCACTGGACAGACTAGCACCGCTTGTAACCACCAGAGGGAGCCTCTGCTCAGAACTCATCTCAAACCCATTCACAACAGTACCCCCCCCTTGAGGAGTGGTCACCGAACCCTCATTTGAGCAACCAGGTCGGTCAGGATGAGTTCTATGATACGCACGGATAAGTCTCCTAGCATGGATGTCCGAAGCAAACACCCAAGAATTGTCTTCCTGACCATATCCTCTCCATTTAACCAAATACTGGAGTTTCCGTCTAGAAAAACGAGAATCTAATATTTTCTCAACCACATACTCCAGATTGCCTCAACCAAAACAGGGTCAGGAGGCACAGCAGCAGGAACCACTGGCTCAACAAACCTCTTCAACAAGGACTTGTGGAACACGTTATGGATCTTAAATGTCCCTGGAAGAAGCAAACGAAAAGAAACAGGATTAATAATCTCCATGATCTTATAAGGTCCAATGAACCTAGGCTTAAATTTAGGAGATGCTACTCTCATAGGAATATTCTTTGAGGACAACCAGACCAAGTCCCCCACTTTAAACGAGGACCATCAGTCCTATGCCGGTTAGCAAACCGCTGGGCCCTCTCCTGAGAGAGGGACAACCTCTCCACTACCTGGTCCCAAATCAGTTGCATACGCTCCACAACAGAGTCAACACCTGGACAGACAGAAGCCTCCGTCTGTCCTGAAGAAAATCGAGGGTGAAACACCAGAATTACAGAAAAACGGAGACATCAAAGTAGCAGAGCTAGCCCTATTATTAAGAGCAAACTCAGCCAAAGGCAAAAAAGAGACCCAGTCATCCTGATCAGCAGACACAAAGCATCTTAGATAAGTCTCCAATGTCTGGTTTGTTCTCTCAGTTTGACCATTGGTCTGAGGATGAAATGCCGAGGAGAAAGACAATTGAACACCCAGTTTAGAACAAAAAGTCCTCCAAAATCTGGAAACAAACTGGACTCCTCTGTCAGACACAATGTTCTCAGGAATGCCGTGTAAACGAACCACGTGCTGAAGGAACAACGGCACCAATTCAGAGGAGGAAGGCAACTTAGGTAATGGCACAAGATGTATCATCTTGGAAAACCTATCACAAATTACCCAGATGGTGGTCATTCTCTGAGAAACAGGAAGGTCGGAAATGAAATCCATAGAGATATGGGTCAATGGTCTCTTGGGCACAGGCAATGGCATCAACAAACCACTAGAGCGAGAGCAAGGCTTGGAGCGAGAGCAAGTCCCGCAGGACTGCACAAATTCCCTGACATCACGAGACAAGGTAGGACACCAAAAGGTCCGACTAACCAAGTCTCTGGTACCAAAAATTCCGGGATGCCCAGCCAACGCGGAACAATGAATCTCAGACATCACACTCTTTTTCCACTGGTCCGGGACAAACAATTTTCCAACAGGGCAGCACTCGGGCCTATCCTCCTGACACCCCTCCAGAGCAAGTCTCAAATTGGGCGAGATGGCGGAAAGAACTACACCCTCTTTCAAAATAACAGAAGGATCAGATAACTCAGGAGAGTCCGCAAGGAAACTCCTCGAGAGGGCATCCGCCTTAACATTCTTAGTGCCAGGAAGAAAGGAAACCACAAAATTAAAACGTGTGAAAAACAAGGCCCACCTGGCCTATCTAGGATTGAGTCGCTTGGCAGATTCCAGATAGACCAGATTCTTATGGTCCGTAAGGACCACCACCTGATGTTTGGCTCCCTCCAGCCAATGTCTCCACTCTTCAAAAGCCCACTTCATGGCCAATAACTCCCGATTACCCACGTCATAATTACGTTCAGTAGGAGAAAATTTTCGAGAGAAAAAGGCACAAGGGTTACTTTTAGAGGTCTCTGGATCTTTTTGGGACAAAACGGCACCTGCCCCAATTTCAGAGGCATCAACCTCCACCTGAAATGGCAGAGAAACATCAGGCTGCCGTAGAACAGGAGCAGAAGTGAATCTCTGCTTAAGTTCCTGAAATGCAGAGACTGCCTCAGGAGGCCAATTCACCACATCAGAACCCTTTCTGGTCAAATCAGTTAATGGTTTAACAATAACCGAGAAATTACCAATAAATTTACGATAAAAATTGGCAAAACCCAAAAATCTCTGAAGAGCCTTTAATGAAGTAGGTTGGACCCAATCACAGATGGCCTGAACCTTGACCGGGTCCATTTCAATAACAGATGGGGACAAAATGAATCCAGAAATGAGATCCCCTGTACGCCAAAAAGACACTTTGATCCCTTCATATACAGAGCATTCTCTCTCAAAATCTGGAATACAGTTCGAACATGTTTCACATGAGAGTCCCAGTCATTAGAAAAAATCAAGATATCATCCAAATAAACAATCAGAAATTTGTCCACAAAATCCCTGAAAATGTCATTCATGAAGGACTGGAAGACGGAAGGAGCATTAGTCAGCCCAAAGGGCATCACCAGGTACTCAAAATGCCCTTCAGGGGTATTGAATGCCGTCTTCCATTCATCCCCGTGCTTAATGCGAATAAGGTTATACGCCCCCCTGAGGTCAAGCTTGGTAAACCAAGTAGCGTTTTTCACCCTGGAAAACAGGTCAGAAATCAAGGGTAACGGGTATTGATATTTCACAGTAATATTGTTCAAGAGACGATAATCAATACACGGCCTTAAAGAACCATCCTTTTTGGCCACAAAGAAAAAACCGGCACCTAAGGGTGAAGAGGATGGTCTGATATGACCCTTCTCCAATGATTCCTTGATATAAGACCGCATAGCGTCATGTTCAGTTACAGACAAGTTAAAAAGGCGACCTTTAGGGAATTTACTACCCGGCACTAATTCAATAGCGCAGTCATAGCTCCTATGGGGAGGCAAGGATGCAGATTTACTTTCGCTAAACACATCAGAAAAATCAATCAAAAAGTCAGGAACATCCTGAGCCTGGGGGGAGGCAGAAAAAACAGGAGTGTTAGTATTAACACATTGGCAGCCCCAACTGGTTACAGACACAGATTTCCAATCCAAAACAGGATTATGAGACTGTAACCAAGGAAAACCCAGCACGATAATGTCATGCAGATTATACAGAACCAAAAATTTGCAGCACTCCTGGTGATCAGGTTCAACCCTCATTATCACCTGAGTAGAAAACTGGGGTTTATTCTCAGCCAAAGGGGTAGAATCGATCCCCAGTAGGGGAATAGACTTCTGTAGGGGTATTAAGGGAAATCCACAACGTTTAGCAAATCATAATCCATCAGATTAATAGCTGCTCCAGAATCAACGAAAGCCTGAGCAGAAAATGAGGACAGAGAGCATATCAGAGTGACAGTTAATAAAAACTTAGTCTGAACACTACCCAAGACAACCGAGCGTGCAAAACGTCTTCCCCGCTTAGGGCAGACTGAAATAGCATGAGAGGCATCACCGCAGTAGAAACATAACCCATTGCGCTTTCGAAACTCATGACGCTGTGCCCCAGACACCACTCTATCACACTGCATGGGTTCAGAAGCTGGTTCACAAGGCAACACCATTCCACGCATACTTCTCCGCTCACGCAAACGTCTGTCAATTTGAATCGCTAATGACATAGAATCATTGAGACCAGAGGGGACAGGGAATCCCACCATAACATCCTTTACATTATCTGACAGACCCTTCCGGAAAAGGGCTGCCAAAGCGTCATCATTCCATTTGGTCAGGACTGCCCACCTACGGAATCTCTGACAGTATAACTCAGCGTCATCAAGCCCTGATTTAATGCCAACAAGGCTTTTTCAGCTTGATCAGTGACATTAGGCTCATCGTACAATAACCCCAAGGCCTGAAAAAATGCATCAACATCACTCAAAACAGGATCCCCAGGTATCAGGGAAAAAGCCCAATCCTGAGGATCGCCGCGCAGGAGAGAGATGATAATTTGAACCTGCTGCGCTGCGTTCCCTGAGGACTTAGATTTTAAGGCGAAAAACAATTTACAATTATTTTTGAAATTCTGAAACTTAGCTCGATCCCCTAAAAACAAATCTGGCATGGGAATCCTAGGTTCCACAACAGGCAACCTAGCAAGATATGCAGCAATACTCTGAACCTCAGTGGCAAGCTGATCCACACGGCCAGACAACTGTGCAAACTCCATTGAGAGAAAAGATCCTCCCCAGCACCCAGAGATACAGAGGGAAAAAAAAAAATGCAACAAACAGAAAAATATTTCTGACAACTCTGACAACCTTTTTTCTTTCACAATATTTTTTCCCTTCTGTGAGTACCATACAATTTTCAATTTTTAGGCCGGTGATACTGTTATGTTTCGGTAGCTGAGGAGTGCAGGTAAAAAAAGGCAATACACCAGAGCAGTTGGAATCTATGAGATTGCAGTACCCTGACTAACCACCACAACTAGAGGCAGCCGTGGAGCGTTCCTACGTTGGTCCTAGACGCCTCGTCACAGCCTGAGAAACTAACTACACCTAAAGATAGAAATAGGAAAGCTATCTGCCCCGGAGCAGAACCCCAAAGACAATAGAAAGCCTCCAAACATGTAAAGGCGGTTAGACAAGATGAAACACTGACACAGAAAGAAAATAGTATGAGCAAACGCTGGGGCCCAAACTAACTAAATAGAAAAGGATAGGAAGGGTACTTACTGCAATCCCAGAAAACCCTGAAAGGCACCAACTCTACTAATTTCAAAAACACCTGAGATCACACGACCTCTTCCACCTAAATTAGTTCTCTGGTGTAACAAAATCAAAACAGCAGCCACTGAAAAAACTGGAAAAAAGCAAAAGTACAAACATCAGTGGCTGAACAAAACTGAGAGGGCAGAAGCCCCCGGAGGGGACCCTGAAGGCCCCCACAGAAGTGCAGGACAAAATGCAAAAATATAGCACAAACACAAAAGAAGAAAATGTCTTATCTGTTAGCAGGAGATGCAGACACGACACAGCAGGCTACAAGGGAAACTGGAATAAAGGATTCAGACCAGAACAATTGATCACCGGCAACCCTGATGGGAAGGTGACTCCCTTATATAAGACCAGTCAGTAACACCTGATTCCCAGTCCTCACAATCTTCACTGGACAGACTAGCACCGCTTGTAACCACCAGAGGGAGCCTCTGCTCAGAACTCATCTCAAACCCATTCATAACAAGAGAGGCTGGAAACTATTGGATTGCAGTACACTAAAATAACCGCCACACTAGAAGTAGCCGTGGAGTGTACCTACGGTGATCCTAGACGCCTCGTCACAGCCGGAGAGATAACTACACCTAAAGGCAGAAAGATGAAAGCTATCTGCCCCTGAGCACAATCCCCAAAGAAATAGGAAGCCCCCAAACATGTAATGGCGGTTAGACAAGAAGAAAACACGGACACAGACAGAAAATAGAATGAGCAAACGCTGGGGCCCAATCTGTCTAGATAGAAAAGTATAGGAAAGAATTCTGACTGCAACCCAAAAAAACCCTGACAAAAATACCAACACTTCTGATTAACAAAAAACCTCAGATCACACGATCTCTACCACCTAAATCAGATCTCTGGTGTAACTCACAACAACTCAGCAAATAAAAAGTGACAAAGGAACAAAGCAAAAGTGCAAACACAAAATGAGCACAATTGCAGCGCCAGACCCCAAAAGGGGACCAGGCTGTAGTCCACTGCAAGCAGCAAACCAGCAGTGAAAATCCAACAGAGGAAAAAAAACAACAAAACACTTATCTGAATGAGAGCAGGAAAGCAAGCTGTGCTCCAAGCAAGACCAGGAGGAACAATTGATTGCCGACAAAGCTGATGGGAACTCAGGTCACTTATATCATACCATTCAGAGCCAGCTGAAGGCCATTCAGTAATTAGTTCATTACCCTCAGCAACCACCGGAGGGAGCCCCAGCTCAGAAGTCGCCTCCAAAGTATTCACAACATGCCTCCCTTTTATAGTAACAACTACAGGACCTACAAGAAAAGGACCAATGAGAATCTATACAAGAACACATGTAGTTTCAGGACCTTCCTGGCGGACCAATAGGAGCCGCTGCAGTAGTCGAGCATGTGACCCCTGATCTCCCATGAGAGATCTTACCCTGGGCATGCTCAGAAAGGAAAACACAGGACTTAGTCCCAACTGAGTCTGCTTGCCTCTGACCTGCACTGGCTACAATGGCAGGACCTGGAGAGGCAGCAGTCATCCTCTGCACAGCACTAGACTGAGTGAGACGCTGGGACCGACGTCTCTGCTGAGCAGGTTCCACTGCGGCCGGAGACGGATGGGAGACGGCAGCGGGGATAGCTCGAGATTCCCCTTGTGCAGCAGCGGGAACTCGACCCCTAACATTACCCCCTTCCCTAGGACCCCCCTCCTTTGGGCCTCACTACGCTCAAAGGCAGCAATGAGCTGCGGAGCGTGAACGTGCTCAACAGGCTCCCAGGACCTATCCTCAGGACCATAACCCCTCCAATCCACCAAATAAAACTTTTTGCCCCGTACCACCTTGCACCCTACAATAGTGTTCACCTCGTGATCGTCCGTAGACAAACCCGATGTCCCGGCAGATGACTCATAGAACCGGGACATGACCACGGGTTTCAAGAGGGACACATGAAAGGTGTCGGAGATACCCAGGCATGGTGGAAGGTCCAAACGGTATACCACAGGGTTAACCTGCTCGAGGACTTTGAAAGGACCCAGGTAACGGGGTGCCAACTTGGTCGACTCCACTCGCAGTCTGATGTTACGGGCGGAGAGCCACATCAAGTCACCGGGAGCAAATGTCGGAGCGGGGTGCCAATGTGCGTCGGCGGAGAACCTCATCCTCTCCTTGGAGGCCTGAATGGCATCCATCCTGAGTACGGACCCAATGCCTTCACAGCCCAGTCTGCCACCCTGGAGTCGGTGGAAGACACGGGCATAGGCACAGGAACCCGCGGATGCTGACCGTAATTAAGGAGGAATGGTGTATGTCCAGTGGAGTCTGCCACGGCGTTGTTCAACGCAAACTCTGCCCATGGTAACAAAGATGCCCAGTCATCCTGCCTGGCAGAGACAAAGTGTCGCAGTTATGTGACCAAGGTCTGGTTGGCCCTCTCTACCAACCCATTCGTCTCGGGATGATATGCCGAAGAGAGATTTAACTCAATACTGAGTAGACGACAAAGCTCTCTCCAGAACCGAGACGCAAACTGGGGACCTCTGTCACTAACGATTTTGTCCGGCATGCCGTGTAGACGAAAGATATGTCTTATGAACAACGCAGCCAGGGCCGTACAGAAGGTAACCGTGGTAATAGTACCAGGTGCACCATTTTGGAAAAATGGTTGGTGATCACCCAAATGATGGTGCAACCCCGAGACTTGGGTAAGCCCACCACAAAGTCCATTCCGACCATCTCCCAGGGCCTGTCTGCCACCGGCAAAGGTAAAGTAACCCAGCTGGCCGTTGTCGAGGAGATTTATTTTTGGCGCAGGAGACGCACGCCTGAACATAATCCCCAACATCATGGACCATATGCGGCCACCAGTACATCCTCGCCAACAGCTCAGATGTCCTTTTGGTCCCAAAATGTCCACCCACCCTGGATGAATGAGCCCAAGAGAGAACCTCCGGTCACAAAATGTGTGGTACAAAAGTCTTGCCCGGAGGTACAGACTCTAGCGAAACCGGCGCTACAGTTCTCAGGCTCTCAGAAGGGACAAAGAGCCAAGGCTCCCCCTCCTCCTCAGAGGACACCACGGATCGAGAGAGAGCGTGAGCCCGAATGTTCTTCTCTCCCAAGAGATAATGGAGGGTAAAGTGAAATCGGGAGAAAAATAAGGACCATCTGGCCCTGACGAGAATTTAGCCGCTGGGCTGTTTGTAAGTATACCAAATTCTTGTGATCCGTAAAGACTTGGAAGGGAAAGCAAGCCCCCTCCAACAGATGTCTCTACTCAGAGAAAGCCAACTTCATTGCTAGCAACTCCCTGTCCCCGATGGAATAATTCCTCTCCGTTGGTGAAAAGGTCTTGGAGAAGAAGAAGCAAGGATGCTTCCGACCTTGAGCATCCTTTTGAAAGAGGACTGCTCCAGCACCAATGGATGAGGCAACCACCTCCAATATGAATGACTTGTCAACATCAGGGCAGTGTAGGATGGGAGCGCTAGCAAAATGAGACTTAATTAAAGTGAAAGCCTTGGAGACTTCTTCGGAACACAATTTGTGATTTGCTCCCTTCTTGGTGAGGGCTACCAAGGGAGCTACCAGAGTTGAGAAATGGAGAATGAACTGGCGATAGTAATTAATGAACCCCATAAAGCGCTGCACCGCCTTAAGAGAATGGGGTTCTTGCCAGTCCATCACCGCCTGTAGTTTGGCAGGATCCATAGCCAATCCCTGGGCGGAGATGATATAGCCCAGGAATGGTGAAGACTCCTGCTCAAACACGCATTTCTCCAGCTTTGCATAAAGGCAATTTGCCCGCAAGAGGTCGAAGACTCTGCAGACATCTTTCCGGTGGGAGTCAATATCTGGAGAGAAGATGAGAATATCATCCAGATAGACCACGACCGAGGTGGAAAGCATATCCCGGAAGATGTCATTAACAAAGTCTTGGAAAACGGCTGGGGCATTACAGAGCCTGAAGGGCATCACCAGATATTCATAGTGCCCATCCCTGGTATTAAAAGCCATCTTCCACTCGTCCCCCTCGCGGATACGAATCAGATTGTAAGCACCCCGTAGGTCTAATTTGGTAAATACCCTTGCTCCCCGGAGCCTATCAAAGAGCTCAGAAATCAGAGGCAGCGAGTATTTATTCTTAATGGTGATGGCGTTAAGACCCCTGTAATCTATGCAGGGACGTAATTCTCCGTTCTTCTTTTGCACAAAGAAGAACCCTGCCCCAGCAGGTGACACTGACTTCCTAATGAACCCTCTTGCCAGATTCTCCTGAATGTATTGGGACATAGCCTCCGTCTCCGGGAGAGAGAGGATAGACCCGTCCCCGGGGAGGTTCTGCTCCAGGCAAGAGGTCAATAGGACAGTCATAGGGTGGTGAGGCGGAAGCGTCTCCGCAGCGTTTTTGGAGAACACGTCCACATAGGACCAATAGCACTTGGGAAGGGAAGTGAGATCTGCGGGTATCCCTATAGTAGCAACCTGAACACTCTCCCTCATACATCTACCTCTACAAGACTCACTCCAACCCCGTATCTTCCCAGAGGACCACTCAATATGTGGGGAGTGAAGACGAAGCCAGGGTACTCCCAGCAGAGCCTCATCTATACCCTCAGGAAGGATAAGGAAAGAGATAATCTCCTGATGGGAAGGAGACATAGCTAATGTGACAGGGATTGTCTGATGTGTGATTTGTGAGGGCAGTATGGATCCATTCATCACTCGAACAGTCACCAGTTTGGCGAGCATCACCTGAGGTATTGTGTGGCGGAGAGTAAAAGCAGAGGACATAAAGTTCCCCTCTGCTCCAGAATCCACACAAAGCTCAACTGTTAGAGTGGATGGACCAAAAGAGATAGTCCCTTTAAAGGACAGCTTGGAGGCAAATGCTGCTGACTCTAGTGAACCTCCTCACATGGTCACTAGACGTGATCGTGTTCCCTATCGCTGGGGACATCTGTTGGCATAATGTCCTAACTGCTGACAATTGTTACAAACCACAAAGACTCGTACGGGCCGAGACTTTGGTCCTGTTCGAACAACCTCCATGACCTCCGGGGAGTCTGGCGCCTGAATGGGAGATTCTAGAGGTTTGGCAAAGGTGGGAGCTAGCCGAAACCTCCGTCTACACTGGGCCCGCTCCAACCTCCGCTCGTGAAAGCGAAGGTCGATGCGGGTAGATATGAAGATAAGCTTCTCCAGTGAGGCAGGAATCTCCCTGGTGGCCAAGGCGTCCTTTACATGGTCAGCCAGACCTTTCCAGTATACTGGTATAAGGACCTTATCCTGCCACTCTAACTCGGAGGCCAGAATTCGAAATTGGACTGAAAACTGACTGACCAAGCTCGAACCCTGTGACATTGCCAGCAGTTGGAGCGCCGAATCGTGGGTGACCTGAGGGCCTAAAAAGACCTTTGTAAGAGCCTCCAGAAACCAAGGAGCACTCCACACCACACGATCGTCACGCTCCCACAGCGGTGTTGCCCATTCCAAAGCGCTGTCCGACAGAAGTGACACTATGAAACCCACTTGTGCCCGCTCTGTGGGAAAATGTGCAGCCAGAAGCTCGAGCTGTATAGAGTCCTGACTCACGAATCCCCGACAATGTTTGCTGTCACCAGAAAACTTGTTTGGAAGCGGGAGATGGGACAAAGTCAGAGCAGAGGTGTTGGAGGACAAACTGGCTGCCGCTGTGCTAGCAGCCTGAACAGCGACTGCGGTCACATCCACAGCTGAGCTTGTGCGCTCGAGAGCCGCCAACCTACCCTCCAGCTGCTGGATGAACGCTGGTCGTCCGCCATTTTACTAGCCAGACCCTGGCGCTAGTGTACTGTTAGGATCTGCGGAACGCACCAGATAAATATAAATAGTGGGTGCGTTCGCAGACCGGGGTCCACCGTGCTGGTAGAGCCTGCTGCTAGCAAGATGGCAGTATAGGCGAACTCTGTTACTTCACAGAGTCGCAAATATAGATACTGTGGCACTATATGGCGGTATAAGCGAACTCTGTTCCACCACAGAGTCGCTAAGGTAGAGACACAGAAATATGGACTGTGTCCTGATAACTTCACAGGGATGTACAGACAACTGCTGTGCGGACAGCAGTCCGTGGTAATGCAATCAGCAATGCAATCAGACAATCTCCTCACCGGAGAAGCCGGTATTCTAGGGGCTTATTTCAGCCAAGCCCTAAATACGTGCATATAATCTCCTCACCGGAGTTGCCGGTATTCTAGGGGCTTATTTCAGCGGAGCCCTAAACACATGCATGCAAGATCACACTGGCGCAAAGCACATAATGCAATTGACACTAGCGCATGGCGGCACGGCCATGCCACCCTTTTATAGTAACAACTACAGGACCTACCAGAAAAGGACCAATAAGAAACTATACAAGAACACGTGTAGTTTCAGGACCTTCCTGGCGGACCAATAGGAGCCGCTGCAGTAGTCGAGCATGTGACCCCTGATCTCCCATGAGAGATCTTACCCTGGGCATGCTCAGAAAGGAAAACACAGGACTAATTAGTCCCAACTGAGTCTGCTTGCCTCTGACCTGCACTGGCTACAATGGCAGGACCTGGAAAGGCAGCAGTCATCCTCTGCACAGCACTAGACTGAGCGAGATGCTGGGACCGACATCTCTGCTGAGCAGGTTCCACTGCGGCTGGAGACGGATGGGAGACCGCAGTGGGGATAGCTCAAGATTCCCCTTGTGCAGGAGTGGGAACTTGACCCCTAACACATACACCCAGGTCTTTTTCAGTGTTGAAAAATAAATGAAAGTCTGAATTCACTCTATGTGACTGCAGGCTTCTGCATTCTTACAGCACATGCACTGTATACTTTTAGGATTCTCCCTTGCCAGTGGCAAGATTGGATGGTTATGTCTTTGCAAGTATGCATGTTGTACACTTCAGGTCACATTCCGACGTGTCCGCCCTTGCTCAATTCATTTTGATTGAGTGAGGCCACGGATGTTTAGTCAGCACATGACCACATGTATGCAAATTGCTGGCAATAGAGAATCCTTACAGTGCGCATTGTAAGTATTTAGAATTCTACAGTCACATAGAATGACTACAGACTCATCACAAACTTGTACAACCCCTTTAATGCTCCTAACAAATACAAGTATAAGAATTAATCCAGTTACCTTAGAGATGATGTCTCTGATTGGAGTTGTTCTCTTTCTTTTTTTCATCATCTTGTCCAGACGCCATGATGAGGTTTTTCAACCACAGCACATGCCTGCATACTTCCATCTTCTCTGGTCTTGTGCAGCACATCCCATCAAGATGCCCTTAAACATAGCTGTGTCATCATAATTCTCCTGAATAATAATATCTGTCCTATGCTGAACCCCTGAATAAATAATTACATGTTACGATATTCTCTGCACAAAATTTGACCCACACACTGTCCCTCTTATGCAGTGGTCCCCAACCTTTCTGACCTAGAGAGCCACATTCTGCTCTGTGAGAGCGTTGTGAGCCACATTCGTCTCTGAGAGGGTGTTGCGAGCCACAACTAGCTCCCTCCCCTTCACAATAGTGGAAACCAGAGCCCCCATTATGGGTATAATGATAACAAAAGCTTTTCCACAGAAATCACCCCGAAGCAGTATAACAAGATCCAGCGGTCCCCACAATACTCCCATTCAGTATTATCCCATCCAGCACTCTCAACACACTGTCATATCCAACTTCAGGCACCTTCTCTGACAGGTAGCATCATCTTGTCTCCAGTGTATCATACTTAAATTATCTCTAATCCCCTAAGACCAGTATATGTGCATCAGATCTGCTTTTCTGTGCAGGGCTCAGCAAAAAGTTCACCATTTTTAAATTTTCTCCTCATATCAGATTGCTAGACCTGCAGGTAATGCACCAAGCTTGCAGACAGTCGCAAGCCACAATTCATGGGACCGCGAGCCACATGTGGCTCCCGAGCTACAGGTTGGGGACCCCTGCTCTTATGGTACATGCCCTCCACACTGCCCTCTCCTTTGCATAGTGGGCCCCCTCTTCACACTATCCTGTCACACTGTGTAGTCACTATAGGACCCAGTGTCTATACTGTGCCCCCTCATCATACTCCTTCTTTGTTTACTGTTTCATCCCGGCTGTGCCCATACACTGTTCCCCCATGCCACCGCCACCCTACTCAGTCTCTATTCTGTGCTCACTCACACTTTTCTCTCTCCATATTGTCTTCTCCCAGTATTAAACTGAATAGGGTCATTCCTCACATATTTTCCCCTCCCTGCTCTTACTGTCTCCTCATATATTTACCCCCTCACTCTCCATACTGCCTCTTCACACATCCCCGCTCACCATATTGTTTCTGCATCCATCCCCCACTCACCATATTGGGTCTGCATCAATCCCCTCATACATTCTTCACCTCTCTCCTCATACTGTGCCCGAACCCACTCACCACTCATCATCCTGTGTGTACACTCATCCCCACTCACCATACCGTATCCACACCATCTCTCCACTCACATACTGCGTCTGCACCCATCCCCCATACTGTTTCCTCATACATGCCCCCTTTCTACCCCCTTTCTTCTCATACTGTGTGTTCAAATTTCTCTTGCTCCTCATATTATGTCTGCACCTGTCTCTTTCTATTTCCCCAAACTTGTGTCCTCAAATCTTCCACCAGTTACAATAAATCTCACCCCACCAGTCCTCCATTCTACACCAAATTTCTCCACAGCGCCCCTCCACACTAAATCTTACCCAGCCTTCCCCTTCTAACTAAATCTCCCCGCACAGTAAATCTACTCACACTAAATCTCCCCACACAGTAAATCTCCCCTACAGTACATCTTCCCCACACTAAATCTCCCCTGTTTGTTACATTTAATCTTTAGTGTCTTTAGTTACACTGGTGTGGAGCACTTATCACCAATGTTATTTGCGCTTCTGCCGGCGAGTGACATCAGCTGTATGATCACATGACCTGTTCACGCTGCTGACGCTGCTTTGACCTGGCGGTCAGAGCTTCAATTGTACTGGCGTTTGAAAGATGTGAGTACATTTGTTCACTGGGAGCTGGTGCACTGCACCTTCTCTAAGCTAGCTGTAAGCTTGACAGCCGGCTCAGAGCACACGGCCGAATCCAGTGTGGGGATGGCAAAATACAGCCGCCAGGGGAAACACCTCCGACCACTGCATTAGGCAGCCCAATGGCGCCCCGCTGCCGGCTGCGCCCGGGGCAGATGTCCTGGCTGCCCCCTCTAAATACGCCTCTTGACTATTATCATACTATCATATGAGCTACACAGCGTTACCCTTGTGGAATACCATAAGCAGAATAAAATCCCTCAAAGTCTCAAGCGCAACCTACGTCCAACCATGTTTACCAACAACCTGGAGTTTTTTGAAATATTCCAGAAGAGGGTTAATAAATGTTCACTTGGCATTTTAATTCTGACTGTTGAATTTCTACATGTTGCAATATCAGAACCTCAGCAGAAAATTGCATCTATTGAATCCAAATTATCCAGAAGCTTATTCAGAGCAGACTGAGTCAACCTCTAAGCTAGAACTGATTTTATTATTCAAGAACAATGACAGACAAAACAGAATTACTCTGGATAGACAAAAGAGATTCAATCACTTGCACTGCTGGAGGTAAACCATGACCAGACCTTTTATCCACTCATCTAATATCTTCAAAGGTAAGGATCTGATACAACAGTGTGGTATTCAGTATAGATATAAGACACGTTCCATTAATATTTAATAGCTAGCTGAAGAGCCTGGTGCTGCCCGGGCATAGTAACTAACTATGGTTAGTTATAACAAATTATAATGATTATATCTACTAAGTGTAGAGCCCCGCCCACTCCGCATAGCCACATTCACTATAATATCCCACACAATCCCGTCAGCCAGAACTACCGGACTACTACCCTAATATTCCACATCATCCCGTCAGCCAGAGCTACCAGACTACTACCCCTAATATCCCACATCGTCCCGTCAGCCAGAGCCACCGGACTACTAATATCCCACATCATCCTGTCAAAGCTACCGGACTACTACCCCTAATATCCCACATCATCCCGTCACAGCCGCCAGACTATTATCCCTAATATCCCACATCATCCTATCAGCCAGAGCCACCGGACTACTCCCCTAATATCCCACATCATCCCATCAGCCTGGAGTCAGAACCAGAGCGCTGAGTGGAATGGCCCTAACTTCCAGACCGGGGGATCCCTTTAAGAGAGGTCTGGCGTCAGAACCAAAGCGCTGGATGGATTTGCCCTGACTTCCATACCAATGATCCCTTTAATAGAGACCTGGGGTCAGTGCCAGAGAATTTGAAGGCAATTGCCCTGACTTCCATACTGGGGATCCCTTTAAGATAGCCTGGGATCAGAACCAGAACGCTGAGTGGAATTGCCCTAACTTCCATACGGGGATCCTTTTAAGAGGGGCCTGGCGTCAGAACCAAAGCGCTGGTTGGATTTGCCCTGACTTCCATACAAATTATTCCTTTAATAGAGGCCTGGGGTCAGAATCAGAGCGCTGAGGGATTTGCCCTAACTTCCATACCGGGGATCCCTTTAAGAGAGGCCTGGGGTCAGAACCAGAGCACAGGATGGATTTGCCCTCACTTCCATACCGGGAATCCCTTTAAGAGGGAAGATGTGCCTATGAGATGGAGGATGTGTGATGGGGATATGAGAATGGGAGGGGGTGATTCATTTCTGTCATGTGCTCTATGGGGGGTCAGACAATGGCTGGGAGCTTATGTTCCCGTGGATGCTAGATTTATCCCACCCAGTTACTGTCTGCTGTGGTGTTGTCTTGGAGTGAGAAAACTGTTGCTCATAGCAACCAATCACAGCTCAGCTTCTTTTAAACAGCTCTGGTGAAATGAAAGATGCTTCATGATTGGTTGGTGATACACACACACATTCAATTTCATATATATAGATAGACACATAAGATACATAACACAAAAGATACTTAACAGGCAAGGTACACTGAGGTTCACCACATAGTGATTATCTTCTTTATTTATGCATATCCAACAAGCAGATTCACCCATAACAATTTTAACAGGAGAGGGAGCTGGTGCCCAAACCAAGGGAACAGCCCATTTGAGCCCCTCATGCTTCCACAGGCCCCTGACAATGCACAAGCGCCGTGTTGTTATATCTGTCATTTTAGACATGTGGACTGGACTGCCAAGTTCCTACCCCTGACAACATCAATCGCATTGTTTATATGGTGTGACACTTCTTTTGTATATCTTGTGAAGTGTAATATGATTACTTGTGTAATGTATAGTGCATGAGTAATGTAGAGGTAGTGCATAAGTATAACATGTATAACGTGGATAGTGCAGTATAAGACATAGATAGTCATAGATATTAAGGTATACTACAGGAAGTAGATAGTTGACTGTAAGATAGTGTTTGGTAGGGAAGTTCTCCCAGCAACAGACAGCAGGGTAAGTGAGAGTTAAGAGTTGGGACTAGCTCATAGTTGGAGGTGCTAAGGCCAGAATGCGCTACTACTTCTTGATCGTTAGGCAGATAGAAGTTAGAGTTTGGAGAGTAACAAGTGTGCAGTGCTGCTAAGGGATGATGTACAACTAAAAGAGACTGAAGCAAAGAATGGCGAGATACTAAAGAGAGTTACTGACGAGACTAAGAGACCTTCCAGAAGGCATTATTGGATAAGACTGCTAGTGCTAAAAGTAATGGACCTAAAGAGGACTGGGAGTGTGGGGGTAGTGGGGATCCCGAGCAGTGTATCCAGGGCGTCCATAGTGATAAGACGCAGAATCGCTGGGCGACTAGAGAGAAACTCACTGATCAGGACTATGGCTTAAAAGTTGAGTGGTGGAGATGTAGAGACTAAACAGATAAGCTGTATCGCCCTGGAGTAGTTAAAAGAGAAAGGATACAGTGGGACAGAGGTATATCTAGGTTCTGGCACCTGGGGCAAGAATTCAGTTTGGCGCCCCCCTCCTCACAAGCACATATGTGATTTGCACACTTATTCATGTATTCATGTACCGACGAGCTGCTCTCCCTAATTCAATGTTCAGTTAAAAACTGAGAGAAGCAGAAAAGAAGCTCGTAGTTACCCAACAGTATGAAAATCGCATAGGAGTGAAGCGGCCATGTGATGGCTGCTGGAACCAGCAAGCAGAGCTGAATCTTAACAGTGAGTATATTTCAGGCTGTTAGGATTGGCTGCAGGGCTTCTTTTTATAATTAAAGGGTGCGTCCAGGTTTGAGATGAAAGTCTGCAGTCACTATAGGTAGCTGCAGGCTTCTGAATTCTCACAGTGCATGCACTGCACACATTTAGGATTCTCCCTTGCACAAGTATGTAATTTGGATACTTCTGGCCACAAGACGTGCCTTGCCTCGCTCAATTCATTTTCATTGAGTGAAGCCACACGTCTAGTCAGCACGTGACCACATGTATGCAAATTGCTGGCAACAGAGAATCCTGACAGCGTGCAGTGCGCACTGTGAAAATTCAGAAGTCTGCAGTCACATAGAATGACTGCAGACTTATCACAAACATAGACAACCCCTTTAATATTCTTAACATAAAAAAAACATGAGAATTAGTCAGTATCACAAATAATATTTACATCAAGGTTCCTTTTAGATGATGTCTCTCTGGAGTCGTTCTCCTTCTTTTCTTCATCTTGTCCAAATCCCATGATGAGTTTTCTCATCCACAGCCATCTCTGCAGACTTCCATCTTCTCCAGTCTTGTGCATCACATCCCCACATGGTGCCTTTAACCCCTTTCTGCCATCGGACGTACTATCCCGTCCATGGTACCTGGGCCCGTATGACCATGGACGGGATAGTACGTCATGCCCTTTAAGGCGACATCGCGACTTAAGTCGCGGTGATCGCATTAAAATTCCAACGCCATCTTACCTGGAGGAAGATGGTGTCGGCATCCCAGGGCCTGTCTCCGCCCACCCGGCCTCCCAATCACTGTGATTGGATGTTCAATTCTAAACAGCCAATCGCAGCCTTTCTCATTGTTTCAGCCAATCAGATTGGCTGAAACAGTGAGATCCCAGGCTAGGATCGAGTACCGATGTACTCGATCCTAGGCCGGTGCCTGGCAACTCCAGGCATCTTCCAAATCCCCCCCGGATTGGTGTGATCGACGATCACATCGATCGCAACAATCGCAGGGCACAGCCGCGGTATTACCGCGCTGTGCTCTGCCGGTACCTGCCTGGATCGGTGCAGTAACAGCACCGATCCTAGGCCAGAGCCTAGGACAGGCCTAGCAGGGTCTGCAGCTGCTGATTGGTGCGATCAATGTCATCATCGATCGCGCCAATCACAGGGCACAGCCACGGCGTGACCGCGCTGTGCCCTGCTTGGTGACCTGCCGGTGACCTGCCTAGTAATCGGAGCTGTGAGCTCCGATCCTAGGCCAGTGCCTAGCAACACCGGCATCACAAGGGCCACCTCTGATTGGTGGGATTGATGTGATCATCGATCCCACCAATGACAGGTCACAGCAGTGATATGACCGCTCTGTGACCTGTCTGTCACCTGTCTCTGACCTGTGTGACTGCTCTGCAGGGGTCCTCACACTTGCTGAGGATTCCTACAGAGCGGTCACACTGCCAGATCTCCTCTTGTGTTGGGCCTTGTGATGCCACAGGAGCTTGTGACACCACAATATCTGAGAGACTACAAACATAAGTGTTGATCCCCGATCCCTGCCCAATCTCTCTTCATCCACCCCAATCCCCCATTCCGCCTCAACCCCTTCCCTTTCCCCCTCTTTTTACCCCCCCTTTGGGCTGCCTCTGCGCACATTTAGCAGCCACCGAGCGTTGATTGGTGACGCAGTTCACCGATCAACACTTGTGCTCTTTTTTCTTTTGCACCCCCCCGTGCGCACTTCCAGCAACCACCAAACTTTGATAAGTGACACCGTTCACTTATCAAAGCTCGTGCCTGTCGTTTTTTTTTCACGCCCCTTTCCACCACCTCTGTGCGCACATCCAGCAGTTGCGGAAATTTGATAAGTGATACCGTTCACTTATCAGAGCTCGTGCCTGCCGTTTTTTGTTTTTTTCATGCCCCTTTCCACCACCTCTGTGCGCATATCCAGCAGCCGCGGAACTTTGATGAGTGACACCTTTCACTTAACAGAGCTCATGCCTCATGCCTGCCGGTTTTTTATTTCACACCCCTTTCCACCACCTCTGTGCGCACATCCAGCAGCCACGGAACTTTGATAAGTGACATGTTCACTTATCAGTGCACGTGCCTGCTGTTTTAGACTTTTTTCACAGGCATTTTTTTCCCTATTTGCTTTTTTTTCTTTTAGCTTTTTCTTTTCAGAATAGTTTGCACCAAGCACTATCCCCCCCACACATAGTTATAAAGTACACACAAAGCACCACATTAACAAAAAAAAAGTCCCACCCATCACATTCATACCAACAGCGCTATTCAGTGGAGGAGGCATATGCTTTCCTTGCCTCCGACACTGATAGCGAGGGAGAGGATCCCACATTTCTTTACTTTTCAGATTCTCCATCCTCTTCTTCTTCTTCCTCCTCGGGTCCTGCGGAACCGCCACGCAGACGTTCCACAACAGAAGATGAGGCAGCGCCCACTCTTGAAGATGAACCTGCTCACCCCTCTTCGGACCCCGTATGGACCTCACCTCCTGAAAATTACGAGCCACTGATTCCTGATTTTGTGGCAGAATCAGGAATCAAGTTTGACACCACCGGCCTCACAGAAATAGACTTTTTCAAAGTCTTTATCTCTGAGGATTTTATTAACCTCATGGTGGAGCAAACTAATTTATATGATCGGCAATTTTTGGCGCAAAACCCCGTGTCATCATTTTCCAACTGGTCTCCTGTAGACCCAGTTGAAATGATGCAGTTTGGGCCTGGTCCTCCATATGAGGTCCTGAAGAAGCTAGAAATTCGGCAATATTGGAGTGTTGATATTTTATACAACACTCCAGTGTTCCAAATGGTCATGGTCCGGACGCGTTTTGAGGCCATCCACAAATTCCTGCATTATAATGATAATGCACAGTGTCACCCACGAGATGACCCCAACCAACTTTGTCCGTCTGTTCAAAGTTCGGCCGGTCATCGAACACTTCAGCAAAATGTTTGCGGAAGTGTACGTGCCCCAAAGGGACATCTGCGTGGATGAGTCCTTGGTTCATTTTAAAGGAAGGCTCAGATTCCGTCAGTACTTGCCCAGAAAGAGCGCCATGTACGGAATTAAACTCTATAAGCTGTGTGAGAGTATCTCAGGGTACATCTACAACTTTAGAGTTTACGAAGGAAAGGACACCTGGATTGAACCCCTGAGTGTCCTCCCGTCCTGGGAGTGAGTGGGAAAATTGTGTGGGATTTGGTGTACCCACTGCTGGATAAAGGTTATCACCTTTACACTGATAACTTTTAATCCAGCATCCCACTCTTCAAATCCCTCTCTGTGCGAGGTACCGCAGCCTGCGGTACTGTCCGCAAAAATCAGAGCCCTCCTGAAGACGCTACTTGGGCAGATGCTCAGAAAGGGTGAGAGCAGAGCCCAATGTAGTGACCACCTACTGGTGGTCATGTACAAGGACAAGAGGGATGTCCTTCTCTTGACCACCATACACGGTGATGGCAGCGCCTTCGGCACTGTACAAGGTACCTCTACACAGGTCTGCAAACCAGACTGTGTACTTGGGTACAACAAACACTTGGGGGTATTGATCTCTCTGATCAACTCCTCCAGCCATACAGTGCTTTGAGAAAGGCCAAGGTGTGGTTCAAAAAACAGTCCGTGCACATTGTACAAATGGCAATGCTCAACGCTTTCCTGCTTTCACGATGTGCACGCCACAGAGATACGTCGTACCTTTAGTTTCAGGAGGTAATGGTTAAGGCCCTAATGTTTGGCGCTCAGGAAGGAGCGGGCCCCAGTACTTCTGGAACTTAAGGTGCTCATACCATACCAGGTCAGCATTTCCCGGGGGTGGTCTCGCCAACTGGAAAAAAAGGTAAGCCGCAAAAGGTGCCGAGTGTGTTACAAAAGGGGAATATGCAAGGACACCACTTACCAAGGCGACACCTGCCCAAAAAAACAGGACTGTGTGAAGGATTGCTTCAAATTGTACCACAACTCCATGCACTACTAAATTACTTTACAGGAAACAGATTAGTTCCAAAAGGGGGGCACATCTATATAAGTTCCTTGGGGGTCTAGTTTACAAAATTATGTCACTTGTGGTGTTTAAGCACATCAGGCGCTCTGCAAACGGAACATGACGCCCGCAGACCATTCCATCAAAGTCTACATTCCAAAACGTCACTACTTCCCTACTGAGCCCTGACTTGTGCCCAAACAGTTTTTTTTCCCATATATGGGGTACCAGTGTACTCAGGACAAATTGGACAACAACTTTTGGTGTCCAATTTCTCCTCTTACCCTTGGGAAAATAAAAAATTGGGGACTGAAACATCATTTTTGTGAGGAAAAAAGTAGGATTTTTTATTTTCACACCAAGGCATTATAAACTTTAGTGAAACACTTGGGGGTTCAAAGTGCTCACCACACACCTAGATAAGTTCCTTAGGGGGTCTAGTTTAAAAAATGGGTTCACTTCAGGGGGGGTTCCACTGTTTATGCACATCAGGGGCTCTGCAAATGGAACATGACGCCTGCAGACCATTCCATCAAAGTCTGCATTCCAAAACGTCACTACTTCCCTTCCGAGCCCTTGGGAAAATAAAAAATTAGGGACTAAAACATCATGTTTGTGGAAAAAAATATGATTTTTTTTTCTTCACGGCTCTACATTATAAACTTGTGTGAAGCACTTGGGGGTTCAAAGTGCTCACCACACATCTAGATAAGTTCCTTAGGGGGTCCAGTTTCCAAAATAGGGTAGCATTTGGTGGGTTTCCACTGTTTGGGCACATCAGGGGCTCTCAAAATACGACATGGAGTTCATTCTCAATTCCAGCCAATTTTTGTTTGGAGAAGTCAAACGGCACTCCTTCCCTTCCGAGGCCTGCCATGCGCTCAAACAGTGGTTTTCCCCCACATATGGGGTATCGGCGTACTCAGGAAAAATTGCACAACAACTTTATCTGTCTATTTTCTCCTTTTTCCCTTGTGAAAATAAAAAATGTTTGTAAAATATCATTTTTGTGACTAAAAAGTAAAATGTTCATTTTTTCCTTCCACGTTGCTTCAGCTCCTGTGAAGCACCAGAAGGGTTAATAAACTTCTTGAATGTGGTTTGAGTACCTTGAGGGGTGCAGGTTTTAGAATGGTGTCTCTTTTGGGTATTTTCTGCCATATAGACCTCTCAAAGTGACTTCAAATGTGAGGTGGTCCCTAAAAAAAATGGTTTTGTAAATTTTGTTGTAAAAATGAGAAATCGCTTGTCAACTTTTAACCCTTATAACTTCCTAACAAAAAAAAATTTTGTTTCCAAAAGTAGACATGTGGAAAATGTTATTTAGTAACTATTTTGTGTGACATATTTCACTGTTTTAAGGGCATAAAAATTCAAAGTTTGAAAATTGCAAAATTTTTAAAATTTTTGCCATATTTACGTTTTTTTCATAAATAAACGCAAGTTATATCGAAGAAATTTTACCACTAACATGAAGTACAATATGTTACAAGAAAACATTCTCAGAATCGCCAAGATCTGTTAAAGCGTTCCAGAGTTATAACCTCATAAAAGTACAGTGGTCAGAATTGTAAAAATTGGCCCGGTCATTAACGTGCAAACAACCCTTGGGGGCAAAGGGGTTAAAAATAGCAGTGTCATTTTAATGCTCCTGAATAAAAATATCTGCCCTACACTGAGCCCCTGAATAAATAATTGCCCCTCACTATATTCCCTGCACAAAATATTACCCCACACTGTCCCTCTTATGGTACATGCTCTCCACACTGCCCCCTCCTTTCCATGCTGGGCAACCTCTTCACACTGTTCTCTCACACTGAGTCACCATTATAGGGCCCAGTCTCTATATTGTGCCCCTTATCACACTTCCCCCCTTGGTATACTGTTGCCTCCTGGCTGTGCCCTTACACTGTTCCCCCATGCTACACCCCCCACACTACTCAGTCTCCACTCTGTGCCCACTCGCACTTTTTCCCACCATACTGTCTCCTTGCACGTTTCCTACTCCCTCATACATTTACCTTTTCACGTTCCTTACTGCCTTCTCACACATCCCTCTGACTTCCCATACTGTCTTCGCACTCATCCCATCACCCTCACTTCCCATACTGTGTCCTCATACATTTTCCCCTCGCTCCTCATACTGTGTTCGCACCCATACCACCACTCACCATACTGTGTCTGCACCCATACCCCATACATGCCCCTATCTCATACTTTCCTCCTCATAGTCTTCAGATTTCTCCTGTTGTATTTCTCTTCAGATTTCTCCATATTGTGTCTGCACCTGTCCCTTCCTTGCTCCTCAAATTTGTGTCCTCAAATCATACCCCGTTACACAAAATCTCACCCAGCCCCGCTATACTAAATACCCCATCACAGTAAATGTCTTTCTGCCCTATTACAGTAAATATTCCCTCACACACAAAGTAAATATCCCCACACACAGTAAATACCCTCCTCCACACACAGACAGTAAATACCGCATCACACACATAGTAATTACCCCCTCACACACAGTAAATATCCTGCACACAGTAAATCACCCAACACACAGTAAATACTCCCTCACACACACAGTAAATAAGCCACTCACACACAGTAAGTAGCCACTCACACACAGTAAGTAACCCCTCACACACACAGTAAATACCCACCCCACACACCCATACAGTAAATACCCCTCACACACACAGTAAATACCTCCTCACACACACACAGTAAATACCTCCCACGCACACCACACACAGTAAATACCTCCCTAACACACAGTAAATACCTCCCACACACAGTAAATACCCCCCATACACACAATACAACAACACACACACAGTAAATGCACCACTCCCCAGTAAACACCACACACACACACTAAATACAACACTCACAAACTTAATACCCCCACACACAGTAAACACACATACACAGCAAACACCCCCCAGGGAGTGAAATACCCCTGCAAGCAGTAAATACCCCTCTCCTATTGTCTGTGTCTTCAGCTCCACTAACTTGGAGCACTTACTGCCAATCTGCACCTCTGCGGTGCCGGCGAGTGACGTCATCGGAGTGATCACATGACCTGATCACGCTGCTGGCGTCGCTCTGACCCGGCGGTCAGAGCTTCAAATGTACTCGCAGCAGCTTTTCTGTGCCGGCTATCAGCTTGAAATGCTTTTCATTGTAAAGGAAACATGCTTAAGACTGTGTACCCGCTATCCCTTGTACATAATATAACCCTTATTAACCCCTTCACCCCCAAGGGTGGTTTGCACGTTAATGACCGGGCCAATTTTTACAATTCTGACCACTGTCTCTTTATGAGGTTATAACTCTGGAACGCTTCAACAGATCTGCGCAATTCTGAGATTGTTTTCTTGTGACATATTGTACTTCACATTATTGGTAAAAATTTCTTCGATATAACTTGCGTTTATTTTTGAAAAAAATGCAAATATGGCCAAAATTTTGAAAATTTTGCAATTTTCAAACTTTGAATTTTTATTCCCTTAAAACAGAGAAATATGTCACACAAAAAAGTTAAGAAATAACATTTCCCACATGTCTACTTTACATCAGCACAATTTTGGAATCAAAATTTTTTTTTCTTAGGAAATTATAAGGGTTAAAAGTTGACCAGCGATTTCTCATTTTTACAACAAAATTTACAAAGCCATTTTTTTTAGGGACCACCTCATATTTGAAGTCACTTTGAGGGGTCTATATAGCAGAAAATACCCAAAGGTGACACTATTCTAAAATCTGCACCCCTCAAGGTACTCAAAAACACATTCAAGAAGTTTATTAACCCTTCAGGTGTTTCACAGGAGCTGAAGCAACGTGGAAGGAAAAAAATGAATATTTAACTTTTTAGCCACACAAAATGATCTTTTACAAACTTTTTTTTTATTTTCACAAGGGTAAAAGAAGAAAATGGACAGATAAAGTTGTTGTGCAATTTGTCCTGAGTACGCCAATACCCCATAAGTGGGGGAAAACCACTGCCTGTGCACACAGCAGAGCTCATAAGGGAAGGAGCGCCGTTTGACTTTTTCAAACTAAAATTGGTTGGAATTGAGATTGGATGCCATGTCGCGTTTGGAGAGCCCCTGATGCACCTAAACAGTGGAAACCCCCCACAAGTGACACCATTTTGGAAACTAGACCCCCTAAGGAAGTTATCTAGATCTGTTGTGAGCACTTTGAACCCCCAAGTGTTTCATAAAAGTTTATAATGCCTGGGTGTGAAAAAAAAAAAAAAAACAATTTTCCAAAAAAATGATTTTTTAGTCCCAAATTTTTGATTTTTCCCAAGGAAATTGGACCCAAAAGTTGTTGGCCAATTTGTCCTGAGTACGCTGATATCCAATATGTGGGGGGGGACTGTTTGGGCGCACTGCAGGGCTTGGAAAGGAAGTAGTAACATTTTGGAATGCAGACGTTGATGGGGGTCATGTTCCGTTTGCAGCGCCCCAGATGAGCCTAAACAGTAGAAACCCCCACAAGTGACCACATTTTGGAAACTAGACCCCCTAAGGAGCTTATCTAGAGCTTTGGTGAGCACTTTGAACCCCAAGTGCTTCACACAAGTTTATAATGCCCGGGCATGAAAATAAAAAATCCTATTTTTTTCCCACAAAAAATATTTTTAGTCACTAATTTTTTATTTTCCCAAGGGTAACAGGAGAAATTGGACCACAAAAGTTGTTGTCCAATTTTCCTGAGTACGCTGATACCTGATATGTGGGGGGGAACCACTGTTTGGGCGCACGGCAGAGCTTGGAATGGAAGGAGCACCATTTTACTTTTTCCAACCAAAATTGGCTGGAATTGAGATTGGACGCCGTGTTGCATTTGGAGAGCCCCTGATGTGCCTAAACAGTGGAAACCCCCACAAGTGACCCCATTTGGGAAACTAGACCCCCTAAGGAACTTATCTAGATCTTTGGTGAGCAATTTGAACCCCCAAGTGCTTCACACAAGTTTATAACGTAGAGCCGTAAAATTTTTCCACAAAAAGGATCTTTTCATCCCAATTTTTATTTTCCCAAGGGTAACAAGACTCCAAAAGTTATTGTGCAATTTGTCCTGAGTACGCTGATACCCCATATGTGGGGGTAAACCACTGTTTGGGTGCATGGCAGAGTTTGGAAGGGAAGGTGCGCCGTTTGACTTTTTCAACGCAGAATTGGCTGGATGCCATGTCGTGTTTGGAGAGCTCCTGATCTGCCTAAACAGTGGAAACCCCTGACAAATGACACCATTTTGGAAACTAGACCCCTCAAGGAACTTATCTAGATGTGTGGTGAGCACTTTGAACCCCAAGTGCTTCACAGAAGTTTATAACGTACAGCCGTAAAATACAATTTTTTTTTTTTTTTTTTACAAAAATGATTTTTTCATCCACAATATTTTATTTTCACAAGGGTAACAGGAGAAATTGGACCCCAAAAGTTGTTGTCCAATTTGTTCTGAGTACGCTGATACCCAATATGTGGGAGAAAACTACTGTATGGGTACACGTTGGGGCTCGGAAGGGAAGTAGTGACGTTTTGGATTGCAGACTTTGATGGAATGCTCTGGGGGCGTCATGTCGCATTTGGAGAGCCCCTGATGCACCTAAACAGTGGAAACCCCCACAAGTGACCCCATTTTGGAAAATAGACCCCACAAGGAACTTATCTAGATGTGTGGTGAGCACTTTGAACCCCTAAGTGCTTCACAGAAGTTTATAACGAACAGCCGTAAAAATAAAAAATATTTTTTTTTTACAAAAATTATTTTTTTCGCCCCCAATATTTTATTTTCACAAGGGTAACAGGAGAAATTGGACCCCAAAAGTTGTTGTCCAATTTGTCCTGAGTATGCGGATACCCAATATGTGGGAGAAAACTACTGTATGGGTACACGTTGGGGCTCAGAAGGGAAGTAGCGACGTTTTGGATTGTAGACTTTGATGGAATGGTCTGGGGGCGTCATGTTGCATTTGGAGAGCCCCTGATGCGCCTAAACAGTGGAAACCCCCCACAAGTGACCCCATTTTGGAAAATAGACCCCACAAAGAACTTATCTAGATGTGTGGTGAGCGCTATGAAGCCCCAAGTGCTTCACAGAAGTTTATAACGTACAGCCGTAAAAAACAAAAAAAAACATTTTTTTTTAAAAAATGATATTTTTGCCCCCAGTTTTTTATTTTCCCAAGGGTAACAGAAGAAATAGGACAAATTGCACAATAACTCTTAGGGTCCAGAGTACGCTGATACCCCATGTGGGAGTAAACTACTGTTTAGGCGCATGGCAGAGCTCAGAAGGGAAGGAGCACCGTTTGACTTTTCAACGCAGAATTGGCTGGAATTTAGATCACATGCCATGTCACATTTGGAGAGCCCCTGATGTGCCTAAACAGCGGATACCCCCCAATTCTAACTCCAACCCTAACCCCAACACACCCCTAACCCTAGTCCCAACCCTAACCACAAACCTAACCCTAACACACCCCTATCCATAATCCCAACCATAACCCTAATACTAACTTTAGCGCCAACCCTAACCCTAACTTTAGCCGCAACCCTAACCTTAACCATAAACCTAATGGGAAAATGGAAATAAATACATTTTTTTAATTTTATTATTTTTTCCTAACTAAGGGGGTGATAAAGGGGGGTTTGATTTAATATTTATAGCGGGTTTTTATGATTGTCAGCTGTCACGCTAAAAGACACTTTTTATTGCAAAAAATAGTTTTTTGCATCGCCACATTTTGAGAGCTATAATTTTTGCATATTTTGGCCCACAGAGTCATTTGAGGTCTTATTTTTTGCGGTACGAGTTGACGTTTTTATTGGTACCATTTTTGAGCATGTGACATTTTTTGATTGCTTTTTATTTCGATTTTTGGGAGGTTAGAATGAACAAAAATCAGCAATTCATGAATTTCTTTTGGGGGAGGCGTTTATACCATTCCGCGTGTGGTAAAATTGATAAAGCAGTTTTATTCTTTGGGTCAGTACGATTACGGTGATACCTCATTTATATAATTTTTTTATGTTTTGGCGCTTTTATAGAATAAAAACAATTTTATATAAAAAATAATTATTTTTGCATCGCTTTATTCTGCGAGCTATAACTTTTTAAGTTTTTTGCTGATGATGCTGTATGGCAGCTCGTTTTTTGCGGGACAAGATGACATTTTCAGCGGCACCATGTTTATTTATATCGGTCTTTTTGATCGCGTGTTATTCCACTTTTTGTTCAGCGGTATGATGATAAAGCACTGATTTTTTGCTTTGTTTTTATTTTTATTTTTTTAAGGGGTTCACAAAAGGGGTTAACTAGTGGACAATTTTATAGGGGGGGTCGTTACGGACGCGGCGATACCAAATATGTGTACTTTTATTGTTTTATTTTTTTTATTTACAGGAAGAAATGAATTTATTGGGGAATATTTTTTTTTTTTAATTTATTTTGGAATTTTTTTTTACACATATTTATTTTTATTTTTTTTACTTTTTTACATTGTCCCAGGGTGGGACATCACTGTAAAATGTCAGATCGCTGGTCTCACAGTGTGCACAGCACTCTCTGAGACCAGCGATCTCACAGGCAGCGCTGCAGGCTTCTCAGTGCCTGCTCTCAGCAGGCACTGAGGAAGCCGTCTCCCTCCAGGACCCCGGCGCCATCTTGGATCCGGGTCCTGGGAGGGAGGAAGCCCTCAGTACAGCGCGATCACATCGCACTGTTCTAAGGTTCTCAGGGGGGCGCGCAGGGAGCCCTCTCCCTGCACGATGCTCCCCTGTGCCACAGGTACACCGCGATCATGTTTGATCGCGGTGTGCAAGGGGTTAATGTGCCGGGAGCGGTCCTGACCGCTCCTGGCACACAGTCCCGGGTGTCAGCTGTGATAAACAGCTGACACCCGGCGGCGATTAGCTGCGCTCCCCTCGGGAGCGCAGCTGATCGCCTATGACGTACTATCCCGTCCATGGTCAGATTGTCACGGGTTTTATGGAGGGATAGTATGTCAGATGTCAGAGAGGGGTTAAACTCTGCATGTTTGAACAGAAGTCTCCTTTAATAACACTGTGTTACAAAGGTTTTGCCCCTCGGACAATTTTGAGTGTTCCTGATAGATTTTTCCATGCTGATTTCAGAAATGACTTCAGATTTTTCCTATCACGTATGGTTTTTGAGAAATGATACGAAACATTATAGTATTCTGCTATAATTCTAAAAACTCATATATGAACTTTTTCTGAAACAGTATATTCTTAATTTTCCACTAAAATAACATAAATCGCTGATCTACACATATGCAAGCACTTATGCGAATTCCACGCAGGCGCAGTGAATCATTCGGCTGATGGTGTAAGGAGGATACCACTTCTCCTGGAAAGGGGAGGAATCAAAAGACAATACTGACATACTTAGAACATGGCTAAATGGATCACGACCTTCAATGCCATTCGCTGTCCCAATGATATGGAGAGAGCAGAGAGATCATGTAACAGATTGCTACTTCTGCCTTACAAATGTAACAGGATATTCAGCATAGAACAAGAGATCAATAGAATATCCTATTCTTCCTTCAGCCATAAGACCAGTACCACACGATGAAAGTCTTCGTGTTCCAAAGCCGGACAAAGTATGGACAATGGAGGACGACGAAGATGAACTAACAATGTCAATGGAAAATGAAACTGCTGCAGACCAAGACTTTGAACACATGTGGATTAAATGTAGAAGGCTCAGTCAAGATGATCTTAGTGACTTGGCCAGAGATTTAAAATTGTCAAAAAGGCAGGCAGAATTATTGGGATCAAGGCTACAAGAACGAAATCTCTTACTACCAGGAACAAAAGCCAAGAAGACCTTAATCAATTTTTCAACCATGTCGACAGTTTAACCTTTTGCAACGACGTCTTGGGGTTGTTTGGTGCTCTTGGATGCGAACATGACCCGAAGGAATGACGACTGTTCATTGACTCGTCAGTTTTAAGTCTGAATGCTGTTTTACTACACAACAGAAATATCTATCCTTCTATACCTATTGGACATGCTATACACATGAAAGAAAAGTATGAGAATATGGAGTTACTGTTGACCCACATTAATTATAGAAATTATAACTAGAACATACATGATGATCTAAAAGTTGTTGCACTTCTTCTTGGACTGCAGCTTGGATATACCAAGTATTGTTTTATTTGTGAGTGGGACAGTCGTGCATGAGAAATGCACTATTTCAGAAAGGACTGGCTACTCCGCGAAAACCTGGTTGCTGGACAGAAGAATGTTAAACATAATCCTCTTGTTGATCCAGCAAAGATATTTTTCCCTCCTTTGCATATTAAACTTGGGCTTATGAAGAATTTTGTCAAAGCAATAAACAAAGAATCGGAAGCGTTTTCTTACTTGCGACAGAAATTTCCAAGAATAAGTAATGCAAAGATTAAAGAAGGTATTTTTATTGGCCCACGGATCAGAGATATAATGAATGACAGTAGCTTTGATGGTCTTTTGCAAGGTGCTGAACAAGTGGCATAGAGAGCCTTTAAAGATGTGACCTTCAACTTCCTTGGCAACAGCAGTTCACCGAACTTTGAACAACTCGTGGACAACATGCTCACAGCATATCATTTAATGAAATGCAATATGTCACTAAAAATGCATTTTCTACATTCTCACTTGGACTTTTTTCCAGCTAATTTTGGTGCCGTTAGCGATGAACACAGTGAAATTTTTCACCAAGACATTGCGCTGATGGAGAAAAGGTACCAAGGAAAGTGAAGTACGTCAATGCTGGGTGACTGTTGCCGGAATCTTATTCGAGAAGCATCTGACATGGATTATAAACAAAAGTCGTCTGCAAAACACTTTTGAACAATTGCTTTTGCTACTGACATCGATCCACATGTATGTAGTGTCTCCGACTCCATAATGTAGACTATATACTGTTGTTTCTTAACCCCTTACTGCCAGCTGATGGAATAGTACGTCAGCTGGCAGTATCCCCCGCTTTAAGGTGGGCTCCGGCTGGTGAGCCCACCTCAAAGCCATGACATGTCAGCTGTTTCTAACAGCTGACATGTGCCCACAATAGGCGCGAGCGGAATCGCGATCCACCTGCGCCTATTAAGTAATTAAATGCCCACTCTCAAACTCTGACAGCGGGCATTTAGATGCACTTCTGGACGCCGGTCCGGAAATACGCGCAGCTACGACCCCATCACATGATCCTTGTTGATGGCAGATTGCTATGCACGCCACCTTGTGGTCAGCACTTATAGCAAGCCTGTAATTCTGCTGCATAGAGGTGATCTGAGCATCACCTTTATGTAGCAGAGGCGATCGCGCTATGGCAGCTTCTAGCCTCCTACGGAGGTTATTGAAGCATGCCAAAAGTAAAAAAAAGTGTTTAAAAATATAAAAAAATAAAAAAAACATAAAAGTTCAAATAAAACAATAAAATAAATCAAACCTACACATATTTGGTATCGCCCCTTTCAAAATCGCCCGATCTATGAAAAAAAAAAAGAATTAACACTAAACGGCATAGCGCTAAAAAAATCAAAATGCCAGAATTACGTTTTTTTGGTCGCCGCGACATTGCATTAAAATGTAATAACGGGCAATCAAAAGAACGTATCTGCACAAAAGTGGTATCATTAAAAACGTCAGCTCGTCACGCAAAAAATAAGCCTGCACCCAACCCGAGATCACGAAAAATGGAGACGCTACGGGTCTCGGAAAATTGCGCAGTTTGTTTTTTTTTAGCAAATTTTTCACCACTTAGATAAAAGAGAACCTAGACATGTTTGGTGTTTATGAACTCGCAATGACCTGGAGAATCATAATGGCAGGTCAGTTTTAGCATTTAGTGAACCTATTAAAAAAGCCAAACAAAAACATGGTAAAACATGGTAAAAGCCATGGTGTCATTCAAAAGTACAAGACATCCCCAAAAAACAAGCCCTCATATGGCCATTTTGACCAAAAAATAAAAAAGTTATGGCTCTGGGAAGAAAGCGCAAAAAATGAAAATGCAAAACCAAAAATACCCCTGGTCGTTAAGGGGTTAATAAGGTAAAAATCTGCCTTCAATGGATGCAGATTTTACCTATGAATTGAGAATTCTGAGAATCAGTGATCATTCCTGGTGGAAAATGAAAATAATTTCTATGATAATAAGTAGCTTTGTTTCATATCTGATCATGTACTATTGATTTACTAAAAAAAATCAAACGTTGCATACTCTTTAAAGATGAAAAATAATGACATAGCTAACATGTATACTTCCTCACCTGCCCTAACTCAATAGAGAACTTGTGGGCTCTTCTGAAACAGGAGATTTATAGCGAAGTAAAACAATTACCGTACCTCTCTGAACAGTGTCTGTGAGGCTGTGGTTGGTGCTGCCCAAAAAGATGATCGTCAACAGATTAAAAAACCAACAGATTCATGAATAGAAGGCTTATGACTATTATTGAAAAAAGGCAACTATATTGGTCACCAATATTTTTTTTAAATGCGAGAAATGTATTTTTAGACAATTTGAGGTGATTGGTTATTTTCATTTTAATAGCTGAAAAACAATTGAGATATGACATTTTTCATTTTTCATTTAGCTGCAAAATAATTCTGCACACTAATAGTTTCCCAACAATTCTGCACACATAGATATTCTCCAAAGAAAAATAAAACCTCAATTTTACTTTCTTAAATATTCAGTTTTCTGGCTTCTTAACCTTTTGGATTCACCAAAGTCACTGTTGTTAACTAATAAATTTAATCGTCAAAAATACAAATTAACTAATAGTTGTGCAAATAGTGTAGGTCTGCAAACTTATAATAAAGACTATGCAAAGTTGATTTTTATTTTATTAGAGGTATTGGAATAATAAGAAATAAAATGGCTCTGCATAGGTGGAACTTTCATTTTAAAGAGTACATTTATCGTTATTGAAAAATAGTATGGTAAAATGAGACTGATTGTTTCTGGAAGGAATGCAGAATTCCAAAATTTGCAAATTTCCTGCAGAATCCAATTTTACTAATTGCAGATTTACAGTAAGCATTGGATGAGTGGTGCTTTGTAATTTTACACCAATTAATTACACCTTAGTTTACATTAATTAAATGATTTATTAGCATACAACTATTATGTGCTCTATTTAATGTCTGTAAATAGTAGATAGGAAAATTCTGTATTTTATCATAGAAATAGCAGAATATGACTCACCTGATGTTTCACATAAAGCATCAGATATGTTCTGAAAAATGTTCATTAATTCTTCAAACTTTTCAACGAAGAACCATTTGCCTTTGGATCCTGCCATTGTTATTAGCTCGTTGATATTAGATCGATTTACTCCAATTGCAATTATTGTGATCCCAGCTTTTTCAAGAGAAACTGAAGTTACATTCAGTTCCTTCGAATCATGAGAATCACCATCAGTTATAACAATAAGATACTGAGGGACTCCTCTTCTTTGACGACTGCCATGTTGCTCACTAAAGAATTCCTTTGAAAACTGTAAGGCTTTAGCAGTGTATGTATCTCCTCCTGAATGTGTATCTTCCTCAACAGCTTTAATAATATCATTTTTATTGCTGTATGTATTCAGGTAGAACATCTTGTAGGGGTCAGTTGAGTATTTCAGAGCTCCAATTTGAACTTTATCTGGTGAAACATCTGATTTATTCACAAAAGATATCACAAAGGATTTCATTATCTTATCTTGCTCATCATGGATACTAGATGATTTATCAATCACAAAAACAATGTCTGCCTGTTGTATTCGTGGACAATCTGTGAACACATAAAAAAATGCGTTTTTTGTACTTTTTAATTAAATGATCTCTTTTAAAAAAGTGACAACTATTTGCTTCACATGCCCAAAATTTATCACTAGTAGTGTTGAGCGATACTTCCCGATATCAAGAAGTATCGGATCGGATTGGATCGGACCGATACCCAAAAAGTATCGGGTATTGCCGATTCCGATACCGGAAACCAATGCAAGTCAATGGGACAGAAATATCGGAATTAAAATAAACCTTTTCTTTCCTTGTAAACACTAGATATACTTACATAGAATACATATATATATATATATATATATATATATTATATTTATATATATATATATACACATATGTCATTGTGACATATATATATACATATATTTATAGTTCATACACTTCTACATAGTAAAATAGCCGCTGATTCAATTGCCGGCTTTTGTGAAATTACAGAACCACCCGACATGAAATGACACATGGTTTACATACAGTTAACCATGTCATTTCATGTAGTTTGATATATGGTTTTCACTAACAATTACATGAGTGTATGTGTGCAAAATTTCACACATGTAGGGGTTAATTAAAGGTGTAAATTCATTGAAAAAAAATGCGTGGGCTCCCGCGCTATTTTCTAAAGCAGACAGACTAAGCCAGCGAGTGGGGGCAGATAATAATAGCCGAGTGAGGGTGCATTTATTTTGTGCCCCCCCCTGGCTACTAACATCTGCCCCCAGCCACCCCAGAAAAGGCAAATCTATAACTAGATTCGCCCTTTCTGGCACTTTGCCGGTCTATTCCCATTGCCCTGTAGCGGTGGCGAATAGGTTAATAATGGGTTAAAACCACCTTGCTATTGAAAGGTGACTTTAAGCCAGGTTAATAATTGAGAGTTGTTAATTTGACCGCAACCAGCTTTATTAAAGTCCACAGTAACATGATGTAATCAAAACCAAATCATAAACATAAATCCTGGGCCTGTCTGGCCACTCACTACACATAGATAATTTCCCTTTCTATCCGGGTCCAGACTCTACCAGCCTGGGCCCCAAAATAACACATATACTCTGTAGTTACCAGCGTGAGGTTCACATGAGACTCCAACGTTGTCTGTAGTCAGATCCAGACTGAGAGCCTCCTCTGAACTCCTCAAGCAGGTACTTATGGCTGCCTAATTAAGCAGCTGTGTTCACTCCGGGTTGCACTGCAAACCTGTCCCAGATAGGAATGGAATGAACACCGCACTGACAACCTATTTTATGCGCCCCAGCTAAGAAACCTGGGCGAGATATACACGCCGTCCAGCACACACCCCTTCACTGTCTCACATATCCCCCCCTCTTCTCCAGACCGGAGGACTGGTCAGAAACTCCGAAGAGACAGTGAACTCTGGACAAGGCATCAGCATTACCCTGTAATTTCCCAGGTCTATGCTCAACCGAGAAATTGAACTCTTGAAGTGAAAGGAACCACCTTGTCACCCTGGCATTCCTTTCCTTGTTCTGCTTCATCCATGCCAGAGGAGCATGGTCTGATTGCAATTTAAATCTCCTACCCAAAAGGTAATACCGTAGGGAGTCCAGCGCCCATTTGATTGCGAGGCACTCTCGCTCCACAATGGCATAATTTTGTTCAGCCGGTGTCATTTTTCGACTTAGATACAGGACTGGGTGTTCTTCACCCTTCACGACCTGTGATAACACTGCCCCTAACCCCACATTAGAGGCATCAGTTTGAACAAGAAACTCTTCCCTGAAATTAGGGGTGACCAGAACTGGTCTTTGACACAAAGCCATTTTCAACGACAGAAATGCTTTTTCTGCCTCCGGATTCCAATTTATCATTTTGGACTTCCCCCCTTTTGTCAGGTCAGTCAATGGGGCAGCAATGGAGGCATAATTTGGTACGAATCTGCATAGTACCCAGTGATGCCCAGAAATGCTTTGACCTGTCGTTTTGTGAGGGGTACAGGCCAGTTTCGAATTGCCTCTACCTTATCGATTTGTGGCTTGATCAGCCCTCTGCCAATCACATAGCCCAAGTACTTGGCCTCTTCTAGGCCAATTGCACATTTCTCTGGGTTTATGTTCAGCCCAGCTCCGCCTATCGAGTCTAAGACGGCTTGTACCTTAGTGAGGTGGCTCTCCCAATCAGAACTGAAAATTACCACATCATCCAGGTAGGCAGCTGCATCGCTTGATGCGGGAGTAGGATCTGGTCCATAAGCCTCTGAAAGGTAGCTGGGGCTCCATGCAACCCGAATGGCATCACCAGATACTGAAACAAACCTTCCGGGGTTGCAAAGGCCGTTTTTTCTTTTGCCTCCTCAGATAGGGGTATCTGCCAGTACCCTTTTGTCAGATCGAGGGTTGTAATATAACGGGCACCCCCTAACCTCTCGATTAGCTCATCTACCCGTGGCATCGGGTATGCGTCAAACTTTGACACTTCGTTCAACTTTCTGAAATCATTACAGAACCTCCAGGTTCCATTAGGTTTTGGGATCAGAACAATCGGGCTACACCACTCGCTTTGGGCCTCCTCAATGACCCCGAGGTCTAGCATGCGTTTGATTTCAGTAGAGACTATCTTTCTGCGGGCTTCTGGAATTCTGTACGGTTTTATTTTGACCTTAGTACCGGGCTCGGTCTCAATATGGTGTTTTACGAGAGAAGTCCGGCCGGGCAAGTCAGAAAACCTCTGCTGATTTTTCTGCAGAAACTCCCGTACTTCCTGTTTTTGGTGCACGGACAATGTCTCACCAATGGTCACAGGAGGTAGAGATGGTTTTACCCCTTTCTCTACTTCAGCCGAGGCCAACAACGACTCTCTGTCCTCCAGGGCTTGATCAGATTGATATGATACACCTGGTAGGGCTTGCGTCTCCCGGGTTGGTGTACTTTGTAAGTAACCTCGCTCACTTTTTGTACTATCTCATATGGACCATGCCATTTGGCCAAAAATTTACTTTCCACGGTGGGAATTAGGATTAGGACTCGATCCCCGGGGTTAAAAGTCCTAATTTTTGCTGTCCTATTATATACTCTGCTTTGAGCTTCTTGGGCTCTCTGCAGATGATTCTTAACTAATGGCATAATTTTAGCCATCCTCTCTTGCATTTGGGCAATATGCTCTATAACACTCTTGTATGGAGTTGTCTCGGTTTCCCAAACTTCCTTGGCTATGTCTAGCAAGCCCGCGGGTGCCGCCCATATACCAACTCAAAGGGAGAGAACCCCGTAGAGGCCTGGGGAACCTCTCTGACCGAAAACATTAAGTAGGTTAACAGGTAGTCCCAGTCCCGCCCATCTTTCTCTACTGCTTTCTTTAACATGTGTTTTAATGTTTTATTAAAACGTTCAACCATCCCATCCGTCTGGGGGTGATACACGGATGTCCGAATGTGCGAGATTTTAAGCAACTTACACAGTTCCTTCATCACTTTGGACATAAAAGGGGTGCCTTGGTCCGTGAGGATCTCTTTAGGGATTCCCGTCCTAGAAAACATATGAAAGAGCTCCCGTGCAATATTTTTAGATGCCATATTTCTTAAAGGGACAGCCTCGGGGTACCGGGTTGCATAATCAAGTACCACTAGGATGTATTGGTGTCCCCTGGCTGATTTTACAATAGGACCTACCAAGTCCATTGCTACCCTTTCAAATGGTATTTCTATAACCGGCAGCAGGACCAAGGGACTGCGAAAGTGAGACACCGGAGCATTTATCTGACACGTGGGGCAGGTTTTACAATAATCCTCCACATCCCGATAAACCCCTGGCCAAAAAAACCTCTGGAGGATTCTTTCTTGGGTCTTGTCCATTCCCAGGTGCCCACCCAGCACGTGGTTATGGGATAAACCTAACACCATACTTCTATATGGCTTGGGTACTAGGAGCTGACTCACGGCCTCTCCCTTTACTTTAGTGACCCGGTATAGCAGGTCATTGTTCATGGCAAAATGGGGAAATTTTTCATCAGAGCCGGGCTCTTGTGGGATCTCATTCAGAACAGTTATATTCTCCCTGGCATGTTTAAGAGTGGGGTCTCGCAACTGTTCACTCCCAAAATTGCCAAGGGACAACGGTAGGTCAGGGACATTCTGTTCTAGAGAACCGTCATCCCCCTCCCCCAACATCACCTGCAATGGAAATTCATTTTCATCCGTATCAACAACATGATCAGCATCATTATCATGGTCATCACCATTATCATGTTCACCATTATCATTATTTTCATTATCATCATTATCACATAAGTTTAATGGCCCCCTATCGTTGTGTTCCACCCCTCTGGACCGCGTAATCTCAGTAGGAGCTTCATCACACCGTCCCTTAGAACCGTTTTTTCTCCAAAGATCCCAAAACAGGGGAAAGTCACGACCCAATATGGCGGGATGCATCAGGTTTTTCACTACCCCTACTTCATACGAGATCTCCCCGAGTTCTGTGACGAAGTCCACGGAAGTTACCGGGCAGACTTTGATGTCTCCATGTATGCATACCACGCTCAGGTGTTTATCGGAGATGCAGTCCCCAACAGCCAAGCTGGCATGTACCAGAGTCACTCGACTCCCTGAGTCCAGGAGGGCCTGTACTGGACAGCCATTTACAACCACCTGAGACAGCTGGGGGCCAGTCTCCTCGACTGGGGTAGCGACGCACACGGGTTCCGCGAGGAAAGAAAGGGACTGTCCAGCGTCACAGTCCATAGGTTCCCCCACTAGTGGACAGTTGGCTGAAATATGACCTTGTTCACGGCATCTCCAACACTGTCTCAGGTTGGAGTGTTCAGACGGGTAGACCTTTCTAGGCCTGGGGTCTCCTGCCAGGGAAGTATCACTCTTCCGCTCCCCCATGTCCCCTCGGGGCTGACCCGAACTATCAACAGTCCCCCTTGCCCCCACAGCTGGAACTCTCTTACCGGGAGATGACGGAGGCCGGGTACTCCGAACGGATGATCGCTCGGACAGCTGGTCACGTAGATAATCTTTGGTGGCGAAATACCTTTCTATCAAGCTGACCAGTTGATCGGCATCTTTGGGGTCTCCCTGTCCGACCCAGAGCTGTACCTCAGGAGGAAGAGCCCAGATGTACCGGTCCAGCACTACCTTTTCGACCATTTGGGCAGGGGTGCTGACGTCAGGTTCTAACCACTTCTTTACTAACGAAATCAAGTCATACATTTGTGATCGAGCAGGCTTGTCTCGCCTGTATCTCCAGTTATGGACTCTCCTGGCACGGACTGCCCTTGTCACACCCAGGCGGGCAAGAATCTCCGCTTTCAACTTAGTATAGTTTTTGCTGTCCTGCTCGCTGAGGTTAAAATAGGCTTTTTGGGGTTCCCCAGTCAGATAGGGTGCGACCACCATAGCCCATTCAGATTGTGGCAGATTCTCCTTCTCTGCCAGTCTCTCAAATACAGCCAGATATGCCTCCACATCGTCGTGAGGCGTCATCTTCTGCAGGGTCTGTTTTACCGCCTTCTTTACAGCGGATAATGCCGGTGACCCGGCGTCTTCCTTCGGAGACGAGGTGCTAAGAGGTTTTTTTAGTTCTGCAAGCTGCTCTAGCAATAACCGGTTGGCCTCCTGCTGTTGCTGCTGGCTCTGCTGGGCCTGTAGGTGTTTGCCCTGCTGCATGCTCTGCTGTTGCTGCTGCATGGCCTGCTGATGTTGTTGCTGCATGGCCTGCATGGCCTGCTGATGTTGCTGGGCCAGCTGCTTAACGAGCTCCTCCATACTGCCGGATACCTTGGGCTGGCTGACAGCCTTCACCCACGACATATACACTCCCCAGTTTTTTCCACAGAAAGTTCAGCCTTGCTGTGCAGATACCTCTTCTTTTTTTTTTTTTCTTTGCAAAGACTATTAGGGCTACTGTCTTTTTAACACTGCTGTCTTTAGCCACTGTGCTGCACGCACATTCTCCACCAACTGTAAGCTTTTCAGGGGATATAGCTCGGGAATCGCCGTCTTGGGAAGACGGAGTGGCATAAAGAGTCCATTCACAGACAGCAGTTCTGTTAAAAACTGGCCGCAACCAGCTTTATTAAAGTCCACAGTAACAGTAACATGATGTAATCAAAACCAAATCATAAACATAAATCCTGGGCCTGTCTGGCCACTCACTACACATAGATAATTTCCCTTTCTATCCGGGTCCAGACTCTACCAGCCTGGGCCCCAAAATAACACATATACTCTGTAGTTACCAGCGTGAGGTTCACATGAGACTCCAACGTTGTCTGTAGTCAGATCCAGACTGAGAGCCTCCTCTGAACTCCTCAAGCAGGTACTTATGGCTGCCTAATTAAGCAGCTGTGTTCACTCCGGGTTGCACTGCAAACCTGTCCCAGATAGGAATGGAATGAACACCGCACTGACAACCTATTTTATGCGCCCCAGCTAAGAAACCTGGGCGAGATATACACGCCGTCCAGCACACACCCCTTCACTGTCTCACTATATATATATATATATATATATAATGTATGTATTCTATGTGTGTATATCTAGTGTTTACAAGGAAAGAAAGTGTTTATTTTAATTCCGATATTTCTGTCCCATTGACTTGCATTGGTTTCCGGTATCAGAATCAGCGATACCCGATACTTTTTGGGTATCGGTCCAATCCAATCCGATACTTCATGATATCGGGAAGTATCGCTCAACACTATTTATCACATATCCTGATTATTTCTGTTCCGTCATAAAAAATTAAAAACAAACAAATGAAAAATGCAGAACTTGGCAAGAATTTCACAAAAAAAGTTGTTGCCTTGTGACCGACATTAATGGCATACTCCTGGGATATGCCACCAATGATTAATTGCCAACAGTCAGTGGTTGTGAGTCGGTGACTCCTAAAGTAGTCATACCTCTTAGATTGCTTCCGACCCCATCCTCCCAAACATGTATACCCTACTAAATGTAGATGTGTTCTCAGAAGGAAGAGGAGAATAAGCTAATTTGCCATCAACTTTTTTTCTTACAGAAAAATCCCTAAATGAATAAGGCATGTTGAAATCAACATGCTCAAACCTTCTTTTCTTTAATGTCGGATGATAGACCATTCCTCTGTCTATAACCACTTTTACCAATCATGGGATCTAGGAAAATAGATTCTTCTTCACCGGGTTTTCTTTGGAGCCTGCTTGGTTAGCCATTGACAACTATGATTGATGACCATGCTACTGTAAGGAGAGGAACAGGAGCGGTGTTGCCGGTTCGAGGAATGCTCTGGGGCAGGAACTATTGGAGCCGTCATCACTGTTGCAGGGGGATGACTTGTCTGTGTGGGAAAAGCCTGAGCACCTGACAGAAGGGGACATGTGAGATATAAAAGGAGCTGAGCACGGGAAAGGGAGAGACTTGGCAGGAAGGCGACTACAGAGCAGTAAACTACCGCCACTGACGTCAACCCTTTAGAGACTGTCCGACTCACATACTCTTTACCGAGTGTCCCTCCACGACCCAGACCCAGAACTTGCAGGGCAGCAGATGTATGGTCTTCTCCTGAACTTTGTGATTCCGTGCAAGGCCTTGTCATTCCTGCGGCCTGTATGACATTGTGTTCCCAGTGTACCGTGTTCTCCTTGAGGAACCAACAGAAGGATTTGTACCCATGCTCCAACGGATGCAAGATCAATGGACTCACGACCAACGGACCCGGATACTTCGGCACGGTCAGGAGACAGTGCATCTCGTTTCTACGCAGTAGAGCCAAAGACTTTGTCCATGGATTGCGCCGCCATCGGGATCTATTCCAGTCACTCCCCAACCAGAACTCCAATCGATAAGTCTTTACCTTCACTTTTCCCCTTCTTTTTACAGTTATTGGTTAATTCATCCTTTGCTTAATTACCTCCCTGCGTGGAAGTTTTCTTTGAATTCATATTTAACTATTTTCCAAGTAAATTCCTGTTAACCCCCTTCTCTGCCTCCTGCTGTTCATTGCATCCGACGAACCTTTACACTTGCCGTAGTTGGCAGGATGCAGTCTAGCAGCATGGAGTCGGCAGAACAGGAAGCCGGGCCCAGGACCAGTATCTCATTGGGGGCCATATTAAGTAATTTGCCAAAATTCACGGGTCTAACACCACATTGTTTTTAGCTGGACAGAGCGCATGTGGGGTATGTTGAGGATGCATTCAATGACTCCCGCGCTAGAGGCTGAGGTGGCCATTATGGTCCTGGATGGAGAGGCTAGAGACTCCGTGATGCTACGTGTCCCCCCGAGACCGTGACATGTTAACCAAAGTACTTCAAATTTTGGAAGCAACCCACGGGGACCCCACTGACATAGGGGAACTTAGGACTCGCCGATTTAGCTGTATACAAAGGGAGGGGGAGACGGTGATGCAGTATATGAATGCCCTATAAGAGTTACATACCACCATTGTTAGAAACGATGGAGTGAGAATAGGGCAGGCCGATGTTGTCTTACGTGACTTGTTGGAGACTGGGCTACGGGATGTCCTGACCAAGCAGACCTTGAGGGAGCGGGTACGGGTGGACCCCCGCATCACTTTGCCGACACAGGAAGTGAGGCCCACTTGCGTGAACAAGAGCAGAGGGTGACGGTCCCGGTAGGGAAGGTCCAGAGTGGGGAAACAACAGTAAATTCAGTCATTGAACCCCCCCTGGGTCGAAGAGAGGAGGAAAGAGCTGCTAAACGTCCAAGGACAATTGGCTCAAATGAAGGGAAAAGTTGAGACTAGCCCGAATGTAGAGGGGGGCCAAAGTGGTGTATTCTGTAATGACACCAGAGGGTCTCGCCAACTGAGGTCTCTCACCTGCTTCAACTGTGGAGAGATAGGGCATATAGCTCGGGAGTGCCCGTGGCGGGTCGGGCCTCTGCCACGCCGTTCGCTAAACTAGAGGGCTCCAAGCCTGGGGGACGTCGCTTGGAGCCAGAATGGAAAGGAACGAGTGGTGAAAGTCCCACAAACCAGGTGTCCACGTGCCCACTTGTCTGGGCTGAATTTAATGGATGGGTGGTGCATTGTCTGGTGGATATTGGATCTCAAGTGACCACGATGCCCGAAGCCTATTTCCATCGACATTTTCCGGAGACTCTTCGGCCCGAGTGGGGCCCAGTAGTAAAGCTGACAGCAGCAAACCACCTGCCCATCCCGGTCGCAGGGATGGTGTGGATGCAGGTTTCTTTGCGGTCAAGACCTTGGACGGAAAGGTATAGTGTTGACACAGGGCGAAGCCGGCCTCAGTCATACTGTCACCCTGGGGATGAACGTTTTGAAAGAATTCGGGAAACTGCTTTTGGATGAACCTGCCCACTCGTCCCTGAAACAGTGGAGTACGCATACCCCCAGCGACAAGTTTTTCAGCGACTACTTCATGCCGCTCAAGCTCAGGAGTCGTCTAGCCATGGAGAAACGTTGGGAAAAGTGACAGTGCCAAACTCCACTACACTCACCCTACTACCAGGACAAACCGTGCTGACCCTGCCTGTTTGAGTTCACACTCTGCTGGAGGGGGTAGAAGTACAGCTAGATCCCCCTCTAACTGAACCGCTGCCAGCAGGACTGTTGGTGGCACGAACTCTGGCCGTTGTGCGAGATGGAACAGTGCTTATGCGCTGCGTTAATTTGACAGATCAAGAAGTAGTAATGTCACCGATTAGCGACATAGCACGGATAGTAGAAATGCCTGAGGAAGTCGTCCTGCCCCAGGCCGTACAGTTGTCAGTTCAGCAGGAAGACCCTTGGTCAGTGACGGTCACTACTTCTTCAACACCGTAGCCCCAATACATCAACGAGGGGCGACACATCTTAGAGCAGATGCGTGCCAAACTGTCTGAGCTCACGCCTGCTCAGGTACAACAAGTGACGGCAGTGCTGGGGAAATACAGGTCCATTTTTGCAAGTCACAAGGACGATTTTGGCTGTACGACCGCTATTACTCACGAAATACCAACAGGGAACACAGCGCCGATCAGAGAACATTACCGGCAAATTCCCCCCAGTTATACCAGGAAGTTCGAGAGATGCTCGGTCAAATGCTGCAGGCAGATGTCATCAGGGAGAGCCAAAGTCCGTGGACGGCCCCCATCATGCTAGTAAGGAAAAAAGATGGAACATTGAGGTTCTGCATGGACTATTGTAAACTTAACGCCTGCTCTGTGCGAGACTCATACCCTCTGCCTCGGATTGAAGAGTCCCTATCTGCTTTGGGGAAAGCCAAATTCTTCTCGACGTTGGATCTCGCTAGCGGATACTGGCAAGTGCCCATGTCGGAGAAGGACCGGGCGAAGATGACTTTTATTCTACCTATGGGTCTCTTCGAATTCAACAGGATGCCTTTCAGCTTGGCCAACGCCCCCGGACGTTTCAATGACTGATGGAGAGGTGCTTAGGTGACCTAAACTTCGAGGCTATGCTCATATACTTGGATGACATCTAATCTAATCTAATCCTTATAAACAGGGAGGAAATGGTTGAGGAGGTAAGAGTGGCTGGGACCCTAGGAGGTAGTGACCATGATATTTTAGAGTTTTGGATAACAAGAGGAGGAAGACCAGTGAAGACTCAGACGTCAAGGTTAGATTTCAGAAAGGCAGATTTTAAGGGACTCAGAAAGAGAATTGGAAGGATCCAATGGCTGGATATCCTTAAGGACAAAAATGTCCAGGAAGGATGGAAAATCTTGAAAAATGAGATTCTCAAAGCACAATCGTTAACAATTCCAAAAAGAGGGAAGAATGGGAAGCATTTAAGGAAACCAGGATGGATGAACACAGAACTTAAACACATGCTAAAAAGGAAGAAAGAAATGTTTATCAAATGGAAAGAGGGAGGCATATCTAAAGAAGAATATAATGCCGTCTGCAGAACCTGCAGGGCACAAATCAGATTATCTAAAGCTGACAATGAATTAAGGCTTGTAAGTGACGTCAAAAGCAACAAAAAAGGATATTGGGGATACGTCAAAAGTAAAAGAAAAGTCAAAGATGCTATCGGATTTTTACAGGATGAAAATGATGAAATGGTAAGTCAGGATGTTGAGAAGGCTGAACTTTTAAATTCCTATTTTGCATCTGTTTTCTCTCAAAAAGGAAATGTAACATCAACTGATCTTCACTGTCCTATTAAAGGAATAGAAGAATCCAGGATATCTATAAACAGAAAGACAGTGAGGAAACACTTAGCTAACCTAAATGAATTCAAGTCTCCAGGTCCAGATGAATTACACCCCAGAGTACTGAAGGAGATAGCAGAAGAAATTCTTGAACCACTGTCCATAATCTTTGAAAATTCTTGAAGAATAGGAGAAGTCCCAGAAGACTGGAGAAGAGCAGATGTTGTTCCTATCTTCAAAAAGGGGAAGAAGGTGGACCCAGGGAACTACAGGCCGGTGATTCTGACTTCTATACCAGGAAAGATCTTTGAACAAATTATTAAAGAACATGTATGCAAGTACCTGGATAAGAATGAAGTGATTAAACAGAGTCAGCGTGGGTTTGTAACTAATAAGTCATGTCAGACTAACTTAATTTCCTTCTATGACAGAATCACTGACTGGGTGGATCAGGGAAATGCTGTAGATATAGTATATCTTGACTTCAGCAAAGCATTTGACAAAGTATCTCACACAATCCTTATTGAAAAATGACTAAGTATGGAATGGACAAGGCAACTGTTAGGTGGATTCATAACTGGCTTAGTGATCGGACTCAAAGAGTGGTCATAAATGGCTGCACATCCAGTTGGAAGAATGTCTCAAGTGGGGTACCACAAGGCTCTGTTTTGGGCCCTGTATTGTTCAACATCTTTATCAATGATTTAGATGAAGGAATTGAGGGTAAACTGATCAAATTTCCTGATGACACAAAGCTAGGAGGGGTAGCTAATACTAGAGAAGAGAGAGAGGATTCAAAAAGATATAAATAAACTGGAGCAGTGGGCAGCAACTAACAGAATGGATTTTAACAGGGAAAAATGCAAAGTACTACATCTGGGCAATAAAAATGAAAAAAGCATATACAAAATGGGAGGAATAGGGCTAAGTAACAGCACATGTGAAAAAGACTTGGGTATACTAATTGATCACAGACTTAACATGAGTCAACAGTGTGATGCAGCAGCAAAAAAGGCAAATGCAATTCTAGGATGTATCAACAGAAGCATACAGTCTAGATCACGTGAGGTCATTATTGCCCTCTACTCCTTTTTGGTCAGACCTCATCTGAAATACTGTGTCCAGTTTTGGGCACAACATTTTAAAAAAGACATCAACAAACAGGAGCAAGTTCAGAGAAGAGCCACCAGAATGGTGACGGTCTGCAAACCATGTCCTATGAGGAACGGTTGCAGGATTTGGGAATGTTTAGCTTGCAAAAAAGAAGACTGAGAGGAGACTTAATAGCTGTATACAAATATCTCAAGGGCTGTCACATTGTAGAAGGATCATCTTTATTCTCATTTGCACAAGGAAAGACTAGAAGCAATGGGATGAAACTGAATGGGAGGAGACACAGATTAGATATTAGAAAAAACTTTTTGAAAGTTAGGGTGATCAATGAGAGGTGGTGAGTTCTCATTTAATGGAAGTCTTCAAACAGATGCTGGACAGACATCTGTCTGGGATGATTTCGAGAATCCTGCTTTGAGCAGGGAGTTGGACCGGATGGCCCAGTAGGTCCCTTCCAACTCTACCATTCTATGATTCTATGATTCTATGACATCATAGTGTATGCTTCCTCGTTTGAAGATCATCTGCGGAGACTGGAGCAAGTGCTGAGTTGCCTGCAGAAGTACGGACTGAAGGTAAAACCCCTGAAGTGCCACTTGTTCCGGACCCAGATTGAGTATCTAGGTCATGTTGTCTCAGCGGACGGAGTGGAACTGTCCCGGGAGAAGATCAGGGTGATTCAGGACTGGCCAATCCCTGAGTCCATGAAAGACGTTCAGGCGTTCCTGGGATTGACGGAGTACTACCGTCGTTATGTGAAGAACTTTGCCCGTGCGGTGCAGCCCCTGCTAGAGCTTTTGAAAGGGGTACCCCCGAATGCAAAAGGCCGGCCCATTCGCTGGGAAGAAAAACAGGAAAAAGCTTTTCGGGATTTGAAGAAAGCGCTGACTGAAGCCCCGGTGCTGACCTATACGGCCTTTGCTGTACCATTCATTCTCCACACTGACGGAAGCTTACACGGGTTGGGGGCTGTGTTGTCACAGGTGCAGGACGGGAAAGAGAGGGTGATCTCTTACGCTAGTTGGTTCCTTCACGATTCCGAACGCAACCCGGACAATTACAGTTCCTTCAAGCTGGAGTTGAGGGTATTGGTGTGGGCTATGACAGAGCGATTCGCAGAATATCTGTCTGGCTCAGAAGTGTTAGTGCGCACTGATAAAAATCTGTTAGTGCACCTGGAGAACGCTAAGTTAGGGGTCCTCAAACAATGCTGGGTAGCCCGGATGGTGAAATTTCAGTATAAGATTGCCTACAGAAGGGGGCTGAAAACACCCACGCCGATGCCTTATCCCGAGCAAGACATGCAACACCGGGGAAGAACAAGGATGAGATGCTGGAGGATGAGGAAGTTCCCTGATTTTGGAAGACTGCTGGGACAGCGGCAGCTATGCTGGATCAAATTTGGACCACCCCACGTGAAGGAATGTTGGGAAGGTCCAGGGAAGAGTGGGTCCGCTTACAACAGGAGGACGGTGAACTCGCTCTGTTTTGTCAATGGGTAACTGACAACTGTGAAACAGCTGCCCAGACTAGAACAAAGAAGCACCCTTACTCCAGAGGCTCTGAAAATACTCCGACAGTGGGAGCAACTCCAGATGCGAAATGGGTTGTATCGAAATGTCCAGCTACAGAAAGAACTGGGGGCCTCCTGGCAGGTGGTGATCCCAGAAATGGTATTATCTAAAATCGCAGCTGAGGCTCACAAAAAAGGAGCCCACTTCGGTGCTGAGAAAACATTTCAATGGCTACAGCGTTTCATCGATCATCCTTGTTAAGAACAGCGGTTTAATAGGCCTGTAAACTCTGCTGGGCTTGTGAATTGGCCAAATCTCCAGAACAACGTGCTCCAACACAGACCATTGTGACGTCGGCACCCCTGGAACAGCTGTCCATCAACTACTTGACCATCGGACCGGCGCACCAGGGATATGACCACTGTCTAGTGATGATAGATAATTTCTCGAAGTTTGCTGTAGTTTCACCCACTCGAGATCAAACGGCTGCTCATGCCATCTGCAAAAACTTTATTCAGGTCTATGAGTGCCCGCAATGGATCCACTCTGATCAGGGAGCCTGTTTCTTGGGAAGAGTCATGGATGAGCTACAACAGATATATCAGTTTGACCGTTCTCACACCATGCCATACCATCCACAAGGAAATGGGGCCTGTGAACGATTTAATCGTACCGTCATACAGATGCTGAGAACCTTGGAGGAATACGTGTCGGAGCTGGTATGGATCTATAATAATCGGGTGCACCAGACCACCGGGTTCACGCCCTACTCTGTGTTGTTCGGTCGAGACGGGAAAGAAGTCACAGAGATGGAAATGGACCCAGGGGAGGACTACCCATGGACGGGGGTGTGTATCTGGGATCGAGAACATCATCATCATCTGCAGACTCTACATCATATGGTGAAGACTCGACTTAGGAAGTTGGAGCATACTGAGAGACTTCCCTGTGAAGGACAGATCTTTTGGTTGGGAACCGAGTGTTGGTAAGGGAAAAACGTCCAAGGGACAAGCTGGAGAATCGGTGGGAGAATCGGCCATACTGAGTGAAGCATCGGGTAGGTGGAAAAGGATCCGTATATGAGATTCAACCCGAAGGACGCTCCCACGCGAATAGTACACTGAAGTATGCTGCTGCCATGCCTCTCCGAGGACCTTTATCGGAAGAATAAACGCCTGAGGTTCCAGAGGTGGACGATCCCACAGTAGAGGAAAATGAAGAGGAAGAAGGTCCTGAACCACAGCTTGAGAACGTGTCCAAGAACCAGAGCCCTGGAACCTCAGAAGGAAATGTTACGGCGGGCACGGATCTGACTTCTCCAACATCAGGGCAGCCTGGTACAACCCACTCGATGATTCCATTGCTCCTTCCAATCTACGACGCTCTGAACGAACAACGGCTGGACAGTCCCCCAACCAATACAACCAGGATCAATTTATCTTGCAGCAGGTTGCTGAGAGTGACCCACACAAACATGATGTAACCCAGGATGCCTCGCCCGTGGAATGGCGAGTGAAAGGAAAGGGGGAGTGTAAGGAGAGGAACAGAAGCGGTGCTGCCGGTTCGAGGAATGCTCTGGGGACGGAACTATCGGGGCCATCATCACTGTTGCAGGGGGATTCACGTACCCTTTACTGAGTGTCCCTCGCAACCCAGACCCAGAACGTGAAGGGCAGCAGACGTACCGTCTTCTCCTGAACTTTGTGATTCTGTGCGAGGCCTTGTCATTCCTGCGGCCTGTACGGCATTGTGTTCCCAATGAACCGCGTTCTCCTTGAGGAACCAACAGAAGGATTTGTACCCATGCTCCAACGGACCCAAGATCAACGGACCCAAGATCAACGGACTCAGGACCAACGGACCTGGATACTTCGGCACGGTCAGGAGACAGTGCATCTCGTTTCTACACAGCAGAGCCAGAGACTTTGTCCATGGATTGCGACACTGTCGGGATCTGTTCCAGTCACTCCCAAACCAGAACTCCAATCGATAAGTCCTTACCTTCACTTTTCCCCTTCTTTTTACAGTTATTGGTTAATTCATCATTTGCTTAATCACCTCCCTGCATGGAGGTTTCCTTTGAATTCGTATTTAACTATTTTCCAAGTAAATTCCTGTTAACCCACTTCTCTGCCTCCTGCTGTTCACTGCATCTGACGAACCTTTACACTACTTCTATACAAAGCCAAGCAGCCGTCACAGTCATCAAATTAATGAATAAAGTTTGTAATTCTTATCCACTTTTGAGGCATTTATATACTATACATTCATTGGACATTACTCCACTATAAGCAATGTAACTATTGCATACAGAAGAGTGTACATTCCACTGTGTTCGTTTTACATTGTTGAGTCATTGAATGCAGTTGTGATCTGTTTAAGACAAAGATAAGTACAGTTTGTTCTCTTTTGTATTTGCTGTTGAGGTTTCCTAAAAATGTAACTAAAGGGTATGCCACACTAAACAAGGTTGCTAACGAGATCGCTAAAAAACGTCACTATTTAGCGATTTCGTTAGTGACGCTGTTGTGTGTGGCATGTAGCAACGACGTGGCCCCTGCTGTGATCTCGCTGATCGTTCACTAGAGTTCTGGACCGTATTTAGATCGTTGGCGTCACGCTGGTGACGCTATATCGCTGTGTCTGGCACCTTTTGTGAGCGATGTGCGCTGTTTTTTACATCGCAATGACCGTTAAAGTCGTTAATGAGATCGCTAACCGCTTATGAGTCGTTAACGAGATCGCTAAGTGTGGCAGCTACTAGCGACATTAAAACGATCACAAAAACGATCGCATTAGTATGCGTCGTTATTGTGATCGTTAGCGGGAGCGTTTAGTGTGGCAGTACCTTAAGGTGTAGGAACTTACACGGACAAAGAAGTTTTTGATCACGTAATCTCGGATTTGTCCCTGAAAGGCAAGGTCACCAGACAGAAACTAGCTGAGTTTGGACATGTATTTAGGAAAAATTCACTGGCAAAGGAGATTCTACTAAGAATGGTTAATAGTAAAAGGAGATAGGAGAGATCAAAAGCCCGATAGCTACAAAACATCAAGAATGTCACAGGAATGTACATAAAGCAATTGAAAAAGCCATGGAAAACAGAAGCATGGTGAGATCTGGCCTACAAAGGATCAAATGATCAGACCTGACTGCATGGGTAGAACCGAGTGAAATACATATAATATAACTGGAATTAGTCCTGCATCTCTGTAATCATCACAAAACCAGAATCAGGCACATGTTGAATTTTGATGTTCAAACCTCTCTAACTGCAGAACCTAAGCAGCTACAAGAGGGAATCGGCAGTAGCTTATTTTACTCTCTCAATTAATATAAACATGTGCTCAGGCTCAGGCTGAGCTGTTGAGAGGAGAACAACATCTTTTAAATATATATAGTTACTATTAACTGTAGATAAATATTCTATAATATAGTACATACATAGAACTATTTTTCATATGTACACTGACCTTCTTTGCAGATATCAACAAGCAGTTCTTCTTCCTTAAACTTCAGTGTTTCAAAAGACTCCACATAATGTACTTGTCCCGTAGGCCCACTTATTTCTTCTAGTTGGGTTTTATTTGACTTAAATATGCCTACAGAGATAATGCTCACACTACTGTTCCTCAAAGACTCAGACTGAAGTTTAACATCATCTTCTGCTTTTCCATCTGTTATGAGTATAAGGAGCTTTTTCACCTTAGGTCTAGCACCTTTGTTTTCTGTGAAGTACTGGGACACAAATTCTAAGGCTTTCCCAGTGTGTGTACCCTGATCCATGTATGCCATTTTCTCGATTGATTCCCAGATAATAGTTTTGGTTCCACTCTTACTTAGCTCAAGCACTTCCTCGTTGACATCACTGAATTGGACAATACCAAATTGAACGGCATCTGGACCAACCTCTGTTTTCTTAACCAAGCCTTTCATAAAGTCCTTCATTTTAATAAAGTTATCTCTGCCTATGCTTCCAGAACTGTCAACTAGGAACATTACATCAGCCTGCACTTTTTGGCAAACTATAAAGACAAAAATAAAATAAGTTTTAATAGTTTTAGATTAGTATTTAATATTCATTCTTAGTTATTTTTCATTATAGTGCCTATTTTACCTTCAGTAGAACAGATTTCATTGGCTATCTGATCTTTTATGTCCTTCAAAGAATCAAAATTGTTTACAAAATAGACCCTTTTGGGATCTCCAGCGATTTCCAGTAGATTTCCAGTCTTGGCTTCTTTAACTCCAATTGCATACACATGTACTTTGTTTTGCCTGAGAATGATGGAAGCCTCCTTAACGCTATCTTCAGAGTCTCCACCTGTAAGAACAATAAAATACACAGGCACATTTCCTGCCTGTCATTGGTGGGATCTAATATTATTTTACTAGTGGAATTCATTGCTTCTCCTGTGTTGGTTCTTCCACCTATTTGACTGATCTTCTGTATCTCCAGTTTCAATTGGATTTTATTGTAATTATTGCCAATGTCAATCTCCAGTTGACTGTTATTAGCATATTGCATAGCCGCAATGCGGACCTTCTGAGGGCCAATTTCAAACATATCTATTAGCTCCACCAGAAATGCCTTCATGACTTTAAATTCCAAGGGATCAATTTTCGAAGAGCTATCCATGAGCAAATAAATATCAGCTACATCTGTCTTCTGACATCCTGCAAAGAAATAATACTGCATTGAACAAATATATCCACTTACAGTCAATTTTCAATATTCAAATTAGGTAATTAGATTGAAATACATAAAAGTGACAGATAGGTGGTCACTTCAGTGCTTTGCGTTTCTCTCAAGACGGAAAATAAATCTCTTATTTTTTTTATCTGGAAAGGCATCAGTTTTGATTTTTATGTTTTGTTTGTTAGGGTTTGAGAAGAACAACTTCCCCCTGTAATGTATATGACATACCTATGTTTTACATGGTTACTCATTAAAAAAGTTGAATGGACACATGTAATACAATGTTGTCATCTGTGGCCACCCTTAATGAGATTTTCCTATGAGCAAAGTTAATTTAAATCAACATTTTAAATCAATAGATCTTTGAATAATAATAATTTCCACAATTGGATGTGTTTTGCAAAAATGTTCCTGTGCTGAGATAATCTTATAAATGTCTGCACCTGCAGACATATGTACCCCTGCAGTGTACTGCGTAATGGCTGTGTGTGACTGTGCATGGTCTGATCATGCTACAGCTCTTGGGCAGGGGAGGATGCAAACCAGAGTATACAGACAGGACAGTAGGGGATCAAATGATTCTTTGAGGTAAAACATTGCTTAAAAACAGGCAGGGAAATGTTTTACCTCACAGAAAGAATCAGCTGTGATCCCATGTTGTCCTGTCTGTTTACTCTTTCCTCCCCTGCCCAGGAGATGTAGTATGATCAGACCATGTTCCTGCACAGTCACACACAGCCATTACACAGTACATAACAGGGGCACATTTACAAGATTATATCAGCACAGGAACAATTTTGGAACTTATTATTATTCAAAGATCTATTAATTAAAATGTACTTTGTTCATGGGAAAACCTCTTCAACTCCATTTCCTGTGATTGTGGAAATCTGTTGATGACCGAAGTGACTTTATGTCGCATTGGGAAAAGCCTTTTAAAACTACTACTACAGATTTACCAATAGGCACATTGGGTCTAGATAGTCATGGAAAAAGGGAATCTACTAAATGAAAAATGCAGAAGGTGATAAATATTTTCAGTTGGTGTCTAAATATAAAAGCCATCCAGAACTTAGTTGTTTTCACACATCTGTCATTCAAACAGAGAGCACGAACGCTACACAAATGGCATCAGTGTGCTGACTTTTTTCGAAAACCTATTTATGAGAATAGGTAAATCTAACCTGCAAATCAGACCAAATTAGGACGTGTCTGTTTTGTTTTTACAGATCATCATACAAAAAAGAATAGCACGGGTGCGATAAATACAGATATATGAATACGGTAAGACCTACAGTACTTGACTGGTGAAGCCTGAAGCCCTAGGTAACCATTGCTACAGGTTTTTGGAACTTGAATCCAACATTGACTACTACTACTTTCTCTAAGCAAAGATGCTTGCCTATTAAAAATTATAGCAGTCATTTTTTATCATTTTTCTCTCATTGCACACAATTGGAATAATCTTACCTTGTTTTATTTCATGGCTTCGCCTTGGTGTGTAAATAACATCTCTTTCAATAGCGTTCACAATCTTCTTCTGTAAAATGTCGACTTTTTTTGAAAGGTCAGAAAATGTGTTTGCCTTGATTTGATAATTGTGCAATGGATGTGATGAAATTTGGTTCATTTGTGTTTCATCAGCTCGAGAAATGCCCACTGTAAAAATTCTGACATTTTCTCTTCTCAGTAAATATGCAGCTTCAATCACACTGTCTGCAGAGGGCTTATGAGTGATCAGGACTGTTAGTTGCTGTATTCCTTGCTTCTTTCTGCTTGCCACAGCATCACCAAACACTTCAGTTTTTGTATAATTGATTGCACCTCCAATATTTACAATCTTTTCATTTGAAAGTTGAATGTCTCCTATATGTTTCTCCACAATAGTCTTGTTGACTCCGGTATTGAGAGATACAATGACCTCTGCTTTACTACTGAATGCCACCAGGCCCACATGGGTGCAGTACTCACTTATTTTCAGATTGGAGAAGACATTAAGTAAGAAATCTTTCAAGTCTTTGTGTTCTGGCAATGTATGTTGAGAAGTATCCACCATTAACACCAGATCTGCCGCTATGCCTGTGTCACACACTGAAAAGTGACAGCAAAAAAACTATTCAACATAAACATGCAATTTTAAGACATTTTAAAACACATTTTTATAAAAATATAGACTTAACTAAAAAGATATACTTAAAATATACCTGGTTTGTGATGACTTTTCAGAATCAGCTGTTATGTACAGTATGTTCATGAGCAAAAGCACTACTTCAGGCAATTTGCATAACGTAGAATTGATATCTAATTTTCCTTTCTGCATGTTCCATCCCTAGTTGTAAGTTGTCTCTGTGCTAGTGGATGGAGATCAGGTGGGTGCAGACTAGCTGCTATGGTGTATTTAAGGCCTCTTTCACACTTCAGTCGTGCGACGTCAGTCAAAATCCGCCAAAGTGTGAAAAAAACGGATCCGCCATTTTTTTGGGCGGATCCGCTTTTTTCCCATTGATTTGCATTACTGACGGATTTTGTCCGTTTGATCCATTTTTTGACGGATCGTCATAAATTTGGCGTCCGCCTTTTTTGAAAACATCCAATGCAACTTTTTTGTGTGCGTCAAAATGGCGGACTATGACGGATCTGCCGCGTCCGCCGTTTTGTATAATGGACGCCTATGGATGGCGGATACGCTGCCATCCGTTTTTGATGGAATCCGCCAGCGGATCCGTTGCTTCCATAGAAAATGCTGAGAATACTGTCCGGGGTCTCTCTCTCTCTCTCCTCCATACCAGACATGTGTACCATGCATTTTCCGGGTTGAAAAGTTCATGACGGAACCGTCTGAAAACGGATCCGTTTGCATCCGTTTTTCTACTTTTCTGGCGGATCCGCTTTTTTCACACTTTGGCGGACTTTAACTGACGCCAAACGACTGAAGTGTGAAAAAGGCCTAATACATGGACAACAGATCCTTATCAACAGATCCTGCCTCCTATCTTTCTGTAACACACCCTCATGAGCTATGGCAGTTTGGAGCACATTTCACAGCAGTACTAAGTAGGGTAGCTGTGATTCCAGTTTTGGGATGACATAGAAAAAATGTAAGAAAGCAACAGCACCATCTCCAAGTGTACGTCTCTTACCTGCTCTTTTTTTCTTACAAACTTTCAAGCTCCATTAACCCAATCACCCTACAAAGATCTCTATGGGCGGCATGTTATCTAAATTGTTGATGAGCTGAAAGTCTACCTCTTTATTTAATTCATTTTGCCAGTACTTCATAGTAACTGATGTTTTAGGGTTTGTCCCATTTTGTCATCTCAAATTTTTACAAGCATTTTGAAACTTTACCCAACCATAAAATTAGACTAATTCGTTAAAGAGAATCTGTCACCAGGTATTGGATGCCCCATCTGAGAGCGGTTAAAGGGGTATTCTCATGTTATGAAAACTGATATAGTTAGTTAGAAAGCAGGAAAATAGCCAAGTTTGCAATTGACTTTTTCTATGTGCTGTCATTCTCCTGCAGAGTAAGCTTTTATCTTACATAGTGTATGTAGCTTTTTGCCAATGAGATCAACCATCAGAGCCTGGGTGAGTATGCATAGTAATTATATTTCTGGCTGTATAGAGAAACATTCTGATCTCAGTGATGTATCACTTATTGGGCTGCTGCAGTAGTTTTGATAAAATCATTATTATATGAGCTAAAGATTAGAGGACTTGTAAACCATGCTCAGGTAACTAACTAGTACAGTATTTTTGGAGGTGACAGGTTCCCTTTAAGAGATGCATTTTTATATAACATGTACTGATGCATGATGTTGCAAAAATGAAAAATATCTTTAATTTTTTGGGGAAAAAACAAACAAACAGACAAAAAATCTATCATGTTCTGTAAAAAATAAGTCCTCATACAGTGCTTTCCATTACTATTAAAAAAATGTCCAGTTGCTGCACATATTTTATTCCCATCACTGCCCTGAGTATCGTGTTGTTTTTTTTTAAATTTGTTGTATGTTTCTACAGATAAACAACTGAGAACCAAGAGTCAAAATGCTAAATAAAAAACTAATTTTATTGAAACAAATTATAGAAATCTCAAACAAGAAGAAAACAGAAATATAAACATAATCCAACCGTATGCGGTCATAATAGAAAACCAGAATACCAAACTGAAAAAACAAAGGTGTCCTGTTAACACCTGCACCACATGAATAGTAGCAAGAGCTGAGCCATAAATATATAAATCAGAGTTTCTCCGGGCCAATAACTGAGTAGTACAAAGTCACATTTTTTTTTTTTCTCTTTCTTTTCTGTGTGCCTAATGATGAAGCTGTTGCTTCATGAGTTGTAATCTCAGCGCTGAGCTGTCCCTCTGAGTGCCAGCAATATACTTACTTATCTGGATTTCTATTTAAAACCGCCTTGTGCAGTTTTTCCTTATTTCAATAGCACTTGGGTCCAACTCAGCGCTGCGTATCACGATGTATACAACTGTGACTTTGTACTACTCAGTTATTGGCCCGGAGAAACTCTGATTTATATATTTATGGCTCAGCTCTTGCTACTATTCATGTGGTGCAGGTGTTAACAGGACACCTTTGTTTTTTCAGTTTGGTATTCTGGTTTTCTATTATGACCGCATACTATTCCTCATTCATGTACTAAATCTGCTCCCAGTAACGTTTCCACACGGTTGGATTATGTTTATATTTCTGTTTTCTTCTTGTTTGAGATTTCTATAATTTGTTTCAATAAAATTAGTTTTTTATTTAGCATTTTGACTCTTGGTTCTCAGTTGTTTATATGTTAAGATGAGTCGCAGCTATGTTGCTATTTAGTGTAATTTGATAGTGGATTTCCACTCCCATTCACTCAACTAATATGTTTTGGAGGTACCTTTTGTTATGTTTCTACAGATACTGACTTTTTTTATTTAGTTAATTTTTATGCTCTTTACGTAGGGGGTGTTGCTCACAGGATTCTCAAGTACCGAGTCTGTCAGCAGCTCTGCATTATTACCCTGCAAGCAACATACCATTGGTAAGGATGATAAATAAAAATATTCATATCTCTGCGAACATGTGTCAGATTTGAAGAAGAAAAAAACAAACAACATAAACTCAGAATACTCAGAGGAGCAGTGGGAATAAAATAGGAGCAAAACTGATCACTTTTCATCTGGTGACTATCCTTCTTTAATAATCCCCCATGCAAGGAATTACACACTAATTTGCTGTTATGGAACCTTACCTTCAGTAGCATTAGTAGTAGTTTGGGATGGAGATATAGTAGATGGTAGAGTTCCTAAAAAAAATACATTGATTAAAAAAGAAAAACACTATAAAGACTAAGGCTAGTTTCACCTTTGCGGATGGAGGTGCTGCGGAGGGCTGCGTACTTCCTCCGTGAAGCTCCGCCCACCACCGCACCTCCTCCGGTCAGCTTCGCCTATGTCTGCAAGCGGCCTGCATGCGGCCTGCGCACCTATCTTTAACATTAGGCATGCAGGCCGTGCGGATGCATGTGGATGCTACCGCATGCGTCGTTTTGACGGTGCGGCGACCTGTGCCGAACGCAACATGCTGCATTTTGTTGCGGTCGCCGCACCGTCAAGACGATGCATGCAGTGGCATCCGCATGCATCCGCACGGCCTGCGTAACTAATGTTAAAGATAGGTACGCAGGCTGCATGCAGGCCGCTTGCAGACATAGGCAGAGCTGAACAGTGGAGGTACGGTGGTGGGCGGAGCTTCACGGAGGAAGTATGCAGCCCTTCGCAGCACCTCCTTCCGTAAATGTAAAACCAGCCTAAACATACTCCATTTTAGACAAAACAAATCAAGGAACTATAAACTATCTCACGAGAAAAGCCGAGGAAAAGTTTTAATGTTTAAGTTCCCGATTTATTAGATGAGTTGTTTAATACACCAGACATAAAGAGAACCTGTCATGTTAAAAACTATATTAACTTGCAGATCTGGTATTTATCTGTAGGTTAGTAGCGTTTTGAACTTGCCGGTGCCTGTATCAAGAGCCCCACTGCTGGGTGGAAATAAATGTTATTCCTCCTGGCAGCCTCAGGCTATCAGTCATAGAGGTGGGCCGGTGAAGCTTCAGTCACTCTCATTTAGGATCACCTTTATCCGGTACACTACACTGAGCACTTACATTGGGGTTTCCATCTAAATCTCTGAGTGACATGACAGATGAAACCTCCAAGAGAATCATTCACTATAATGAGGCAGCAGAGTTAGTCTGGACACTGGCCTCTGTTCAGCATTGTCCTCCTTTTCAGTGGTGCACAAAACTGTGGTCGACCGCACTTTTATGCTCGCCTAAAAAGATGGACACCGCCGGATCACAGGTTCTATGGCAGCCACAGTGCCTCCATCTGAATCATTATAGGGAATCTTCTGCTGTTGGTTCCATGTGAATCATGTATTTCAGAGATTTACACGAAAAACCCAGTGTAAGCTCTCAGTGCAGAGCACAGGATAAATGTGAGCCAAGCCTTACTGCGATCTTTGGGAGGCAGAATGAAAAAAAATCAACAGCATGTGAAGAATTGGTTTTATGAATTTTTAGCGCTGTTCCTCATGCGGTATACGGGATTAGGTGACTTTATTCTTCAGTTCGGTGCGAATACAGTGATACCAGATTTATATCGAGTTTCTATGTTTGACTGCTGTCACACACTAAAGGACACTTTCTATTGCAAAAACTAGTTGGACTAGTTGACGTTTTTATTGGTACCATTTTCGGGCACATGACATTTTTTGATTGCTTTCTATTCTGATTTTTGGAGCTAAAATGAGTAAAAACCATCAATTCAGGAATTGTTTTTTGTTTTTTATACTATTCTGCGTGTGGTAAAATTGATAAGGCAGCTTTATTTTTCGGGTCAGTACGATTACAGTGATACCCCATTTATATCTTTTTTATATTTTGGCGCTTTTACACAATAAAAACTATTTTATAGAAAAAATATTTATTTTTGCATCGCTTTATTCTGAGTGCTATAACTTTTTTATTTTTCCGCTAACATAGCTTTATCGTGGCTTGATTATTGCGGGATGAGATGACGTTTTCAGGGGTATAATTTTTATTTACATTCGTCTTTTTAATCATGTTGTATTGCACCTTTTGTTCGGCTGTATGATAATGAAGCATAGGTTTTTTGCCAGTTTTTTTATGGTGTTCACTGAAGGGGTTAACTAGTAGGACAATTTTATAGGTCGAGCTGTCCAAGACACAGCACTACCAAATACGTGTACTGCAAGACAAAGAGCTGACACTTGCAACTGATCACAGCAGCGCTCAGCAAGAGCCCCCGCGATCGCAAGGGGGGGTTAGGAAAAGGGTAAGAGTTAAGAGGAATATGTCTCTTAATGAATCAGGAGCGTCTTACAAGTAGCATGCACCTCCATATGCCTGCCCACAAATTTTACTCCAGTTAGGGACTGGAATTAGATTTTTAGGCTGTGGTTCCACGGTCCGGAACCACAGCGCTTTGGACGGAGCGGAAATTCCGCTCCGCCCAAAGCCCCGCCCCTTTTCTGACGCGCGCTCTTTCCGGATATGTTCCGGACACCTCCGGAACACATACGGAAAGAACGCAGGGCTACATAGCCCTGTGTTAAATTCTCGTTGTGGCGACGCAGCGTCGCCGCAATACGCTAGGACATGCTGCGGTCTGAAAAGACGCGCCGCATGTCCGGAAACGCAGATCTTCCGCCTGTGTGTTGTTACGCATAGTGGAGACGGGATTTCTTGAAATCCCCTCCACTATGCTGTAACATCTGGACGCTGCGTATTTGGCGCTGCGCCAACGCACAGCGCCAAGCACGCAGCATTTCCTGAATGAATCCTGATCGTGGAAACTCACCCTTAGAGATATTTCATGTAACACACTGCTTCTGATTGTGGATGGGAACTGCAGGGAAAATTAAATTATGATTGCATGCTTGCTCCCATATTTTAATGTTTTAATTCTTCTTTTTTCTTAAGGGGGTGTTCCCATCTTGTACATTTACAGCATATTCACAGGATATTCCATGAATGTACAAAAGATTTATGTCCCATTAGAACGAGGCTCTGTCGTGTCCTGCACCTCTGCATTGACAACAATGTTATGGGGCCCAATTCTACTATACATTTATGGCATATCCTTTAGAAAAGCCATAAATCAATAAGATGGGAATATGCCTTAAAGGGATAGATTGTGATACCTATTTTATTCCAAGGTATTTTCATTACATAACAAGAAATAATTTACATTTTAAGCTTAGTTCCCAGGAGTTTATATGAATAGGCTTACCAGTATGTTGAGTAGATGACAGATCCACCCAGATAGCCACCACAACAAAACCAAACACAAATTTCATTTTTAGAGCAGCGCAAACCAGTTATTGAAGGATTCTAAAGATAAAAAAAATCAAAAAATTGTGATCAAAATCTGCATAATTAATACTTGTACATAATTGTTTGTTAGAACGTTTGCTTTCAATAGTATAGATATCAATCACAGGCCACTTGTTTATATAGAAGGCTTTATAGATGAGATACCATAACATTTATCTTCTCTAGAGTCACCAATGAAGACAAACAGCATGAAAATAAACCCCACTTCCCATGTTCAACTCTTTATACTAACATTTTAACATTTTAGCAAGAATAAGCAATACATGTAATCAGTGGTATAACTTGAAAAAAAATGGGCACAGTGCAGAATATCCAACAGGGCCCCAACAATCAAGGGTCTTTACTATTAAAAGTCTTTCATATGAGCCAATAGATTCTTTTGGGCCCCCTAGGCTCCAGGGCCTGATCGCAACCCCTGCTGTTGTGAATACGTTGGAGGCGACTTTGGAGCTGGGGCTCCCTCCTGTGGTTGCTGAGGGTAATGAACCAATTGCTGAATGGCTTTCAGCTGGGTCCGATTGGTCTGATATAAATGACCTGAACTCCCATCAGCCTTTCCGGTAATCAATTGTTCTTCCAGGTCTTGGTTGGAGCTCAGCTTGCATTCCTGCTTTCATTCAGATAAGTGATTTGCTGTTTTTTTTTTCCTTTTTACTATTTTTCCCTTCTATTGAGTACCATATAATTTTCAGTTTGGCCAGTAATACTGTTATGTTTCGGTAGCTGAGGAGAAATAGCAAAAATAGCCGAAGTAGCAATACACCAGAGAGGCTGGAAACTACTGGGTTGTAGAACCCTAAACTAACCGCAACACTAGAAGTAGCCGTGGAGCGTACCTACGGTGATCCTAGACGCCTCGTCACAGCCGGAGAGATAGCTACACCTAAAGACAGAAAGATGAAAGCTAACTGCCCCGTAGCAGAACCCCCAAAGAGATAGGAAGCCCCCAAACATGTAATGGCGGTTAGACAAGAAGAAATTACGAACACAGGCAGAAAATAGAATGAGCAAACGCTGGGGCCCAATTCTGTCTAGATAGAAAAGTATAGAAAAGAATTCTGACTGCAACCCAAAAAACCCTGACAAAAATACCAACACTTCTGATTAACAAAAAACCTGAGATCACACGATCTCTACCACCTAAATCAGATCCCTGGTGTAACACACAGCAAATCAGCAAATAAAAAGTGACACAGGAACAGAGCAAAAGTGCAAACAGAAACTGAGCACAAATGCAGAGCCAGGCCCCAAAAGGGGACCAGGCAGAAGTCCACTGCAAGGCAGCAAACCAGCAAGGAAAATCCAACCAGAGAAAAAAAAACAGTAAATCACTTATCTGAATGAAAGCAGGAATGCAAGCTGAGCTCCAACCAAGACCTGGAAGAACAATTGATTACCGGCAAGGCTGATGGGAGTTCAGATCACTTATATCAAACCAATTGGACCCAGCTGAAAGCCATTCAGCAATTGGTTCATTACCCTCAGCAACCACAGGAGGGAGCCCCAGCTCCGAAGTCGCCTCCTACGTGTTCACAACACCCTGCACTTCTATAGTTATATCCTTATATGTGATCTTCCCTTTCCTTTGTCTCTTTTCACACCTGCAGCCACTATTATATCCAGTTCAATATGAAAAATTTTGTGAAAGGTCCTCTTTAAGGCATAGGTTTGACATAAATGTGACCCTGTAAATACACAACCTTTGAATCTGAATTTATAGACAGTATCTAAATTAATTCTCCCATTTATGCATAATTAAATTCTACATTGATGTCATGGGTGTGTCACGTTCTGATGTGACTCCTGGAGGATCTGGGATCAGAAGGTCACAAAATTTTAATAGATCACAGGTCCTCTTTAGGATCTGTTTGTCATTTACCTTGAATTGGAGTGGATTTACTTTCATTCAGTACTGCAAGGGTTAAGAACCCTTTCTCTTCTGGCTGTGAACTTGGAGCTTGAGTACTCAGCTGCAGCACGTTGTGACCACTCCCATTCCACTATATAAATGGCTCGCCGACAGGGAAGGGATACTCGGTAACAGGCCGGTGTATTGAAGGGATGTGTCACAGTGGCAGTGACCCGGTCCGTGGCCCTGGGCATCCAATAAAAGGGGAATATTTACAGGGGATGTTAGAGTTTGTAGCAAGGTATTCGTGACACCACTTGTGGTATCTAGTCAGAGATGACCAGCGCTGCAGTGCAGATCCTCTGAGACTGATGGTGTGATGCAGCAGAGTTGGAATAGCTTCCCACAAGTGATGCTGGTGGTCTCAGGGCAGGTAGATGTTGTACTATTAGAGTAATGGTACAGAGATATGTAGCTGAGTGTAGTAGGTGATGCAGGAAGAAACTGAGAAACAGTCAGCGAGTTGCAGTTTCCAAAGCTTTACTTACAGTTTTGCAGGCAAAGTATCCAGGGCATTGAGTACAGATAGTGTTGGAGTAGGTCAGCCTGAAAGCAGTTTAGGATCCCCTTATTACAGGTGGGATGTGAGGTCTCCTTTCTAGCGCTGTTCTCTGAGGCACTGGCTGCTATAAACTCCGTCTAAGTTCCACTCTCTGTCTCTTGTCTAGGTGAAAACTTCACTCTCATAACAGGCAGCTGTAACCTGTTTCAGGAAACACTCTCTATGGAGTTTCCGGCTCACATGTGCTGCTGCAGTGTAGAAGAGTCTTAATTGGGACAGAGAACCTGCTGTCCTCTACCCTCTGGATTCTGCTGCTGTGACTTTACTTCACCCTCTCAGCCTCGTACTCCGGGGGTCCGACTTCTGGCACTCAGACCTGGGGATGAGCTCCCTATAGCCCTCTTTTTCCCCAGCTTGTCTCTACACGTCTGTTCTCTCTCGTCCCTCCAGCCAGACTCCTAACTCCTCCCCAGCCAGAATATTCCAGAGAAGCTCTCCTGAAAATCAGGTGTTAGAGCTCCTCCTTCTTTTCTGAAGTAAGAAAGGTGTTGTATGCTGTGTTACCTGTTAGGGGATCCTTCCTTGCTTTCAGGCATGACATCACTTCCCCCTAGAGGGAGGCAAGGTCACTGTGGCAACCAAACTCCTGGGGTGCCACATAAACCCACTGTTAGTTTTAATCCTTGACGGTTATAGTTCTTCTATACTGACCTCTTTGAAGGAGCCTGTCTCTGGATAAGCTAAGGTGTTCGTTCTGTTGCAGCAGTGAAGTTTCCTGTTTGAGAAACTGATGAGTACTATTTGTTGTGTTTTTTCCCACTGTTTGTCTTACCTTTTTTGTGTTGCCTTTTTGTGTAGTGGGACTACTGTCCCACTGGCCTACGCACTAGACAGGGTAAGTTCAGGGCCAGAGAGGGCTTAGGCATGTGATTGCTTCCGGGGAAAAGGATCGCCTAAGGACGATAGGGAGTACAGTGATGAGATGCAGATTTATGTTAGGAGGGACCCCTCTCCCTTCTTCAAGTCACCACGGATTCCTTGTACATCTTCCCTGGTGTTCCCTAGTATGTCGCCACATGCTGGGTGTCATCCCGTCCCCAGCGTGACAATTGATTTGCAAACTTAGGTTTGAAAGGCATTACCACTCTTTAACAGTATTTTGTTAGCAAAACCAAAGAAATCAGCTGGACAATAAGCTGGTAAAGTGTAATTCACACACAAAAAACAAGAAAACCAAAATAAAAAACAAAGTGAGCATATGACCTACAGCAAGTAAATAAGTAAATAGTAATACTAATACATGTAAATAACATAAGGTACTTAGTTAACACTATTTTGATCAAAAAAGCAAAAAAGCCATCCCTCGACAAGGTGTACCCATCGGTATGGTCCTATACTTTCTCTGGTATTAAAACCTTCCCTAGTATAAAAACCCTTAGCTTGTGTGAAATTACCTCAATGTGAATAAGAGCAAGATTGGATCCCAAACCAACTAAGTCACCAATCCATGGCAAGCTATGTAGATAAATTGCTTATCTCAAAAAGAGGGGCAATATCACTATTTGTACAAAGTACAAGACATTACAGCAAAATCAAAGAAATGAGCTGAATTAGAAGCTTAGAAGTTTATATATATATATATATTGTAAGCTTTCCGGGGGGTTTAGCTCTAGGATCGCTGTCTGGGTAGACAGAATGGCACGGAAACAGTTCATTCAGACAGCAGTTTGGGTGAAAACTGGCCGCAACCAGTTTTATTAAAGTCCACAGCACACAGATAAAAACAAATCATAAACAGAAAACCTGGGCTTGTCTAGCCACTAAATTACACTTAGATAGATGGCCCTCTCTATCCGGGACCCAGACTCTACCAGTCTGTGCCCAAAACAACACATATCACATATGTTACCAGTATGGAGTTTCACAGACACTCCTCTTTATGTCCGAAGGCAACTCCAATATCCAGACTTGAGAGAGGTCACCTCCTATTCAGTCGCTATTCGCACGGATTCTCACTGCGACTACTCGTGTGTCCGGGGTACTTCCTGCACCCAGACTGAGATAGCTCACACTCTTAGAGACTGCTTCCTTGTGCCAGGACACCTCCCTGTGTCCGGGCTAAAGACAGCTCCCACACTCTTGGAGACACCTTCTGTGCCTGGACCCCTTGTCCAGACTGAATGAGCTCCCTGACTGTGCTCACAAGCACCTACTTCTGGCTTCCTAATCAACACCTGAGTGGATTCAGGTCTGAGCTGCAAGCGTGTACTGAATGGCAGGTGTAGTGACCTTTCTTTACCACCAGGTTTACAAAGCCACACATTTCGCTCATACCAGTCAGCAAGGTACTTAGGTGAAATATACACCTCATTCACCACTATTCCTTCACTGTCTCACATATCCCCTCCTCTTCTCCAGACCGGAGGGCTGGTCATCCAGACCGGAGGGCTGGTCAACAATCCAACAGAGACAGTGAACTCTGGACCAGTCATGGCCCTCATCCGCTTCATCCTCACCACTGTCATAGCCAACATCAGTTTTCTCTTCATCTGAAGCATCCGCACTACCCTGTACCCTCCCAGGCCTATACTCTCTGCGGGCCTCGGGTATCCTGCACGGTTTCATCTTGACTTTAGTGCCAGCCTCAGTCTCGGTATAGTGGCTCACCAGATAAGTACGACCAGGCACGTCAGAACAGCTCTGCTGATTCTTCCTCAGAATCTTTCGTACCTCCTGTTTTTGGGGCACTGACCCTGTGTCACCCACTGTCACAGGAGGTATAGGGGTTTTCTCTAA
>JARQOD010000006.1:94050733-94193525 GCA_033576555.1 Oophaga sylvatica
TATCTTCTCCAGCCACCTTGATCTCGCCATCAGCTGGAATCCTCACTCTCCTTACACCGGATCTATCCACCATTTCCTGCATCACTTTTCCAAGTCTTCCGACGATTCTCCCCACCAAATTTCTGGGTACCGGAATTACCTCTTCTGCCAAACCCAGCCGATTTTGATCTTCCTTGGCCTGCTCCAGACGGTGAGCGGCTTTCATGTTACTTAACATAATCATCTGTTTTGCGTGAAGACACTGCAGATGCATATCCTTCAGGAGAGCCACCAGCTTCTCTGTGTCTTCTCCCTCTGCCAGGATCACCAACTGGTTCGTCTCTGGTGCCCAATTCACACTATAGGCTTTTACTGCCTTCTTAAAGGCCTCATGCACACCCTCACTGGCACAGGCTTCTCGCATGTCTTCAGGTACTTGTACCACACACTTGAAGAGTGAAGTCTCCTTCTCTTCCTGGTTTACCTCGGACCGTTCCTCTAAGACATCTGCCACGACCAGATGAGTGTCTTGTTCAGTTCTTTGCTCAAGACCCTCCTGAATTTTAGCTTCTTCAAGGCTCCTTGCCAAGATAGATACTGGCACCTCCGCCTGATCATCACATGGGCATGGCCGCTTTGCGTCTTCAACCCGCAACTTCTCCTTCTGCAGAAGACCTCTTACTGCTTCTCTGAGCATTTCCACATCTTCCCTTATGGTCTTATTCACACTTTGCCACTTTGCCAAGTGACCTCTGAGCTCAGAGACTTCATTCTCTAGCTCATCCACTCTTTGCTCAGCAGTTTGTCTCAGAGTCTTTTCTTGTTCCACATGTTCTTTCAGGGTCTTTATTTCAGCCTGATGTAGACCCCCACGATACATTAATAGCTTCTCATTTTCATCAGCACCTCCTTGTGCGGTATTTAGTGTCAGAGTCCTGCCTTCAAAGCTCAGCTCTTCTTCTTTCACCTTAGTCTTCGCCAGGGCATTGGCCAACTGTAAAACATCTTCAGATGCCATCTTCTGTCCGGCTGTAAGGTCCGCATCAGCTTTCTTCTCAGGACTCTCAATCTTCTCGGCTACCGTGCCTTCCTCATTTGCACTGGTTGCTTTATTGTCATCAGATGACACACCATCATTACCACTGTCCTTTGTATCTTCAGAGAGCTCCACACACTCTAATTTTTTCTCAAGAGGTTCTTCCTCATTGACCTCCTTACTGGGTGCAAGGGGCTCACGCTCTTTGCGCCCTTTACGTTTCCGGCGACGGGAGGACTTCTTCTCCTTGTGGGGCCCTTCATTACTGGACTCCCTCTCTCTATTAGAGTCACAGTCACCTGCAGAGTCTAAGTCACATCCCCCTGTATCATTAATCCCCCAGTTACCCTCTAACTGGGTGTCCGTTCCAGACATGTTAACTATCACATTATTATCAGTTCGTCTGTCATACACTTCAGGTGACATGTCAGTAAGTTGGGCAGACGCACCCTTTCTTCTGGTGTCACCGTCTGCTATGTCACCGAGTTGGTTAGATCCGTCAGTTTGGGAAGGAGTCACTGTCCCACTTTCTGCCACCCCAACAGTAGCAAGGCCTCCCTCTTGCTGCCTAGAAACTCCTCTGTCCCATAAACCGGAGAGTAGTTTAAAGTCCTGACCTATAACTACTGGACATGACAAATTTGGGTCTACAGCGACATCCTGTACCTCAGTGTCGCAGCCAACATCAAAGATCAGTCTGGCCACTGGATATTCCCTAGTGTCCCCATGGATGCAAGTGACCCCGATCTTTCTACCGGTCAGCTGCCATCCCTCAGTTACACCCTCACTAGCGTCACCGGGCTTTCCGAGTCGACCAGACCCACTGCGTCTTCAGTGTTTATCTGTAAGGCACACCCCCTTAGGAGTGTGCCTGGTGGATAATTCATAAGGCAGACTGGACACCGATAACCCATTTGCGCCGGGCAACAGTTTGTCAGCACCTCCCCTTTTCTGTTGGGACACTCCACCCCCTTTTTGCGTACCATCCCTGCGGGTGTGTTACCGCCATTTTAGGCCACGCCCCCTCCCTAGGGACACCACCCCACTCCGGGATACACCCTGTGGACTCCCCCACAGCTTTCTTAGGCACAAACCACCCAGTACAAGTTTATCTCTTTTGGGCTGTTACTGGCCCTTTAAGAGTCTGTGTGACTTGGTTCACACTGTCTGATTGCACCACACCAGCTCCGGCTGAAACTGCCGCCGCTCCCGTTGCAGCCACAACCACCAACACCTTCAGATGTTGCTCATAAGCCGCTGTGGCTGTTACTGCAGCTCCTGCGGAACCTCTTGCTGCAAGTCCCTGTAGCTCCTCCCACGAGAAGACTTGCACGCTGCGCTGTCTTGCCGCTTGTCACCTTCGTGACCCCACGAGTCACAGCCAGCCGCTTGTCACCTTCGTGACCCCACGAGCCACAGCACACACCACAGTCATTTCTACAACAAATTCAGCTTGCTGTGCAAAACCCCTTTTTTTTTTTTTTTTTTCTTTGCAAAGTCTATTAGGGCTACTGTCTCTTTAAGACTGCTTCCAATAGACGTTTCTGCTGACACACTTTTTTTTTTCTCTGTTGCTATTTCAATAGACTTCACCTTTAATGCTGTCTCTTGCCACTGTGCTGCATGCACACTCCAGCACTAACTGTACCAGGCCCTGCGCTGCCCCAGCATTCTCCGCCAATTGTAACATTTCTAGGGGTATTAGCTCTAGGATCGCTGTCTGGGTAGACAGAATGGCACGGAAACAGTTCATTCAGACAGCAATTATGGTAAAAACTGGCCGCAACCAGCTTTATTAAAGTCCACCGCACACAGATAAAACAAAGCATAAACAAAAGACCTAGGCTTGTCTAGCCACTAATTACACTTATGTAATGTCCCTTTCTATCAGGAACCCGGCTCTATCAGCCTAGGCCCAAAACAACACATATGATATATGTTACCAGTATGGAGTTTCCCAGATACTCCTCCTTATGTCTGAAGGTCCACCCGACGTCCAGACTTGAGAGAGATCCACTCCTATTCAGTAGTCATCATCCTGGAGGTTCACAGAGACACTCCTGTGTCCGGGGTACCTCTAACCCAGACTGAGATAGCTCCCCTTCTCTTCAGTAATCATCAGCATGGAGGTTCACAGAGACACTCCTGTGTCTGGGGTCCATCTAACCCAGACTGAGACAGCTCTCCTCCTCTTCAGTAGCTTATCCGCATGGATTCTCACAGAGACTGCTTCCTGCGCCGGGACACCTCTCTGTGTCCAGGCTAAAGACAGCTCTAACACTCTTGGAGACTGTTTCTTGTGCCAGGACACCTCCCTGTGTCCAGGCTAAACTAACTCTCTCTGACTGTGTTTCCAGACACCTATTTCTGGCTTCTTAATTAACAGCTGAGTGGTTACAGGTTTGAGCTGCAAGTATGCACTGAGTGGAAGGTGTAATGACCTTTCTCTACCACCAGGTCTACAAAGCCATACACCTCCCTTATACCAGTCAGCAAAGCACCCAGGTGAAATATACACCCCATCTAACCCACATATTCTCACTGTCTCACAATACATATAAAGTTATTCACATTATTTTATAACAGTTTGTCCTCCATTTTTCTGATGCAGAGCTCCTCTGCATAGACACATAGTATTAGGCTAAGTTCAAACTGGGCCTTTTTGCTGCTTTTTTTGTGCTAATTTTCAGCTGCGTTTTACAATACCAGCTCGGTATATGAGATTTCAGAAATACCCTAATTATTAACATCTGGCTGCCTGCAGTTGTCAGAAGGTAAGCTTAGGAACCTACTGCATACAGTACATACAGTGATATTATTAAGCTCAATGTATAAGCAATAAAGAATAAGATACTAGATAAAGTTGTTAACCATTTTAAGGATTTTTTTGGACTTGTGCTGTTCCTAGATTTATTCTTCTGGGTTAAACGTTTTATAGTCTTATATTAAATGTGTGAGTTATTTAGTATCTGACATTTCACATTTTATTAGCATGCAATCAGACTGGAATCTGAAACAGAGTTTCATAAAGTTGACTTTTCAAAACTTTAAACCATTACAGATGTATTTAAATATTGCCAATGTTAAACTGGTATCAATTATGCTAACTTCCATTTTTAGAATTTGACATTAGATTTTTTAATGTTTTTTCTTAATCTATTTCATTTTCCCACAACATTTATGGCTCAGGAGATTTAAGGCAAAGCTTCTGTCACAATAGTCTAGCATGCTGCCTTATTCTATTCCAAAAAATAATTATATTGGCCTACAATGGCTCCAATTGGATTGTTTTCAGATCAATCGCTGGTCTGTAAAGTCCCTAAACTACATCAAAGACTAAAAACCCATAATGTCAGAAATTAAAATAAATGTTGCTTTTTGGAGTGATAAAACCCTTGTAATGATGGAAATATGTGCATGAGCTATCTGGAATTCTTGAGTCCTGTAACTCGTATATATCCATACTGCATAGTCTATGAACGTCTTGTAAATATACCATGGGGTACATTATGGAATTAAAATAGCAAAGTGGGTAGCGCTTTTCAAAAGGAGGACATGGGGCCACAAGGTGCACAATGGTGTTAATATAATTTAACCCACATACTGACTTAAATAATAGATAAAATCTATGCCACGTTATAGCTGATGAAGGTTTTGGCTTGTGGTTCATGAGATGCCTAAGTTACAGTGCTGGTAAAGATTATTCATACCCCATGAACTATTCCACATTTTTTAACTTTAGAGGCACAAACTTAAATGTTTTTTATTGTGATTTTATGAGATATTCCAACACTAAGCAGCAAATATTTGCAAAGTGTAAAGAAAATAATCATGCCTTTATAATTATTTTAAAAATATAACTCTTAACATTGTAATATTTGTATTCCGCTCCCCTGAGCTAATACTTTGTAGGATCAACTTTTGCTGCAATTACTGCTGCAAGTCTTTTGGGGTATGTCTCTACCAGCTTTCCCCTCTAGGAGGCTAAAATTGTTGCTCCTTCTCCTTTACAAACTAGCTCTAGCTCAGTGAGATTGGATGGAGAGCATCTATGAACAGCAATTTTCAAGTCTTGACACTGATTTTTAATGGGATTTCATACCATTGTTGCTCTGGCAGTATGTTTAGGGTTGTTGTCCTGCTGGAAGGTGAACCTATGTCTCAGGTCTTTTGCAGTCTTTAACAGGTTTTCCTGCTAGGATTGCCTTGTATTTAGCTCCATCCATTCGAGATGAGCGAACTTGTTTGGAAAGCATTCGTAAATCACATTCAGATTCATGTTCGCTTTCACAAGCATTTTTACTCAGTCAGCAAAATTCGGTCACAGTTGGGTGAATAATCACTTTTCTACTAATGCTTTTGTTATTACTTTGGCTAGGATAGTGGTGCTGTATGATGAGCGGGTGGTACAGGGAATGTTTTTGATGAGGGGAGGGGTTATGGAGAGGTTAGAGGAGCGTGTAGAGGTTAGTGGAATGGCACGCTCTTTTATTCCCCCTTAACTTTATGTGTGTTGATTCTGGCAGCCAATCAGGGTGCATAAACCATCCATAACGTCATGACACAAGGTCTTTTGTGATTGGCTGCTGACGTCACATGTCCCTGGTCATATAAAAAGTAGACATCTTGTTTTGCTGAAGCCATTGCCTCTGTGTCACAGTGCAAAGAGGTTTCTCCTCCGCTAGTGCTGCTGCTGAAAGTGAACTTGTCAGTTAACTAGATAGGATCCTGGCCTGTGTGAAATCAATCTTCCAACATTGAACTAGATTGTGCAAAAAATGTGTGGCAGTCTCTGGAAGTTTATGATAAAACTGTTTTTCAGTGGTGTGAGGCAGTGAGGGGGATCATATGCGAAGCTCGATATGTATCCCCCAGGATGCGGACGTAGTGCCTTGTGTTCACAGCAGGATGCCTGTGAGTCACAAGGCAAAATAAAAGTGTGAACCTTGTCAAGCTACTTGGCCAAGGCAATGTTCAGGAAAACCTGTTAAGGGCTTTATTTTTGGCACAAACTACAGGATGGTAGTGGGGCGGTTCGCTCTCTCCAGCTGGGCCTTACAAGTGGCCCATGGCCACAGATTCCATTTAAAAACCCTGCAGCAAAGGCTTGGGTGTGTCAGTTTTGGGTTTGCAAACTGCAGAGAGTCCGGCTGGTTTGAAGTAACATGGAGCCAAGAGAAGCAAAAACGCCTGCCACCCCCTCAGCGTGACACTGTGGTGCAGTTGCCCACTGCAACCGGTCGCAATTACGGACTGTCTTGACGCCCCGGCTGCGATCCGGAGGATACCATTTGTAAGACATTTTTTGGACAGTAAAGACACTTTGCTTTGAACTTTCCTGTGGTCCTTGCCTATATGTTGCACTGCACCAACCCCGCTGCACTACAGTGGCAAATCAGAAGGCTAGATTTCCACTTAAAAATCATAAGGTCTAATATTGGGGTGCAATCTGGAGGGCCAATTAGCTATTCCAAATTGCTTATGATAAAACTGTGCTTCAGTGGCAAATCAGAAAGCCAGATTTCCACTTAAAAATTGTTACGCCTAATATTGGGGTGCAGCCACGAGGCCAAACTACCTATTCTAAATTGTTTGTAATAAAACTGTGTTTCATTGACAAATCAGAAGGCCAGATTTCCACTTAAAAATCATTAGGCATAATATTGGGGTGCAGCGACGAGGCCAACTGGCTATTCCAAATCATTTGTGAAAAAACTGTTTCTCATCAGAAGGCTAGATTTCCACTTAAAAATCGTTATGCCTAATATTGGGGTGCCGCCTGGAGGTCCAATTAGCTAATCAAAATTGTTTGTGATAAAACTGTGTTTCAGTGTTAAATCAGAAGGCTAGATTTCCACTTAAAAATTGTTAGGCCTAATATTGGGGTGCAGACTGGAGGGCCAATTAGCTAATCTGTGCAGAGTGGGCACAGATGAAAGACCTCTAGATGTCTACTAAGATTGTTATCAGCATCACTATTCCGGTCGTCTAGATGCTGAAGCACACTTTGAATAGTCTGCGGGAGAAGGTGGTGGTACCAGAGGAAGAGGTGGGGGCAGAGGAAGATGCGGGAGGGATAACAATATCTTAAGTTTCTGGACTGTTTTCGCACAGGCTGGTGCCATGAAAGTGTGGCTTACGGCAATCAAGGGGGGCTCATGGTACCAGACAAAGTGTTAGTGAAGGTGTAGGAGCTGAGGAACCAATAGAGGAGGACGAGATGATGGACGTGTAATATTCAGGAGACGAAGATGATAACGATCCCCTCTCTGTTGTCCATGGTTGGTGGTAGGGGACAGAGGAAGCAATCTTGAGTGTTACCCCTCCACAACACACCATGGACTTGAACCTCATGGAAGCGCCTGACAACTGAGAGCCTTCTTGCTGCAATATCTTCAACATGATGCCTGTATTCTTAGGGTTAGAAATAGTGCTGACTACTGGGTTGCCTCTCTGTTAGATCCATGTTACAAGAGTAAATTTCGTAAGATGCTTCCACCCCTGAAAAAAGGGATGCGCACATTGAAACATGCTTGTAGACAATCTTTAGAGTGTTTTTTCCCCAAGACAGTAGTGAAGCACACAGGGTGCATTCCAGTTCTAGACATCCAACCCGGGAAATTCAAGGCGAGTAGTTTCATACATTTTTTTAGACCAGCCCGTGCACAAGCAGAACAGAGTACAAGTCTGACACTTTGTGAATGACTGGAGAGGATGATGCAGAAGTATCTGGAGCTCAATATCAATGCCATCAGGGGGGTTTAGACCCTTTTTAATTTTGGTCTTCAAAAATGTAAGAGTGGCCTGAGCTCACCTGTCAGGTCTTGGAGGATTTGTCATGCCCGGCAGTCAGTGTTCTCTCAAAACGTGTTTTCAGTACTGCTGGTGCTGCCCTGATGGATAAGCGCATCCGGCTATCCACTGACAGTATAGGCTACCTAACGTTCATCAAATGTACAAGGTATGGATCTCCCATGACTTTTGCACCCCAGTCACAGACTGGGTATACTAGTCGATGGTGTCGTTTTTAGTATCCTGCATTGATCTTGCGTTATTGCAGTCTGTGCCATCTTTGTGGCATCTTCTGTGCTTGCTGTTCTTACTACTGCTGATGTTACAAATATTTTTTGGAAATGTGGAGACTCCAAGTTGGATCTCCATCTGGTGGGTTGCTGTGGTGAAAGGAGTGTCAAGATGTCTGTTATAATATTTCTACTCTGTGGAAATTGATGCTGCTTTAGTGGTGAGTGATAGTAAGTTTTTGATTTGTGGAGACTCCAAGTTGGGTCTCCAGCTGGTGGGTTGCCTTTGTAAGCAGGGTTCCCAGACAGGCAGGCCTGCATTTACTTTCATTCAACTACCTGTGTTACTTTCTTACATTTTTGTTCAAATATTACTGTATGAAACTGATGTTTGTGCCATCTAAGTGTGGTTGGAATAGTTAAAAAAAAAATTGGATGTGTTGCATGAGGTATCAGGTCTCCCAGCTTGGAAGGCTTACACCGCTCCTTTAACCACCAAGTCCTCATTGAAACTTCAATTCCAAGCTATAAATGCTGGCTCAGACCCTGTCTTATGCATCGCCCATGCCTGGCTGCTGCGTAAATATAAAATTTCTACTGTGGGTCAGTTGATGCCACTTTTCATGTTGTCTGCCTCTAATATGAGCTTTTTGGGAACCTCTTTTCTCCCTGAATTTGTCCCCTATGCATTTGGGTTTGCCTCCCATTGCATTTAATGAGGTTCGGATATGTTCGAAGAACCGTTCGGTGAATTGTTCGGCGAACATCGTTCTGCTTGCCGAATCCAAACCAAACTGAACCTTTAAAGGTTCGCTAATCTCTACCATCTGTCTTCCCATCAACTTTGACCAGCTTCCCTGTCCCTGCTGAAGCAAAGCATCCCCACAGCATAATGTTGCCACCAACATTTTTGACGGCTGGGTGATGTGAACGCTCTGGATCTGACTTCTGAATTTGGGCTCCCCCTGGTGGCTGCTGATAGTAATGAAGCTGCTTTGGCTAGCAGCTGGGGGCGATGACTGGCAATCAGGTGTTTCTGACTGGGCAGATATAAGTGAGCAACCTTCCCATGATCCTTGCTGGTGATTTGTTGCTTCGTGGTCCCTTTTGGAAGTCAGCTTGCTTCCTGCTCTGTCCTGCAACTTTCAGATAAGTTTTGCTGTTTATTTCTGTGGCATTTGTTTTTGTCTATCTTAGTTTTCTGCCCTTCTGGAGTTTTTACAGCCAGGTTCCCCTGTGGGGGCCTGCGCTGGACTCTGTTTCTCATTTGCCACTGTTTATGTATTTTTTTATTTTAGTATCTGCTGATTTGCTACCAGTTCACACCAGAGACAGTTTTTGTATTTTCAGTTCCCTGTTATTTCGGTATCTGCTGATTTGCTACCAGTCACACCAGAGTTCTGATCTACCGGGGGACAGATTGTGTGGTCTCAGTATTTTTGTATATCAGATGTGTTGGAGTTTTTCTTAGAGTTTTTGCTGGATTGCAGACATTATTCTTTCCTGTCCTGTTCTATCTAGACAGTTTGGGCCCCAGCGTTTGCTTGCTCTATTTTCTGCATGTGTTTGTGTTTCATCTTGTCTCACCGCCATTATATGTTTGGGGGCTATCTGTTCCTTTGTGGGCTCTAGTCCGGGCAGTTAGCTTTCCCCTTTCTCTTTAGGCTTAGTGATCTCTCCGGCTGTGTCGAGGCATCTAGGGCACCGTAGGCATGCCCCATGGCTGCTTCTAGTTGAGCTGTCAGTTTAGGGGTCTGCAATCTGCTAGTTACCAACCTCTCTGGGTGTCTGGTTGCCTAAGCTATTTTGGCTACTATCCTCCTCGGCTACCAAATCATAACAGAATCACCGGCCGACTGAAATTCTATGGTACTCAAAAGAAGGAAAGAATAGTAAAAAAAAGTTTCAGAAATTTTTTTTTTCCTCTTTTTCTCTGGGGGCTGTAGGAGGATTTTTTTTCAATGGAGACTAAGCAGTTGTCTGATCGTGTTGAGCAGCTAGCTGCTGAAGTTTGGGGAATTTCTGTCTATCTCACTCAGTTCTCTGCTGTGGAACCTAGGATCCCTCTTCCTGATTTATTTTCAGGGGATCGGTCCAAATTTTTGAACTTTAAGAATAATTGTAAGTTGTTTTTTACCTTGAAACCTAAGTCCTCAGTAGGTTAAAATGTCATCTCCCTGTTGCGTGGCGACCCTCAAGACTGGGCCTTTACCCTGACACCTGGGAATCCTGTTTTGGGTAATGTTGATCTGTTTTTTCAGGCTTTGGGGTTGTTGTATGATGAACCTAATGTTATTGATCAAGCTGAGAAAACCTTGTTGGCATTGAACCAGGGTCAGGAATCTGCAGAGCTATATTGACAGACATTCCGAAAGTGGGCAGTCCTTACTAAGTGGAACGATGATGCCCTGGCGGCTCTTTTTCGGAAGGGTCTGGCAGAAACCGTAAAAGATGTTATGGTGGGATTTCTTGTCCCCTCTGGTCTCAACGACTCTATGTCATTAGCCATTCAAATTGACAGACGTTTACGTGAATGTAGAAATATGTGAGAGGTGGTGATGCCTTTTGAGCGGATATCTGAGCCCATGCAGTGTGATGGGGTTGTTTCTGGGGCTCAGCGTCGAGAATTTCGAAAGCGTAATAAGTTGTGCTTCTATTGTGGGGACGCTTCTTATACTATTTCGTCTGCCCTAAGCAGGAAAGAAGTTTTGCACCCTCATTTGTTTTGGGTAATGTACAGACTAAATTTCTTTTGACTGTAATCTTGATCTGCTCCTTGTCCTCATTTTCTGCTGTCAATTCAGGAGCAGCCCTGAACCTGATGGATTTAGACTTTGCCAAACGTTGTGGTTTTCCCTTGGTACCCCTGCGTACTCCTATTCCTTTGCTGGGCATTGATTCTACCCCTTTAGTGGAGAATAAACACCAGTTTTGGACCCAGGTGATAATGCAGGTAGCTCTGGACCACCAAGAGAATTGTAAATTTTTGGTGTTGCATAATTTACATGACATTATTGTACTGGGTTTTCCTTGGTTGCAGACCCATAATCCTGTTTTGGATTGGAAGTCTGTGTCTGTGGTCAGTTTTGTTGTCAATGTGTTCGTGGTGACACTCCTGTTTTTGCTACCTCTCCCCAGTCTCAGGATATCCCTGACTATTTGGCTGATTTTCCTGATGTGTTTAGTGAGAGTAAGTCTGCGTCCTTGCCTCCTCACAGGAGTTATGATTGCGCAATTGAGTTAGTGCCCGGTTGTAAATTTCCCAAGGGTCGGCTCTTCAATTTGTCTGTACCTGAGCATGATGCTATGCTATCATATATCAAAGAGTCATTGGAGAAAGGTCATATTAGACCGTCCTCTTCTCCTTTAGGTGCTGGCTTTTTCTTTGTGGCCAAGAAGGATGGTTCATTGAGGCCATGTATTGACTATCGTCTCCTTAATAAGATCACTGTTAAATATCAGTATCCATTACCCCTTATTTCAGATTTATTCTCCAGAATGAAAGGTGTTACTTGGTTTACCAAGCTTGACCTTCAGGGGGCGTATAATCTTATTCGCATTAAGCACGGTGATGAATGGAAGACGCCGTTTAATACTCCTGAGGGGCATTTTGAGTATCTAGTGATGCCTTTTGGGCTCACTAATGCCCCTTCCGTCTTCCAATCTTTCATGAACGATATTTTCTGGGATTTTGTGAATAAGATTCTGATCGTCTATTTGGACGATATTTTGATTTTTTCCAATGACTGGGATTCTCATGTAGAACATGTTCGGGTGGTATTCCGGATTTTGAGAGAAAATGCATTGTATGTTAAGGGATCAAAATGTCTCTTTGGCGTACAGAAGGTTTCGTTTTTGGGATTCATTTTGTCTGCGTCCGCTATTGAAATGGACCCGGTCAAGGTTCAGGCCATGTGTGATTGGGTTCAACCCACTTCCTTGAAGGCTCTTTAGAGATTTTTGGGTTTTGCTAATTTTTACCGTAAATTTATAAGTAATTTCTCTGGTATTGTGAAACCACTGACGGATTTGACCAAAAAGGGTTCTGATGTAGTGAATTGGTCTCCAGAGGCAGTTTTGGCTTTTCAGGAACTTAAGCGGAGATTCACTTCTGCTCCTGTTCTATGGAAACCTGATGCTTCTCTACCATTTCAGGTGGAGATAGATGCTTCTGAGATTGGTGCAGGAGCCGTTTTGTCCCAAAGGGATCCTGTAACCTCTAAGAGTAACCCTTTTGCTTTCTTCTCTCAAAAATTTTCCCCAGCTGAACGTACCTTATTTTTTGGACTATAAGACGCACCAGACCATAAGACGCACCCCAAATTTTCAGAAGGAAAATAAGGAAAAAAAATAATGTGTCAAATGGGGGTCCATCTTACAGTCCAAATTCAGCTTACCAGTGAAGGGATCAGCACAGGTAGAGGAGTGGTCACAGGGGTCGTTCGGTGGTCCAGGCTGGTACGGTGGTGGTGCTCTGTGTTGCAGGGGTGCTCTGTGGGGTGGCTGTGCTCTGTGGGGTGGCTGTGCTTTGTGGGGTGGTTGTGCACTGTGGGGTGGCTGTGCTCTGTGGGGTCGCAATATACTTACAAATCTTGTGGCGGCGGTCCCAATGCAGTCTCCTGTGCTCTGTGGTGCGGTGGTGTCGGGGATCTGTAGTGTGGCTGCAGCGGGGCTCTGTGCTGCGTGGGGGGCTCCGCCGGCATTTCATCAAAGCCCGAAAGCCCCCTCAGCTCTGTTGCTGCGACGCGAGGCCTCCTGAAAGATGGCCGCTGGAGGCAGCGCATGCTCAGATTCAGATCTCCGCAACGAGATCTTGTCCTGAGATCTCGGGAGACAAGATCTCGGGAAGAGATCTCGTTGCAGAGATTTGAATTTGAGTATGCGCCGCCTCTAGCGGCCATCTTTCCGAGGCCACCGCGTTGCAGCAGCGGAGCTGCGGGGGGGCTTTTGGGCTATGACGAAATGCCGGCGGAGCCCCCCACGCAGCTCAGAGCCCCGCTGCCGCCACATCACAGAGCCCTGACACCACCGCACCACAGAGCACAGGGAGGCTGCATCAGGACCGCCGCCGCCCCCGGATTTGTAAGTATATTGCGACCATAAGATGTACCCCCATTTTCCCCCAAAATTTTTGTGGAAAAAAGTAGAAAAATATTTAGACTTGAGAGTCCTCAGTGGTTGATACCTTTTAATGGCTAACTGAAAAGATGATAACAAATTGCAAGCTTTCGAGACTAAAAAAAGTGCGTCTTATGGTCCGAAAAATACAGTAATTATGATGTGGGGAATCGGGAATTATTGGCTATCAAGTGGGCTTTTGAAGAGAGGAGACATTGTTTGGAGGGAGCCAAACATCAAGTTGTGGTCCTCACTGACCACAAGAATCTGATCTATCTTGAATCAGCCAAATGATTAAATCCTAGACAGGCCAGGTGGGCCTTGTTTTTCACGTGTTTTAATTTTGTGGACTCCTTTCTTCTGGGCACTAAGAATGTTAAGGCAGATGCCCTCTCTAGGAGTTTCTTTGCTGATTCTCTTGATGTGACTGAGCCTACTGCCATTCTGAAAGAGGGTGTGGTTCTTTCCGCAATTTCACCCGATTTGAGACTGGCCCTGGAGGAATTTCAGGGGGATAAACCTGAGCGTTGCCCTGTGGGGAAGTTGTATGTCCCAGACCAATGTAGGAAGAAGGTAATGTCTGAAATTCATTGCTCCGCGATGGCTGGTCATCCCGGTATTTTTGGTTCCAGAGATTTGGTGACTCGGTCCTTTTGGTGGCCTACTTTATCTCGTGATGTCAGGAATTTTGTGCAGTTCTGTCCGACTTGTTCTCTGTCCAAACCCTGCTCTCGCTCTAGTGGATTGTTAATGCCACTGCCTGTGTCCAGGAGGCCATGGACCCATATCTCTATGGATTTTATTTCTGACCTCCCTGTCTCTCAGAGAATGACTGTTATCTGGGTGATCTGTGATAGATTTTCCAAGATGATCCATCTTGTGCCACTGCCGAAGTTGCCATCCTCTTCCGAGTTGGTGCCCTTGTTTTTCCAGCAGGTGGTTCGTTTGCACGGCATTCCAGAGAACATTGTGTCTGACAGAGGAGTCCAATTTGTTTCCAGATTTTGGAGAGCCTTCTGTTCTAAACTGGGAATTCAGTTGTCTTTCTCCTCTGCGTTTCACCCTCAGACCAATGGGCAGACTGAGAGAACAAACCAGATTGGAAACTTATTTGAGATGTTTTGTGTCTGCTGATCAAGATGACTGGGTCTCTTTTTTGCCCTTGGCTGAATTCGCTCTAAATATTAGGACTAGTTCTGCTACTTTGATGTCCCCTTTTTTCTGCAATTTCGGGTTTTATCCTCGGTTTTCTTCGGGGTAGGTGGAGGCTTCTGTCTGTCCGGGTGTTGACTCTATGGTAGAGAGAATGCAGCAGATTTGGGATCAAGTAGTGGATAAGTTGTCTCTCTCTCAGGAGAGGGCCCAACGGTTTGCCAACCGGCATAGGACTGATGGTCCCGGTTTAAAGTAGGTGACATGGTTTGGTTATCCTCAAAAATATCCCTATGAAGGTTACGTCTCCAAAATTTAAGCAAAGGTTCATTGGACCTTATAAGATCTTGGAAATCCTTAATCCCATTTCTTTCCATTTGGCTCTTCCAGGGACGTTTAAGATTCACAACGTCTTCCATAAATCTTTATTGAAAAGATTTGTTGAGCCAGTAGTTCCTATGGCTATGCCCCCTGAGCCTGTTTTGGTTGAGGGCAATCTGGAGTATGAAGTGGAGAAGTTATTGGATTCTCGTCTGGCTAGATGGAGACTCCAGTACTTGGTCAAGTGGAAAGTTTATGGTCAGGAGGACAATTCTTGGGTGTTTGCTTCTGACATTCATGCTGAGAGATTGGTTCGCACCTTTCACCGGGCTCATCCTGATCGGCCTGGTGGTGCAGGTGATGGTTTGGTGACCCCTCCTCAAGGGGGGTACTGTTGTGAATGCTCTGGATCTGACTTCTGAGTTTGGGCTCCCCCTGGTGGCTGCTAATAGTAATGAAGCTGCTTTGGCTAACAGAGGTCTATCAGTTGGGGGTGATGACTGGCAATCAGGTTTTTCTGACTGGGCAGATATAAGTGAGCAACCTTCCATGATCCTTGCTGGTGATTTGTTGCTTCGTGGTCCCTTTTGGAAGTCAGCTTGCTTCCTGCTCTGTCCTGCAACTTTCAGATAAGTTTTGCTGTTTATTTCTGTGGCATTTGTTTTTGTATATCTTAGTTTTCTGCCCTTCTGGAATTCTTACAGCCAGGTTCACCTGTGGGGGCCTGCGCTGAACTCTGTTTCTCATTTGCCACTGTTTATGTATTTTGTTATTTCAGTATCTGCTGATTTGCTACCAGTTCACACCCGAGACAGTTTTTGTATTTTCAGTTCCCTGTTATTTCGGTATCTGCTGATTTGCTACCAGTCACACCAGAGTTCTGATCTAGCGGGGGAGAGATTGTGTGGTCTCAGAATTTTTTTTATATCAGACGTGTTGGAGTTTTTCTTAGCGTTTTTGCTGGATTGCAGACAGTATTCTTTCCTGTCCTGTTCTATCTAGACAGTTTGGGCCCCAGCGTTTGCTTGCTCTATTTTCTGCCTGTGTTTGTGTTTCATCTTGTCTCACCGCCATTATATGTTTGGGGGCTACCTGTTCCTTTGGGGGCTCTAGCCTGGGGCAGTTAGCTTTCCCTTTCTCTCTTTAGGCTTAGTTATCTCTCCGGCTGTTTGAGGTGTCTAGGGCACTGTAGGCACGTCCCACGGCTGCTTCTAGTTGTGCTGTCAGTTTAGGGGTCTGCAATCCGCTAGTTACCAACCTCTCTGAGTGTCTGGTTGCCCAAACTATTTTGGCTACTATCCTCCTCGGCTACCAAATCATAACAGTTGGGATGGTGTTTTCAGGGTGATGTGCAGTGTTAGTTTTCTGCCACACATAACATTTTTCATTTAGCTCAAAATGTTCAACATTGGCCTCATCTTACAAGAGCATCTTCTTCCACATACTAGCTGTGTCCCCTACATAGCTTTTTGCAATATGCAAATGGGACTTTCTTATGGCTTGCTTTTAAAAATGTCTTTCTTCTTGCCACTCTTCCATAAAGGCCAGATTTGTCGAGTATACAACTAATAGTCGTCCAGTAGACAGATTCTCTCCATGGTGGAAATGGAATGTCTGTGTATATTGGAAAGGGATCAGAGCATCACTATAAAGCCTTCTGGAAAAAGGTGGTAATACAGTGGTGATAGACACTACGAAATATTGGGCCCTGTGTCAATCCCTGCTAAGTGAAGATATGTGGTATCAAAAACTTTCCCATAATCTCCACAATCAATTTTTACAAGAATTAAAATCTCTTGTAAATGAGAGCCTTGAGCAAAAGGTGATTGATAATAATAAGAGGGATTTTTTGGTTCCACAGTACCCAGTTATGGCTACTTTATTTTGTCTGCCTTAAATCCATAAGGGTACCAACCCTCTAAAAGGGAGACCAATTGTGTCAGGTGTTAATAGTCCGACACAAAATCTGGGCATTTACATATACAAAGTCCTTAGGCCCATTTTTGTTGTTCTCAGTTCCTATGTACACAGCATGACAGACCTGCTTAGTAAATTGGATGGTATCACCTTGGATTCTGATATGATTCTGGGCAATATTGACGTCAAAGCTCTGTATTCTTCGATTCCTCATGAATATGAACTTATGACTGTGGACTACTATCTTAAAACTAGAGTGTTAGTTTGGGAGACATAACAACTTTGTATTAAAGTCTCTCAAATTTTGAACTACAAAAAAATGTCTTCACATTTCACAAGAAGTACTTACCGTACATGTGCTCAGGGATACAGCTATGGGGAGTCCTTGTGCTCCCTCATATGCTTACCTGTTCCTTGGCTGAGGGGATGAAACTGTGATTTTTGGAGATGCCTCCCTGGGTTCATGTGATGGGATGGCGTTATGGATGCGTTACATTGATGATGTCTTTGTGATATGAAAATGTTGCGCAGCTGAATTTGGCGACTTTGGTAATGGACTAAATGTGAATGACATAGGGCTCCATTTCACCATGAGGTGGATACATCCAAGTTGGTCTTTCTTAATGTGTTCTGTTGTGAATGGACTTGAAATGAGTTCTGAGCAGAGGCTCCCTCTGGTGGTTACAAACGGTAATGGACTGTCCAGTGAAGATTGTGAGGATTGGGAATCAGGTGTTACTGACTGGTCTTATATAAGGGAGTCACCTTTCCATCAGGGTTGCCGGTGATCAATTGTTCTGGTCTCAATCCTTGATTCCTGCTTCCTTTGTAGCCTGCTGTGTCGTGTCTGCATCTCCTGCTAACAGATAAGACATTTTCTTCTTTTTGCTTTTGTGCTTGATTTTTGCATTTTGTCCTACACTTCTATGGGGGCCTTCAGGGTCCCCTCCGGGGGCTTTTGCCCTCTCAGTTTTGTTCAGCCACTGATGTTTGTACATTTGCTTTTTCCAGTTTTTTCAGTGGCTGCTGTTTTGATTTTGTTACACCAGAGAACTAATTTAGGTGGTAGAGGTCGTGTGATCTCAGGTGTTTTTGAAATTAGTAAAGTTGGTGCTTTTCATGGTTTTTTGGGATTGCAGTAAGTGCCCTTCCTATCCTTTTCTATTTAGTTAGTTTGGGCCCCAACGTTTGCTCATACTATTTTCTGTCTGTGTCAGTATTTCCTCTTGTCTAACCGCCATTACATGTTTGGGGGCTTTCTATGTTCTTTGGGGATCTGCTCCGGGGCAGATAGCTTTCCTCTTTCTATCTTTAGGTATAGTTAGTTTCTCAGGCTGTGACGAGGCGTCTAGGACCAACGTAGGAACGCTCCACGGCTGCCTTAGTTGTGGTGGTTAGTCAGGGTACTGCAATCTCATAGATTCCAACTGCTCTGGTGTATTTCCCTTTTTACCTGCACTCCTCAGCTACCAAATCATAACAGTATCACCGGCCTAAACTGAAAATTATATGGTACTCACAGAAGGGAAAAATATTGTGAAAGAAAAAAAAAAAAGGTTGTCAGAGATATTTTTTCTGTTTGTTGCATTTTTTTTTTCCCTCTGTATCTCTGGGTGCTGGGGAGGATTTTTTTTTTTCTCTCAATGGAGTTTGCACAGTTGTCTGGCCGTGTGGATCAGCTTGCCACTGAGGTTCAGAGTATTGCTACCTATCTTGCTAGGTTGCCTGTTGTGGAACCTAGGATTCCCATGCCAGATTTGTTTTTGGGGGATCGAGCCAAGTTTCTGAATTTCAAAAATAATTGTAAATTGTTTTTTGCCTTAAAATCTAAGTCCTCAGGGAACGCAGCGCAGCAGGTTCAAATTGTCATCTCTCTCCTGCGCGGCGATCCTCAGGATTGGGCTTTTTCCCTGACACCTGGGGATCCTGTTTTGAGTGATGTTGATGCATTTTTTCAGGCCTTGGGGTTATTGTACGATGAGCCTAATGTCACTGATCAAGCTGAAAAAGCCTTGTTGGCATTAAATCAGGGGCTTGATGACGCTGAGTTATACTGTCAGAGATTCCGTAGGTGGGCAGTCCTGACTAAATGGAATGACGACGCTTTGGCAGCCCTTTTTCGGAAGGGTCTGTCAGATAATGTAAAGGATGTTATGGTGGGATTCCCTGTCCCCTCTGGTCTCAATGATTCTATGTCATTAGCGATTCAAATTGACAGACGTTTGCGTGAGCGGAGAAGTATGCGTGGAATAGTGTTGCCTTGTGAACCTGCTTCTGAACCCATGCAGTGTGATAGAGTGGTTTCTGGGGCACAGCGTCATGAGTTTCGAAAGCGCAATGGGTTATGTTTCTACTGTGGTGACGCCTCTCATGCTATTTCAGTCTGCCCTAATCGGGGAAGACGTTTTGCACGCTCAGTTGTCTTGGGTAGTGTTCAGACTAAGTTTTTATTAACTGTTACTCTGATATGCTCTCTGTCCTCATTTTCTGCTCAGGCTTTCGTTGATTCGGGAGCAGCTATTAACCTGATGGATTTTGATTTCGCTAAACGTTGTGGGTTTCCCTTGATACCCCTACAGAAGTCTATTCCCCTACTGGGGATCGATTCTACCCCTTTGGCTGAGAATAAACCTCAGTTCTCTACTCAGGTGATAATGAGGGTTGAACCTGATCATCAGGAGAGCTGCAAATTTTTGGTTCTGTATAATCTGCATGACATTATCGTGCTGGGTTTCCCTTGGTTACAGTCTCATAATCCTGTTTTGGATTGGAAATCTTTGTCTGTAACCAGTTGGGGCTGCCAATGTGTTAATACCAACACTCCTGTTTTTTCTGCCTCCCCCCAGGCTCAGGATGTTCCTGACTTTTTGATTGATTTTTCTGATGTGTTTAGCGAAAGTAAATCTGCATCCTTGCCTCCCCATAGGAGCTATGACTGCGCTATTGAATTAGTGCCTGGTAGTAAATTCCCTAAAGGTCGCCTTTTTAACTTGTCTGTACCTGAACATGACGCTATGCGGTCTTATATCAAGGAGTCTTTGGAGAAAGGTCATATCAGGCCATCCTCTTCACCCTTAGGTGCCGGTTTTTTCTTTGTGGCCAAAAAGGATGGTTCATTAAGGCCGTGTATTGATTATCGTCTTTTGAACAATATTACTGTGAAATATCAATACCCGTTACCCTTGATTTCTGACCTGTTTTCCAGGGTGAAAAACGCTACTTGGTTTACCAAGCTTGACCTCAGGGGGGCATATAACCTTATTCGCATTAAGCACGGGGATGAATGGAAGACGGCATTTAACACCCCTGAGGGGCATTTTGAGTACCTTGTGATGCCCTTTGGGCTCACTAATGCTCCTTCTGTCTTCCAATCCTTCATGAATGACATTTTCAGGGATTTTGTGGATAAATTTCTGATTGTTTATTTGTATGATATCTTGATTTTTTCCAATGACTGGGACTCTCATGTGAAACATGTTCGAACTGTATTCCAGATTTTGAGAGAGAATGCTCTGTATGTGAAGGGATCAAAGTGTCTTTTTGGCGTACAGAGGATCTCATTTTTGGGATTTATTTTGTCCCCATCTGTTATTGAAATGGACCCGGTCAAGGTTCAGGCCATCTGTGATTGGGTCCAACCTACTTCATTAAAGGCTCTTCAAAGATTTTTGGGTTTTGCCAATTTTTATGTAAATTTATTGGTAATTTCTCGGTTATTGTTAAACCATTAACTGATTTGACCAAAAAGGGTTCTAATGTGGTGAATTGGCCTCCTGAGGCAGTCTCTGCATTTCAGGAACTTAAGCAGAGATTCACTTCTGCTCCTGTTCTACGGCAGCCTGATGTTTCTCTGCCATTTCAGGTGGAGGTTGATGCCTCTGAAATTGGGGCAGGTGCCGTTTTGTCCCAAAGAGATCCAGAGACCTCTAAAAGTAACCCTTGTGCCTTTTTCTCTCGAAAATTTTCTCCTACTGAACGTAATTATGACGTGGGTAATCGGGAGTTATTGGCCATGAAGTGGGCTTTTGAAGAGTGGAGACATTGGCTGGAGGGAGCCAAACATCAGGTGGTGGTCCTTACTGACCATAAGAATCTGGTTTATCTGGAATCTGCCAAGCGACTTTCAGGTGGTGGTCCTTACTGACCATAAGAATCTGGTTTATCTGGAATCTGCCAAGCGACTTAATCCTAGACAGGCCAGGTGGGCCTTGTTTTTCACACGTTTTAATTTTGTGGTTTCCTTTCTTCCTGGCACTAAGAATGTTAAGGCGGATGCCATTTCAAGGAGTTTCCTTGCGGACTCTCCTGAGTTATCTGATCCTTCTGTTATTTTGAAAGAAGGTGTAGTTCTTTCCGCCATCTCGCCCAATTTGAGACTGGCTCTGGAGGGGTGTCAGGAGGATAGGCCCGAGCGCTGCCCGGTTGGGAAATTGTTTGTCCCGGACCACTGGAAAAAGAGTGTGATGTCTGAGATTCATTGTTCCGCGTTGGCTGGTCATCCCGGAATTTTTGGTACCAGAGACTTGGTTAGTCGGTCCTTTTGGTGGCCTACCTTGTCTCGTGATGTCAGGGAATTTGTGCAGTCCTGCGGGACTTGCTCTCGCTCCAAGCCTTGCTCTCGCTCTAGTGGTTTGTTGATGCCATTGCCTGTGCCCAAGAGACCATGGACCCATATCTCTATGGATTTCATTTCCGACCTCCCTGTTTCTCAGAGAATGACCGTCATCTGGGTGATTTGTGATAGGTTTTCCAAGATGATACATCTTGTGCCATTACCTAAGTTGCCTTCCTCCTCTGAATTGGTACCTTTGTTCCTTCAGCACGTGGTTCATTTACACGGCATTCCTGAGAACATTGTGTCTGACAGAGGAGTCCAGTTTGTTTCCAGATTTTGGAGGACCTTTTGTTCTAAACTTGGTGTTCAATTGTCTTTCTCCTCGGCGTTTCATCCTCAGACCAATGGTCAAACTGAGAGAACAAATCAGACATTGGAGACTTATCTAAGATGCTTTGTGTCTGCTGATCAGGATGACTGGGTCTCTTTTTTGCCTTTGGCCGAGTTTGCTCTTAATAATAGGGCTAGCTCTGCCACTTTGATGTCTCCATTTTTCTGTAATTCTGGGTTTCACCCTCGATTTTCTTCAGGACAGACGGAGGTTTCTGTCTGTCCAGGTGTTGACTCTGTTGTGAAGCGTATGCAACAGATTTGGGACCAGGTAGTGCAGAGGTTGTCCCTCTCTCAGGAGAAGGCCCAGCGGTTTGCTAACCGGCATAGGACGGATGGTCCCCGGTTTAAAGTGGGGGACTTGGTCTGGTTGTCCTCAAAAAATATTCCTATGAGAGTGGCATCTCCTAAATTTAAGCCTAGGTTCATTGGACCTTATAAGATCATGGAGATTCTTAATCCTGTTTCTTTTCGTTTGCTTCTTCCAGGAACATTTAAGATCCATAATGTGTTCCACAAGTCCTTATTGAAGAGGTGGTTCCTACTGCTTTGCCTCCTGACCTTGTTCTGGTTGAGGGCAATTTGGAGTTTGTGGTTGAGAAAATTTTGAATTCTCGTTTTTCTAGACGGAAACTCCAGTATTTGGTTAAGTGGAGAGGTTATGGTCAGGAAGACAATTCTTGGGTGTTTGCTTCGGACATCCATGCTAGGAGACTCATCCGTGCGTATCATAGAACTCATCCTGACCGACCTGGTTGCTCAAGTGAGGGTTCGGTGACCCCTCCTCAAGGGGGGGGTACTGTTGTGAATGGACTTGAAATGAGTTCTGAGCAGAGGCTCCCTCTGGTGGTTACAAACGGTACTGGACTGTCCAGTGAAGATTGTGAGGATTGGGAATCAGGTGTTACTGACTGGTCTTATATAAGGGAGTCACCTTCCCATCAGGGTTGCCGGTGATCAATTGTTCTGGTCTCAATCCTTGATTCCTGTTTCCTTTGTAGCCTGCTGTGTCGTGTCTGCATCTCCTGCTAACAGATAAGACATTTTCTTCTTTTTGCTTTTGTGCTTGATTTTTGCATTTTGTCCTACACTTCTGTGGGGGCCTTCAGGGTCCCCTCCGGGGGCTTTTGCCCTCTCAGTTTTGTTCAGCCACTGATGTTTGTACATTTGCTTTTTCCAGTTTTTTCAGTGGCTGCTGTTTTGATTTTGTTACACCAGAGAACTAATTTAGGTGGTAGAGGTCGTGTGATCTCAGGTGTTTTTGAAATTAGTAAAGTTGGTGCTTTTCAGGTTTTTTGGGATTGCAGTAAGTGCCCTTCCTATCCTTTTCTATTTAGTTAGTTTGGGCCCCAACGTTTGCTCATACTATTTTCTGTCTGTGTCAGTATTTCCTCTTGTCTAACCGCCATTACATGTTTGGGGGCTTTCTATGTTCTTTGGGGATCTGCTTCGGGGCAGATAGCTTTCCTCTTTCTATCTTTAGGTATAGTTAGTTTCTCAGGCTGTGACGAGGCGTCTAGGACCAACGTAGGAACGCTCCACGGCTGCCTCTAGTTGTGGTGGTTAGTCAGGGTACTGCAATCTCATAGATTCCAACTGCTCTGGTGTATTTCCCTTTTTACCTGCACTCCTCAGCTACCAAATCATAACAGTGTTCATTCAGAAAAATGAGAGAGGTGAAATAATAATGAACACTCTCTTGTGTCTGGAAAGTAACCATCCAGGCCCCCTCAAGAGAGGTATTCCTAAATGACAATGTTTGAGAATCCAAAGGAATTGTCCTAGTTTGAGCTCTTTGAAGGAACAAGCTGATGATCTCCAAAACAGATTTTTGGAGAGGAAGCAACCTAAAAAAGTTTTGCATGAGGGAATCATTGAGTAGAGATCAGACAGCTCCTCATAAAAAAAAATCAAGAGGGAAATACACTCCGGTACATCACCAGGTTCTCTAATAAGACCAATGAGGTGAGAGTCATTCTTCAACAACATTGGTTTGTTTTACTTATGGACGATGATGACATTAGGGATAAAATCACAACTGTCCACGAGATCACATACAGGAAGGGCAGATCCCTAAGGAATAGATTAGTCCAGAGCCAGGACTACATCCTGCCTCCCTGAGGGAACATTGAGGGCAAAAAGACACTGTATTTTTATTTTGTAGACTTTAGTCTGGCTGTGCCTGTGGGCACTGCTCCACACTCCCATTTCCCTGGTGTGGGGAGCAATGATTATTCTGGCAGCTTAGCGCATAGCAGTGATGTAACGTGATGCACCGCTTACATGCTGGTTAGCTGCCAGCATCAGAACAGGAAGCTGTGCTGTGAGGAAGCAGAAGGAAGATGAGTAGAATCTTTATTATTTTTTTAAGTGTGCTGCGTGATGGTGGGACTATATATAGCAGGATGATGGGGCCCATATATACCCGGATGGGAGGGGCATAAATAACAGGATGCGGGGCATATATACCAGGTTGGGGGCCATATGTACCTGGATGGTGAGCCATATATACCAGGATGGAGGGGGCCATATATACCAGGATGGGGGACCATACACACCAGGATGGTTGGGCCATATATGCCAGGATAGGGGCTCATTTATACCAGGATGGGGAAGGGCGCATATACCAGGATGGTTATCCATATATACCAGGATTGGGAACATATATACCAGGATGGGGAATATATATACCAAAATAGTGAGCCATATATAACAGGATGGTAGGCCATATATATCAGGATGGAAGGGGCCATATATACCAGGATGGGAGGTAATCTATATCAAGAAGGGGCCCAGGATTGAGAACATTAATACAGAATTGGAGGGACATTATACCTACACACGTGGTCAAAATTGTTGGTACCCCTCATTTAATGGCAGAAAAACCCACAATGGCCACAGAAATAACTTGAATCTGACAAAAGTAATAATAAACAAAAATCTATGAAAACGAACAAATGAAAGTCAGACATTGCTTTTCAAACATGCTTCCACAGAATTAAAAAAAAATAAACTCATGAAATAGGCCTGGACAGAAATGATGGTACCCCTGAAAATAATGTGACAAAAGGGACATGTTAAATCAAGGTGTGTCCACTAATTAGCATTACATGTGTCTGCAATCTTAGAATCAGTGAGTGGGCCTGTATAGAGGGCTACAGATACTCACTGTGCTGTTTGGTGACATGGTGTGTATCACACTCAACATGGACCAGAGGAAGCGAAGGAAAGAGTTGTCTCAGGAGATTAGAAAGAAAATTATAGACAAACATGATAAAGGTGAAAGTTATCAGACCATCTCAAAGCAACTTGATGTTCCTGTGACTACAGTTGCACATATTCAGAAATTTAAGCTCCATGGGACTGTAGCCAACCTCCCAGGACGTGGCCGCAGGAGGAAAATTGATGACAAATCAAACAGACGGATAATACGAATGGTAACAAAAGAGCCCAGAAAAACTTCTAAACAGATTAAAGGTGAACTTCAAGCTCAAGGAACATCAGTGTCTGATCACACCATCCGTCGTTGTATGAGCCAAAGTGGACTTCATGGGAGACTACCAAGGAAGACACCATTGTTGAAAAAAAAAAAATCATAAAAAAGCCAGAATGGAATTTTCCAAACTACATGTTGACAAGCCGCAAAGCTTCTGGGAGAATGTCCTATGGACAGATGAGACAAAAATGGAACTTTTTGGCAATGCACATCAGTGGCTATGTTCACAGATGGAAGAATAAAGCATATCAAGAAAAGAACACTGTCCCTACTGTGAAACATGGAGGAGGCTCTGTTATGTTCTGGGGCAGCTTTGCTGCATCTGGAACCGGGTGTCTAGAATCTGTGCAGGGTACAATGAAATCTCAAGGCTATCAAGGGATTTTAGAGAGAAATGTGCTGCCCAGTGTCAGAAAGCTTGGTCTCAGTCGTAGCAGGCTAATGACTCGAAACACACAGCTAAATACACCGAAGAATGGCTAAGAGGAAAACATTAGACTATTCTTAAGTGGCCTTCTATGAATTCTGACCTAAATCCTATTGAGCATCTCTGGAAAGAGCTGAAACATGCCGTCTGGAAAAGGCAACCTTCAAACACGAGACAACTGGAGCAATTTGCTGTTGAAGAGTGGGCCAAAATACCTGTCGTGAGGTGCAGAAGTCTCATTGGCAGTTACAGGAATCGTTTGATTGCAGTGATTGCCTCAAAAGTTGTGCAACAAAATTAATTAATTTAACGGTACCATCATTTCTGTCCAGGCCTATTTCATGAGTTTTATTTTTTTTTAGAATGGTTGAAAAGCAATGTTTGAATTTTATTTGTTTATTTTCATAGATTTTTTATTTATTATTACTTTTGTCAGATTCAAGTTATTTCTGTGACCATTGTGGGTTTTTCTGTCATTAAACGATTGGTACCACCAATTTTGACGATGTGTGTATAAGTGTCAGCAGCAGATTCCCACCATGGTATAGATGGTGGATGGATGGGTGGATGATGTAGCTGGTATAGCTGTTAATGGCCTTGTGGCGGTTATAGCTCATTAAGGGGAACAGTGTGGAGGCCATATACTATAGTAAGCTTATTTAGGTCATAATATGGACAAATATTTTGTATTCAGGAGCATTTTACATTCACTGTTATTTTTAAATGGCACTGTCAGGATGTGCTGCAGAATACCAGAGAAGAGAGAATCTGGAGAGACGAGAGATGGATGTGAAAAGTCATCATGGCATCTGGAGAAGATGGAGATGAAAAGAAAGAAAAGGTTCAAGTGGAGAAGAGATCACTTATAAGGTACCTGGATGCAGGGTCGGACTGGCCCACCGGAGAACCGGAGGATTCTCCGGTGGGCCCTGGCATCTGGGGGGCCCTGGCACCTGCTGGCATACAGGGGCCAGTTGCCTAGGGCTCCCGCTGCTCCAGGGGCCCCCAGCCAGTGGCGTGTCGCTAATAGCGGAACACCACGCAGCTGCCATGGGGGCCCGTGCCAGCGGAGCAGCAGGGGTGACAGTAGGCAGGCGCCCTGTCCTCTGCTGCTAAAGAGAAATGAATATTCACTGCTTCCCACGCCCACATGGGCGTGGGAAGCAGTGAATATCATTACTTACCTGTCCGTTCCACCGCTGCGCCCTCGGGTCCTCTTGCTGCGATGTTCAGGCAGAGGGCGCGATGACGTGGTTAGTGTGCGCCGCGCCCTCTGCCTGAGCATTCACTGCCGGAGGATCCGAAGACAGCGGCTCTCAACGGTGGACCGGGAGACAGGTAAATCTCTCAGGTGCCGGGGCCCTGAGACAGCGGTGACACCGTCACCTGTCCCCCATAGCGTGCCGGTGTCCCCGCCTGCCCAGGACACCAGCACCTGGCCCCCAGCAACGAGAGGTGAGTATGTCTTTTTTTTTTGTTGCAGCAGCTGCGGCAGCATAAAGGGGCCTATAAAATGCAGCATCTATGGGGGCACAGTCTGTGGAGCATCTATGGGGGCATAATCTGGGGGCATAATCTATGGGGGCATAATCTGTGGAGCATCTATGGGGGCATAATCTATGGGGGCATAATCTATGGAGCATCTATGGGGGTATAATCTATGGAGCTTCTATGGGGGCATAATCTATGGGGGCATAATCTAAGGAGCATTTATGGGGGCATAATCTACGGAGTATCTATGGGGCATAATCTATGGGGCACAATCTATGGAGCATCTATGGGGGCACAATCTATGGAGCTTCTATGGGGGCATAATCTAAGGAGCATCTATGGGGGCACAATCTATGGAGCTTCTATGGTGGCATAATCTAAGGAGCATCTATGGGGCACAATCTATGGAGCGTCTATGGGGGCATAATCTATGGGGGCATAATCTATGGAGCATCTATGGGGGCATAATCTATGGAGCTTCTATGGGGGCATAATCTAAGGAGCTTCTATGGGGGCATAATCTATGGAGCTTCTATGGGGGCATAATCTAAGGAGCTTCTATGGGGGCATAATCTATGGAGCATCTATGGGGGCATAATCTATGGAGCATCTATTGGGGCATAATCTATGGGGGCATAATCTATTGAGCATCTATGGGGGCATAATCTATGGGGCTTCTATGGGGGCATAATCTAAGGAGCATCTATGAGGGCACAATCTATGGAGCTTCTATGGGGGCATAATCTAAGGAGCATCTATGGGGGCACAATCTATGGAGCTTCTATGGTGGCATAATCTAAGGAGCATCTATGGGGCACAATCTATGGAGCGTCTATGGGGGCATAATCTATGGGGGCATAATCTATGGGGGCATAATCTATGGAGCATCTATGGGGGCATAATCTATGGAACTTCTATGGGGGCATAATCTAAGGAGCTTCTATGGGGGCATAATCTATGGAGCATCTATGGGGGCATAATCTATGGGGGCATAATCTATGGGGGCATAATCTATGGAGCATCTATGGGGGCATAATCTATGGAACTTCTATGGGGGCATAATCTAAGGAGCTTCTATGGGGGCATAATCTATGGAGCTTCTATGGGGGCATAATCTAAGGAGCTTCTATGGGGGCATAATCTATGGAGCATCTATGGGGGCATAATCTATGGGGGCATAATCTATGGAGCATCTATTGGGGCATAATCTATGGGGGCATAATCTATGGAGCATCTATGGGGGCATAATCTATGGAGCTTCTATGGGGGCATAATCTATGGAGCATCTATAGGGGCATAATCTATGGGGGCATAATCTAAGGAGCATTTATGGGGGCATAATCTAAGGAGCATCTATGGGGGCACAATCTATGGAGCTTCTATGGGGCATAATCTAAGGAGCATCTATGGGGGCACAATCTATGGAGCTTCAATGGGGGCATAATCTAAGGAGCATCTATGGGGGCATAATCTAAGGAGCATCTATGGGGGCATAATCTATGGAGCATCTATGGGGCATAATCTATGGGGGTATAATCTATGGAGCATCTATGGGGGCATAATCTATGGAGCATCTATGGGGGCACAATCTATGGAGCATCTATGGGGCATAATACAGTTTTTTGTGGCAAAATTAGGGGGGTCGGCTTATACTCGAGTATATATGGTATCTATCTATTATCTATCTATATCTATCTATATATATAGCATTATACCCTATGAGGGGGGGGCAGCATTATCCTCTGAGGGGGGCAGCATTATCCCCTATGGGGGCAGTATTATCCCCTATGAGGGGGCTGCTTTATAATCTATGAGGGAGGCTACCCCAACTCCTGCTACATAATTAAGACATGTACTACCTTACATTGTACCCTGATATTAGTGTATTTTACTGCACAATTGGTGGTCTTGTATTTATTTCTATGTAGCTACATAGTGGGCCCCAAGAATGATTTTCTCTGGTGGGCCCAAGGTGTTCCAGTCCGACGCTGCCTTGATGTAAATGTTTACTGTTGATACTGACTACGTCTCATCAGTACTGTGTTTCCTGTATGATCTGCAGTCTGGTAATGACTCTTAACAACTCTCAGCATCTCTTTACTATTGTTAAGGATATACTGGGAGTTGTAGGTTCATGAGATACAAATGTATATAAGCCTGACTTAGGATTCAGCAAGTAATTTTTTAAGCATGTCATGTCATAGACCTAATGGAAAAGGGAAGAATTAGCTGGAAAGTAGTATAAAATGTGCAATTGTATGTACACAGTGCCATATAATATGAAGATTGCAATATATTAAAGGGTATATCAGTGGCTTTCTGAAAAACAAAAAATGTGCCTAAGCACTAACAGGCACATTAGTTAATGGGGTGGGACTTCCGACATCATTGTGATTAACAGCTGGATTCCCGCTGCCTAACTGTCGCAAACCGTTAACAGAGCGAAACGGAAAAGAATCCAAAGCTTTGTGAACGTGACGTCAGCAGAGGCAACTGAATCCCCGGCAGGAGCGGTCTGTTACCGTTTTGTGTTGGGGAAGACCAGCACCATGCTACAACAGGCAGGTAAGTAGCAACTACCCGCCTGTTAGTGCTTAGGCATATTTTTTGTTTTTCAAAAAGTCCCAGATATACCACTTAGGACACGTTAAGTATTTGGTCAGTATTTTACCTCAGAATTTTTAAGCCAAAACCATGAGTAGAACAATCAGAGAAAAAGTATAATAGAAATACAAGCACCACTTTTGCATTTTTCACCTGCTCCTGGTTTTGGCTTTCAAATATTGATGTAAAATACTGAACGTGTGAACATGGCCTTAAGAGGATAAAAATTTGGATGAGAGTGCTTCTTTAAAAACAATAATATGTATCCTCATCCCTTTATCTATAATGGGGTATGTTTAGTTTCCATTGGGGAGTCTGCCAAATGTTGGACACTGGCTAAATGCTGGAAACCAAACAACCCCCATTATAGTTTAGTTATATTAATTTCCATGACCTTCCTTGGGTCTGACATTTAAAATATAGTACTTCAGGGAAGAATGATGCCATTTATCCCTTACATTGTGTAAATGGTCCATAAACAATGACTGATTCCATTTCTGTTGAGCCTCAGCTCTAAAGTACACCACTTTTTTTTAACTTTTACTGGTATTTTTTGGTGAAAAAGGAGGAGTATTTTACTTTAGTCTCTGACTCATTCCTTTACTTGGATACTGATTGTTCATCCAGGTTGAGTAGGGCGTCGTCAGCTTCATCGGCCTACGTCTCCAAAATACCTTGTCCCAGCCCTGGATTAGTCCACAGCCATTTCCAATCAAACACTGCTCAGACTTGGCTTCAAACAGGAACCAAGAGATGTTTTAGATGTGGTGGACGTAAGGTATGTAAAGCAATTACAGCTTGCAAAGAATTCAGAAGCAGTGTCTCAGGGGATGTTTATTCCATGAGATATTTTACCAATTGTAGGTCCACAGGTATAATTTACAAGGCTACATGTGAGAGTGGCATTGAATTTGTAGGAAAGACCAGGGGAGAGTTTTGGCCAAGGGTGGTTGAACAGCTACGAGATATTGTGAATAAGAGGGATACACCTATAGCTAACCACCTAAATCATGTACATTACGGCTTGGACAAAAAAAATAAATTTATGGGGATTGACAAAATTACACCACCTGTTAAAGGAAGAAATTGTGACAAACTGATACTGCAGAAGGAAGCCCAATGGATAGTCTGCCTCAAAACCATCTCCCCATCGGGATTAAACAAACAACTTTCTTTTACTCCCTTTCATTAATGTAGGATTAACCACAAGCGTTCCATAACGGACAAAAAGAAAGGGCTATCTAAGAGTAGTATCATATACAATTTTTAGAAAATGATGAATGCTGATGAAACACTTTCACCTATGTAGGTTGTGCAATGCAGGCACAACTCTAAATATCGTTTATATTTCCACAAGGTTTCCTTCATGGTATGCTGCCATTTCAGGGGTCCGTGTAGACAATTATTCCTTCTCAAATAATTCATTGGCACTTGGAGAATGTCAAGGTTTTTTTGGATACAAAAAATAAATTGGTGGTTCCTGGCATGCGCTCCCGTAGGAAGGAATCCCAGTATAGAATGAGTGAACAAATTGTCTTCATAAAAAATGTATAATTCTCTCTTTATTTTTTGTATCCACAAAAATCCTTGATATTTAACGTAGGATTGATGCCTCATATGTGGGTTTATTCTGTACACATTATCTAGGTATGATGGTATAAGCATCTGAATTGGAATGATACCATTAATAGTGGTCATCACCTCTCCCTGGGTAACCCCCCTCTTCCTGTAACAATATTTTCACTATCATGCTACCTTGCTGACGCAGGCACTGTATGAGGTCACCGCCGGCTCCATGCATCTCAGTGGACAGATTTGCGCTCCAAGTCCCGAAAGTCTGGCCTTTGGACAAGAAATACGTCAGACACTGTTAGTAAATTGGATACAGTGCGGTGAGTTCTAATGGTGGCAACCTCGCAATTGCAGTTTGTCAACATTTTTTTCACCACTGCAATGAGGTGGAAAGGATCCCTATTGTTGGATCATGTTTTCTAAAGTACTCCCCTGATGAGTCAATATGATGAAACAAATTGGTATACATCATAAGGGCAACATTCATACTTTTTCTGGACAAGGTTTTCTTTGTGGTGTGTATATGCGGTGATGAAACGAATCGGTATACATCATAAGGGCAACATTCATACTTTTTCTGGACAAGGTTTTCTTTGCTGTGTATAGCAAGACCTGGGTCATTGGGTGATATAATTTCACTGCTTTATTAGTCTGATAAGTACAACCAAAAGAACCACACACATCGACCATAAGTCCAAAAAATACACAGTATATTTATTAAGTATAGATACAACAATGGAGTTAAAAACAATGCATAAATAAAATGTGTATATATATATATATATATATATATATATGCTACAGAAAAGGGGCAATAATATCCAGGTATAATGGCCTACACAATATTCAATAGTGCTGAAACAACATCATTAATGTGCAAAGTAAGCAAAATTGTATATACATACAAAAAAGTGCATAAGTCGTAAAAGTGAAAGTGCATAAAGGGACACCACTAGGTGTCAATATGAATATATCACTGAAAAACACTACATAAGTGAAGCAAAAACATCAGTGTAAGAATATCGTATGCATAGAGACCAGGACTGACAAGACTGACAAAGTACAGGATTGATATGATAAGAATAAGCGCTAAGTGCTCTGAAAAACTTACAGTATGTACAGCTCCTGGTCACCCGGATAGATGCCCACCCCAACGCATGTTTAGGCACGTTGCCTTCCATTATACCTGGATATTATTGCCCCTTTTCTGTAGCATATACAGTACAACCAAAAGTTTGGACACACCTTCTCATTCAAAGATTTTTCTGTATTTTCATGGCTATGAAAATTGTAGAATCACACTGAAGGCATCAAAACTATGAATTAACACATGTGGAATTATACATTACACTTTACAAAAAAATCTGAAACAACTGAAAATATGTCTTATATTCTAGGTTCTTCAAAACAGCCACCTTTTGCTTTGATTACTGCTTTGCACGCAGAAAAGGTGAACGGATGGATTCTACATGCCTGGTTCCCATCATGAAGCATGGAGGAGGAGGTGTGATGGTGTGGGGGTGCTTTACTGGTGACGCTGTTGGGGATATGGTCGATATGTCTGGTCCTTTTCGTTGTGCTTTTCTGATTTTTTCGACTGTCCATTTTTTACCAGTCCATATGGTCAGCATATGACATATATTACCTATTTAGATATACATATTATAACTGCTGGCTATTTTTCTCCTTTGTGGGTGGCTGTTTATTATTAGTCTGATGTCCATTTAATGGTATTTTTGGTATCAGTGGTAGGTATTTTAATTATGGATAATGAATTTGTGAGCTGGTGTGGCCCAGCATCATTCAACCTTATCTTTTGAGCTATATGCTTAGGCTGGGTTCACATTGCGTTGTGGGCAATGTGCTGACGGCATCCGTTACATAGCGGCACTAACGCTATGTAACGGTGCGTTAACGCCGCCATTGCCCGAAATAGCAATAGCGCATCCTAGCGATGTGCCGTTATTCTGTGATGGACCTCGGACGCGGTCTGCAGCGTTCGGGGTCCGTCATTGCTAGCTCAGAATAGAGCCGCTGCGCTAGCGTGATCGCATAACGAGATCACAAAAACTGTGTTACCTTAACCATATTCATATCATATAGTATGTGGCATTTATAGGTGGGACCTTTAATTGGTATAAAAGACAGCTGCGCTTTCAGTATTTGCATTATATCCATAGCCGTATTGTCTGATTCCAATTAATCTATCAGGTCACAAGGGGTGCATTTACCCTTAGAGGATTGTATATACCTCCAGGTAATTTTATTATCTGTGTCTGTCGTTATTTATGTGTTTATTATTATTTTTTCACCTGGCACTTGTTTTTTTCACATTTTTTGTTGGTTAGTCTTTTTTTAAAGCTTCATTAAAAGTTATATTTTATCCATTGCTTTTTCACATTATATATATTTTGGATCATTATTCCTGCTTTCTCAGTAGCTGCATGTTCACACCAGAGATCTGATATAGGTGGTCGAGACCATGTGGTCTCAACATTTTTGGAATCAGAAGTGTTGGAGTTTTTCCTAGGGGTTTGCTGGGTTGCAGAAAGTATTCTCTCCTGTACTGTCCTATCTAGACAGTTTTGGGCCCCAGCGTTTGCTCATTCTATTTTCTGTCTGCGTTCGTGTTTTCATCTTGTCTAACTGCCATTATATGTTTGGGGGCTTCCTTTTCCTTTGGGGCTCTACTCCGGGGCAGTTAGCTTTCCTTTTTCCATCTTCAGGGGTAACTAATCTCTCCGGCTGTGACGAAGCGTCTAGGGCACCATAGGAACGTCCCACGGCTGCTTCTAGTTGTGCGGTTAGTTTAGGGGTCTGCAACCTATTAGATCCCAACCTCTCTGGTCTTTGGCTGCCTTTGCGGTTTTTTGCTCCTGCCCTCCTCAGCTACCAAATCATAACAGAATCACCGGCCATACTGAAGATTCTATGGTACTCAACAGAAGGGAAAAAATAGTAAAAAAAAAAAAAAAAGTTGTCAGAGTTGTCAGAAATTTTTTTTTGTTTTTTTGTTACTTTTTTTTCCTCTTTTTTTCTCTGGGGGCTGAGGAGGAATTTTTTCCCCAATGGAAGTCAAGCATGTGTCCAATCGTGTGGAGCAGCTTGCTGCTGAAGTTCGGAGTATTGCTCTCTATCTTGCTGGGTTATGTGTTGTGGAACCTATGATCCCTATGCCGGAATTATTTTTGGGGGATCGGTCTAAATTTTTGAATTTTAAAAATAACTGTAAGTTGTTTTTTGCCTTGAAGCCTAAGTCCTCAGGGAACGCGACACAGCAGGTTCAAATTGTCATCTCCCTGTTGCGCGGCGACCCTCAGGATTGGGCCTTTTCCCTGACACCTGGGGATCCTGTTTTGAATGAGGTTGATGTGTTTTTTCAGGCTCTGGGGTTGTTGTACGATGAACCTAATGTTACTGATCAAGCTGAGAATACCTTGTTGGCATTGAATTAGAAGCCGCAGAGCTGTATTGTCAGAAATTCAGAAAGTGGGCAGTCCTTACTAAATGGAATGATGATGCTCTGGCAGCTCTTTTTCGGAAGGGTCTGACAGAGACTGTAAAGGATGTTATGGTGGGATTCCCTGTCCCCTCTGGTCTCAATGACTCTATGTCATTAGCTATTCAAATTGACAGACGTTTGCGTGAGCGTAGAAATATGCGTGAGATTGTGATGCCTTGCGGGCCAGCCCCTGAGCCCATGCAGTGTGATGGAGTGACTTCTGGGGCACAGCGTCATGAGTTTCGAAAGCGTAATAAGTTGTGCTTCTACTGTGGTGACCCTTCCATGCTATTTCAATCTGCCCCAAGCGGGGAAGACATTTTGCGTGCTCAGTTGTTTTGGGTAGTGTTCAGACTAAATTTCTGTTGACTGTTACCTTGATTTGCTCCATGTCCACATTTTCGGCTCAGGCTTTTGTTGATTCAGGAGCAGCTATAAACCTGATGGATTTTAATTTTGCTAAACGTTGTGGTTTTCCCATGATACCCCTGCGGAAGTCTATTCTTTTGCTGGGCATTGATTCTACTCCTTTGGCGGAGAATAAACCCCAGTTTTCGACCCAGGTGATAATGCGGGTTGACCCGGACCACCAAGAGAATTGCAAATTTTTGGTGTTACATAATTTATATGACATTATTGTACTGGGTTTTCCTTGGTTACAGACTCATAATCCTGTTTTGGATTGGAAATCTGTGTCTGTGACCAGTTGGGGTTGTCAATGTGTTCGTACTGACACTCCCGTTTTTTCTGCCTCTCCCCAGTCTCAAGATTGCCCTGACTATTTGACTGATTTTTCTGATGTGTTTAGTGAGAGTAAGTCTGCGTCCTTACCTCCTCTTAGGAGTTATGATTGTGCTATTAACTTACTACCTGGTTGTAAATTTCCCAAGGGTCGGCTCTTTCATTTATCTGTACCTCAGCATGATGCTATGCGATCTTATATCAAAGAGTCTTTAGAGAAGGGTCATATTAGACCATCCTCTTCACCATTGGGCGCCGGCTTATTCTTTGTGGCCAAGAAGGATGGTTCATTGAGGCCGTGTATTGACTATCGTCTCTTGAATAAGATCACTGTTAAATATCAATATCCGTTACCCTTGATTTCTGACCTATTTTCCAGAGTGAAAGGTGCTAATTGGTTTACCAAGCTGGACCTCAGGGGGCATATAATCTTATTCGTATCAAGCACGGTGATGAATGGAAGATGGCGTTTAATACCCCAGAGGGGCATTTTGAGTACATAGTGATGCCTTTTGGGCTCACTAATGCCCCTTCCGTCTTCCAATCCTTTATGAATGATATTTTCCGGGATTTCGTGGATAAATTTCTGATCATTTATTTGGACGATATCTTGATTTTTTCCAATGACTGGGATTCTCATGTGGAACATGTTCGGACTGTATTCCGGATTTTGAGAGAAAATGCATTGTATGTGAAGGGATCAAAGTGTCTTTTTGGCATACAGAAGGTTTCATTTCTGGGATTCATTTTGTCTCCGTCTGTTATTGAAATGGACCCAGTCAAAGTTCAGGCCATTTGTGATTGGGTTCAACCCACTACATTGAAGGCTCTTCAGAGATTTTTGGGTTTTGCTAATTTTTATCGTAAATTTATAGCTAATTTCTCTGGTATTGTGAAACCACTGACTGATTTGACCAAGAAGGGTTCTAATGTAGTGAATTGGTCTCCTGAGGCAGTTTCTGTGTTTCAGGAGCTTAAGCGGAGATTCACTTCTGCTCCTGTTCTATGGCAACCTGATGTTTCTCTACCATTTCAGGTGGAGGTTGATGCTTCTGAGATTGGTGCAGGAGCCGTTTTGTCCCAAAGGGATCCTGTAACCTCTAAGAGTAACCCTTGTGCCTTCTTCTCTCGAAAATTTTCCCCAGCGGAACGTAATTATGATGTGGGAAATCGGGAGTTATTGGCTATGAAGTGGGCTTTTGAAGAGTGGAGACATTGGCTGGAAGGAGCCAAACATCAGGTGATGGTCCTCACGGACCACAAGAATCTGGTTTATCTTGAATCAGCCAAGTGACTTGATCCTAGACAGGCCAGGTGGGCCTTGTTTTTCACACATTTTAATTTTGTGGTCTCTTTTCTCCCTGGCACTAAGAATGTTAAGGCTGATGCCCTCTTGAGGAGTTTCTTTGCGGATTCTCCTGATTCTCCTGAGGTAACTGAGCCTGCTGTTATTCTGAAGGAGGGTGTGGTTATTTCCGCTATCTCGCCGAATTTGGGACTGGCTCTGGAGGAATTTCAGGAGGATAAACCTGAAAGCTGCCCTGTTGGGAAATTGTTTGTCCCTGACCAATGGAAGAAGAATGTGATGTCTGAGATTCATTGCTCCACGTTGGCTGGCCATCCCGGTATTTTTGGTACCAGAGATTTGGTGAGCCGGTCCTTTTGGTGGCCCACTTTGTCTTGTCACGTCAGGTACTTTGTGCAGTCCTGTGGGACTTGTTCTCGGTCCAAACCTTGCTCTCGCTCTAGTGGTTTGTTAATGACATTGCCTGTGCCCAAGAGGCCATGGACCCATATCTCTATGGATTTTATTTCCGACCTTCCTGTCTCTCAGAGAATGACCGTTATCTGGGTGATCTGTGATAGGTTTTCCAAGATGATACATCTTGTGCCACTACTTAAGTTGCCATCCTCCTCTGAGTTGGTGCCCTTGTTTTTTCAACCGGATGGTTCGGTTGCACGGCATTCCAGAGAACATTGTGTCTGACAGAGGAGTCCAGTTTGTTTCCAGATTTTGGAGGACATTTTGTTCCAAACTGGGAGTTCAGCTGTCTTTCTCCTCTGCGTTCCACCCTCAGACCAATGGACAAACTGAAAGAACAAACCAGACCTTGGAAACTTATTTGAGATGTTTTGTGTCTGCTGATCAAGATGACTGGGTCTCTTTTTTGCCTTTGGCTGAGTTTGCTTTGAATAATAGGGCTAGTTCTGCCACCTTGATGTCTCCTTTTTTCTGCAATTTCGGGTTTCATCCTCGATTTTCTTCAGGGCAGGTGGAGGCTTCTGTCTGTCCGGGAGTTGACTCTATTGTGGAGAGAATGCAGCAGATTTGGGATCAAGTAGTGGATAAGTTGTCTCTCTCTCAGGAGATGGCCTAGCGGTTTGCCAACTGGCATAGGACTGATGGTCTTCATTTTAAAGTGGGTGACTTGGTTTGGTTGTCCTTAAAAAATATCCCTATGAAGGTTGCATCTCAAAAATGTAAGCCAAGGTTCATTGGACCTTATAAGATTGTGAAAATGCAAAAGTCCACCACCTGCAATTGATGAACTGTTATCAGGGGGACGGACTGGCCTGATATAAGTGAGCTGACCTCCCATGATCCTCGCCGGTGATCAATTGTTACTTCCTGTCTTGTTTGGAATTCAGCTAGCTTTCTGCTGTCTCCTGCTATCATTTAGATAAGTTATTTTCTGTTTTTTTTTCTGTGGTTTGATTTTCCTAATTTTTGCTGCCTTGCTTGTTGATTTCAGCCGGGTCCCCTTTGGGGGATTGTGCTGGTCTCTGTTCTCTTTTTGTATTTGTTCATTTGCTCATTTCCTGTGATTTTTTACTGCTGGGTAGCTGCGTGTTCACACCAGAGATCTGATATAGTTGGTAGAGATCGTGTGGTCTCAGCATTTTTGGAATCAGAAGTGTTGGAGTTTTTCCTAGGTTTTTGTTGGGTTGCAGACAGTATTCTCTCCTGTACTGTCCTATCTAGACAGTTTTGGGCCCCAGCGTTTGCTCATTCTATTTTCTGTCTGCGTACGTGTTTTCATCTTGTCTAACCGCCATTATATGTTTGGGGGCTTCCTTTTCCTTTGGGGCTCTACTCTAGGGCAGTTAGCTTTCCTTTTTCCATCTTCAGGGGTAGCTAATCTCTCCGGCTGTGACGAGGCGTCTAGGGCACCGTAGGAACGTCCCACGGCTGCTTCTAGTTGTGCGGTTAGTTTAGGGGTCTGCAACCTATTAGATCCCAACCTTTCTGGTGTTTGGCTGCCTTTGCGGTTTTTTGCTCCTGCCCTCCTCAGTTACCAAATCATAACAGGTCACTCACGATTTTATGCAGGTGTGTCATACTACAGGGAGCTGAAAGAAAGTGCATGTCACAATTTTCAGATTTATATTTTTTAAATAATTAGAAAAACATGTATCATTTCCTTTACAATTTACAAATATGTGTTACCTTGTATTGAAATATCACATAAAATGCCAATAAAATATAAATAAGTTTGTGTGTGTAACATGAAAAAATGTGGAAAAGTTCACGGGTAAATATTTAATGCATGTCAATTTGGTATATTAAACACTTTTTTTCTAATCTCATGCAAGCTTATTATTATTTTAGGGTAGCTTTACATGTGGCAGATTTTATTAGTATATTTATTTTATATTATTTCCATTAATGTGTATGGAGTTGTTTTAGTGGCAGGCATATGGACTTCTGCAAGTGCAATTCATATAAATGGGACAGATGCAGAAATCTCTGCAACAAAATATGCAGCGTGCAAATCTATCCTGACACTCTACAGAACTTTTCTACTACAATATGAATAATACTTCCAAAATCTTGACAGGACACCTAAGTTATACGATTTGGTTTAGATCATATTTGATTAATTGGCACCACAATGGATCCGGTTTGTACAATATGTCTATAGAGACAAGTATTAGCTTTTTCAAGAAAATTTAAGTGCCTCCTTTTTGGTGATGATGGTTTGAGAGCTCTGCAGGAAAGAAAGTATGGGTTTCATTCCAGCAGAAGGTAAAACTGATTTAATTGCAGTTTAGTTTATAACATTTATTAAATTACCAGTGATCTAAAAGGAATATGTTGCTCTAGAGCACGGTTTTCAGGATTACACTGTCCTTCTGTTGATTGACCACTAGTCTCTGTGGTTGTAAATTTTGAAAAATTGTGCTTCATGTTCATTCCTTACACTGGAGGCTGGTACTTTGTACTCCAACTTGCCTTTTTTTTTAGAAAAATGGGCGATGTTGTTGATGTGAAAGCCATAGGGAGGCCATCTTGGGCCTACATCAGAGCACATGGACTCTAAGCATTGCGTCCAGGGTCGGACTGGCCCACCGGAGAACCAGAGGATTCTCTGGTGGACCCAGGCACTGACACCTGCTTGCATACAGGTCCAGCAGCTGCCTAGGGCCCACGCTGTTCCAGGGGCCCCCAGCCAGTAGCGTATCGCTAATAGCGGCACACCACGCAGCTGCTATGGGGACCCCCAGTGCCAGCGGAGCAGCAGTGGGTGACAGGAGCTAGAAGCCGGCTGCTGTGGCTAAAACCTGTCCCCGCTGCTAAAGAGACATGAATATTCACTCTTCCCCCACCACCATGGGCATGGAGACGGGAGATTATTCATTTCACTTTAATAGCGGGCAGTGTTTGCCGCAGGCTGCGGCTTACACTGCCCGCTATTAGGGTCAGCAGACCAGGGCTCCCGCTCCCCCTGGGGCCCACAGACCATGTGGCCATTATGGGGCCGTACGTCAGAAGGACCCTGGCATCTCTCCCTATATCACCCTTGACAGACTGAGCCCCTCTCCCTGTATCACCCCTGACTGACTGCATCCCCCTCTCCCGGGATCACCCCCGACTAACTGAGCCCCTCTCCCTGTATCACCCCTGACTGATTAAGCCCCTGTCCCTCTATCACCCCTGGCTGCGCCCTCTCTCCCTGTATCACCCCTGACTGAGCCCCCTCTCCTTCCATCATTCCTGACTGACTGAGACCCCTCTCCCTCTATCACCCCTGACTGCACCCCCTCTCCCTGTATAACCCCAACTGACTGAGCCCCTCTCCCTGTATCACCCCTGACTGACTGAGAACCCTCTCCCTGTGTCTCCATGACTGACTGTGCCCTCTCCCTGTATCACCCCTGACTAACTGACCCCCTACATGTGTCACACCTTACTGACTGAGCCCCTCTCCCCTGTATCACCCATGACTGACTAATACCCCTCTCCCTGTATCACCCTTGACTGACTGCCCATCTCCCTGTGTCCCCCTGACTGACTGCGCACTCTCCCTGCATCACCACTGACTGACTGCCCCCTCTATCTGTGTCCCTCCTGACTGGCTGCGCCCTCTCCCTCTATACACCTGACTGACTGAGACCCCTCTCCCTCTATCACCCCTGATTGTGCCCTCTCTCCCTGTATCACCCCTGACTGACTGAGCCCCTCTCCCTGTACCACCCCTGACTGAACCCCTCTAGCCCTATCACCACTGACTGACTGAGCCCCTCTCCCTGTATCACCCCTGACTGACTGAGCCCCTCTCCGTGCATCATCCCTGACTGACTGAGCCCCTCTCCATGCATCATCCCTGACTGACTGAGCCCCTCTCCCTGTGTCCCCCCTGACTGACTGAGCCCCTCTCCCTGTGTCCCCCTGACTGACTGAGCCCTCTCCCTGTATCACCCCTGACTGACTGCCCCCTCTACCTCTATCACCACTGACTGACTGAGCCCCTCTCCTTGTATCATCCCTGATTGACTGAGCCCCTCTCCATGCATCATCCCTGACTGACTGAGACCCTCTCCCTGTGTCCCCTATGACTGACTGAGCCATCTCTCTGTATCACCCCTGACTGACTGCCCCTATCCCTGTGTCACCCCTGACTGACTGCGCCCTCTCTGTCACCCCTGACTGACTGAGCCCCTCTCTCCTGTATCACCCCTGACTGAGCCCCCTCTCCCTGTGTCCCTCCTGATTGACTTCCCCCTCTTCCTTTGTCCCCCCTTACTGACTGAGCCCCTCTCCCCTGTATCACCCATGACTGACTGCCCCCTCTCCCTGTGTCACCCCTGACTGACTGCCCCCTCTCCCTGTGTCCCTCCTGATTGACTTCCCCCTCTTCCTTTGTCCCCCCTTACAGACTGAGCCCCTCTCCCCTGTATCACCCATGACTGACTGCCCCCTCTCCCTGTGTCACCCCTGACTGACTGCCACCTCTCCCTGTGTCCACCCTGACTGACTTCCCCCTCTACCTGTGTCACCCCTTACTGACTGAGCCACTCTCCCCTGTATCACCCCTTACTGACTGAGACCCCTCTCCCTGTATCACCCCTGACTGACTGCCCCTCTACCTGTGTCCCTCCTTACTGACAGAGCCCCTCTCCTCTGTATCACCCCTGACTGACTGCCCCCTCTCCCTGTGTCCTCCCTGACTGACAGCCCCCTCACCCTGTGTCCTCCCTGACTGACTGCGCCCTCTCCCTCTATCACCCCTGACTGACTGAGCCCCTCTCCTCTGTATCAACCCTGACTGAACCCCCTCTCCCTGTGTCCCCCTGACTGAGTGCCACCTCTCCCTGTGTCCCCCATGACTGACTGCCTCCTCTACCTGTGTTCCCCTTTACTGACTGAGCCCCTCTCCTCTGTATCACACTTGACTGATTGAGACCCCTCTTCCTGTATCACCCCTGACTGACTGCCCCTCTACCTGTGTCCCCATTACTGACTGAGCCCCTCTCCCCTGTATCACCCCTGACTGACTGAGACCCCTCTTCCTGTATCACCACTGACTGACTGCCCCTCTCTCTGTGTCCCCCTGACTGGCTGCGCCCTCTCCCTGCATCACCCCTGACTGACTGAGCCCCTCTCCCCTGTTGTATCAACCCTAACTGACTGCCCCCTCTCTCTGTGTTCCCCCTGACTGACTGCCACCTCTCCCTGTATCCACCCTGACTGACTGCCCCCTCTACCTATGTTCCCCCTTACTGACTGAGCCCCTCTCCCCTGTATCACCCCTGACTGACTGAGACCCCTCACCCTGTATCACCCCTGAATGATTGCCCCTCTCCCTGTGTCCCCCCTAACTGAGACCCCTCTCCTTTCCTCACCCCTGACTGACTGCCCCCTCTCCCTGTGTCCCCTGACTCACTGTGCCTTCTCCCTGCATTTTCCCTGACTTACTGAGCCCCTCTCCCCTGTATAACCACTGACTGAGCCTCCTCTCCCTGTGCCCCCTGACTGACTGAGCCCATCTCTTTGTGTCCTCCCTGATCGACTTCACCCTCTCCCTCTATCACCCCTGACTGACTGCGCCCTCTCCCTGTATCACCCCTGACTGACTGAGCCCTCTCCTTGTATCACCCCTGACTGACTGAGCCCTCTCCTTGTATCACCCCTGACTGACTGAGCCCTCTCCTTGTATCACCGCTGACGGACTAAAGGTTTTTTTCCCCCACCACTTAGAAAATGAGGCCCTTCATAATAAGATATGGCCTTATAGGTAGCAGAGAGATTTCGGTAAAATTCAATAACACCATACATAAGTGATCTAGGGCCCTCACCACTATGTGGGGACATTCATATAATGTATTTGCTGCAGAATTTCTACCATGGAAATTCCACAGCAAATTAACAGCAGAAATATCCACACAGATATTGTGCAGATATCATTACTATGTAATGTCACACCTTTACCACAGACCAAATCCTTTGTATTGCAAAGGATAAAATCGGTGATGAATATCCGCAGCATGAATTGACACATTGTTCATATGAAATCTGCATTGGTCAATTTATGCTGCATATTTTCTCAGCGTATGGATGACATTGCGCTAGTGCTATAAAATATTGGTTTAGTGGTTAATACACATAAGGGGACATTTGTCATTGAGTCTGCACCAAAATGTGGGCGTCTTCTATAATATTAGGAAGTGTAGTATCTTATATTATACCCTAATATTAGCGTGTTTTACCATACATCTCGTGGTTTTGTATTTATTTCTATGGCCGGCGTCACACTAAACCATCCTCCCTTAGGGTACGTCCAGGGTGCCCGGCTGCTATAGTCTGTGTTGGGTGCAGGTGTTAGAGTCGTGGGTGGTGCTTCCTCCTTACCTGAGAGTGGGGTATCACACCTCTGGATGAGGTGCAATATCTTGGTGGCGACTGAACTCTCAGGGGCGCCACATGTATCTAATGTATTAGCAAAGCTTCCTGTATATACTGCTTGAAAAAACTGAGCTACATAATACATTTCCCCAATTTTTCCTCTCTGAGCTGCCATGTACAACAACTTCTTACCCCCTGCTATTTTCAACGCTGAGAAAAGGGAAGGATATAGCAAAAATGCTCCCCAAAGCCTGTTCTCAGTTGGATGTATGACAGATTTTGCAAACTAGAAGCAAAATAATGTTTTATTGAAGATTGTGTAGAAAGTTGCTTAATGTGGATTTTAGAAAGCAAAGATGTACATTATTTTACTAAGGAGTTCAGTGGGCAGTTCTATTTTGTGGTTGACAATAACTTCTGTATGCACATACAGCACATACAGAGAACACTATCAATCGCTTATTAGGAACACCCATTGAACCCCTAAGCCCAAAACAAGCAGTGATTTAAATGAAAATAAAATGTAGTTTACAATTTTTTCCCCACAAACTGCTCTTTTCATCCTGTTTTATAACATGTTGCAAACAAATAGGACTGCATGTACAATATGACAATTGATTGTCACGCTGTCTAGCAGATGTATAAATATATAATGTCAGTAATCTATCAAGTGGGACAACATTCTATATAACATATAAATAGGTAACATTAACATGTATATATAGCATAGTATTACCTGACATAATATCCTGTGGGTCAATACTGAATCCTTTTCACGCTGTCTCTGGCTAGAGGTGGACCGGGGTCTATGCTGACCCTAAACTGGGGTCCTGACTAGTCCCTCTACCTGGAGGTACTGTTAATGGTACAGAGGTCCAGGCCACCAGCGTAAACCCTGTCTCCTATAAATCCCTGACCACTGTAATCTAGTCCTTAGAAGGACCCTGATTACCACCATAGGGAATGGACAGGTAAAGGTTAACAAACAGTATAGACAAACGAGACAGACAGGGATAAAGTAAATACTGTCTTGCATACAACATTAAACACAGAGGGAACACCAAAGGTCTAGGAGATAAACTATAAGCAAGGTGAGGAGAAACAACAAAAGAGCTCTTAGCTTAAGTCTTCTCAGAACCGATCCTATCTGCAGTCTGTATGAATGCTTTCACCGGCATCTAACCAGCAGACTGGCAGCTATATAAAGGAAGCTAATTAGAAAATAATCAAAAGCAGCCGGGCGAGGCTGGACCTAGTCTTAGCAAAGAGCTAGGTAAAATTAACTCCCTCATTACCAAACACAAAGAAACAGCAACTCAGCTGCGAGAAGTCAGAATGTGCAATCGCGACAATCTTCGTGGCGATGCACCCATGACATTGATATACAGTACATGAAAATGGCAGAAAGTTGGCATTAAGAAGGAAATGCAACCCTTAAAAAAACTAGTCTTGCCAACTGGCCTGGATTTACACTGACTTTTTGTCACACTATTGACTTAACTATTTAGCTACTGCTACAGTCAAAAGCGGTATGCTGAGATGTATGTACACTAATTTGGTGGACTACATATGTCACTTAAGGCCGGCATCACACTAGGTAGGAATATGGACGAGTGAGAGGCGTGAAAACCACGCATAACACACGGACCTATATTTCTCTATGGGGTAGTTCTGATCATGCGTTTTTTTCTCGGCCGTATCTTACGGTGCGAGACACCCGCAGCATGCTGCGATTGTACGCGTATTACGCCCGTTGTACGCCAATGAAAGTCTATGGGTGCGAGAAAACAACGGATTACACACGGACCAGGCGTGTGACTTGCGAGAAATACGGAAGACTTCTGCAGCTCACAGGAAATGGTGCAACACATGCAGGAGGAAGCTGACACATGCAAATTAGCTCAAAAAGAGCGCCAGACATCCCGGAAGGACGCCTCCACGGAGTCGGCCATGATGCCTACGCACATCAATTTGGCCATGTTGAGACTCTTGCTGCAGAAGAGGGTCCAAATCTGCCACAAAAGAGATGCACATTATGCGGAATGCGCAAGAAAGAGGTGGCATGCAGGCGCATCTGTGGGAAGATGTTTCACCACTTTGGCGACAGCCCACGCGAGAAGCATCAGCGAATCAGTAAGTTACATGATTTTGTCACAATTTTCTTAACGCTAACAGTGTCGTTGTAGCGCAGAATTAGCCCCCCATTTTTTTGGCTTCTTTTATCCGACACATTTGTCATATAGTCCCATCCTACTAGACCCCCATGACTATATAACGTGTCTGCAGAATACTGATGCTTTGTCCAGCTAGCTAAATGATTACATTATATGTCTGATTGCAGTGGATGATGGGTCAGCAGCACCCAGAAAGTGAAACTACGTTTACTTAGACAGGCTGGGTTTTCTTGCACATATTCTTGATCTGAAGCCGTAAGTACATACATCACACCACATAACACATATGCAGTGTAGGCTCACCTCTCAAACATGTTCTAATCCCCTTTCCTTTCCCAACAGATCTGATGATCCTCCTGCATGGGCGCCTACACCTCTACCCATTCCCCCACCAAAACAACATTGGCAACAACAGGGTCAAATGGCTGCCTATAATCCGACTTACCAATATGACCACTTGTACAGATCCAGTGTTGCAGGCTGGTCCCAACCTGGATGTGCTCAACATGGTCATATTAGGGGGTACGATTCTCGTGGGTATCATCTTACACAGGAATATAATCTCCCTTATCTGTATGGCAATGTGCCCACACTCCAACCTGACCATGGGCAGATGTTAGCTCAGAGCCCAGAAAATCCACCCCAACAGGGTGATGGTCAAGGTGGTGATCCAAGCCAACCACACCGAGATGCTGGGAAGCCGCCAACCCCACCACCCACATACCACCAGCTGTGATTTAGTATGTAAAGTATATTTTTGCATTTAAAAACCAGTTATTAATGGTTTTAGATGTACTTAAAACTCGAATTGTGTATAACAGATTTGCAGCTATTTAGATGCCTGTAACCAACATATGCAAGCAATATGCTGTTGAATAGGCATAGTCAACCTATATTATTTTCATTATCTGCTCCTATTGCGAGAAATCGTATTTCATTTGGATCATTTATTTTAACAACATGTTGTGTAACGCATATTTGCACTAATCTGAATGCCTACAAATACCATATGGCACACAGCATTAAGGCATACATGGCCATATGGGAGGAACGTTTTGCAATATATTTGGGGGTTTAGCCTTCAATAATGATAGTAGTATTTGCATACTCTCTGCTAACTGTCATACCTATTAGGATTACGGACTAATGCCTGTGTGTATATATATATATATATATATATATATATATATATATATATATATGACACAGGCATATAATATATATGACAATAGCAGCATTTTACATGTACAGTTCTCTGTGATATATATTTGTATATGGCCTGATTAGATGAATCCCACTTAATATATAACCTATAGCAATGAGTAGCATTTGCACATGCCTTGCTGATTGACATATTCATCTGGCTCACTATAGGATTATGGACTAATGCCTGTGTGTATATATATATGACAATAGCAGCATTTTTCATGTACAGTTCTCTGTGATATATATTTGTATATGGCCTGATTAGATGAATCCCACTTAATATATAACCTATAGCAATGAGTAGCATTTGCACATGCTTTGCTGATTGACATATTTCACTAATATACACTTGTATGCTATAGTCCTCTATAATCATTATAGCAGCATCTGCATGCACACTCTCTCTTGTATATATCATATATATATATATATATATATATATATATATATATAAATATATATATATGTAACATTTCCAGGGGTATTTAGCTCTAGGATCGCTGTCTGGGTAGACAGAATGGCACGGAAACAGTTCATTCAGACAGCAGCTTGGTGAAAACTGGCCGCAACCAGCTTTATTAAAGTCCACAGCAAACAGATTAAAACAAAGCATAAACAGAAAACCTGGGCTTGTCTAGCCTCTAACTACACTTAGATAGATGGCCCTCTCTATCCGGGACCCAGACTCTACCAGTCTGTGCCCAAAACAACACATATGATCTCTGTTACCAGTATGGAGTTCCACAGACACTCCTCTTTATGTCTGAAGGCAACTCCAACATCCAGACTTGAGAGAGGTCACCTCCTATTCAGTAGTCACCAGCATGGAGTGTCGCAGAGTCTCCTCTTTGTGTCCGGGGTACCTCGAGCACCCAGACAGAGAGAGCCCACCTCCCGGAGTCTCCTTCCGTGTCTGGACTCCTGTCCAGACTGAATGAGCTCCCTGACTGTGTTCCCAAGCACCCACTTCTGGCTTCCCAATCAACACCTGAGTGGATTCAGGTCTGAGCTGCAAGCGTGTACTGAATGGCAGGTGTAGTGACCTTTCTTTACCACCAGGTTTACAAAGCCACACATTTCGCTCATACCAGTCAGCAAGGTACTTAGGTGAAATATACACCTCATTCACCACATATTCCTTCACTGTCTCACATATCCCCTCCCTCTTCTCCAGACCGGAGGGCTGGTCATCCAGACCGGAGGGCTGGTCAACAATCCTAAAGAGACAGTGAACTCCGGACCAGTCATAGTCATCATTAGCTTCATCTTCAGTCTTGTCATCTATATCTTCACCTGAGCCATCCGCACTACCCTGTACCCTCCCAGGCCTATGCTCTCTGCGGACCTCAGGTGACCTGCACGGTTTCAGCTTGACCTTAGTGCCAGCCTCAGTCTCGTTATAGTGCCTCACCCGAGAAGTACGACCAGGCACGTCAGAACACCTCTGCTGATTCTTCCTCAGAACCTCTCGTACCTCCTGTCCTTGGTGCACTGACCCTGTGTCCCCAGCTGTCCCAGAAGGTATAGGGGGTTTTTCACTTTTCTCTAATTCCCCCTGAACCTTTTTTAGCACATCTACTTTTTTAAATATCAGTTGGTTCGTAAATTCTATTTCACAGAATTTAAGCTCCTCTTCTTGTACAGGCTCACTTTGCATAAGACGCAGAGCTCTTACTTCTTTCTCCAGGAGATCCACATCTTCTAACAAGTCAAGGCTCATCATCTTTTCTGCTTTCACCTCCTCGTATAATTGCGGCCTTTGCTCTCGCAATGAAGAGACTCCCTGTATCCTTCCTTTTACTTCATTGTCCTTTTCAAGAAGGTACTCATGGTTCTCATCACGCTCCTTCATCACAGTTTGAAATTTTTTCTGAGAAGCACTTAATTCCTCTGGTACCTGTGCAACCATTTTTTCTTGATCTTGCAAGGTACTGTATACACTTTCCCTGTCACTTCGTACTCTCTGTAGCAACTGCTGGCACCGCTCCCGTTCCCGGCGAAGAGATAACACATCCAGTTTACACTGTTGCAGCTGCTCGCGCAATGCAACAATATCAGTCTTCATGTCTTTGGTGGAGACCTCATGGAGACGCATCTTCTCCTGTAGCTGTTGGACGTCTTTTACTACTTCGGCCGTTTCTTCAGTCTTGTTCCTCACAGCCTCACTTGAAACCTCAGCTTCTGATGAGGCATCTGGCTTGGTGACCACCATTTCCATGGCTTTCTCCAGCTCTGCAGCATCTCCCTCAAAGTCCCGGGCACGATGCAGCTCCATACCACACATTGACAACTTCTCATTTTCAACAGCATCCACTTGTGCTGTGTTCAGTTTCAGAGTCCTGCCTTTAAAGCTCAGCTCTCCTCCTTTCACCTTAGTCTTCGCCAGGGAACCGGCCAACTGTAAAACATCTTCAGATGCCATCTTCTGTCTGGCTGTAAGGTCAGCATCAGCTTTCTTCTCAGGACTCTCAACCTCCTCTGCTACCATGCCTTCCTCATTTGCACTGGTTGCTTTATGGTCATCAGATGATTCACTATCACTATCTGACCCCTCTTTCTCAGCCACATCTGGCTCACTGTTAGGGCTATACACTTCATTTTCATTCACATCCTGCTCACTGTCAGGGTTATACAATTCAGTTTCATTCATATCCTGCTCACTGTCAGGGTTATACAATTCAGTTTCATTCACATCCTGCTCACTGTCAGGGTTATACAATTCATTTTCATTCACATCCTGATCTGGAACCTTAGTTAACATGTCATCCACAACATTAACTTCACTATCTGGTCCCTCAAGTATGTGACTATGTGACAACCCCAGCACTATACTTCTATATAGTTCAGGTACTAGAAGCTGACTCACGACCTCTCCCTGGACTTCAGTGTCCCTATACAATAGGCTATTGTCCATGGCGGCATGAGGAAACTTCTCCTCAGAGCCAGTCTCCTGGGAAACCTCATTTAGAACAATCATATTTTCCTGTGCCGTCCCAAGAGTGGGGTCTCGCCACTGCTCACTCTCAAAATTGTCACAGGACACAGGTAAGTAAAGGACACTCGGTTCCCGAGAACCACCATCCTCGTCTCCCAACATCACCTGCAAAGGAATTTCATCACTATCACAGTCATCATCATTATCAACATCATTATCATGACTATGATCAGTATCATCATCATGGTTATCATCATTATCATTATCAATATCAGCATCATTATCACACAAGATTAACGGCCCACTAGCATTGTGTTCCGCCCCTCGGGACTGCGCACCCTCAATAGGAGCTTCATCACACTGTCCATCAGAAACATTTTTCCCCCAGAGATCCTTAGACTGGGGAAAGTCACTACCCAATATGACGGGTTGCACCAGGTTCTTCACTACCCCCCCTTCATATGAAACCTCCCCGAGTTTGGGGACCAAGTCCACGGCAGTCTCTGGGTAGACTTTGGTGTCTCCATGGATGCACACCATACTCAGGTGCTTATCAGGGATGAAGTCCCTTTCAATCAGGCTGTCACATACGGAAGTCACTGGACTCTCTGAGTCCAAGAGGGCCTGTGCTGGGCAGTCATTTACAACCACCGGGGACCCCTGTGGTCCAGTCTCTTCGGCTGAGGTGGACACACACACAGGTTCTGCGCAGAGAGAGAGGGATCTGCCAACATCACAACACATAGGCTCCCCCTCTATTGGACAGTTGGCTGCAATTTCACGCCAGCTCCAACACGGTCCATCACACTCTCCCACCCACATGTCCCCTCGGGCCTGACCCCGCTTATCAGCATACCCCATGTCCCCAACAGCTGGAACGCTCTTACCGCGAGAGTTCAGCGTCCGGGAACTCTGAAGTGACGACCTCTCAGACGGCTGTACCTCAGGAGGACGTGCTTGGGTGTAGCGGTCCACTATCACCTTTTCAACTCCATAATCAAACCTGCTGACTGCAGACTCCCAATTGTATCTCCAGTCATGAACTCCCCTGGCACGGGCTGTCACCGTAACACTCAGCCGGGTAAGAATCTCCGCTTTCAACTTGCCATAGTCTTGGCTGTCCTGCTCGCTCAGGTCAGCATATGCCACCTGGGGCACTCCAATCAGATAGGGTGCGACCATCATGGCCCATTCAGATAGGGGCAGATTCTCCTTCTCTGCCAGTCTCTCAAACCTAGTGAGATATACCTCCACATCATCACGAGGTGTCATCTTTTTCAAGGACCGTCTTACCGCCCTCTTTACAGCGGACAACGCAGGTACCTTCACAACACTACCCTGGGACGAGGTGCTGAGAGCTGCAATCTGCTCCAACACCCGGTTATTCTCCTGTTGCTGCTGCAGGATTTGCTGCTGGTGCTGCAGGCGCTGCTGTTCCATGCTCTGCTGCATGCTTCGCTGGGCCTGGACCAGGTACTCAACGAGCTCCTCCATACTGCCGGACTTATCTGTCTCAATCACAGCAGTCTTATGTTGCATATTAACTTGCGCCATTGGTTCAAACAGTGCCTCCATGCTGTCAGATATCTCTGTCTTCACAACGGCAGACTTCAGTCAAGGCATACACACTACACAGCTTTTTTCCACAGAAAATTCAGCCTTGCTGTGCAAACACCCTTTTTTTTTTTTTTTTTCTTTTGCAAAGTCTATTAGGGCTACTGTCTCTTTAAGACTGCTCCACAGACGTTTCTCTTGCTGCTGCACATTCCACAGTCATTTTCACAACAAGTTCAGCTTTGCTGTGCATACATCTGCAGACCCTATCAGGGCCACTGTCTCTCCAAGACTGCTCCAAACAGACGTTTCTGCTGACACACTTTTTTTTTTTTTTTTTTTTCTGCTGCTATTTCAATAGACTTCACCTTTAATGCTGTCTCTCGCCACTGTGCTGCATACACACTCCAGCACTAACTGTATCAGGCACTGCGCTGCCTCAGCATTCTCCGCCAATTGTAACATTTCCAGGGGTATTTAGCTCTAGGATCGCTGTCTGGGTAGACAGAATGGCACGGAAACAGTTCATTCAGACAGCAGCTTGGTGAAAACTGGCCGCAACCAGCTTTATTAAAGTCCACAGCAAACAGATTAAAACAAAGCATAAACAGAAAACCTGGGCTTGTCTAGCCTCTAATTACACTTAGATAGATGGCCCTCTCTATCCGGGACCCAGACTCTACCAGTCTGTGCCCAAAACAACACATATCAGATATGTTACCAGTATGGAGTTCCACAGACACTCCTCTTTATGTCTGAAGGCAACTCCAACATCCAGACTTGAGAGAGGTCACCTCCTATTCAGTAGTCACCAGCATGGAGTGTCGCAGAGTCTCCTCTTTGTGTCCGGGGTACCTCGAGCACCCAGACAGAGAGAGCCCACCTCCCGGAGTCTCCTTCCGTGTCTGGACTCCTGTCCAGACTGAATGAGCTCCCTGACTGTGTTCCCAAGCACCCACTTCTGGCTTCCCAATCAACACCTGAGTGGATTCAGGTCTGAGCTGCAAGCGTGTACTGAATGGCAGGTGTAGTGACCTTTCTTTACCACCAGGTTTACAAAGCCACACATTTCGCTCATACCAGTCAGCAAAGTACTTAGGTGAAATATACACCTCATTCACCACATATTCCTTCACTGTCTCACAATATATATATATATATATCTATATATATATATATAGATATATATATATATAGATTGATTGATTTGATTTATAGGCTTCTGCCTGATTCTAAGATATATATTTATGCACATTTTTATGTGTATTTGTACCTTATGAATTTTATATGCTGCTATAGGGTTTGTGGCCTTTTATATACATGTCTATCTTGGATGTACTACTTTAGAATGCTGTGGTATTTTTTTCAACACTGTCCATCTATATGATTATGTCTCTAGTATCTGATGCAGTTTTGCTGTTCAAATTACAAATTGTTTATCTTGATGATTTTCTACTGACTGGTGCACTGTGCACTTTATTCACTTTTGATGGACAGCTTTGAATAATTATATCACGGTGTATATCTGTTCTAATATCATACGTAGCATTCCGTGTTATATGACTTTAGACATTCATTTCACTGAATAGCGGTATCTAGGTTTTTTTGCCTTCTCTCTTGTCATTGATATTTTGTATTATGTTTGTGTACTTTTTAAAAAAAACTTTTTTGTGATACATTAATAAAAATTGCATTTGCATTTTTCTATATTTGGCTCCTTCGTTCATATATTTTTTTGGGTATTTTGATTGTCCATATATGGATGAGCGTTTATAATTTGGCCTCTTTTGGTTAAATACCATATGGTACTTAGCTGCTGGTATACAGGATATGGGAAAATATTATTATTTCGTTAGATATTATTATTTCTACCAATGTTTCTTATTTTGTCCCCATTCCTGTTAAAAATTGTTGGCTAATGCATCATTGCGTTAGTCTAGTCTTAGAACCTAACCATATGGGGCAGATATGGTGCTCACTAGTGGTAGTGAAAGTTGTTTATTTGGTTAAATTTAATTTCACTCCATGTTGGCTACTGCATATTTAATGTTGTATAATCTTGTCAACCAAACATATGTGTAACATATGATCAGCATTACCCATAGTCACTATTGGTTTTGGCCTTTACATACTATTATGTATGGAAGAATTTGTAATGTTGTAACCCCCTATGTATATGTTACGCCATACATAATTATACATGTTATGCCATATTTTTTTCCTTGTCTAAGACTGCACACTTACACTTTGTGATGTAACGAAATATACCATATGAAGCTAATATGGTTGTCACTACCTCAAGTTGAAGTTTACACATATAAATCTCTATTTTTGTAAAAATTATGGAGTCTTTTTCCATTACTTCTTTGTACTCAAACACAAATACATGTGTTATGACCATTAACACCACACAGAGACTATGTGAATAAAGGAAGTTGCATTGGTCCTCAAATCCCCTGGCAATCCTCTTACACTCTTCCATCTTTGGCTCAGCCATCACAAGTTGATTAAGTTTGTAGCACAGTTGTGAGCATGTATCACGAATAATAGCACAGATGTTACACATCCCCATACGAAAATGTAGATGGAGTACCGATTAGGATATGCCAGTAGTTAAGAAGCAACAAGTAACCCAATGTACAGAGAACAATCAATGCACATGCAGAAAGATTAATCAAACACACTATACATAACCCTTACATGAGTGAATGTCAAAACAATCATAAGTGACATGTAGGCCAAGTAACATTTTACTCTAATGTAAATCTTCACATCATTGTTCTGGTATTTCAAGGTCATATATGGCCTAGAATAAGATTTTATTTCTGCAACACCCATATGGGTAAATGTAAACTAGTGGTAACACACATCCTCAATAGACAACTAGTGGTAAAACACATCATCAATAGACAGTATGTAGGTAAGAAATCCAGACATTTGCTTAAGGAAAAGTCGCTCCTGTGCACAGATAGCTTTCCGCATCCTGCTACGTGATCCCTGGTCGCACAATCACACACAAAACCTAACATCTGGGAATGGTCATCAGACAAAACTGGACAAAAGAATATGGAAGAGGCTGCAGACATGCATACAGCCGGTGAAAATGAGCTGTAGTCAGTGGTTGGCTCAAATGCGGACAAGCCCACATTCGCCTCCTCCTTTGCGGATCAACGATCACTGGGTAAGGCTGGCCAAAGCGTCGGGACTAAACCGAGTTGTACAACACAGTATCTTTTGGGGTGAACTCAAAACTCTCACACATGTTAGCAGCCAAGCAGCAGCCCTCCAACACAAGCAGACCACCAAAATGGCAAGATTGGGGGTTGCAACCGGATGCAGAGGCAATAAATAGCCTTGCTGATGATGATTTGAATGAGTTTCTGGCCTAAAAACCGTTAAATGTCCATTTTGCAAGGCTGCGATAAAAATACGCTATACGGATGCCATACGGATTGCATACGGATGCTTACATGCGCGAAATACGCACCCTTGAAAACGCATGAAATACGGATTGGTTTGCCACCAACATTTTGGCGTAATATGGCCATACAATACGGTCCGTATTTTTGTACGGTGAGTCTGAAGCCGGCCTTATAGTTAAAATCGACCAAGCTTAGCAGACAGATCTGAAAGATGCAGGACTAATGATTTTTAACTGATGATTTTTAATTGTCTCTTCTGAAGGTGAGAGCGTGAGGTGGGGAGTGGGATTGAGGTGAGCAGCTAATTTCTGTGTAAAAATCAATGTGCTGGCAAAAGCTGATTGGTATGTTAAGAGTTAACTCCTTTCCTGGAATGCAACTACTGTGCATTTTTAGCCAGGCTATGGAGGCCAAGCTTCATGGAAATGAACTGTACACTGTAAAAAAACAAATGCTGTCATTAGAGTTGAGCGAAAAAGGTCGGTCAGATTCAAAAATCACCGACTTTCGCCAAAGTCGCTCGGCGAAACCCGACCATAGCGTGAGGTCGGCCATGCGGTCGTCGACCCGACCGCCAAAGTTGGTTTTCCCATAATACTTGCAGGCACCTTTTCTCAGCCAATGAGCAAGGACGCACACTGTGGGCAATGAGATGGCATGGGCAGCGGCCACCACCATCTTAGAGAAGGGCATTGCAGTGATTGGCTTGCTTTGTGTGGCGTCACAGTGGCTATAAAAGCCCTGACCGCCGACCGCCATTTTACTTCTGCCGATCTTAGCGTAGGGAGAGTTTTGCTGCCGCTGTTTCTCAGTAGGGAGAGAGTTAGGCAGGAAAAGAAAGTTATTCTGTGCTTGTCTTGATAGCGATTGTGCTGTACAGTTAGTGTGCAGTGACAGGGGAGGATTTTGATGTGTGCAGCAGCGCTGGTTATTAGGCTGCCTGCGAGTGACAGGGGAGGAATTTCTTGTGTGCAGCAGCAGAGCTGATTATTAGGCCGCCTGCTAGCTGTATTGCTGTGTGTACACTGCTGTGCAGACTGCTTTTTACACAGCACCTACACAGCACTAATACTTTTATTCTTTTATTCTGCACAGTTACCGAGCGTTCATTTTTTTCACACCCTATAGAGCTGTACACTGCTCACACACTCCCATGTACCGGCTGGTATCACAGACAAATACATGCTGACTATCTGTGTGTGACTCCGGAAATATATACGGAGATTTAAATTTTCCCCAAAACCACTGGTATCTTCTGATACAGTACCGTTTTTCTGCCTTCTGTATTTCAGTCAAATCCATACTGAGAGAGCGTCTGTGTGTTACTCCGGAAATATATACGGAGATTTACAATTACCCCTACACTGTATACACCTGGTATCTTCGGATACATTAGCCTTTTTTGCTTTTTATATTCTGGTCTACTCCATACTGAGTCTGTGAGCGTCTGTGTGTTATTCTAGAAAATATACCGAGATGTAAAAATTACCCCAACACTGTATACAGCTGTACGCTTCTGATACATTACCCTTTTTCTACTTTTTATATTCTGGTGTGATCCCTACTGAGCATGTGAGCGTCTGTGTGTTACTCCGGAAATATATACCGAGATTTACAATTACCCCAACACTGTATACAGCTGTACACTTCTGATACAGTACACTTTTTCTGCTTTTCATATCCTGGTGTATTCCATACTAAGCCTGTGAGCGTCTGTGTGTTACTCCGGAAATATATACAGAGATTTACAAATACACCAACACTGTATACAGCTGTACGCTTCTGATACAGTACACTTTTTCTGCTTTTCATATTCTGGTCTAATTCATACTGAGCCTGTGAGCGTCTGTGTGTTACTCAGGAAATATATACGGAGATTTAAAATTACCCCAACACTGTATACAGCTGTACGCTTCTGATACATTACCCTTTTTCTGCTTTTTATATTCTGGTCTATTCCATACTGAGCTTCTGAGAGTCTGTCAGTTACTCCGGAAATATATACGGAGATTTTCAATTACCCCTAGACTGTATACAGCTGTACGCTTGTGATACAGTACCCTTTTTGGCAGAAAGTCCTCCTTCTCTGACCACTGTAAGTGCATCATTGACACCTGGAACATTGGCCCACATATATGATTATGTCTTGCGGATCTGCTTTTTATATTCTGGTCTAATCCATACTGAGCCTGTGTGCGTCTGTCTGTTACTCTGGAAATATATACGGAGATTTACAATTACCCCAACACTGTATACAGCTGTACGCTTCTGATACATTACCCTTTTTCTACTTTTTATATTCTGGTGTGATCCATACTAAGTCTGTGAGAGTCTGTGTCTGACTCCTGAAATATATACGAGAATTACAATATTTTCATTATACTTTATATACATGGTATCTGCTGATACAGTACCCATTTTTCTGCTTTTTATATTCTGGTCTAATCCATACTGATCCTCAGAGCGTCTGTGTGTGACTCCTGAAATATATATGTGTGGCCCAGCTGCGCTTGGTACACATGTTCCCTGGAGTATGCACAGAAAGGTAATTACGAAAACCTGATATTCATTCACACTCACACTTCCCGATAGTGCCACCAGAGGGAACCCCTTAGATTCATGTATATAGGGGTGTGGAGAAACGTAGCAGTAGGCATTCTAGCCAGACAGCCATTCTAGTTGTTGGTTGTACCTCAGACAGATAAGATCTCCTCAGAACACAAGAGAGAGAGAGAGGGGCTTTTCTAGTCAGAGCTTGGTCTGAGCTGTGCGAGTTCAGACGTGTGGTGATTCCTGTCAGATGAGACAGAGGAAAGAAGGCAAACTGTTATCTCAGAACAGTCTGACTGTTAGTTCCCAATGAATGTGGAAAGTGACTCTCGGAGCGAGCGTGAATTCAGTCTGACGGAAGGTCCTGAGAGCTGCTCTGGACAGAGTCTATGAAGGACAAGAAGGAAGGGGACTACAGTTATCATAACATCGAGTCGACTGAGAAACGGTCAGTGAGCTGTGGAAGGAAGGAAGCTGACGACTACACCTACTGTTACCCGTGCTTATGTTAAGGGTGTGAGTAGGGCGACGGGTGAGTGGTGACAAAGGGAAAGAGTGACCGAGGTGATATAGCAACGTTAGCTGCCTCCACTCTGCACAACCGGACACCGGGTCCGAAGCTTGCTAGAACCTTCACGGCTAGTGGGAGAAAACCGGAATCCCTGCTGGACTTCAGGTCGCAGAGGGGCCTTATTGTGCTGATACGTAACCGGGGTCAGGGAGAACAGGAGTCGGGCCTGATCAGCTATAGACTTAGTTCTTGCCAAAAGAAGGCTCCACCACAATGTCGGCCGGGGGTAGCTGTTATACACAGAGTTGAACTTAGCTTTATGCAGGTTGGAAACTCACACATAAAGAAGTAAGGAGGCCTTAAACCTACTCTGTGATTACCTGGATGTGCATCCTCCACCCTGAGCAGCTTCCCGGGACATACCTGCAAATACCACCAGTAAAGGTATGGAAAGAGACTGACTTGTGTGTGTCTGCCTTATTGCCTGCACCCTGCACTGCCATTTACCCTGAGGGATCCAGTCTTACCTGTGGAAGACTTAACACCTTGCTGCCCAGTAACAACCCCTCAGAGGATTCACCCTGCAGCGCTGGTCACCCTGATCAGAAACCACAGGTGGCGTCACGAACAATTACTACAAACCCCTGTAAATATTCCCTCCTTTGAATGAGCGCCCAGGGCAACGGACCGAGCTGTGCTACCCGTGACATTCCCCATTGAAGTTAACAGGCTCGGTGCCGAGTACCCCATAGGCCCTGGTACGTGTGCGGCTCATCTTGGGAGATTTACAATTTGTTCACTATACTATATACTCCTGGTATCTGGTGATACAGTACCCTTTTTCAGCTTTTTATATTCTTGTCTAATCCATACTGAGCCTGAGAGCGTCTGTGTCTGACTCCTGAAATATATACGGAGATTTACAATATTTTCACTATGCTATATATACCTGGTATCTGGTGATACAGTACCCCTTTTTCTGCTTTTTATATTCTGGTCTAATCCATACTGATCCTGAGAGCGTCTGTGTGTGACTCCTGAAATATATAGGGAGATTTACAATTTGTTCACTATACTATATACTCTTGGTATCTGGTGATACAGTACCCTTTTTCAGCTTTTTATATTCTTGTCTAATCCATACTGAGCCTGAGAGCGTCTGTGTCTGACTCCTGAAATATATATGGAGATTTACAATATTTTCACTATGCTATATATACCTGGTATCTGGTGATACAGTACCCCTTTTTCTGCTTTTTATATTCTGGTCTAATCCATACTGATCCTGAGAGCGTCTATGTGTGACTCCTGAAATATATAGGGAGATTTACAATTTGTTCACTATACTATATACTCCTGGTATCTGGTGATACAGTACCCCTTTTTCAGCTTTTTAGATTCTGGTCTAATCCATACTGAGCCTGAGAGCGTCTGTGTCTGACTCCTGAAATATATACGGAGATTTGAAATTAAGCCAACACTGTATACAGCTGTACGCTTGTGATACAGTACCCCTGTTTCTGCTTTTTATAAAAGTATGGCCATGGACGTGGGCGTGGGGGGCAAGCTGGTACTGATGGTGGTGGTGGTGCATCTGCTGGAAGTGCCAAAAGCACAATAGCACCTAAGGCAGGAGGTGTTGAGCCGGCGTCATCATCTGGCTCAAGAAGGCCTGGAAGGCTCCCTTTTCTGGGAGTAGGTAAACTGATTTTAAAGCCGGAGCATCAGGAGCAGGTTTTGGCTTACATTGCTAAAACAGCCTCCAGCTCTATTGCCTCCTCTTCTGAAGTTTCACAAAATGCAAGCACTGAGTCGTCAGTGGAGGCTCCTGATCAGGAACAACACCTTTCCTTGTGTCCTTCACTCCCACCAAAAGTGAAGGATGCGGCAGGCCACACTTCAGATTACTCCATGGAGCTCTTTTCACATACCATGCCTGGGTTATCAAGTCAAATCCTGAATTCCCCAGTCCAAGATGAATCTGACATGGAGTGCACTGATGCACAGCCACTGCTAGATGATTCTGCTGGTTCGTTGACCCACAGCACTACATTGCCCTCGCAGTCTAATGAGCCAGAATCTGACCCTGATGAAACTCAGATGCCCATCCCCGCATACTATACCACCTTACACGGTGAAAGAGAGGAAGGTGCAGATGAAATTGAAGAGGAGGTGATGGATGACCCAGTTGTTGACCCAGATTGGTATCCATTGGGGAAAGAGGGTGCCGCTGGCAATAGCTCAGAAGAGGAGAAGGATCCGCAGCAGGCATCGACATCGCAGCAGCGGTTATCTGGCAGGCCCGTAGCTGTCCAAAAACGTGTTAAAAAAAACAAAAAGAGTTGCATGACAGCTTGGCCAGATGGTCCAATTAGCACAGCGTGCAAGCCCTGAAAATTTATACCATAGTAGGAAGAGTGCAGTGTGGCACTTTTTTGACCAAAATCCTATTGATGAGGCAAAGGTTCTCTGTAAGAAGTGCGGAAGGACCTTTAGCCGAGGGAAAAAATCTCCGAAATTTGCATACCAGTTGCATGCTTTTTTTTTTTTAAATCAGATGATTTTTATTTAAAAATTGTCAGCATGAAACTTTGACAGTACATTTAACTTTAGCATATAATATAAACCGTATTCAACCTGACAGGCAATATAACTATTCTTACATCCTAAGTCCCCTACCCTCCCCTCCTCCCCCCTAACCCCTTCCCTTTAAATCATTGCACATATCACACACCATGTCACATTTTGAATCCTTTTTTTCGAGACAACCCCTTACGATCCCTGTTTAAAGTACCAACTCAGAGGGTCAAGGGCGCGTAGGCAGACGCATTCTTTCTCTCATAAGAGCCTCCGAAGCCAAGCCCGGGTGCTCTATCCAGCCACCCCACACATTCTCAAACTGCATGTGTTGACCTCTTTTCGCATATATGTTCTGTTCCATCATAACAATAAAGTTAACCTTATTAATCAGTTCTTGTCTAACTGGCGCTTTGTCATCTAACCAGTGGGCCGCAATGAGCTTTCTGGCAGCATATAGGATTCTGGCTATGGTCAGCTTTCCCCACTCATCAACCGCGATATCCTCCATGCACCCCAATACACACGTCAGCGGGTTCCTTATAAGATCCACTCCCATTACCTCCTGTGTCAAATTAAGTGTTTGTACCCAAAAGTTCTGTAGGGCAGGGCAGGACCACATCATATGTAGGAGATCTGCCCCATCCTCAGAGCAGCGCGGACAGCAGGAATCCCTCCTCAGGCCCGCCCTCTTCATCCAGACCGGAGTCCTGTATACCCTATGTGTTAGGTAGAGTTGTGAGACTCTCCTGGCTTCACTCATAGAGACCTTGGGGATGAATTGTAATACGCTCTCCCACTGAGAGTCTGAGATTGGTCCCACATCCTCTTCCCATTTTTCTCTGGACTTAGCCGGGTGCCGTACCAGGAATGAATCCAAAAAACCCCTATATACGAGGGAGATGAAACCCTATAAGATTCACCATCGCATCTGATTGCATCACTATTCTTGATGTTTTAAGCTGTCGATTGATTGCATGCCGCAGCTGCAAATATTGAAAAAAGAGGGATTGACTCAGAGGGAACTCCTCCCTGATCTCCTCAAAAGTCTTAAGCATGCCGCCAACCAACAGCTGTGACACAAACCATATCCCGACCCTTCTCCATTGAGCAAATCCCCTCAGACGCATTAACTCCCCCAGCCTCGGGTCAAACCAAACCGACGAGAAGCGCGTGAGCTCCGTAATGCCCCTCCATTGTCTAACTCTTTGCCAAATCTTGTCCACCATAGCGATCATCGGGAGCCTTCTAGGGTTCACCCGGAACCTACCAGCCTCTAAACTAGCAAGCAACGGACCTCTGCCCACTATAAACTCAATGAGCTTCCCAGCCGACGTATATTGGGTAGGCTCCCCCCACCCCACCATATGCTGACATTGGGATGACACATAATAAACCCACGGGTTCGGGATTGCCAGGCCCCCCTCCTCTTTTGACCTCTGTAGATGTTCAAGTTTAATGTGTGCCCTACTACCCTTCCAGATCAAGTCCCGGAAAAGAGAATCAATCCGGTAGAATTTATTTTGCGCCAACCAGACAGGCGTATTATGGAGTATATATAGGAGTTGGGGCATGAGGATCATTTTTAATAAATTTGCTCTACCCGCCACAGACAGGAATAGTTTCTTCCACGCTGCAATTTTTTGTTGAAACTTATTGATAAGGGGGGTAAGATTGAGCCGTTCATATTCCTCCAATTTAGCAGAGATCACAATGCCCAAATATTTAAACTCACTAACCACCCTCAAAGGGGTCCCAGGATCTAGCACTAGGGGAGCAGCAGAGTCCACGGGAAGCAACACGGATTTATCCCAGTTGATAGTCAGTCCAGAAATAGAGCCGAATTTACTAATAACTGCCATAGCCGAACTTAGGGAGTCGCTCGGGTCAGCCAGAAACAGTAGCACATCATCCGCATATAAGGCCACTTTCTCTACGTGGGAGCCATATTGGAATCCCCGAATATCTGTGGTACCACGTATCTTTGCAGCTAACGGTTCTACAGCGATCGCAAACAGCAGGGGGGACAGGGGGCACCCCTGCCTCGTTCCCCTATGTAGGGAGAAACTCTCAGACAGCAGACCATTAACCCGTATTTTAGCACTAGGGATGTATATAGCAAACGTACCCAACCCACAAACAGATCACCAAATCCCATGGTTTTCATTACCGCCCACAAATACCTCCACTCCACACTGTCGAACGCCTTAGCGGCATCCAGGGAAACTATTACTCTCTGTCCCACATTATCCGCCCTCGCCTGCATGTTTAAGTATAATCGCCGGAGATTTATAGCTGTGGATTTATTGGGCATAAACCCTGACTGGTCTTGGTGAATTAGGGATTCGATGACCTTGTTAAGTCGGTTCGCCAGCATTTTGGCCAATAACTTAATGTCAGTGGTCAACAAAGAGATCGGACGATATGAAGCTGGGTCCGTCAAATCTTTTCCCTGCTTTGGTAGGACAACAATTATCGCCTCTCGCATGGACCGGGGCAGCTCTCCCCCCGCCAAACTCGCAGTGTAAACCTCCATCAACTTGGGAAGCAACACCTCTTTGTATTTTTTGTAGACTTCTCCTGGGATACCGTCCCCCCCTGGGGCCTTGTCACTAGGTACAGAGGCCAGAGCGGCCTCAAGTTCCTCCATATCAAAGGGCTCCTCAAGAAGCCTCTGCTCCGCCAGTGAGAGTCGTGGAAGCCGCACCCCCACTAAAAAGTTATCAATTTCCTCCTCCGATGGCTGCACATGTGACTGGTACAGATTTGAGTAAAATCCCATCATTACCTCCAGTATGGCCCTACTGCCTGTATGCTCACATCCGTCTTTCCCCTTTAATTTAGTGATATACGCCGATTCCCTTTGGGCCGCCACCACCCTGGACAGAAGGTGACCCGCTCTCTCTCCCTCCTCGAAAAACTTCATCGTGCAGAACAGCCTTTTCCTCTCCGCAGTTTTCATAGTCATATTACAAACCTCTCTCTGCGCTGATCTCAAACGTTCTCGGGCCTCAGGGGTTTGCTCCTCAATTAGTGCCGCCTCTGTTCCCTCTAATGACCTAATCAACTCCTGGTCTCTTCTGCCCGTTTCGGTTTTAACTTGCGATATGTTTTTAATGCACAACCCTCTGAAGTAAGCCTTCATGGCTTCCCATACCATCAATACCGAAGCCGAGCCCATATTAATTTTAAAGAATTCTGTCAGGTCATCCCCCACATGGCCGTCCAGATCAATCAGCTGGAGCCAGAATGGATTTAGCCTCCACAGGGGTCTCCTGGAAAACTCAGAGCCCTGCCCCTGAAGCACCACACACATAGGCGAGTGATCCGACAGAGTTCTAGCCAAATAAGTTACCTCACCCACTAGACTTAGCATCAGACCATTCCCCAGGGCCAGATCAATCCTGGACAGCGAGGCAGAGGCGGGAGAGAAGCAGGAGTACTTATAAATTCCGGGGTGATGGGTTCTCCATATGTCTATTAGTGCAGTCTCCTTCAGAACCGCCCAAAGGGGGTGCAATTACCACCCAGTCTCAGTGCCTCCCGACCACCTCTGTCCCAATGGGCATCAGGAACATTGTTGAAGTCACCAATTATCAGAAAGGGAACCCCCGGGAAATCGCCCACTACCTCCATGACCTTGTGCAGCACTTTCCCACAATACGGCGGAGGGATATATATCGAGATCAGTAGCATCAGTATACCAGACAATTTACATAGCAAGCATACGAACCGTCCCAGCGGGTCTATAATCACTTTACACTGTTCAAAAGGTATACCTGTGCGAACAAGAACACTGACCCCCCGTGAGTATGTGGAATATGTTGCATGATACCCCGCCTGCAGCCATCTTTTTTTAAGAAGATGCATTCTACTCTTTATCAAGTGGGTTTCTTGCAAGCATATGACTGCAGGTTTGGCATCAAGCAAGAAAGTAAACATTGCCTGTCTTTTTACTCCGGACGCCAACCCTCTAACGTTCCAACTTATTATTTTTATTTTATCCGCCATTACCCTGCAACCCCAAATACCGTGTCATCCATTTCCTCATTTGTGAATTAGTAAGGCTGTCTCCCCTCGAACCTGTGTGACCTAGACAATAGTTTAACATTCCCCCCTCCCTCCCCACCCTCCACCCCCCCTCACACAATACCCCAACTTCACCCAACTCAAGCTTTCCATCTCCTCCAGGTGTCACGGAGGAGAGGGCGTACTTTATCCGATTCAGAGTATCCACTTCACCGAAGCAAACCCGCTTTACTCCCCAAACTCTGGGAGTAGCATATGGCTAGTGATTGCAGCCAAACAATACTCAACAGTTAACCATAAAACATTCACATTTAGCTTTCTGTTAAATACATTTAACATGTCCAGAACACATGAACTAGAAAAAGGTAGGAAAATTTCTCCCCCTCCCCCTCCAATGCACAGCAAGATTATTTCCCAAAATGAGAGGGAGGGTCTTCCTCCTGAGAAAAAGGTATTCAGGAGGGAAGAGCGGATATATGTAAGATCCGGTCCCGATTAAAGGACAAGACCCGTCCCGATTAAAGGACAAGTCAGCTCAGTCAGCCAGCGGAGTCCTTAGAATTTGCCTTGCTGAGACGCGTCTCGTTGCTGTCAATCCAGTTAAGGGCCTCCTTTGCATCCGGGAAGAAATGGACAGTGTCCCCGTCTACCACTCTCAGTTTAGCCGGATATATCATTGAGTACGGCACACCCAGGGCTCTCAACCTCTTCTTAATGTCAACGAATTTGGCCCTCTGCTTTTGAACCTCCATAGAGAAGTCCGGGTAAATGGAAATCCTGGAGCCGTTGATTTTCAGGTCTGGATGATTCTTGGAAAAGCGAAGAATAGCATCCCTGTCCCGATAATGCAGAACCTTGACAAGCACTTGTCTTGGAGGACGGCCAGGGGGGAGGGGAATGCGGGGACACGGTGAGCTCTTTCCACGGCATATAAACGGGACAGGTTGTTCTGGCCAATAGTGTTCATCAGCCACTGTTCAAAGAACTCGGTGGGTGCAGAGCCTTCCGTTTTTTCCGGCACCCCAATAATCCGCACATTATTACGTCTTGACCTATTCTCTAGGTCATCAGTCTTTGCCTGCACAGCTGACATTGCAGTGACCATACGCTGATGCTGCTTGTCAATTTTGCAATAGTATCTTCCACAGTGCTAATACGTTTCTCAGCTTCCCCCATCCTCTCCTTAGTGACATGCATGGAGTGCTGTAACTTAGACATGCTGGCCTGCAGGACCCCAAGCTGTGCTGCCACCTCAGTAATAGTAGTGTGAGAGTGCATTGCCAGCTTGAACAAGTCTTTTAATGTGGGCTCCTCTGGGATCACCATCCCCCCCACTTGCCGCTTACATTCCTCCATCTCACCTCTCTCCCATTTCATAGTTCCTTGGTCTTCCTCCCGGCTTTCACAGTCACTCTCCTCACCATCCTCCACACCAGATTCCTCTGGCTCCTCTGCACTCCCCGCAAGCCCCCTCTGACCTCTACCTGCACTTGCCGGACACAGCTTATCTTCCTCCAGCCTGGCGAACCTCCGCAGTTTAGACACTGCATCTGACCTGCTGGGGATTCCCCCATCTTCCTCCGGGCCCGCCATCAATACATCTTCTCCTCCGGCGCCATCTTGTGCCTTCTTCTCCGACTGGCCTGCTGGCCTTTTGCTTCCTTTCTTCCCAGCCATTTGCTTGTGCACTCCTGATTTACAGAGCCTGTGGTCAGGGTCAACACCCTCTCCAAGGAATGTGAATTTAACAGCTAAATAGTGGCTGCAATCTATCAAACTGTCATATATCCAGCGGGAGCTCCTGCTGCACGCGTCTGATCACATCTCCCTCAGGCCACGCCCCCCTACCAGTTGCATGCTTAGACATGTAAACACCATACACTTGCAAGCGTGGACGGACTACAAAACCTCAGGTAGCACATGTGCACCTGCTCCGACTGAAGTTAACCAGCAATGCTCCATTGCTTCCCCCACTGTAAGCCGACCCGTTAGCACACCACCAGCAAGAAATGTTGAGGTGTCGTCGCAAGGCCAAAGCAGTCAGGCAATCACAATGTTTTTGCAATGAAAGACTGAATCTAGGCCATCACTACCACCACCACCATCACCATCACCAACCCCCTCTCAGTCCGTCATGTCCACTGCTAGTTCCCCCATATACAGCTCTCAAGTCCAGCTCACCCTAGCAGATACTCTGAGTAGGACAAGAAAGTACTCATCCTCTCATCCACTTACACTGGCTTTGAACGCCAAAATTGACAAACTGATCTCATTAGAGATGATGCCCTTCCGTTTGGTTAAAAGCGCAGCATTCCAAGAGCTCATGGCCTACGCTTTCCCATGCTATGACCTACCCAGTCGGCACTTCTTTTCTAGAAAAGCCATCCCTGCCCTCCACCTGCATGTGAAAGACCGCATTGTCCATGCACTCAAACAATCAGTGAGTGGAAAGGCGCACCTCACAACAGATGCATGGGCCAGTAGGCATGGCCAGGGCCATTACTTGTCCATCACTGTGCACTGGGTTAATGTGGTGGATGCAGGCTCCACAGGGAACAGCGGCGGTTTGACAGTGCTGCCTAGCCCACAGTATAGGAAACAGTTGGCTGTAGGCGTTCAACCCTCCTCCTCCTCCAGAAGCGAAAGCTCGTCGACAGAGCGCAGTCACACGAGCACTCCATCCGATGATGTCTTTGGGCGACAACAGACACACCGCGCTGGTATTGGCCGACTACTTGCAGCGAGAAACTGAGTCATGGCTGGGCAGTCTACATCTTGAGCCAGGCAAGGTAGTCAGTGATAATGGCCGTAATTTTGTGGCGGCCATAGCCCTGGCAAAACTCAGACACATACCTTGCCTGGCTCACACCTTGAACCTGGTGGTGCAGTGCTTCATAAATAATTATCGGAGTTAACAGCCCTGCTCCGTAAGGTGCAAAGACTGTGCTCGCACATCCGTCGCTCGCCCGTAGACTCTAGTCGTATGCAGAGGCTGCAGCGATCACTCCACCTCCCCAAGCACCGCCTAATCATAGACGTTGCAACAAGGTCGAACTCCACCATGCACATGGCTGAGAGGCTGTGCGAACAGAGGCAGGCTGTAATGCATTTGTGGGAGGATACACGGGCAGGCAGTTTGAGGGCAGACATGGAGTTGTCGGGTGTGCAGTGGTCAAAGTTGAAAGACCTCTGTAAAGTCCTTCAGTGTTTTGAGGAATGCACATGTCTGGTAAGCGCAGACAACGCCATCATAAGCATGAGCATCCCACTTATGTGTCTGCTCATGCAAACTTTGACGCACATTAAGAATCAGGCGTCTGCAGCGGAGGTGGAAGAGGAGGAGGAGGGAAGCCTTGATGACAGTCAGCCATTGTCTGCTCAGGGAACTGTCCTGGACGAGGTGGAGGAAGAAGAGGAAGAGGAGGAGGAGGAGGGGGATGATTATTTTGGGGAGGAGGATGCTTCTCAGGGGGCAAGCGAAAATGTTGACTTGCCATGGTCAGGTACAGGGATTGTGCGTGACTGGAGGGATGTGGATTTGGCAGAAAGTGCTCCTCCACCCACCACTGGCAGTGCATCATTGACACCTGGAACATTGGCCCACATGTGTGATGTGTTGCGGATCCTAAAAAGGGTCCCCCGCATTGCCAAAATGATGAAGGATGACGACTACTGGTTGGCCAGCATCCTTGATCCATGCTATAGTGGTGCAGGTTCTACCACGAGCCGTACTGGGCCAAACGGAAGAGGTGTTCATGGTGCACACAGCTGAAGTGGCATTGGAGACAGGGGTTTCATGACCATGTTGTGGACTGATTTCTCGAGTACTGCTCACACGACTGGTAATACTGAATCGTTTGCAACAGACAGGAGACAGCAGTTGTGTTGTGAATGTGTTGGAGATGACTTAGGAGCTGAGGCTCCCTCTGGGTATTGAACCCATGTTGAACAGCAAGAGTTCTCCACCTGCAAAGGATGAATGGTTAACAGGGGGGATGGACTGGCCTGATATAAGTGAGCTGGACTCCCCTGATCCTCGCCGGTGATCAATTGTTACTTCCTGGTCTAGGTTGGAATTCAGCTTGCTTTTCTGCTGTCTCCTGCTATCATTCAGATAAGTTACTTTCTGTTTTTTTTTTCTGTGGTTTGATTTCCCTTGTTTTTGCGGCCTTGCTTTTGAGTTCAGTCGAGTCCCCTTTGGGGGGCTTGCGCTGGTCTCTGTTCTCTTTTTGTATTTGCACTTGTGCTCAGTTCCTGTGATATTTTACTGCTGGGTAGCTGCGTTTTCACACCAGAGATCTGATATAGGTGGTCGAGACCATGTGGTCTCAGCATTTTTGGATTCAGAAGTGTTGGAATTTTTCCTAGGGTTTTGTTGGGTTGCAGACAGTATTCTCTCCTGTACTGCCCTATCTAGACAGTTTTGGGCCCCAGCGTTTGCTCATTCTATTTTCTGTCTGTGTTTGTATTTTCCTCTTGTCTAACTGCCATTATATGTTTGGGGGCTTCCTAATACTTTGGGGCTCTACTCCAGGGCAGTTAGCTTTCCTTTTTCCATCTACAGGGGTAGCTAATCTCTCCGGCTGTGACGAGGCGTCTAGGGCACCGTAGGAACGTCCCACGGCTGCTTCTAGTTGTGCGGTTAGTTTAGGGGTCTGCAACCTATTAGATACCAACCTCTCTGGTGTTTGGCTGCCTTTGCGGTTTTTTGCTCCTGCCCTCCTCAGCTACCAAAACATAACAAGTTGTCAACTATGGTGCAAAAATTACCTCTCCTCCCCTATCAATGTTCACAGTTCATTCCCCTTTGACTACTGGGCCTGTAAACTGGACACCTGGCCTGAATTGGCACAATATGCTTTACAGGAGCTCGCTCGCCCTGCTGGTAGTGTGCTATCAGAAAGAGTCTTCAGTGCAGCTGGATCAATCCTGACAGAAAGAAGGACCCGGCTGTTGACCCAAAATGTTTATGATCTCACCTTCATTAAAATGAACCATGCCTGGGTTTCAAAGGATTTTGTACCACCTTCCCCTGATGACTCATAGGTTGCCAGCAAAATGGCTTGCTTTGTCCTCCTCTTCCTCCGACTTCTCCAATTCCTCCATTTGCAGCTGCTGAACGTCCAGCCTACACCTCAACATATGCCAGTTCTTCCACCTCCCTAACTAGGCTGTACCCCCCCAGCACCTGGCGCACTCGGGCAAGTGCCGGTGCCCTGAGCAGGTGGGGGGCCCACTCGTGGGCGACAGCACTGGCACAGGGCCCCTTATAGAACGCAAAAGTGTCTCTGATGGTGGGGGGCCCACTTGCTGTCAGACACACTGGCGTACTATGAGGGGCCCTATGCCTGTGCCGTCGTCAACGAGTGGGCCCCCCTGCTTGCTCAGGGCCCCAGCACTTGCAATACTTACCTCTCACTGCTCCACCGCTGTGACGTCTTCCACGTTTCCTGACAGTGACATTCAGGTCAGAGAGCGCGATGACGTCACCTCTGTGCGCCCTCTGCCTGAACAGTCCAAGTGCAGAGAGCTGGAAGATGGCGACGCTGAGGAGTCCAGAGTAGAGCAGTGCCCAGGGAGGAGAGGTATTTAATTTTTTTTAATGTTTGGAGCAATATATGGGGAGCATTATACACTGGAGAATTATATATGGGGTCCATCATACACTTGAGCATCATAGATAGGGCCCATTATACACTGGAGCATTCTAAATGGGGAACATCAGACACTGGAGAAGCATCTACGGGGCCCATTATACACTGGAGCATTATAAATGGGGCCCATTATATATGGAGCATTATGTTGGCCCATCATACACTGGAGCATCATCCATGGGGCCCATCATATACTGGAGCATTCTAAATGGGGGACATCAGACACTGGAGCAGCATTTACGAGGCCCATCATACACTGGAGCATCATCCATGGGGCCCATCAAATACTGGAGCATCATATGGGGTTCATTATTTATGGGGCATCATATAGGGTATGGAGCATCATATGGAGCACATATGGGGTCTATTCTGTATGGAGCATTTTATGGAGCCCATTCTGTATGGAGCAATATATGGGGCCCATCATATACTGTATGGAGCTTTATATGAGACTCATTATACTGTATGGAGCAATATGTGGGGCTCATTCTACTCTATGGGGACCGTCCTATACTGTATGGCACATTATATGGGGACCATCATATACTGGAGCATTATGTGGAGCTCATCATATACTGCATGGAACATTACATGGTACCAATTATTCTGTACAGAGCAATATATGGGCCTCATTATTCTTATGGCGCAATATGTGGTGGCCATAATACTGTATGGAGTAATATACTGTCCGGTTTTTGATCTATTGTAGAATTTAAAATAGATATCAGTCATGTAATTTAAGAAGTGAAGTATTTGTCATTGTACTATACCTATATTTCTGTGCCGCATCGGAGCATCGTGAATTGTGGTATGTGTTAAAGGGGCCCACTGACACCCTTTCGCCCGGGGCACCCGAAAACCTGTTGCCAGTCCTACCCCCCCACAACTTTAGCAAAATAACCCCAGTTTTCAATGCGTAACTATTATCATAAAGTAAATTAAGGTTGACAAGCTTATTACGAATTGATGTCGTTGGCTTTCAAATGGGCACTGTAGGTGTGTTACTGTCCTCCACTCCCTGCCAACTTTGCTTCCCCATTGACTTGCATTGAGTTTCGTGTTTTAGTCGGACCTCCGACTTTTCCCGATAGTCGGCAATTTCGTTCAACTCGACTTTTGAGAAAGGCGGGTTTCATGAAACCCGACTCGACCCTAAAAAAGGCAAAGTTGCTCATCTCTAGCTGTCATTACAGGAGAATGACTACAGACTGAAAAATCAAGTCATTTGCAAACGTACTTCTTTTTATTCTAATTAATGAAAGCAATTTAAAACTTGAATACATCCCTTTAAGTAATGAAAATCAACGACTTATTTTTAATTGCTTACATTGCCGCAATGATTCTAAATAACCTCTTACAGATGGCAATGTGGTTACGTGAGGCTTTCATAAATTGAAAAAAAAATATTAATGCCAGATAATGAGCTAAGCAAAGACACAAAAGACAATGTTGTTAAGACTACAAACACTTTACATCCCTGCTTTTTATATATTTATTTTTGACTTTGCATCAGAAGAAAATTTTCCTGGGAAATGAAGTATTTAAATTTAGAGTCAATTTAGAGCGAGGAAAATTTATTTTTAATGCAGTCTCAAATTTGTTAAATTAAGGTGAACTTTATTTAGCACCTTTGAGACTAAAACAGGCCATACACCCTCAAAAGCTGTTGGCCAGATGAAACTGCTATTCCTTCTGACTCCCCATATACAGGCATGCTTGGCCAAGTGCTCATGTGTTCTCAGTGGGAAAAGGGAGGTGAGTTGATGGCTGTCAGATGCTTTTCTCCCACAATGAGATTCTGGTGAGTTTTTTGGTGTTGCAGATTTTATTCACCATTTTAGCACCCATTAAGTAAAATACTTTAATTTCCTTTTTACGAAAATGCACAATGTTAAAACTCATAAAAAATTAATCATAGTGAAATGAGCGCATGAAATATCATCTAATTACCATTCAGAAAACTTGGGTGAATTGCATCTGCATTCTCATCTGTATGTCTGCTGTACGCTATTAATGTGCCTGTATTTTACATCCACGTTACATTTGTATTTATAAATCAATATTTTAAAATTTGTAAGACAAAATACAGTTTTAGTTTAATAATGCCAATGTACAGTTGTGTCAAAAGTTTACATACCCCTGCAGAATTTTTGTTTTCTTGGCCTTTTTTCAGAGAATATAAATGATAAAACCAAAATTTTTTTATCTATTTATTGTCAAACTATTGTAATTCTCTTTTTAAATCATAATGACAACCCAAAACATCCAAATGACCCTGATCAAAAGTTCACATACCCTGGTGATTTTGGCCTGATAACATGCACAGAAGTTGACACAAATGGGTTGAATGGTTACTAAAGGTAAAAACCTGTTTGCTTGTAATCAGTGTGTGTGCATAAAAGCTGAGTGAGTTTCTTGGATCCAGACAGACTCTTGAATCTTTCATCCAGCCACTGTCATTTCAGGATTGTGAGTCATGAAAAAAGCAAAAGAATTGTCAGCGGATCTACGGGAAAAGGTAGTTGAACTGTATAAAACAGGAAAGGAATACAAAAAGATATCCAAGGAATTGATAATGCCAGTCAGTATCATTCAAACTGTGATTAACAAATGGAAAATCAGGGGCTCTGTAAAAATAAAACTACGGTCAGGTAGACCAACAAAAATTTTGTCCACAACTGCCAGGAAAATTGCTCGGGATGCAAAGAAAAACCCACAGATCACATCAACAGAAATACTTAAGTCTCTGAAAACTAGCGGTGTGGCTGTTTCAAGATGCACAATAAGGAGGTACTTGAAGAAAAATGGGCTACATGGTCGAGTCGACAGAATAAAGCCATTACTGCGCAAATTCCACAAAGTATCTCAAGATGCACAATAAGGAGGCACTTGAAGAAAAATGGGCTACACGGTGGAGTCGACAGAAGAAAGCCATTACTGCACAAATGCCACAAAGTATCTTCCTACAATACGCAAAACAGCACAGAGACCAGCCTCAAAACTTCTGGAATAAAATAATTTGGTGTGATTAGACCAAAATTGAACTTTTTGGCCACAACCATAAACGTTACATTTGGAGAGAGCTCAACAAGGCCTATGATGAAAGGAACACAATTCCTACTGTAAAGAAGTTGGATCGCTGATGTTTTGGGGATGTGTGAGCTACAAGGGCACATGAAACTTGGTCAAAGTTGAAGGAAAGATGAATGCAGCATGTTATCAGCAAATACTGGAGGTAAATTTGCAATCATCAGCCAGAAGCTGAACATGGGACGTACTTGGACATTCCAACGTGACAACGATCCAAAACACAAGGCCAAGTTGACCTGTCATTGGCTACAGCAATACAAAGTGAAGGTTCTGGAGTGGCCATCTCAGTCTCCTGACCTCAATATCATTAAGCCACTCTGGGGAGATCTCAAGCGCGAAGTTCATGCTAGACAGCCCAGGAATTCACAGGAACTGGAGGCTTTTTGCCAAGAAAAGTTGGCAGCTTTACCATCTGAGAAAATAAAGAACCTCATTTACAACTACCACAAAAGACTTCAAACTGTCATTGATATTAGAGGGGGTAATACACGGTATTAAGAAATGGGGTATGTGAACTTTTGATCAGGGTTATATGGATGTATTGGGTTGTCATTATGATTTAAAAAGAGAAAACACAGTAGTTTGACAATAAATGGCTTCACCTAAACACTAACCATGAGTGGAGAAAAAGTTTTGGTGTTATCATTCATATTCTCTGAAAAAGGCCAAGAAAGCAAAAATTTTGCCAGGGTATGTAAACTTTTGAGCACAACTGTATCTGTAAAAGTAAGAAGCATTATGGGTGATCTGTATGGGATTGTTTTAGTGCACCTTTAAACTTGAGTGGGAAAGTCTCAGCAGATATAAAGAAGAGAATAGTGCATTCTGCAATTTTTTTTTCACATGGACACTCGGTCTGTTTGAAAAAAAAACTGTCTAAACAGCCCTTAGTGAATTACATTGGCAATTGTGTCACTGTCAAAATTCAACATGGCAATCCTTCTTTCCCCTTACATCATTATCAGACAAATGTGAGGAGGTTACATGCATATACTTATTATTTATTATTTATTTATTCTGCTTTACTTAAATACAGTGGCATGTAAAAGTTTGGCACGTAAGCAAGTTGAAGTTGAAATGATCTCTAAACGGCCTAAAATGAAAGTTGACACATTTCCTTTGTATGTTAGGCAAAAAAAAATTATACAGTATATAAATTGTAATTTTTTAAGTTTAAAAAATTCCAAAAAGGAAAATGGGCCAATGCAAAACAAAACATTGGGCACCCTTGGAGATTTGTGTGCTCGTCTTTTTGGAAGTGCATTTGAGCAGCAGGGTGATTTGCTGCTGAAAGAGAAAAAAAAAAAAAATCTCTCTTTAAATCTTCTGCTTCAGCGAGTGTGACCGGTGCGCAAGTGCGAACGGTGGTAAGTGTGACTTGAGATTCAGTGACTTTGGATTCAGGGAGTTTCCAAGGGAGGAATTACTGAATTGCTGTTATATTTTATTAATACTTTTTATTTATTTTTACTTATCTTTGCTGTCTGGTGAAATCCCCATTAGATATGTGCTCCACTATTGCCAATGCCATCCAGTGTACATCTTGCCACATGTATGCAGTCCTTGAACAGCTGGTCGAGGGTGCATACTGCTGCGTGAGATGTGAGCACGTTGTGCATTTGGAAGCCCAAATCTTGGATATAAATGTGCAGTTGGCAACACTGAGATCCATAGACAATATGGAAAGGAGTCTTCTGCTCACTGAGCAGACGCTCAATGGGATAGATGAGGGGGGGGGGATGCTAGGGTGGAGCTGCAGGACACTGAAGTAGGAAGCTGGGTGACAGTTAGAAAGCGGGGTAGAGGGAAGAGCGCCAGGGAGGCTAGTCCTGATCTGGCACACCCCAATAAGTTTGCAAAGTTGGCAGATGAGGGGGTTGTCAGTACAGGGGTAGCACTGCTGCAGCCAGGCATGTCCTCTGAAAGCCGGGGGAGTGTCTGCTCCAGTAAGGGGGGAATTAGGAGAGCAGGGCAGGCCAGACAGGTGCTGGTAGTGGGGGACTCGATTATTAGGGGAACAGATAGGGCAATCTGTCACAAAGACAGGGATCGTCGAACAGTGTGCTGCCTACCTGACGCTCGAGTTCGACACATCGCTGATCGGGTTGACAGATTACTGGGAGGGGCTGGTGAGGACCCAGCGGTCATGGTGCACATTGGCACAAATGACAAAGTTAGAGTTAGGTGGAAGGTCCTTAAAGATGATTTCAGGGAATTAGGCTGCAAGCTTAAAGCAAGGACCTCCAACGTGGTATTTTCTGAAATACTGCCGGTACCACGTGCCACACCAGAGAGGCAACGGGAGATTAGGGAGGTTAATAAGTGGCTCAAGAATTGGTGTAGGAAGGAGGGGTTTGGGTTCCTGGAGAACTGGGCCGACTTCTCAGTTGGCTACAGGTTCTATGCTAGGGACTGGCTGCACCTCAATGGGGAGGGTGCAGCTGTGCTGGGGAGAGAAAATGGCTAGAAGGTTGGAGGAGTCTTTAAACTAGGGACTAGGGGGAGGGTATTCATTTTATAGGAGGGGAAGGCAGTGCAGATAGAGACCTGGGCACAAATAATGAAATTGGGGGTGGGGGTGGCATGGGGGTTGGGGTTAGAACCGTTAATAATTTAAGAAAGAATAGAGGTTCAGAGGGATACATAAAGTGCATGTATACTAATGCTAGAAGCCTCACCAACAAAATGGCGGAATTAGAATTAATTTTGTTGGAACATAATTATGACATGATGGGGATATCTGAGACTTGGCTGGATGAGAGCCACGACTGGGCAGTTAATTTACAGGGCTATAGTCTGTTTAGAAATGACCGTAAAAATAAGCGAGGTGGGGGTGTGTGTTTATATGTAAAATCGTCCTTAAAACCCATCCTGCGTGATATCTGTGAATCTAATGAAGATGTATAGTCTCTGTGGGTGGAGATTAGGGGAGGGGGGAAAAATAATAAATTACTGATAGGGGTTTGTTATAAGTCTCCTAAAATAATGGAAGCAACAGAGAATATCCTCGTAAAGCAAATAGATGAAGCAGCAACTCAAGGAGAAGTCATTATTATGGGGGACTTCAACTACCCTGAAATACATTGGGGAACAGAAACCTGCAGTTCCAGCAAAGGTAATAAGTTTTTGGCAACTATGAGAGACAATTACCTTTCACAACTAGTTCAGGACCCAACAAGAGGGGGGGCACTGCTAGACCTAATATTATCCAACAGGCCAGACCGCATATCAAATATAAGGGTTGGGGGTTACTTGGGTAATAGTGATCACAAAATAATAAGCTTTCATGTATCCTTTAATAAGATGTGTAGTCGAGGGGTTACAAGGACACTAAACTTCAGGAAGGCAAATTTCCAACGGATGAGAGATGATCTTGGTGCAATAAACTGGGACGATATCCTGAGACATAAAAATACACAAAGAAAATGGGAGACGTTTATTAGTATCCTGAATAGGACCTGTGCACAGTATATACCCTATGGGAATAAACATGCTAGAATTAGAAGGAAACCACTATGGCTAAACAGAGCTGTAAGGGGCGCAATAAGGGACAAAAAGAAAGCGTTTAGGGAATTAAAGCAAGTAGGTAGTGAAGAGGCATTAAATAAATACAGAAGACTGAATAAATTCTGTAAAAAGCAAATCAAGACAGCAAAGATTGAGGCAGAGAAACTCATTGCCAGAGAAAGTAAAAATAATCCCAAAATATTCTTTAACTACATAAATAGCAAGAAACTAAAAAATGATAGTGTTGGTCCCCTTAAAAATAGTCTGGGTGAAATGGTGGATGAGGATGAGGAAAAAGCCAATATGCTAAATGACTTTTTTTTAACTGTATTTACACAAGAAAATCCCATGACAGATAACATGATCAGAGATAAAAAAAATTCTCCATTAAATGTCACCTGCTTAACCCAGCAGGAAGTACGGCGGCGTCTAAAAATCACTAAACTTGACAAATCCCCGGGCCCGGATGGGATACACCCCCGAGTACTGCAGGAATTAAGTACAGTTATAGATAGACCATTATTTTTAATCTTTAAAGATTCCATAATAACTGGGTCTGTACCACAGGACTGGCGTATAGCAAATGTGGTGCCAATATACAAAAAGGGGGCAAAAACTGAACCTGGAAATTATAGGCCAGTGAGCTTAACATCTACTGTGGGTAAAATCCTGGAGGGTTTTTTAAGGGATACTATATTGGAGTATCTGAAGCTGAATAACCTCATGACACAGTATCAGCATGGGTTTACGAGGGACCGTTCTTGTCAGACTAATCTGATAAGCTTTTATGAAGGGGTAAGTTCAGGACTGGACCAAGGGAATGCAGTGGACGTGGTGTTCATGGACTTCTCAAAAGCTTTTGATACAGTGCCACACAAAAGGTTGATACATAAAATGAGAACAATGGGGATAGGGGAAAATATGTGTAAGTGGGTTAAGAACTGGCTCATGGATAGAAAACAAAGGGTGGTTATTAATGGCGCACACTCAGACTGGGTCACGGTTAGCAGTGGGGTACCACAGGGGTCAGTGTTGGGGCCGCTTCTCTTTAACATATTTATTAATGACCTTGTAGGGGGCATACAGAGTAGTATTTCAATATTTGCAGATGACACTAAACTCTGCAGGGTAATAAATACAGAGGAGGATAATTTTATATTACAGGAGGATTTATGTAAACTAGAAGCTTGGGCTGATAAATGGCAAATGAGCTTTAATGGGGATAAATGTAAGGTCATGCACTTGGGTAGAACAAATAAGATGTATAATTATGTGCTTAATTGTAAAACACTGGGCAAAACTGTCACTGAAAAAGACCTGGGTGTATGGGTGGATGACAAACTCACATTTAGTGGCCAATGTCAGGCAGCTGCTGCCAAGGCAAATAAAATAATGGGATGCATTAAAAGAGGCATAGATGCTCATGAGGAGAACATAATTTTACCTCTATACAAGTCACTGGTGCGACCACACTTAGAATACTGTGTGCAGTTCTGGTCTCCGGTGTATAAGAAAGACATAGCTGAACTGGAGCGGGTGCAGAGAAGAGCGACCAAGGTTATTAGAGAACTGGGGGGTCTGCAATACCAAGACAGGTTATTACACTTGGGGTTATTTAGTTTGGAAAAACGAAGGCTTAGGGGTGATCTTATTACAATGTATAAATATATGAGGGGACAGTACAAAGACCTTTCTAATGATCTTTTTACTCTTAGACCTGTGACGGGGACAAGGGGGCATCCTCTACGTCTGGAGGAAAGAAGGTTTAGCCATAATCACAGACGCAGATTCTTTACTGTAAGAGCAGTGAGACTATGGAACTCTCTGCCGTCTAATGTTGTAATGAGTGATTCCTTACTAAAATTTAAGAAGGGACTGGATGCCTTTCTTGAAAAGTATAATATTACAGGCTATATTCACTAGTTTCCTAGATACAGCGTTGATCCAAGGAGCTAGTCTGATTGCCGTATGTGGAGTCGGGAAGGAATTTTTTTCCCCAATGTGAAGCTTACTGTTTGCCACTTAGGTTTTTTTTGCCTTCCTCTGGATCAACATGTTAGGGCAGGTTAGGATAGGATATGGGTTGAACTAGATGGACTTAAAGTCTTCCTTCAACCTTAATAACTATTACTATATAGCTTTGACTAAGGTTTCAGACCTTAATTAGCTTGTTGGGGTTATGGCTTGCTCATTATCATTGTTAGGAAAGCCCAGGTGGTGCAAATTTCCCAGCTTAATAAAAACCCAGCCTCCTCTAAACTTGTGCCAAAAAAGAACTGCAGCCATGGGCTCCTCTAAGCAGCTGCCTGGCACTCTGAAAATGAAAACTGTAGAGGCCCAGAAAGCAGGAGAAGGCTTTAAGAATATAGTTAAGTGTTTTCAAGTTGCACTTTCCTTAGTATGAAATGTAATTAAGAAATGTTAACATGAACAACGGAGGTCAAGATAAGGCCTGGAAGACAAAGTAAAATTTCAGTGAGATCTGCTTGTAGGATTACTAAAGAGGCAAATCAGAACCCCCACTTGACTGCAACAGAACTTCAGAAAGATTTAGCTGACTCTGTGTTGTGGTACATTGTTCTACTGTTCAGAGACACCTGCCCAAATATGGCCTTCAAGGAACAGTCATCAGAAGAAAACCTCTCCTGCATTCTCACCATAAAATTTAACATCAGAAGTATGCAAAAGAACATCTAAACAAGTCTGATGCATTTTGGAAACAAGTCCTGTGGACCGAGTAGGTTAAAATAGAGCTCTTTGGCCACATTTATCAAAGGTATGTGTGGAGAAAAAGGGCAAGGAATTTCAGGAAAAGAACATCTCGCCAACCATTAAGCATAGGAGTGGATCAATTATGCTTTGGGGTTGTGTTGAAGCCAATGGCACTGGGAACATTTCATGGATAGAGGGAAGAATGAATTCAATGAAATTTCAACAAATTCTCAATGCAAGCATAACACCATTTGTAAAAAATGTAGTTGAAAAGAGGATGGCTTCTGCAAATGGATAATGATCCTAAACATGTCAAAATCCACAATAAATTACCTCAAAAGGTGCAAGCTGAAGGTTTTACAATGGCCCTCACAGTCCCCTGATCTGAACATCATTAGAGATCTGTGGCTCGACCTCCAAATAGTAGTGCAGGGAAGATGACTTATGAATCTCGTAGAACTGGAAGAATTTTCTAAGGAAGAATGGATAAAAATCCCTCAATCAAGAATTGAAAGACTCTTGTCTGGCTATAAAAAGCATTTACAAGCTGTGATACTTGCAAAAGAGAGTGCTACTAAGTACTAACCATACTGGGTGCCCAAACTTTTGCCTCAGCACATTTTCCTTTTTGTAATTTTTAAAATGTCAAAGATGAAAATATATATATTTTTTGACTAAAATACAAAGGAAATGTGTCATCTTTAACTTTAGGCCTTTTAGAGATCATTTGATCTTCACCTTGCTTTAATGTTCTCAATTACAGTAATTTTGACCAAGGGTGCCCAAACTTTTACTTGTCACTGTAAGATAGTTGTCTGCTTCTGACAAAATAATCAGTTTTGGACAATATTTCTCTGTCGTCTGAACTTGATGATACAGTGTCCTGGAGTCACTTGGTCTCGCGGAGCCAGGTAGCATCTTTTAGGTTATCACGGTTTAATTCATTTTTGTATGATCCTTCAATTTTTGACTGATAATTATAATGAAGAGCATCGTCCCTTTTATAGTTTGCATAGGCATAGCCCTGTAGATGAGTGCAGGGTCGGTTTTAGACAATTGGGACCCTGGGCAAAAGTTTAAAGTGGGGCCCCAAATGCTAATCATATTGCACCATCACACAGAAACATTTTGATTGCATTTACATGCACTGAGATTAGGCTGTTAAACGAGCGTGATTCACAATATTGAAGTCATTCAATGCTTGTTTCCTTGCCTCTTTATACCGGCTGAGGAAGAATGATGGGCACAGAACAATCACTAGTAGATCAATCTGTCCCCTTATAGTGTCATGTTATCAGCAGCATATCTTCAGTTTTCACATGCCGATGTGCTGCTAATAACAATGATTTTTGTTCTGGCATAAAAATTCAATCACTAAATGAATAGGCAGCATTTTGGTAATTTAGTATAATACACCCCATAGTATAATGCACACCCCATAGTCCTCCATACTGTATAATGCACACTGCATACTCCTCCATAAAGTATTTTGTGCCACCTAGTCCTCCATATAGTATAATGTGCCCCATATCCCCCATATAGTGTAATAAACTCCTAATAGTCCAATACACTTTGCATAGTCCTCCATATAGTATAGCATGCGCCCCATATCCTCCCTATAGTATAATGCACTGCTCATAGTTCCCAAAATAGTAAAATGCATCCGCTCCATAGAGTATAATGCAGCCCCCTCAGAGCATAATGCAGCCCCCTCAGAGCATAATGCAGATCCTCATAGAGTATAATGCAGCCCCCTTATAGAGTATAATGCATCCACCCAAGGCTATAATGCAGCCCCCTCATAGAGTATAATGCAGTATCCCTCAGAGTAAAATGCAGCCCCTTTATAGAGTATAATAGAGCCACCTCATATAGTATAATACAGCCCCCTCATACAGTATAATGCAGCCCCCTCATAGAGTATAGTGCAACCCCGCTCAGAGTACAATGCAGCCGCCTCATAGAGTATAATGCAGCACTTTCATAGAGAATAATGCAGCCCCTTCATAGAGTATAATACAGCCCACCTCAGAGTATAATGCAGCATCCATCAGAGTATAATGTAGCCCCCTCATAGAGTATAATGCAGCCACACACACAGACACACACAGTATAACGCAGCCCCACACTCCTGCAGTATTATAAAAAAATAAATAAATACAATACTCACATTTTCTCCTCATTCACCCACTGCTCTGGCTTCTGCAGCGGGTAGCATCAGCTCCACTGCTCTCCCGAGACACCACCCAGACTAAACCACAGGTCCAGGTAGATATCACATGTACTGGTCACGTGATCATGACCTCACTGCAGGTCCTCAAACATCTGCAGGTCCTGCAAAAGGAAAAGGGTTACGGTGAGCACCCTCCAGCCTGCACTGCGGGTGCTCACATGAAACGGCCCATTGAACTTTGTATGTGGCGTCTCAGCACCTAGGGTGCTGGAAACACAAAAAACACTCCGGTTTCACATCACTGATCGCTGCATGCGCAGTGACAAGTACCTCTCTTCCTCTACAAAGCCAGTGACTTTGTCACATATTCCCCCCTCTGCCCAAAGCCAGGGGTTTTGGCACCATCAGACACCAGACAGGGAATTCGGGAGAGGGCATCCGTGTTACCATGTAACCTCCCTGGCCTATGTTCAACATGAAACGAGAAGTCCTGAAGAGCTAAGAACCACCTAGTCACCCTGGTGTTCTTCTTCTTTCTCACTCAACCATCTCAGCGGGGCATGGTCTGGCACCAATTTGAATTTACGGCCTAGAAGGTAGTACTTTAGTGTATCTACGGCCCACTTTATGGCCAAGCACTCCTCCACGATTGCATAATTCTTCTCGCAAGAGAATTTTTGGCTCAGATACAACATGGGATGCTCTTCCTGTTTACTTCTTGTGAGAGTACCGCTCCTAATCCAGCCTCTGAAGCATCGGTCTGTAACACAAACTCCTTCTTAAAGTCTGGTGCGACCAGGACCGGATGCCTACACAGAGCCCGCTTGAGTTCCTGAAATGTCCGCTCTGCGTCAGAAGCCCATTTTACCACAGTCAGCCTGGTTCCGTCGAAGAGGTCCGTTAATAGTGCAGCAATTGTGGCGAAGTTTGGGATAAACCGCCGGTAATACCCCACAATCCTAAGAAATGCCCTTACTTGCTTTTTGGACAGAGGTCGTGGCCACTCCTGAATTGCCTCTATCTTATTCTATTGGGGCTTAATTACTCCACGCCCCATGATGTAGCCCAAGTACCTGGCCTCCTCCTTTCCGATGGCACATTTCTTCGGGTTTATTGTAAACCCCGTTTTCCTCAAGGCATCGAGGACCGCCTGCACTTTTGGGAGATGCGAACTCCAGTCATGGCTGAAGATGACGATATCATCCAAATAAGCGGTGGTTGCCCTCTGGAAGGTAGCGGGGGCCCCCTGCAGACCGAGTGGCATCCGGGTGTAATGGAAGCAGCCATCCAGCATCGAGAAAGCCATCTTCTCTTTGGCTCTCTGTGACATGGGAAACTTCCAGTATCCCTGCGTTAGGTTGAGGGTTGTGATATACCTCGCTGTCCCCAGTCGCTTAATAAGTTCACCCACGTGGGGCATCAGGTATGCGTCAACACTGGACACCTCATTCAGCTTGCAGTAATCATTGCAAAACTGCCACTCGCCACTGGGCTTCGGTACGAGGACGATGGGACTGCACCAGCCACTTTTTGATTCTTCTATTACCCCGAGGTCCAGCATCCTCTTCACCTCTTGTCAGATTATCTGCCAGCGTGCTTCAGGGATTCTGCAGGTTTTAGGTTCACCCACACATGCTTCGTCATTATGTCGTGTTCAACAACCTAGGTGCGCTTTGGGAATTTCGAGAATAGATCACGGTTCTGCTTCAGCAGCTCTCGACACTGCTGCTTCTGGCCAGCGTTAACCTTTCTGCAATCATGACCTCCTCGAACATGGCTTCGGGATGGGCCCCCTGGCTAGGAGCTTCCAGTGGTTCACGGTCCCACCAGGGTTTGAGCAGGTTCACATGGTACATCTGGTACGGCTTCCTGCGACCGGGCTGGTGTACCTTATAATTCACATCCCCAAGTTTCTCCACGACTTCATACGGGTCTTGACACTTGGCCAGAAACTTGCTCTCCACCGTTGGTATGAGTACTAGCACGCGGTAGCTGGACTAGAACTGCCTCAGCCTAGCTGATTGGTTGTACACTCTGGCTTGGGCCTCCTGTGCCTGAAGCAGATATTCCTTCACAATGGGCATTATGTTGGCCATCCTCTCCTGCAGCTGGGTGACATGCTCTATCACGCTTTGGTGTGGTGTGACCTCAGCTTCCCAGGTTTCCTTGGCGATGTCCAGGAGCCTTCGTGGATGTCGGCCGTACAGAAGCTCAAACGGCGAGAATCCCATGGATGCCTGTGGAACTTCTCTAATGGAGAAAAGCAAGAATGGGAGCAGATAGTCCTAGTCTTGACTATCCTTCTCAATGACCCTCTTGAGCATAGCCTTCAAGGTCTTGTTGAAGCTCTCCACCAGGCCATCAGTCTACGGATGGTACACGGAGGTTCGCAGCTGAGTGATCTGTAGTACTCTGCACAGCTCCCGCATCACTTTGCTCTTAAACAGCGTTCCCTGATCCATCAATATTTCCTTGGGCAAACTGGTCCTGGTGAAGTTGTGTACCAGCTCCCAGGTGATACTCTTAGCTGACGAGTTCCTCAGTGGCACTGCTTCAAGGTATCTGATATATTGATGGCCTCGTGGCTACTTAACAAGTGGACCCACCAAGTTCATAGCTATTCTCTCTAAGGGAATTTCTATTACCGGCAATGAAACTAAGGGGCTTCTGAAGTGAGACACAGGGGCAGTTATCTCGCAGGTAGGGCAAGACCTACAGTAGTCTAGAATCTCAGGCTAACAACCTGGCCAATTTAATCTCTGCAGTACTCTCTCCTGGGTTTTCTCTACCCTAGATGACCACCCAGTATATGTGCATGGGCCATATCTAGAACCCTCCGCCGGTACAATGTCGAAACTAACAGCTGTTCCACAATTTCTCCACCCCTCAGTTTAGTCACTCGATACAGTAGCTTGCAAGTCACAACAAAATGAGGGAACCTTGTGTCAGCCCCCGGCTCTTGAGTAACTCCATTACATACAGTGATATTTTCAAAAGCATATTTTAGTTTGAGGTCTTGAAGCTGAGCAGTCCCGAAGTTCTCTCCGAGCACCTCTAAGTCAGTGAAGCTGGGCTCCTCCTGTACAGTCTCGTTCTGCTCTACGGCGAGGGCACAAAGGGGGGAAATCCATCACCTCTGCTCTGATGAGCTTCTCTTTGAACTGGGACACTCGGTACAGCCCCCCTTCTGCCACAAGTCCCAGAATAGAGAAAAGTCACGACCCAGTATGATGGGATGGATCAAGTCTCTCACTACCCCAACCTCATGGGTCTTATCCAGGGCCGGCGTTTGGGGCAGGCAGACAAGTCGACTGCCTGGGGCCCACACCCACAAAGTGGACCCCCTGTGTCTGCAGCCCCTTTATGATGTGTCCAGCATTACTTACAGTGAATAAAGCTGTGCATCCTCTACAGTCCTTGATTGTCTCTCCCAAACCTCCCTCCATTCCCCCTCTATCTCCCCTGCAGTGTCAGGTTAGAAGTTGAGAGTGAGGGGGAGGGGCACAGCACAGCAGAGGTCAGACCTGGGGCAGGACATGATGTCTGCAGCCCTGTGTGTGTGTCACCTCGTCCTCATCATGGCTGCTCCTACATCACTGTCCAGAGATCTGCAAAAATGACATCAGGACCTGGTAAGTATACATACTGTATATATGTATATCTGTGTGTATACAGTGTGTGTATATATATGTATATAGTATGTGTGTACATATATACAGTATAAAAAAAGATTGTGTATATCTGTGGTGCATTTTTATGTATGTATATATATATATATACATATATATACTGCTCAAGAAAAATAAAGGGAACACTTAAACAACAGAATATAACTCCAAGTAAATCAAACGTCTGTGAAATCAAACTGTCCACTTAGGAAGCAACACTGATTGACAATCAATTTCACATGCTGTTGTGCAAATGAAATAGACAACAGATGGAAACTATTGGCAATTATCAAGACACACTCAATAAAGGAGTGGTTCTGCAGGTGGGGACCACAGACCACATCTCAGTACCAATGCTTTCTGGCTGATATTTTGGTCACTTTTGAATGTTGGTTATGCTCTCACACTCGTGGTAGAATGAGACGGACTCTACAACCCACACTAGTAGCTCAGGTAGTGCAGCTCATCCAGGATGGCACATCAATGCGAGCTGTTGCAAGAAGGTTTTCTGTGTCTGTCAGTGTAGTGTCCAGAGGCTGGAGGCGCTACCAGGAGACAGGCCAGTACACCAGGAGACATGGAGGGGGCCGAAGGAGGGCAACAACCCAGCTGCAGGACCGCTACCTCTGCCTTTGTGCAAGGAGGAACAGGAGGAGCACTGCCAGAGCCCTGCAAAATTACATCTAGAAGGCCACAAATGTGCATGTGTGTGCACAAACGGTTAGAAACCGACTCCATGAGGATGGTCTGAGGACCCGACATCCACTAATGGGGGTTGTGCTCACAGCCCAACACCGTGCAGGACACTTGGCATTTGCCACAGAACACCAGGATTAGCAAATTCGCCACTGGCTCCCTGTGCTCTTCACAGATGAAAGCAGGTTCACACTGAGCACATGTGACAGATGTGACAGAGTCTAGAGATGCCATAGAGAGCGATCTTCTGCCTGCAACATCCTTCAGCATGACCGGTTTGGCAGTGGGTCAGTAATGGTGTGGAGTGGCATTTCTTTGGAGGGCCGCACAGCCCTCCATGTGCTCACCATAGGTATCATGACTGCCATTAGGTACCGAGATAGGATCCTCAGACCCCTTGTGAGACCATATGCTAGTGTGGTTGGCCCTGGGTTTCTCCTAATGCAGGACAATGCCAGACCTCATGTGGCTGGAGTGTGTCAGCAGTTACTGCAAGGTGAAGGCAATGAAGCTGTTTACTGGCCTGCCCATTCCCCAGATCTGAATCCGATTGAGCACATCTGGGACATCATGTCTCGCTCCATCACCAACGTCACATTGCACCAGACTGTCCAGGAGTTGGTCTAGGAGGAGATCCCTCAGGAGACCATCCGCCGCCTCATCAGGAGTATTCCCAGGCATTGCACAGTAGGGAGGTCATACAGGCACGTCGAGGCCACACACAATGCTGAGCCTCATTTTGACTTGTTTTAAGGACATTGCATTCCACTTTGATTTTGTGGGTGACTCCAAATCCAGGCCTCCATTGGTTAATAAATTTGATTTCCATTGATGATTTTTGTGTGATTTTGTTGTCAGCACATTCAACTTTGCACAGAACAAAGTATTCAATGAGAATATTTGATTCATTCAGATCTAGGATGTGTTATTTGAGTGTTCCCTTTATTGTTTTGAGCAGTGTATATATGTATGTACATACAGTATATAGTATGTGTGTCTGTGTATATTATACAGCTCTGGCAAAAATTAAGAGACCACCACATCAAAACTCTGTCATGGGCAGCCCGTTCTCCAGACCTGAACCCCATTGAAAACCTCTGAAATGTGATCAAGAGGATGATGGATAGTCACAAGCCATCAAACAAAGAACTGCTTAAATTTTTGTGCCAGAAGCAGTGTGAAAGACTGGTGAAAACCATGCCAAGACGCATGAAAGCTGTTTTAAAAAATCATGGTTATTCAACAAAATATTGATTTCACAACTCTTCCTTAGTTAAAACAATAGTATTGTTGTTTCTAAATGATTATGAACTTGTTTTCTTTGCATTGAGGTTGGAAAGCACTTGTTTTTTTTTAAATTTTGACCATTTTTCTTTGTCAGAAAAAAAATACAAAATGTATTGTTGGAAATTTGGTGACATGTTGTCAGAAGTTTATAGACAAAAAGAACAATTTACATTTTACTCAAAAATCTACCTATAAAGAGAAAAATCAGACAAACTGAACATTTGAAAGTAGTCTCTTAATTTTTCCCAGAACTGTATATGCATACTGCATGTGTGCAGTATATTGTGAAATATATGCATAAAGTGTATATGTATGTGAGCATCCTGTGTATATACTGTATGTAAACTGAATGTTTACGTGTGTATATACCTTATATTTGCCCTTGTACACAATGTATGTGTCTGTATACTGTACATACAATATGTAGTGTATGTTTCTATATTTATAAAGTTTATATGATGTGTGTACATGTGTAGTGTATACTGTATCTGTGTATATGTGCTGCATTTATAGTTCTGTAACTCTAGTGTTCAGGGGCGTACATAGAAATCATGGGGCCCCATAGCAAAAGTCTGAATGGGGCCCCCCCCAAAAAAAACAAAACAGGTGCTCTTAACTCCACACACACACACACCTGCAGTGCATGCAGGCCCCCTACACCCTCCACAGTGCGTGCAGCCGGGCCCCCCTCCCTAAGGTGCAAAGTGCAGCAGAGCCATTGTAAATGTAAAGTGCCAGCACAGTGAGGGGACACATTTAACGAAAAAAAATCGACCCCCAGTCAGGCTCACCTTCTTGTGTGTGCAGTGGCGTAGCAACTGTTTGTGGGGCCCAGGGCGGCTGAAAAATTTGCCGCCCCTTTGGTCATTGATAATCCTGAAGCATTCACCATTACAACCAAAAAAAGGCTCAAAGTAAATACCTTTCACCTGTAAAATCAGCATGGCAAAAATACACACTGCAAAGCAGCAACACACAGTATGGACTTGTGTTTATGATGTGCTTTATCCTCCTTGGACAAAAAGGACTTCTTTAGGCTTGGCTCACATTTATACAGTGCAGTCTGCTGGACAAATATGTCTGAATTGCAAAAAAAAATGGTATTCAGACGTATATGGAGGCATACACAAACCATAATGGGCAACACGTAGTGTAAAAAAAATGTTCTTCTGACTATGTTTTGCCCTGATCACGTTGTATTGTGGGAAAAAAACATAATTGACCAAAGGTACGCGTTTTTAATGTGGGGTGAAAAAAAGTTTATTCCTCTGGACACCTCCTCACAGAACTGATGCCAAAATGGAGTGGGATGGGACTGTTGACACCAGTAAAACTGGATGGAAAAAAAATGATTCTTTTTAAGTAAAAAAACATATAGAGACAAAGATGGAAGTACGATATCTATCAAATGTACTTGTTTAAATTTGTAGGTTGATGCATGGCATACGTTTTAATGTATACGTCCAACGCATTAAGTCTGCAGGCGTATAAATGTGAACCTAGCCTGACAGGGAACATGCTGCATAGTGTGTTCCGATGTAAGAAGTATGGTGCCTAATCTGACAGCAGGTACAAGCAATGCCCATCATTCATGGCATCATATAAGACAGGTAGACGGATGTCATATCTTTGTATATGAAATGATTGGAATATGTAAGCTATGCAAAGTTCCAACATGTGTACAAACTACAAGACACATTTTATCACAGGTAAGGGGACACAGAAATGCCGCACAGAATATCTTCCATAACATCTGCAGAACTTCCACTCTCAGGCACCTCATGAGCTCAGCACGCCCCATGTAATTGCTATCTCCCAGGTGCATGCCTCTGGGGTGAAGGAGCAGAATAAATTAGTAACATTTATTGGCTGCACCATGATTTCCAGGGCATTGCACATTTTTAGTATTGCATGACATGCATTGTTGCACACCTTGACAGTGAAGTTGGTGGTGGGACATAGACTGGACATGGTCTTACCTACAGCTAGGAAGCATCATCCTGCCTGGTGGTGGTACAGGGGTTAAATCACATGAAACCAGTTCTAATGGAGAAGCATTGTGAGGAGTACAGAAGGTGGCTGCAGTGCATGCAGGGCCCCCCTCCTCCACAGTGCATGCAGTCAGGCCCCCCTCCCTCCACAGTGCATGCAGGGCCCCCCTCCTCCACAGTGCATGCAGGGCCCCCCTCCTCCACAGTGCCTGCAATCAGGACCCCCTCACTCCCTAAAGGCTGGGTCTCATGTAACGATACACCAGCGATCCCGACAACGATATGCACTTGTCAGGATCGCTGGTGTATCGCTACATGATCGCTGCTGAGCTGCCAAACAGGCAGCTCAGACAGCGATCAGTACAAGCAACACTGCGGGTAACATCGCTTAGTTACCCGCAGTGTACCTTGGATACCAGCACCCTGATGCAGGAAGCTGGTATCCAAGGTACACAGCGGGTTTCTAGGCACAGCCCCGCGCCTGGAAACCCGCTGTGTACCTTGGTTACCAGCGGATCGCTGGTCTCTCGCCTGTCACACGCAGCGATGCGTGCTGGCCAGCGGGAAACCAGCGATCAAAAAAATGTCCAGGACATTCAGCGACGATCAGCGATACCCGGCAGGGGGGCTGATCGTCGCTGAATGTCACACACAGCGATATCGCTGGTGAGCTCACTGCTGCGTCACAAAACTAGTGACTCAGCAGCGATCTCGGTAGCAATTTCGCTATGTGAGACGGGCCCTTAAGGTGCAAAGTGCAGCCAGAGGCTAGCCATTGTAAATATAAAGTGCCAGCACAGTGAGGGGACACATTCAACAAAAAAAATCCACCCCATACCTCAGCCAGCAGGACTCACCATCTTGTGTATATCTCCCTAAGTGAAACTTATGAATGTTTTCTGCTTCCTGTGATGCACGTGTCTCTGGCTGCAGGCTGGCTTTCTTATGCAAATGCAGCCAGAGACAGGAGACAACAAGGAAAGGGGACCTTCAAGGGGTTTACAGTGTCCGGCCGTCATTATATTTAATTAAAGGAGATAGTACTGTGTCAGCACAGCACAGCTGCCAAACGACAGCGGCCGTCGTGGGCCCCTCACCTGTCTGGGCCCCATAGCAGCTGCTTAGTCTGCTCTATTCACGGAACGCCACTGCTAGTGTTGCCATAATAGGGATCAGCAGTTTATGTCTAATGCCTGTGTTTTATATTAGGGCCTGTTCACACTGTCTTTCTTTACTGCTCCCGATGCGTTCTGCTTGAATTCCCTATAGAGCCATAGACTGCAGTGACAGGAATGGAGTTCACATGAATCCCACGTGTGATTTTTTTTTCTGAATGTGTCATTCTGTACCAACAGCCACAGTAAAGTGGACACGTTTAGATGAAAAAACAGACTCTGAGGGTAGGTGCACATGATCAGAAATCGCTGTGGGTTGGACGCTGCATACTTGTGCAGCGTCCAGATGTTACAGCATAGTGGATAGGATCTCAAGAAATCCTATGCCCACTATGCGTCCACAGATGCCCTCGGCTCACCCGCAGAGACGGACATGCGGAGCGTCTTTCCAGATCTCAACATGTCCATTTATCTTGCGGAGACTAGATAAATCCCACCCATACAATGTATTGGACGCAGTGAATCCACACGGTTCAGTGATCACATGTGGAGTCACCTGCGTTCAATAGCCGGCAGTGGACATGTGCTGCGTCCAAAGCGCTGCCAATTACTGATCGTGTGCACCCTTCCTAAGAAAATAAATCAGTCAATTTCAGAAAAAAAATCAAATTCATTTGACTTCTGCTTGTGTCAGTGCAGTCTGTGGCCCCGTTGGGGATGTACGTGAATCCTATTTTAGAGGGATTCAGGCAGAGCCCCAGACGCAATGCAGAAGCGCAGTGTGAACAGGGCTTAATATCCTATTGTGTGGAATAGTGCAGTCTACTATACTATTCCGCACTGTCCCAGTGCAGCAGACAGACACGGACACCGGCCAGGAGACATTTTTTTTTAACAAATCTGTTGCTGCAGAATCAGCGTTTCTGCAGAGTTTTTTTCCCTATTCAAATGAATGGGACACAAAAATGCAAGTGAAAAGACTGCAAAAACGCTGAATATTTCCTGCCAACACTGTAGATCAATCTGCAAAAATGGTGCGTGTGACAGACACTACAGGGGTTTTCTGAGAATGTAAAAATAATTAGCATGAAATGATATATCCCCCACGGCTCCACCACTGATGCTTCGGTGGTCTCTGCCAGTCTTAGCACTGCGCTGCAGTGGTCTTGTGGCTCCGGGGTCTCCGTCAGCCTTAGCACTAGGTTGCAGTAGTCTTGCGGCTCCGGGGGGCTCTGCCAGTCTTAGCACTGGGCTGCAGGGGTCTTGTGGCTCCGGGGGTCTCCGCCAGTCTCAGCACTGGGCTACAGTGGTCTTGTGGCTCTGTGGGTCTCTGCCAGTGATAGCACTGGGCTGCAGTGGTCTCGTGGCTCCGGGGGTCTCCGTCAGTCTTAGCACTAGGTTGCAGGGGTCTTGTGGCTTCACCTTATATTATAGCTGCAAAGTGAATAATATCAGGGACCCCGAACCATCGGCCACGGAGCCAGAGGGGATTTAGCAGAGTAGTTTGGGGGACACGTAGGACTTTTTTTTAATCGGTTTTATTCTGCTGTTTGTGAGGTAGGATGTAGAAAAAGATGGCAATTCTGCTGTTTTCTATTATGTGACTGTCTAGCCCCCTTCACACGACCTATCATGTTTTTCACGGATGTCACATGTCCCCTATTTGACCTACGGTGCTGCTCTCATGTCCGTGTTTTCCCAGCAGCACGGATGACAAGGGCCAATATAAGTGTATGGGTCCGTGTAAACATGCAGTCTGTGTGCCGTACATGTGCCGTCCGTGTTTAACATGGAAATTATATGAGAAGCTTTGTAATTTCATTTCCATTATCCATGCCGGAAAAAAACGGATGGCACATGGACAGCACACTGATTGAAAACACTGGTGACACTGATATCGGTGTAACATGTACATGTTTTATATGGACATGGGGGCCCCACTTTGAATTTTGCCTAGGGCCCCAATTTGTCTAAAACAGTCCCTGGTCTTATCACAGTGTGTCCCCATGTTTACTCGGGTGACAGGGTAGTCCTTGGTGTCTCCATGTAGCCAGCAAACACCCACCAACTTTTTGGGGATTAACCGAATGGGGTAGTGCAGCGCTGATTAGCAACACCAGACTTTCAGAGTCTAGCAGCCCAAGAACCCTCATTCAATTGACGGAGATGGCACATGACTGGGGACCGTCGCTGGTTTACAGTCCACACCACAGGCCGGGTAAACATAATACAAGCACCGTCTGCTGAGACTGCAGTCCATATGTTCAGGGGGCATATTGCACCGGGTGGCTGCATGCCCGGGATTGTGACACTGTCAACAGACCATGTCTTTCATCCCAGTCTTAGAGGTCCCCTCAGCAGGATTGGGTTGTCCCCCAGTTACGGGCCTAGCCACCCTCTTTGGAGATCCCACCCCCTTTTGGGTATCCCAGTACAGGGACGTAGTAACATCTGGTCTCCCCAGGGATTTCTCCACCACCTGGTACCTCTCAACCAGTCCAACTAAATCGTCTGCATTCTGGGGTCGCCCTGGGCAACCCAGGTCTGTTTTGGCCTGGGTAAGGAATGAATGAATCGGTCCATTACCACCCAGTCGACCATCTGGGCTGGAGTGGACGACTCTGGCTGCAGCCACTTTTGGAACAGGTGCAGCAAGTGAAACATCTGTGAGCGGGGTGGTTTATCACCAGCATATGACCACCGGTGGACTCGTTGAGCCCTTACAGACATTGTTACTCCCAGGAGTGCCAGTATCTCAGTTTTTAAATTCTCATACTCCTTGGCATCCTGGAGGGCTAAGTCATAATATGCCTTCTGGGGCTCCCCCGTCAGATATGGCGCCAGTACCTCTGACCACTGCTCCGATGGAAGTCTCTCCCGTTCAGGAACCCGCTCAAAGACTGTCAAGGAGGCTTTCCACATCATCTGCTGGGGTTATTTTCTGCATAGCTCGCCTTACCAGTTTCCGGGCGCATGCATTACCTTCCAGAGATGAGGAGACCGCCGACTCCATTTGTTGCGCCTCCTGTTGCTGCTGCTGCTGTTGAGCTTGTTGAAGCTTCTGTTTCAACAGCTTATTTGTTTCTTGTTGTGCTAGCTGCGCCTGCTGACTAGCCAGCTGGTGTTGTTGCTGTGCCTGCATGAGATGTTTCCCCAGCTCTTCCATGTTGCGGGACATCTCGTGCTGGATGGCTTAGTTCACCCAGGACATGTAATCGTCCGCATCCTTTATCAGGGTTCCTGGATCACTTCCTGCACTTGAACCACCATGTGTGAAGGGTTGACTCACTCCGCTGCTTCCTCAGGTAGACAAAGGAACACTTTGATGGTGAAGTACATGCTGGTTTATTGGAGTCAGCAAACACCAAGTCAGGGATTAGAAAACAAAAATGGAGCCTTTCTGGCTTAGCGGAAAAACAAAACAAATAAAGTGTAACAAAGTCCTTTCCTCTACAGGTCTCAACCTGCAGGCACCTGGCAATGTCCTCCGCTCCTCCTTGGAGCTATGTGGGAGTACTTCCTCTCCCAAGACACCACCCAGACTGAACCACAATCCAGATAGATATCACATGTACTGGTCACATGATCATGACCTCACTGCAAGTCCTCAAACATCCGCAGGTCCTGCAGGGGAAAAGGGGTACGGTGAGCACCCTACTGCCCACACTGCAGGTACACACTTGAAACCGGCCCATTGAACTCTGTACGTGGCCTCTCAGCACCTAATGTGCTGGAAACACAAAAACACTCCTGTTTCACATCACTGATCGCTGCATGGGCAGTGACACGTACCTCCCTTCCTTTACAAAGCCAGTGACTCTGTCACACTATGTTATCCAATATTAGAAAATTTATGATGCAAATACAAAGTGCATATGTTTTATCACATTACTTCATCATGGTGTGAGACAGTGAAGGGGTGTGTGCTGGACGGCGTGTATATCTCGCCCAGGTTTCTTAGCTGGGGCGCATAAAAATAGGTTGTCAGTGCGGTGTTCAGTCCATTCCTATCCAGGACAGGTTTGCAGTGCAACCCGGAGTGAACACAGCTGCTTAATTAGACAGCCAGAAGTACCTGCTTGGGGAGTTCAGAGGGGGCTCTCAGTCTGGATCTGACTTCAGACAACGTTGGAGTCTCATGTGAACCTCACGCTGGTAACTACAGATTATATGTGTTATTTTGGGCCCAGGCTGGTAGAGTCTGGACCGGATAGAAAGGGAAATTATCTATGTGTAGTGAGTGGCCGGATAGGCCTAGGATTTATGTTTATGATTTGGTTTTGATTACATTCTGTTACTGTGGACTTTAATAAAGCTGGTTGCGGCCAGTTTTTAACAGAACTGCTGTCTGTGAATGGGCTCTTTATGCCACTCCGTCTCCCCAAGACGGCGATCCCCGAGCTATATCCCCTGAAAATGTTACAATTGGTGCTAGAATGCTAGGGCAGCATAGTGGCGGAAGCAAGAGAAACGTCTATTGAAGCAGTCTTAAAGAGACAGTAGCCCTAATAGAGTTTGCAAAGAAAAAAAAAAAAAAAGAGGTGTTTGTACAGCAAAAGCTGAACTTGTGGTGGAAAAGACTGTGGAGTGTGTATGTCGTGGGTGAAGGCTGTCAGCCAGCCCAAGATATCCGGCAGTATGGAGGAGCTCGTTAAGCAGCTGGCCCAGCAACATCAGCAGGCCATGCAGGTCATGCAGCAACAACATCAGCAGGCCATACAGCAGCAACAGCAGAGCATACAGCAGGCCATGCAGCAACAACATCAGCAGAGCCAGCAGCAATAGCAGGAGGCCAACCGGTTATTGCTGGAGCAGGTTGCAGAACTAAAAAAACCTCTTAGCACCTCGTCTCCGAATGAAGACGCCGGGTCACCGGCATTATCCGTTATAAAGAAGGCGGTAAAACAGACCCTGCAGAAGATGACGCCTCATGACGATGTGGAGGCATATCTGGCTGTATTTGAGAGACTGGCAAAGAAGGAGAATCTGCCACAATCTGAATGGGCTATGGTGGTCGCGCCCTATCTGACTGGGGAACCCCAAAAAGCCTATTTTGACCTCAGCGAGCAGGACAGCAAAACCTATACTAAGTTGAAAGCGGAGTTTCTTGCCCGCCTGGGTGTGACAAGGGCAGTCCGTGCCAGGAGAGTCCATAACTGGAGATACAGGCGAGACAAGCCTGCTCGATCACAAATGTATGACTTGATTTCGTTAGTAAGGAAGTGGTTGGAACCTGACGTCAGCACCCCTGCCCAAATGGTCGAAAAGGTAGTGCTGGACCGGTACATCTGGGCCCTTCCTCCTGAGGTACAGCTCTGGGTCGGACAGGGAGACCCCAAAGATGCCGATCAACTGGTCAGCTTGATAGAAAGGTATTTCGCCACCAAAGATTATCTACGTGACCAGCTGTCCGAGCGATCATCAGTTCGGAGTACCCGGCCTCCGTCATCTCCCGGTAAGAGAGTTCCAGCTGTGGGGGCAAGGGGGGCTGTTGATAGTTCGGGTCAGCCCCGAGGGGACATGGGGGAGCGGAAGAGTGATACTTCCCTGGCAGGAGACCCCAGGCCCAGAAAGGTCTACCCGTCTGAACACTCCAACCTGAGACAGTGTTGGAGATGCCGTGAACAAGGTCATATTTCAGCCAACTGTCCACTAGTGGGGAACCTATGGACTGTGACGCTGGACAGTCCCTTTCTTTCCTCGCGGAACCCGCGTGCGTCGCCACCCCAGTCGAGGAGACTGGCCCCCAGCTGTCTCAGGTGGTTGTAAATGGCTGCCCAGTACAGGCCCTCCTAGACTCAGGGAGTCGAGTGACAGCTTGGCTGTTAGGGACTACATCTCCGATAAACACCTGAGCGTGGTGTGCATACATGGAGACATCAAAGTCTACCCGGTAACTTCCGTGGACTTCGTCACAGAACTCGGGGAGATCTCGTATGAAGTAGGGGTAGTGAAGAACCTGATGCATCCCGCCATATTGGGTAGTGACTTTCCCCTGTTTTGGGATCTTTGGAGAAAAAACGGTTCTAAGGGACGGTGTGATGAAGCTCCTACTGAGATTACGCGGTCCAGAGGGGTGGAACACAACGATAGGGGGCCAATAAACTTATGTGATAATGATGATAATGATAATAATGATAATGGTGATCATGATAATGGTGATGACCATGATAATGTTGATGATACGGATAAAAATGTATTTCCATTGCAGGTGATGTTGGGGGAGGGGGATGGTGGTTCTCTAGAACAGAATGTCCTTGACCTACCGGTGTCCCGTGGCAATTTTGGAAGTGAGCAATTGCAAGACCCCACTCTTAAACATGCCAGGGAAAATATAACTGTTCTGAATGAGAATCCACAAGAGCCCGGCTCTGAGGAAAAATTTCCCCATTTTGCCATGAACAATGACCTGCTATACAGGGTCACTAAAGTAAAGGGAGAGGCCGTAAGTCAGCTCCTAGTACCCAAGCCATATAGAAGTATGGTGTTAGGTTTATCCCATAACCACGTGCTGGGTGGGCACCTGGGAATGGACAAGACCCAAGAAAGAATCCTCCAGAGGTTTTACTGGCCAGGGGTTTATCGGGATGTGGAGGATTATTGCAAAACCTGCCCCACGTGTCAGATAAATGCTCCGGTGTCTCACTTTCGCAGTCCATTGATCCCGCTGCCGGTTATAGAAATACCATTTGAAAGGGTAGCGATGGACTTGGTAGGTCCTATTGTAAAATCAGCCAGGGGACACCAATACATCCTAGTGGTACTTGATTATGCAACCCGGTACCCCGAGGCTGTCCCTTTAAGAAATATGGCATCTAAAAATATTGCACGGGAACTCTTTCATATGTTTTCTAGGACAGGAATCCCTAAAGAGATCCTCACGGACCAAGGCACCCCTTTTATGTCCAAAGTGATGAAGGAACTATGTAAGTTGCTTAAAATCTCGCACATTCGGACATCCGTGTATCACCCCCAGACGGATGGGCTGGTTGAACGTTTTAATAAAACATTAAAACACATGTTAAAGAAAGCAGTAGAGAAAGATGGGCGGGACTGGGACTACCTGTTACCCTACTTAATGTTTTCGGTCAGAGAGGTTCCCCAGGCCTCTACGGGTTCTCTCCCTTTGAGTTGGTACATGGTCGGCACCCGCGGTGTCATGGGTGTATCGCCACGAGGATCGTCGCGATTACACACTCTGACTTCTCACAGCTGAGTTGCTGTTACTTTGTGTTAGGTAATGAGAGAGTTAATTTTACCTAGCTCTTTGCTAAGACTAGGTGCAGCCTCGCCCAGCTGCTTTTGATTATGTTCTAATTAGTTTCCTTTATATTCCTGCCAGTCTGGGTGTTAGACGCCGGTGAAAGCATTCATGTAGTCTAGCAGACTGGATCGGTTCTGAGAATATTTAAGCTAAGAGCTTCTTAGTTGTTTTTACTCTTATAGCTTATAGTTTATCTCTGAGACCTTAGGTGTTCCTACTGTGTGTGAGTGTTGTATGTAAGACTTTATTTACTTTATTTCTTGTCTTTCTTGTATGTCTTTCTGTTCATTAACCGTTACCTGTTCATTCCCTTTGGTGGTATTCAGGGTCCTTCTTAGGACTAGAATACAGTTGGCAGGGATTGATAGGAGACAGGGTTTACGCTGGTGGCCTGGACCTCTGTACCTTTAACAGTACCTCCAGGTAGAGGGATTAGTTAGACCCCAGTTCAGGGTCAGCTTAGACCCCGGTCACCCTCTAGCCGGATACAGCGTATAACGGATTCCGTTTTGACCCACTGGACATTCTGTCAGGTAAATCTATGTTATCATATATCTATGCGCATGTTATATAGTATGTTGCCCTTTTGATATAGATTACTGACATCACATATATATATCTGCTATACAGCGTGACATTTTCACCGGCCAAAACTAAAGATTCTCCCCAGCTGTCATGGATCCAGTAGCCCAGCTGGCCCGGCAGTTGCAGGGGTTGTCCATGGAATTTGCAGACATTAAGTCCAAGGTTTTGTCCCCCCCGGAGCAAACCAGATCTGAACCTAAGGTTGCTCTTCCGGACAGGTTCACTGGTGGGCGGGACAAATTTTTTACTTTCCGGGAGGCATGTAAATTGTACTTTCGGCTGCGGCCTCGGTCATCTGGGAGTGAAGAGCAGAGGGTGGGAATTGTTATCTCGCTCTTACAAGGGGACCCTCAATCTTGGGCGTTCTCTATTCCTCCAGGCTCCCCAGATCTCCAGTCAGTGGATCGATTTTTTACTGCCCTGGGTCTGGTATATGATGATCCGGATCGAGTCTCCCTTGCTGAAACAAGGTTACGTAAAATACGGCAAGGAAATCGTCCAGCGGAGGAATATTCTTCTGAGTTCCGTAGATGGGCAACAGATACTCAGTGGAATGACCCAGCTCTTAGGAGCCAGTTTTGTCAAGGGTTGTCTGACAAATTAAAAGATGTGTTGGCTCAGTATGATTCTCCTCCATCACTGGAGGCTGCTATGGCCCTCGCTATTCGCATTGATAGACGACTTCGGGGAAGACGCGAGGTAACTCCGCCTCCCGTGATGACTCCGCCTACTACTAAGGTCCCTTATACTGAGGTTCCCCTGGTCTGTTCTGAGGAACCCATGCAGTTGGGAGGGACATCATTTTGTAGTAGGGAATCGGCGGTGCGCCGCAAGACTAGAAGGTGTTTCTTTTGCGGGAGAGAGGGACATTTTGTTGGGGGGTGTCCATCCCGGACCTCTTTGAGCCAAGGAGTTAACCTGGGAGTGTGTATTTCGTCCCCAAATCCCTCTCAGTTTCTCGTGCCTGCGGAGGTGGTGATTGGTACTAGAACTGAGAGGATTTCTGTTTTTCTTGATAGTGGGTCCGGGGCTAATCTGGTGGACGCTGGTTTGCCCAGGTGCATGGTATGCAACTGAGTGTATTGGCCAAACCGGTCCCTATACTCTCTATTGATTCTAGACCTCTTGGTCAAGGTAGCTTGGTACAAGCTGTTCATAACATAGATCTTCGAGTAGGGGCAATACATAAAGAGCAATTGTCTTGTTATGTGTTGGAGGGTCTACCTACTCCTATTGTGTTGGGACTTCCTTGGTTGGCTAAACATAACCCAGTGATTGATTGGCAATCCAGAAAGATAAGCCAGTGGGGTGAATTTTGCAAGAATAACTGCATGAGCACGGTCATCGGTGCGGTTGTGCCTAGGACTTTGCCTCCTTTTCTGGAGGACTTTGGGGAGATGTTCTCAGAGGAGGGGTGTAAAGAGTTACCTCCTCATCGCGCATATGACTGCTCAATAAAGTTGCTTCCTGATGCCTTATCTCGTACTTTCCCAGGGACCGGAGGATGGATGATCCGGTTCCTATTCCTCAGGAGGGAGTTGTAGTGTCAGCTGTATGCTCTGAGCTTGAGGGGGAGGTATTGGGGGCTCAGGGGGACGCCCCTGTGGGACTTCCAGGGAGACTGATAGTTCCAGATCGGTTAAGACTGAAGGTTACGGGGAACCGTTACAAACGGATGGCTGATAGGGGGAGAGTTTCTGGTCGAGATCTGAAGGTGAACGATCTGGTGTGGTTGTCTACCAGGAATATAAAACTTGAAGTTCCCTCCTGGAGGTTGGGTCCCAGATTCATCGGGCCGTACAGGATCAGTTCCATAGTTAATCCTGTGGCATTTCGTCTGGACCTCCCTCCTACGTTTAAAAATCATAATGTGTTTCACAGGTCATTACTTAAAAGGTATGTGGCACCAGTTATACCGTCACCTCTACCTCCTTCAGTGGTGGTCAATGATAACGTGGAAATTCATGGGTCGAAAATCATTGACTCACGTCTCAGTCGCCGATCCCTTCAGTGCTTGGTTCATTGGAGGGAGTATGGTCCTGAGGAGGGGACGTGGGTCCCTGCGTCTGATGTTAACGCAGATCGATTGGTTCGGACCTTTCACACAACTCACCCGGGCAGACCTGGCCTTGAGGGTCCGGAGGCCCTCGTAGAAGGGGGGGTACTGTCATGGGTGTATCGCCACGAGGATCGTCGCGATTACACACTCTGACTTCTCACAGCTGAGTTGCTGTTACTTTGTGTTAGGTAATGAGAGAGTTAATTTTACCTAGCTCTTTGCTAAGACTAGGTGCAGCCTCGCCCGGCTGCTTTTGATTATGTTCTAATTAGTTTCCTTTATATTCCTGCCAGTCTGGGTGTTAGACGCCGGTGAAAGCATTCATGTAGTCTAGCAGACTGGATCGGTTCTGAGAATATTTAAGCTAAGAGCTTCTTAGTTGTTTTTACTCTTATAGCTTATAGTTTATCTCTGAGACCTTAGGTGTTCCTACTGTGTGTGAGTGTTGTATGTAAGACTTTATTTACTTTATTTCTTGTCTTTCTTGTATGTCTTTCTGTTCATTAACCGTTACCTGTTCATTCCCTTTGGTGGTATTCAGGGTCCTTCTTAGGACTAGAATACAGTTGGCAGGGATTGATAGGAGACAGGGTTTACGCTGGTGGCCTGGACCTCTGTACCTTTAACAGTACCTCCAGGTAGAGGGATTAGTTAGGACCCCAGTTCAGGGTCAGCTTAGACCCCGGTCACCCTCTAGCCGGAGACAGCGTATAACGGATTCCGTTTTGACCCACTGGACATTCTGTCAGGTAAATCTATGTTATCATATATCTATGCGCATGTTATATAGTATGTTGCCCTTTTGATATAGATTACTGACATCACATATATATATCTGCTATACAGCGTGACACGCGGGGCTTGCTAGACATAGCCAAGGAAGTTTGGGAAACCGAGACAACTCCATACAAGAGTGTTATAGAGCATATTGCCCAAATGCAAGAGAGGATGGCTAAAATTATGCCATTAGTTAAGAATCATCTGCAGAGAGCCCAAGAAGCTCAAAGCAGAGTATATAATCGGACAGCAAAAATTAGGACTTTTAACCTCGGGGATCGAGTCCTAATCCTAATTCCCACCGTGGAAAGTAAATTTTTGGCCAAATGGCATGGTCCATATGAGATAGTACAAAAAGTGAGCGAGGTCACTTACAAAGTACACCAACCCGGGAGACGCAAGCCCTACCAGGTGTATCATATCAATCTGATCAAGCCCTGGAGGGACAGAGAGTCGTTGTTGGCCTCGGGTGAAGTAGAGAAAGGGGTAAAACCATCTCTACCTCCTGTGACCATTGGTGAGACATTGTCCGTGCACCAAAAACAGGAAGTACGGGAGTTTCTGCAGAAAAATCAGCAGAGGTTTTCTGACTTGCCCGGCCGGACTTCTCTAGTAAAACACCATATCGAGACCGAGCCCGGTACTAAGGTAAAAATAAAACCGTACAGAATTCCAGAAGCCCGCAGAAAGATAGTCTCTACTGAAATCAAACGCATGCTAGACCTCGGGGTCATCGAGGAGGCCCAAAGCGAGTGGTGTAGCCCGATTGTTCTGATCCCAAAACCTAATGGAACCTGGAGGTTCTGTAATGATTTCAGAAAGTTGAACGAAGTGTCAAAGTTTGACGCATACCCGATGCCACGGGTAGACGAGTTAATCGAGAGGTTAGGGGGTGCCCGTTATATTACAACCCTCGATCTGAGAAAAGGGTACTGGCAGATACCCCTATCTGAGGAGGCAAAAGAAAAAACGGCCTTTGCAACCCCGGAAGGTTTGTTTCAGTATCTGGTGATGCCATTCGGGTTGCATGGAACCCCAGCTACCTTTCAGAGGCTTATGGACCAGATCCTACGCCCGCATCAAGCCTATGCAGCTGCCTACCTGGATGATGTGGTAATTTTCAGTTCCGATTGGGAGAGCCACCTCGCTAATGTACAAGCCGTCTTAGACTCGATAGGCGGAGCTGGGCTGAACATAAACCCAGAGAAATGTGCAATTGGCCTAGAAGAGGCCAAGTACTTGGGCTATGTTATTGGCAGGGGGCTGATCAAGCCACAAATCGATAAGGTAGAGGCAATTCGGAACTGGCCTGTACCCCTCACAAAACGACAGGTCAAAGCATTTCTGGGCATCACTGGGTACTATCGCAGATTCGTACCAAATTATGCCTCCATTGCTGCCCCATTGACTGACCTGACAAAAGGGGGGAAGTCCAAAATGATAAATTGGAATCCGGAGGCAGAAAAGCATTTCTGTCGTTGAAAATGGCTTTGTGTCAAAGACCAGTTCTGGTCGCCCCTAATTTCAGGGAAGAGTTTCTTGTTCAAACTGATGCCTCTAATGTGGGGTTGGGGGCGGTGTTATCACAGGTCGTGAAGGGTGAAGAACACCCAGTCCTGTATCTAAGTCGAAAAATGACACCGGCTGAACAAAATTATGCCATTGTGGAGCGAGAGTGCCTCGCAATCAAATGGGCGCTGGACTCCCTACGGTATTACCTCTTGGGTAGGAAATTTAAATTGCAATCAGACCATGCTCCTCTGGCATGGATGAAGCAGAACAGGGAAAGGAATGCCAGGGTGACAAGGTGGTTCCTTTCACTTCAAGAATTCAATTTCTCGGTTGAGCATAGACCTGGGAAATTACAGGGTAATGCTGATGCCTTGTCCAGAGTTCACTGTCTCTTTGGAGTTTTTGACCAGACTCCGGTCTGGAAAAGAGGGGGGGGATATGTGAGACAGTGAAGGGGTGTGTGCTGGACGGCGTGTATATCTCGCCCAGGTTTCTTAGCTGGGGCGCATAAAAATAGGTTGTCAGTGCGGTGTTCAGTCCATTCCTATCCAGGACAGGTTTGCAGTGCAACCCGGAGTGAACACAGCTGCTTAATTAGACAGCCAGAAGTACCTGCTTGGGGAGTTCAGAGGGGGCTCTCAGTCTGGATCTGACTTCAGACAACGTTGGAGTCTCATGTGAACCTCACGCTGGTTACTACAGATTATATGTGTTATTTTGGGGCCCAGGCTGGTAGAGTCTGGACCCGGATAGAAAGGGAAATTATCTATGTGTAGTGAGTGGCCGGATAGGCCTAGGATTTATGTTTATGATTTGGTTTTGATTACATTCTGTTACTGTGGACTTTAATAAAGCTGGTTGCGGCCAGTTTTTAACAGAACTGCTGTCTGTGAATGGACTCTTTATGCCACTCCGTCTCCCCAAGACGGCGATCCCCGAGCTATATCCCCTGAAAATGTTACAATGGTAATATCAGTCAACAATATATTCTAGTGAACAATTATCAAGAACATCTCAGCAATAATTTTCAATGGTCCTAAAATTTGCAGTGACTGTCCCTAATTTTGGATACAATTCTGGTGAAAAGAGGCAGGGATTAAAGGGATTCTCTGAAAAATGTAATAAAATAAATAAAATACATTTAAATATTACAAATGTAACAAAATAACTTTATGTAGCAAAAAATTAGCAAAAAGGTAAGCTTTATATAGTGCACTTTCAGGATTTTAAATATGTCAGCTACCATCTACAGTAGTTTCCCAGCCATCCCAGGTGTGATGTAGTAGGAAGGGCTGCGTAAAGACATCTGCTCAAGACAGACATCAGGTGAGAGCAGCGTCCTGTTAGTTGCTGTTTTGGACAATTTTTTTCTGCTTTGTATTTTAGACTAGAAATCATTTTTGCATTTGGGTTTCATTAAAATTGTTGCACTATTTGCCTTTTATAATCCCTGTGTTGCACTGTCTATTGCTTGCTGCAGAATGAGTTCACTTAGAATCCATTGATGAGCCCGCTATGATGGTCTGATAGGAAGTTTTTAACTTTTTGTCTGTCTAAGGTAAGAGTTAGGCAGCTGTGTAACTCGGATGGGGATCGCAGCGCAATGCTCGAACAGGCCGTCAGCTCTCCTGACCCAAACATGACAGCATTTATTTTTATGCAGCTGTCACGCTCGGGTCGGGAGAGCTGCTGGTCAGGCTGAGCATTGCGTTGTGAATCCTGTTCGAGTTGTATGGCAGTCTGACTCTTCCCTACATTAAAGTTGAATGTGCAGGAAAATAAAGAGCCAGTAAAAGCCAAACAGTGCAACATGTTTAACCCCTTAGCGACATGTGCCATACTAGTACTGTGCTGCGGCAACTGCATTTGTGCCAGCTGCAGTACTAGTACTGCGCCGCGATCACCGCGACCTCACGGTGAGCGCCACAGAGATCGCATGCGGGTGTTAGCTGTATGTGACAGCTGACACACTGCAGCAATGCCCATGATCAGTGCTAACACTGATCGCGGGCATTTAACCCCTCTGATGCTGCTGTCAGTAGTGACATCGGTACAGAGAAGCATCGCACAGGGAGGGGCTCCCTGCGCGCTCTCACCGGAACAACGGGAAGCGATCGAGTTGTTCCGGTGATCTCCATGGAGACCCCCGGTTCCAAGATGGCCGCGGGGTCCTTCCGGGTCCTTCAGCGAGGTGGCTTGCGAGCGCCTGCTGAGAGCAGGTGCCGACAAGCCTCCTTCAATGCCTGTCAGATCGCTGATCTGACACTGTGCTGTACAAAGTGTCAGATCAGCGATCTGATTTTATATAGTAATGTCCCATACTGGGACAATGTAAAAGAGCAAAAAAAAAATATTATAAATAAATATTATTGGCGTACTCAGGACAACTTGGACAACAACTTCTCCTGTTACCCTTGTAAAAATAAAAAATTGGGGGTGAAAAAAATCTATTTTGTGAAAAAAATATGATTTTTTATATTTTACGGCTCTATGTTATAAACTTCTGTGAAGCACTTGGGGTTCAAAGTGCTCACCACACATCTAGATAAGTTTCTTAGGGGGGTCTAGTTTCCAAAATGGTGTCACTTGTGGGGGATTTCCACTGTTTAGGCACATCGAGGGCTCTCCAAATGCGACATGGTGTCCGCTAATTAGTCCAGCATATTTTACATTCAAAAAGTGAAATAGCGCTCTTCCTTTCTGAGCCCTGCCATGTGCCCAAACAGTAGTATTCCCCCACAGGAGAATTTGCACAACAAAATGTAAGGTTCATTTTCTCTTGTTACCCTTGCAAAAGTAAAAAAATAAGTCTAAATTAAAATTTTTGTGAAAGAAAAGTAAATGTTTATTTTTTCCTTCCACATTCCAAAAATTCCTGTGAAGCACCTGAAGGGTTAATAAACTTCTTGAATATGTACTTGGGTACCTTCAAGGCTGCAGTTTTTAGAATGGTCTCACTTTTGGGCATTTTCTGTCATATAGGCCCTCAAAGTCACTTCAAGTGTGAGGTGGTCCCTAAAAAAAATGGTTTTGCAAATTTTGTTGTAAAAATGAGAAATCGATGGTCAACATTTAACCCTTTTAACTTCCTACCAAAAAAAATTGTTTCCAAAATTGTGCTGATGTAAAGCAGACATGTGGGAAATGTTATTTGTTAACTACTTTGTGTGATATGACTCTCTAATTTAAGGGCATAAAAAACAAAAGTTTGAAAATTGCTGAATTTTCAAAATTTTCGGCAAATTTCCGTTTTTCCACAACTAAACGCAAGTCATATCGAATAAATTTTACCATTATCATAAAGTACAATATGTCATGAGAAAACAATATCAGAATCACCAGGATTTGTTGAAGCATTTCAGAGTTATGACCTCATAAAGGGACAGTGGTCAGAATTGTAAAAATTGGCCCGGTCATTAAGGTGAAAACAGGCTTCGTCTCAAAGGGGTTAATGAAACTCAATTACAAACATGATTTTTTTTTTAGCCCCAAGTATATATATTTAGATAAAAAGAAAATGACCCCAAATATGAACAATCCCCTTAAACATTCTTCTTACATTTCAACTGCTGTTGACCTGACTTAACACTGTGTAACGGGACTGAATAATGTTACTCTGCTTTTCCTTCTTAGTAGTTCCCGGTACTTTATGATGTAAGATAATGTGTATTCATTATTAGAAAGTGGTACTGCTACGCTTAAATGTGTATTACCATTATTCTTCACTGGTATTGCAACACCTGAATGTGTATTGCCATGTTGTAAACTGTATATAGTGTATTGTAATAGTGTTTAGATATAGGGTAAGTGGAGTAAATATTTTCAGCCACTAGATGGGGCATTATAGAATATAGAAAGGTTAGTAAGAATATGGTTTAGTAAATAGTTAAACATAGGAGGGACTGCTGTGTGGTAAGTCAGAGACATTTCCATAGTGTAGTCAGTTAGGGCTGGACGCCCGAACAGTCCAGACTGGCTATAGGCTCTGGACACCGCAGCAGCCACGCAACGTTACCAAGAAGGGAATACAGTCATTCAGAGTCCCTTAGGGACAGAAGGACAATGTTCAGCAGCAGGATTGCAACAGCTTGGAGTGAAAGCAAGGAATCGTTCCGGGAAGTACAGTGTGCAGATTGTTCAAGATGTAGCAGATCATTGCATGGGCAGATGCTCTTAGATCCATGTTGAAATGGACGAGAGAGTCCCCAGAAGTAGTGAGTCTGGACAAGGAGAATGCTGCGGTACCGCCTGTGGCGCTATTACCCTGTAATGTACTGGAGGACGTGGAAGGAAGCGCAGGGAGAGTGCAGGATGTGAACCGTATGGAACATGATGCTGTTGCTGTATCTGACAAGAATGTGCTGCAAAGTGAATCAAGTAAAGTTCTTCATTTTGCATTGGAATCAGGATGTGTCTCAGTTATTGCGGAACCAGCTACAAAAGGTCCCCAACACCACAGAGGAGTTCCTGATGGTGCAGTGAGAGAAGACACAGGTATGCTGATGAAAGAATGCTGTTTTCATGTAAGAGGAGGCAAGGGCTCAGATGCACCTGAGTACTCGGCCATGACTACCCCCTGGCCGACTCTTACAACTGCACCCATTATTTATACCATAAGTTCTTAGGTGTGCATATAATATTACTTTCTTTGTTATTTTTAGTACATTGCATGAAACATATTTTATCATCAGACATCACACCGTCTCCGCAAGATAAGTAGCACCGTTCTATGTATAGGATGCAGTGATTCCACATGTGTTCAATGAACACCACGCATAAAAAAGTCGGCAGCGCTTTGGATGGAGCAGGTATCTGCTGTGTCCAAAGCACTGCCATTCTGGACCGTGGAAACATACCCTTACAGTTCCACTGAACAGATATATACTGGCTAGATCCGCCTATCGTTGCGCTCCAATAGGATTGGCATTGTAACATTTGGTAAAATTTTCCTTGGAACGTATGCCCCCTTGGCAATATGACATCTGACCACTTGAGACAAAAAGAAAAAGAAGTATATGCAAGTGTGAAAGGGATCTCCATAAGTACAAATAATTTTAATATAGAAATATACAAAAAGGACGATAAAAACACTTAAAAATCCAATGGACAGCAATAAGAAAGGTAACAACCCACCCCCCTCTGCTAAAAATATATCACATAGAAGAGTACCCTTTAAAATGAAACAGAGTATTGACCAAATGACCTGAAAGTGCCAGTTCTAAACAATGCATAGATCAAGCACTAAACAAGAATCTGGTCCTATAAGAATACTTCAATATATCAAATAATATATTCATTATATTTTAAAAGGTACTCTTTTATGTGATACAATTTTTGCGGAGGAGGTAGGTTGTTCCCTTATTGAGGGTAAATTGTCATATTGCTGCCTATTATTTTTTTTTAAATTAATTATATTTATGTAGATCCCTTTTGCACAAGCATACTTCTTTTTGTCTTAAATTGTTAATCACTAAACATGTAAATTGATAAGTTTTGCCCTTTGTTTGCATTTTTTTAGCGTATCGGACCACACAACAGTGAATTCTTTTACATGGCTCTTGTTAGGACATAGCAACAGTGTAGCAATTTCGTCTCAAATGTTTGAGAATTTTCCTTTGTAAGCCTTCCTAAGAGTACAAGAGTATCAAGAGACCTTGCACTGTAATGAATCCACTCGCACTTTGTAGCTTCTGGCTTTATCTCATGCTGCGCCAAAAACTTTTGGAAAACTTTTCTCCATTGTTGATCCATCTCATGTTGCTATCCTAGGTCAGACACCACCATCTTTTAAAGGGAACCTGTCACCAGGTTTTCCCCATTTAATATAAGTGCGGCCAACATCTTTAACCCATTCATGCCAAAGATATTTTCTTTTTTTTTGTTTTAGTTTTTTTCTCCCCTTTTTCCAAGAGCCATTAATTTTTTTATTTTTCTGTCCACATAGTAATATGAAGGCTTGTGTTTCACAAAATGAGTTGTACTTTTAAAAAACACCATTCATTTTATCAAATGATGCTCTGAAAATTGGCAAAAAAAAATCCAAGTACGTTGAAATTGCAAAAAAAATGCAATTCCAAAATTATTTTTTTGGCTTTTTAGTTACCATGTTCACACTACTATAAAATTGATCTAGTGATATTATTCTCCAGGTCAGTGTGATTACGCAGATACTAAACATGTATAGCTTTTTTTAATTAAATTTAAGTGATGAAAAAAGAATTTGAAATTTGTAGAAAAAAATAAAGCTTGTGTCACCATTTTCTGAGACCCGTTATGTTTTCAATTTTCGGGACATGAGGATATGTGAGAGGGCTAATTTATTTTGCCCTGAGCTAATGTTTTTACTGATACCATTTGGGGTAGATTCGATGTTTTGAGTGCCTCTTATTGCAATGTTGCAGCATCCTATAAAAGAAAAGACATAGGCTATAGATGCGGGGATCACCAATAATATACAAGAGATATATAATCAAACTAATTTTTTATTGAATACAAAAAGACACCAACAAACATATTAAAACATTGTTAAAAAATAAAAAATGTGATATGACAAACAAACAAACATGTACAACAGCCCATAATGGAGCTTGTAGCTCTAAACCAGGTGCATGTGTGCAAAATGACCAACCAAAATTAGCTAATGCCCTACGCTAGACAGCATACCATAGAATATCCCCTGTATGAATAAGTGTCCAGGCTGGTACTTATCCTAAAGAATATACATTGCAAATAACCCACAAAGGAGAGATTCACCAATCATACCAGATACAGCATAATAGGGCTGACGAAGCCACGGTTTAGTGGTGACACGTGTCGGGTCTCTGATAGCCCGACCATCTGCATGTGCTCCTTATACACCTTCATTCTGGCTGCACTTTGACAGTGTTTTGTGGGTATCTTTTCCCTTTGTGCCCTTATTTGTATACCTTTTATTGCTAGATTGTCTCCATAGGCACTTATTGTGACTCTGATATATCTTCTGTGTCTTTAACATTTGCCATGCTTGATGTATTATTTCACTCAGGTCCAGGGCAGACTGGTAAGCTATTATGCTGTATCTGGTATGATTGATGTATGCTGTCTAGCGTAGGGCATTAGCTAATTTTGGTTGGTCATTTTGCACACATGCACCTGGTTTAGGGCTGCAAGCTCCATTATGGGCTGTTGTACATGTTTGTTTGTTTGTCATATCACATTTTTTATTTTTTAACAATGTTTTAATATGTTTGTTGGTGTCTTTTTGTATTCAATAAAAAATTAGTTTGATTATATATCTCTTGTACTGTATATTATTGGTGATCCCCTGCATCTATAACCTATGTCTTTTCTCTTTCTGCGCAAGTTTCCATATACATTGGCTTTTGGATCCTAATTTAATATTACCTGTGGTGCCCCCGATATCTAGCTGATAGCATCCTAAAAAACTTAATTCTGGCTTTTTGATTTTCTTCATGTTGCGCTCTTTACCAATCAGATTAATTTAATTTATATTTTTAAGGGACTTTTACGAATTAAGGGATACCAAATATGTGTATTTTTGTTGCTTTATTTTTAATTAGGCAAAAGGGGGCGATTTGAACTTTTATGTTTTTTTGTAATATTTTTTTAAAAACTTTTTTCTCTTTTTTTTCTGCATTTAATAGTCCTTTCATGAGATTTGAAGCTGCAATCCTCCGATCGCTTGTGCTATATATTGCAATTAGTGATGAGCGAGTATACTCGTTGCTTGGGTTTTACCGAGCATGCTCAGGTGGAAGTGCTCTGAGATTTAGTTTCTGTTGCCGCAGCTGCATGATTTATGGCTGCTGAACAGCTTAAATACATGTGAGGAATGCCTATTTGTTAAGGAATCCTCACATGTATTCAGGCTGTCAAATAGCCACAAATCATGCAGCTGCGGCAACAGAAACTAAATCTCCAAGCACTTCCAAATACTTGAAGATCACCAGAGCGAGCAATGAGTATACTCGCTCATCACTAATAGCAATGCATCAGCACTGCTATGTATAGTGAAAATCACTATCTCCTATGAACACCAGCTAAACGCTGGCTTTCACAGGAGTATCGTAATGACAGGCACGGGGATCTCCAGCAGACCCCCAACTGTCAAAGTAACCCATCAGCGCTCCATGATCACATCACGGGTGCGCCTTGGGGTGCTTGAAATGACTCAACCCCCTGATGGTGCGTGTTAAATTCCACTATCAGAGATTGACAGCAGCATTTAACAGGTAATCAGCAGTGGATGGAGCTCTGCTTTACTTGCAGCTGTTAATGGCTGATTAAATCAGCCATCATCTGCCGAGGAAAGATGTGGGCTCAGCGTGCGAGCCTGCATCAAATTCAGGGAGCCTGCATAAGTAGTACCAGTACATCATATGTTGGTAAGGTGATAACCCCTTCACCCCTCCCAGCCTTTTCACCTTCACATTGAGGCCAAATTTTGCAATTCTAACTCTTGAACGCTTCAACATATCCCAGTGATTCTGAGATTGTTTTTCATGACATATTGTACTTTATGCTAGTGGCAAATTTATATAGATATTTTTTACATTTATTTGTTATAATTTTCGACTTTAATTTGTATGCCCTTAAACCAGACATACCACATAAAATAGTGAATAACTAACATTTATCACATGTCTACTTTACATAAGCGTCAATTTTGCAATGTAATTTTTTTTGCTCGTATGTTAGAAGGGTTAAAAGTTTAGCAGCAATTTCTCATTTTTCCAACAAAATTAACCACACCAATTTTTTAGGGATCACATCACATTTGAAGTAACTTTGAAGGGCCTACATGACTGAAAATACACAAAAATGATACAAAATTGCACCACAAAGTACTCAAAACCACATGCAAGTTTATTAATGCTTCAGGTGTTTCACAGGAATTATAGCAATGTGGAAGAAAAAAATGAAACATTTTTCCAACAAAATGTCATCTTAGCCCCAATTTTGCACAAAGGTAACAGGAGAAAACTGACCATACAATTTGTTGTGCAATTTCTACTGAGTATGCTGATACCCCATATCTGTTGGTAAACTACTGTTTTGGGTGCATGGCAGAGCTCAGAAGGGAAGGAGCATCATTTGACTTTTAGAATGCAAAATTGGTGGAATAAATAGCGGATGATATGTCATGATTGCAGAATAGAGATGAGCGAATATTTCAATCGCCGCATTTGCAATATTCCCCGATTAATTAGTCAAATATTCGCCGAACAAAACCGAGCATCATTCAGCTCAGTGGAGGCAAAAACAAAATGGCCCTTATAATGGCCCCAAATGCTGCCAAAACACATCAAATTAGGGGCAGACATCAGGAAAGTGGCCTCAATTCACCCACAGTACTAATTGTAGCACGGCACTGCAGCAATCAGCCAGGAATGAAGTATTGGGGTCTGGGACAGTATTTATAGCTTTTAATTGAACGTCACAGTAAGACCAGGTGGGTGAGAGTTCGGTGTAGGCATCCTGTGCTGGGAGCCCTGATACCACATGAAACACCTCTACCTTCTTTCACACTCAGCCACACTCAGGTGGCACAACTATCATATAAATTTCCTAGACTGCTATTGTCAGAAAAATCTAAGGATAGTAACACGGAGTCAAGGAAGTGGAGGCCTGATGGTCTTGGAGGCCTACTGCTACAGGCAATACACATGAATTAAACCTAACCAGGAGTCTACACATTTACAAAAACTAGTGGCAAACACTAACAAAGTGGCATCAATTGCAATAAAGTAGGATTAGTATAGCCGGGACCGACACTTCTTCCACTACAGTCAACCCAGCACATGGAGACTGTGGTGGAATCATTGTTCCGTATCCTTCTGAAAGCCTGGAAGGGGCGTAACTAGGTGGCCTACCAAATCCCTACTCAGACAAGTGGCAGTAGTCAAAAACTGTGACCCAAGGAGGCATAAACAGATGGCACCAGGTGTTACTCCATGTCTGACCTACAAAAGGTGGCAGCTGACCCCTACAGCGGGTAAGCTACTACAGCCCAAAGGAGATATGAAAAATGCAGGCAGGCACTGTAGGGACTCTGGAACCATGGGTGCAGATGGGATCGGCTGAGAAACAGAAAAACACTGGCAGGTGTGGGCTGGACCGGGTGTTAGATGGGCACTGACAGGTGCAATCTGGACCGATTGATGAACAGAAGAGTGCAGACAGGTAAGAGCATACGGGCACAGACAGGTAAGAGCAGACGGGCTCAGGGTAGACAAGCAGACAGGCGCACCTGGGGAACCTGACAACTAGCAAGCATGCAAGGCAAACTAACAACATAGCTCAGGCACTTGCATATTGGAGGAGAAGCCTTAAATAGAAGGTGTCGCCCAGCTATGGGTTGGTAATACCTTAGGTTGATGCGGGCGGTCCCGTTAAGATGGAGGTAGCACGCGCCTGCGCCCTCTAAGCATAGTTCCCTGTCATACAACTGAACCTTGGTGGACACCGACACATAGGGGGTGAGATGAGAAGGTGGAGTGTGAGTGGGAGACACTGAATGTCCTGTCTTTTAGGTATGATGAGATCCAACAAAGGGCCAAGTCTGTATTGTCAACAGATCAGAAAGTCTATAGTAAGAGGAAATGGTCCACTGTGTCAAAGACAGATGCCGGGTCCAGGAGAAGGAGGAGGACAAACTCGTGTCGCTTTCATTTGGTGGTTAGTAGGTCATTGGTGATTTTAGTCAGGGCAGTTTCAGTTGTATGGTGCGGTCTGATGTCAGATTGTAAGCAATCAAAGATGGAGCAAGAGGAGAGGTGGGAGGACAATTCAAAATGGATGTTTTGTTCCAGTAGTTTGGAGACATAGGGGAGAAATGATTTGGGGCAATAGGTAGACAAAGAGAATGGGTCAAATGTGGGCTTTTTGAGGATAGGTGTGATCAAGGTATGTTTCAATCAGGATGGAAGACACCAGTTGTTCGTGAAAGGTTGAAGAGGTGGGTTAGGCTTGTGATGAAGACTGTGGTAAAGTTTGGAATGATTTGGGAAGTTATTGTGTCAAGTTCACAGGTCATGAGGCAAAGTATTCAGTTGAGATGAGAGGGAGGGGGAACTGGTGGACGCAGGAAAGAATTGAAAGTACTGAATAGATGTTTAGGGTTGTGAGACAGGTATGATATGAGGGATGAGAAGTCAGTTTCTTTTGTTGCAGTCAGATTTTTCGCAGCATTTTTACATCTGTTACCCGACATGCAACTTCGCTCCCTTTCTTTGGCAGGCGTACAATGATACGCTTTATAGATGAGGGCCAGAAAGAACACTTGCTTCAGTAGATGGCAAGTGCTGCATCAAGTGGCCTCTGCTTCACTTCCTATACCTTAACATCACACACAGTACAGTCCTCAGTGGTGGCACCCCAATTACCCTTTTTTTCCCCCGCATCACAACTCTCCAAGCGCCCAACTGACTGTTGGGAACTAGAGTTGAGCGATACTTTCCGATATGCTAAAGTATCGGAATCGGAATGGTATCGCCGATATCACTAAAATATCGGCGATACCCGATACCGATACCGGAAGTCCCATGTAAGTCTATGGGAACAAAATATCGCAACTAAAAAAACCCCATTCTTTCCTTGTAAACACTAAATATACACACATAGAATACATATATATATATATATACATGTCATTGTGACATATATATATACATATATGTATAGTTTATACACTTCTACATAGTAAAATATCCTTTGATTCAATTGCTGGGTAAAGCCGGCTTCAGTGAAAAGACAGAAGCACCCGACATGAAATGACACTTGGTGTACATAGGGTTAAACATTTCTTTTCATGTCCTTTGCTATCTAATTTGCACAAACAATTAAATCAGACTATGTGTGCAAAATTTCACACCTGTAGGGGTTAATTAAAGGTGTAAATTCGTTGTAAAAAAAACGGACTTTTTTGCTACGAATTTACACCTTTAATTAACCCCTAGAGGTGTGAAATTTTGCACACATAGTCTGATTTAATTGTTTGTGCAAATTAGATAGCAAAGGACATGAAAAGACATGGTTAACCCTATGTACACCAAGTGTCATTTCATGTCGGGTCACCCGACATGAAATGACACTTGGGTACATAGGGTTAAACATTTCTTTTCATGTCCTTTGTTATCTAATTGCACAAAAATTAATCAGACTATGTGTGCAAAATTTCACACCTCTAGGGTTAATTAAGGTGTAAATTCGTTGTAAAAAAAACGGACTTTTTGCTACGAATTTACACCTTTAATTAACCCTAGAGGTGTGAAATTTTGCACACATAGTCTGATTTAATTGTTTGTGCAAATTAGATAGCAAAGGACATGAAAAGACATGGTTAACCCTATGTACACAAGTGTCATTTCATGTCGGGTTCTGCATTTTCACAAAATCCGCAATTGAATTAGCGGCTATTATACTATGTAGAAGTGTATGAACTACAAATATAAAATATATATATATATGTGTCACAAATTCAATGACATGTATATATATATATGAGGTGTAAAATTGCTGAAAAAAAATGCGTGGGCTCCCGCCCTATTTCGCAACCAGACAGACAAAGCCCGTGAGTGGGGGCAGATAAAAATAGCCAGAGAGGGACCATTATTTTGCCCCCCCCCGGCTACTAACATCTGCCCCAGACACCCAGGAAAGACAAATCTATAATTAGATTCGCCTTTCTGGCACTTTGCCCGTCTATTCCATTGCCTGTAGCGGTGGCGAATGGGTTAATATGGGGTTAAAGCCACCTTGCATTGAAAGGTGACCTTAAGCCAGGTTAATAATTGAGAGCTGTCAATTAGACACTATCATTATTAATCCTATTGCATGAAATAAAAATAAACACACCACTTTAATTAAAAATCATTTTAATGAAATAAGACACATGTTTTTGACCATCTTTTATTTTACTGCAAAACCATTTCCTGTAATAAAATAAAATAAAAAGCAAAATTATTCTTACCTATCCCATGCACAGTCAGGTCCCACGGTGTAATCCTTCAGAAAGGGTTAATGTTTACTGCAGGGACCGCAGCTAATGCTGCAGCCTCACAGTAAACCCCAAATTAATGAGTTCCTCTCCTGCCTGACAGGAGAGTAAAGACTGGGTGTCACATAACGATACACCAGCGATCCCGACAACGATATGCACTTGTCAGGATCGCTGGTGTATCGCTACATGATCGCTGCTGAGCTGCCAAACAGGCAGCTCAGGCAGCGATCTGGGACAGCGACACTGCGGGTAACATCGCTTAAGGGCCCGTCTCACATAGCGATATCGCTACCGAGATCGCTGCTGAGTCACTAGTTTTGTGACGCAGCAGCGAGCTCACCAGCGATATCGCTGTGTGTGACATTCAGCGACGATCAGCCCCCCTGCCGGGTATCGCTGATCGTCGCAGAAATGTCAGGACCTTTTTTTGATCGCTGGTTTCCCTCTGACAGGCACGCATCGCTGCGTGTGACAGGCGGGAAACCAGCGATCAAAGGTCCTGACATTTCAGCGACGATCAGCGATACCCGGCAGGGGGGCTGATCGTCGCTGAATGTCACACACAGCGATATCGCTGGTGAGCTCGCTGCTGCGTCACAAAACTAGTGACTCAGCAGCGATCTCGGTAGCGATATCGCTATGTGAGACGGGCCCTTAAGTGGAAAGCTTAATTGATTGCTTTCCACTTTCACTTCAGGTCAGCCAGGGACACAATCAGTGACGTCAGAGGGAACTGATTAACAAAAATAGGTGTTCCCTTCGAAAAAAAAATGGCGTGGGGTCCCCCCTATTTTTGTTAACCAGCCAGATAAGCAGACCGCTGAGGCCTGGATTTTCAGGCTGTTAAGGAGCCAAGATCCATGGACCTTGCCAGCCTGATAATACCAGGCCACAGCAGTCTGCATATCTTGGCTGATTAACAAAAATAGGGGATCCCCTCGAAAAAAATTGGCGTGGGGTCCCCCCTATTTTTGTTAACCAGCCAGATGAAGCAGATCGCTGAGGCCTGGATTTTCAGGCTGTTAAGGAGCCAAGATCCATGGACCTTGCCAGCCTGATAATACCAGGCCACAGCAGTCTGCATATCTTGGCTGATTAACAAAAATAGGGGATCCCCTCGAAAAAAATTGGCGTGGGGTCCCCCCTATTTTTGTTAACCAGCCAGATGAAGCAGACCGCTGAGGCCTGGATTTTCAGGCTGTTAAGGAGCCAAGATCCATGGACCTTGCCAGCCTGATAATACCAGGCCACAGCAGTCTGCATATCTTGGCTGATTAACAAAAATAGGGGATCCCCTCGAAAAAAATTGGCGTGGGGTCCCCCCTATTTTTGTTAACCAGCCAGATGAAGCAGACCGCTGAGGCTTGGATTTTCAGGCTGTTAAGGAGCCAAGATCCATGGACCTTGCCAGCCTGATAATACCAGGCCACAGCAGTCTGCATATCTTGGCTGATTAACAAAAATAGGGGATCCCCTCGAAAAAAATTAGCGTGGGGTCCCCCTTATTTTTGTTAACCAGCCAGATGAAGCAGACCGCTGAGGCCTGGTTTTTCAGGCTGGTAAGGATCCAATATCCATGGACCTTGCAAGCCTGATAATACCAGGCCACAGCAGTCTGCTTAGCTTGGCTGGTTAACAAAAATAGGGGATCCCCTCGAAAAAAAAACGGCGTGGGGATCCCCCCTATTTTTGTTAACCAGCCAAGTAAAATGCAGACTGCTGCGGCCTGGTATTAAAAGACTGTCAAGGCCCATGGATTTTGGCCCTCAACAGCCTGATAATACCAGGCTACAGCAGCCCCACATTTGGCGCATCAAAAGATGTGCCAATTGTGGCACTTTACCCGGCTCTTCCCACTTGCCCTGTAGCGGTGGCAAGCGGGGTAATAAGGGGTTATTGTCACCGTTATTGCACGGTGACAATAAGCCCGGTTAATAATGGAGAGGTGTCAATAAGACACCGATCCATTATTAATCCCAAAGTTATTAAATGTGTAAAAAAAAGACAAAGCAAGAAAAAAGTATTTTAATGAAATAAAAGAGACAACACAGTTTTCATTTCTTTTATTATACTCTCATTCCTGCGACGCCATCGATCTCCTGTAAAAAAAGAAAAAAAACAAACCAACAGTATACCACCTGTCCGACGCAGTCCATAACGATAGTCCCACGACGATCCAGCTCTGCTACATCGCAATGACAGGCAGCGCCTGTCATTGCAAAGCAGCACAGCTGATTACCTGCTTCCCCGGCGGTGACGTCATCGGACTGACTGCTTTACGGCCGGGATTACCCAGCAGTCACTGCAGTTATCGCGAGAAACTGCATGTGACCGCCGGGGAGAAGAGGATGGCGGCCATGAAGCAGTCCAGGACGTGACCGCCGGAGATCTTCTGCCAGGTAAGTGCCGCTGACTCCTGACAGACCCGACAGACGGACACTGACAGTGACAGTGACATCCCGATTCCGGTATCCGATAAGACGAAAATATCGGAACTCGGAATCGGAATTCCGATACAGCTAATATCGGCCGATACCCGATATTTGCAGTATCGGAATGCTCAACACTATTGGGAACCACAGATGACTGAGTCTGCAGATCTCTTCACACATTGTATGCCATGGGCATAGGAAGTGTACTCTAAAGCTTCACATAGTCAAGAGGAGGAAATCATCTGCACCAATGGGAAAATTTTTCTCACTTTGATCCATGGCCTGTCGAAATTTGGTCCGAGCATTAATCAAAGCCTCGTCAACAGATGTTAACCCCTTTGGGTGAAGGTGATCTATTTGTGATGAGACTCAGATATTTGAGGCGCCTGCAGACTGTACTGTGTTGTCAAGGCAGGAAGAGGAGGTGGTTGACTCTCAGGGCGAGGAGTGGGAGAACAGAGAGGATGACGATGAGCTAGTAGATCACACTTGGTGTAAACCCAGAGGCATGCAGCTGAGTAGCTCAGCAGAGGAGGAAGACGAGAAGGTTATGTAAACACAGAGTTATGCAATCACGACAACCAACGCATCCTGAGGCCCAACTCTGGCAGTGGACAGCAGCGTTTACGGTTCTGCAGTTGTCTAGCTTGGGTCTTTCTTTTCAGATGGGCAAAAATCTAAAAATCATGTTATCTGTCAACTTTTTGAAAACAACCTGGTAGAGTAAAAAAAATGAAATAATTTCAGTACTACATGCATGACCTGGCACATGCATGATTAGCATGTGTTAATCTGGTCACTGTGCTAAAATGCAGACTAGCGGGTCTCGCCAACCACCATCCACCCCATCAACCGCATCTCCTGATTCTTCTTCCTCCCTGACCGTGGCCAGTGTTGTCATACAGGTCTCCAGCTGAAGAACCTCCATTCGTTTACTCCCTACATTTGTGACTGAGAGCCTGTCAGCTGATACGGAATTAGGCATGCCTGCTGTTTTTGACTGATCTTACAAGCCAAGCAGACCCCATCTTTCTTAATTCACTATAACATCTCAGCCTGCACCTCTCTCACAGTCCACCAGCTTGTCATTTTCACTCTACTCCACCCTGTGTTGGCACAGCAGCAAACCCTCGTTTGTGCAGTTGTGCTCATGTAAAAGAGTCTATACTCCTAAACACTGCAAAATTAACAGTTTGAATTTCACTATCTTCAATATACTAATAATAATCTTTATTTATATATCGCAAACACATTACGCATAGCTTTACAAGTCAGCAGTTCATATAAAACAGTCAAAAGTTACCAAGTTTAAAATCAAACAACTAAAGCAAAAATAATAACTACTCTGCTCTTCAGAGCTTACAATCTACAATGAGGTGGGGGTGATACCAATTTACAGGTGCTTATTTACAATGATGGTACAACCATCGTGAAGAAATGGAGGGTAGATAAAGGCTGCATGAGCCTTTTGGGTATGGTTGAGTATGATGGGGAATTATGTTCAGAGAAGAAGAGAATAAGCTATATATATATAAAGGACTTTGATAAGAGAACGTGATAGGCCTCACTAAACACATGTGTTTTTAGGGAGCACCTAAAAATGTCGAAGTTGTGGTTATACTCGTAATTTCATGGGGGACAAAGGGTAAGAAGTGAGTCATCTAGGTAGGAGATTGAACTGAACCGGACACAGTCTAGATCAGGAGTGTTACCGTCTTTGTGTGTCTCAGAGTATGAAAGTTGTGAGAGGCCACGAGAATTGGGTACAGATAGAAGCTGGGATTCAGTTGGGGAGGTGAAGCTGTTGAAGTCTCCCAGGATAAGGGTTGTCAATTCTGAGGACATGAAGTGTGGCCACAATGCATAAAAGTGGTCAAGGAAGTGGGTGGGTGAGCCTCGGGGCCAGTATGTTGTGAGTGGGCTTGGGATGAGTTCTGAGCAGAGGCTCCCTCTGGTGGTTACAAGCGGTGCTGGTCTGTCCAGTGAAGATTGTGAGGATTGGGAATCAGGTGTTACTGACTGGTCTTATATAAGGGAGTCACCTTCCCATCAGGGTTGCCGGTGATCAATTGTTCTGGTCTGAATCCTTGATTCCTGTTTCCTTTGTAGCCTGCTGTGTCGTGTCTGCATCTCCTGCTAACAGATAAGACATTTTCTTCTTTTTGTTTTTGTGCTTAATTTTTTCATTTTGTCCTGCACTTCTGTGGGGCCTTCAGGGTCCCCTCCGGGGGCTTTTGCCCTCTCAGTTTAGTTCAGCCACTGATGTTTGTACCTTTGCTTTTTCCAGTTTTTTCAGTGGCTGCTGTTTTGATTTTGTTACACCAGAGAACTAATTTAGGTGGTAGAGGTCGTGTGATCTCAGGTGTTTTTGAAATTAGTAGAGTTGGTGCTTTTCAGGGTTTTCTGGGATTGCAGTAAGTGCCCTTCCTATCCTTTTCTATTTTAGTTAGTTTGGGCCCCAACGTTTGCTCATACTATTTTCTGTCTGTGTCTGTATTTCTTCTTGTCTAACCGCCATTACATGTTTGGGGGCTTTCTATTATCTTTGGGGTTCTGCTCCGGGGCAGATAGCTTTCCTATTTCTATCTTTAGGTGTAGTTAGTTTCTCAGGCTGTGACGAGGCGTCTAGGACCAACGTAGGAACGCTCCACGGCTGCCTCTAGTTGTTGTGGTTAGTCAGGGTACTGCAATCTCATAGATTCCAACTGCTCTGGTGTATTGCCTTTTTTGCCTGCACTCCTCAGCTACCGAAACATAACGGTATCACCGGCCTAAAATTTAAAATTGTATGGTACTCACAGAAGGGAAAAAATTTGTGAAAGAAAAAACGGTTGTCAGAGTTGTCAGAGATATTTTTCTGTTTGTTGCATTTTTTTTTTTTTTCCCTCTGTATCTCTGGGTGCTGGGGAGGATTTTTTCTCTCAATGGAGTTTGCACAGTTGTCTGGCCGTGTGGATCAGCTTGCCACTGAGGTTCAGAGTATTGCTGCATATCTTGCTAGGTTGCCTGTTGTGGAACCTAGGATTCCCATGCCAGATTTGTTTTTAGGGGATCGAGCTAACTTTCAGAATTTCAAAAATAATTGTAAATTGTTTTTTGCCTTAAAATCTAAGTCCTCAGGGAACGCAGCGCAGCAGGTTCAAATTGTCATCTCTCTCCTGCGCGGCGATCCTCAGGATTGGGCTTTTTCCCTGACACCTGGGGATCCTGTTTTGAGTGATGTTGATGCATTTTTTCAGGCTTTGGGGTTATTGTACGATGAGCCTAATGTCACTGATCAAGCTGAAAAAGCCTTGTTGGCATTAAATAAGGGCTTGATGATGCTGAGTTATACTGTCAGAGATTCCGTAGGTGGGCAGTCCTGACCAAGTGGAATGACGACGCTTTGGCGGCCCTTTTTCGGAAGGGTCTGTCAGATAATGTAAAGGATGTTATGGTGGGATTCCCTGTCCCCTCTGGTCTCAATGATTCTATGTCATTAGCGATTCAAATTGACAGACGTTTGCGTGAGCGGAGAAGTATGCGTGGAATAGTGTTGCCTTGTGAACCTGCTTCTGAATCCATGCAGTGTGATAGAGTGGTGTCTGGGGCACAGCGTCATGAGTTTCGAAAGCGCAATGGGTTATGTTTCTACTGTGGTGATGCCTCTCATGCTATTTCAGTCTGCCCTAAGCGGGGAAGACGTTTTGCACGCTCAGTTGTCTTGGGTAGTGTTCAGACTAAGTTTTTATTAACTGTCACTCTGATATGCTCTCTGTCCTCATTTTCTGCTCAGGCTTTCGTTGATTCTGGAGCAGCTATTAACCTGATGGATTATGATTTTGCTAAACATTGTGGGTTTCCCTTGATACCCCTACAGAAGTCTATTCCCCTACTGGGGATCGATTCTACCCCTTTGGCTTAGAATAAACCTCAGTTCTCTACTCAGGTGATAATGAGGGTTGAACCTGATCATCAAGAGTGCTGCAAATTTTTGGTTCTGTATAATCTGCATGATATTATCGTACTGGGTTTCCCTTGGTTACAGTCTCATAATCCTGTTTTGGATTGGAAATCTGTGTCTGTAACCAGTTGGGGCTGCCAATGTGTTAATACCAACACTCCTGTTTTTTCTGCCTCCCCCCAGGCTCAGGATGTTCCTGACTTTTTGATTGATTTTTCTGATGTATTTAGCGAAAGTAAATCTGCATCCTTGCCTCCCCATAGGAGCTATGACTGCGCTATTGAATTAGTGCCTGGTAGTAAATTCCCTAAAGGTCGCCTTTTTAACTTGTCTGTACCTGAACATGACGCTATGCGGTCTTATATCAAGGAGTCATTGGAGAAGGGTCATATCAGACCATCCTCTTCACCCTTAGGTGCCGGTTTTTTCTTGTGGCCAAAAAGGATGGTTCATTAAGGCCGTGTATTGATTATCGTCTTTTGAACAATATTACTGTGAAATATCAATACCCGTTACCCTTGATTTCTGACCTGTTTTCCAGGGTGAAAAACGCTACTTGGTTTACCAAGCTTGACCTCAGGGGGGCATATAACCTTATTCGCATTAAGCACGGGATGAATGGAAGACGGCATTCAATACCCCTGAAAGGCATTCTGAGTACCTTGTGATGCCCTTTGGGCTCACTAATGCTCCTTCTGTCTTCCAGTCCTTCATGAATGACATTTTCAGGGATTTTGTGGATAAATTTCTGATTGTTTATTTGGATGATATCTTGATTTTTTCTAATGACTGGGACTCTCATGTGAAACATGTTCGAACTGTATTCCAGATTTTGAGAGAGAATGCTCTGTATGTGAAGGGATCAAAGTGTCTTTTTGACGTACAGAGGAACTCATTTCTGGGATTCATTTTGTCCCCATCTGTTATTGAAATGGACCCGGTCAAGGTTCAGGCCATCTGTGATTGGGTCCAACCTACTTCATTAAAGGCTCTTCAAAGATTTTTGGGTTTTGCCAATTTTTATCGTAAATTTATTGGTAATTTCTCGGTTATTGTTAAACCATTAACTGATTTGACCAAAAAGGGTTCTGATGTGGTGAATTGGCCTCCTGAGGCAGTCTCTGCATTTCAGGAACTTAAGCAGAGATTCACTTCTGCTCCTGTTCTACGGCAGCCTGATGTTTCTCTGCCATTTCAGGTGGAGGTTGATGCCTCTGAAATTGGGGCAGGTGCCGTTTTGTCCCAAAAAGATCCAGAGACCTCTAAAAGTAACCCTTGTGCCTTTTTCTCTCGAAAATTTTCTCCTACTGAACGTAATTATGACGTGGGTAATCGGGAGTTATTGGCCATGAAGTGGGCTTTTGAAGAGTGGAGACATTGGCTGGAGGGAGCCAAACATCAGGTGGTGGTCCTTACGGACCATAAGAATCTGGTTTATCTGGAATCTGCCAAGCGACTCAATCCTAGACAGGCCAGGTGGGCCTTGTTTTTCACACGTTTTAATTTTGTGGTTTCCTTTCTTCCTGGCACTAAGAATGTTAAGGCGGATGCCCTCTCGAGGAGCTTCCTTGCGGACTCTCCTGAGTTATCTGATCCTTCTGTTATTTTGAAAGAGGGTGTAATTCTTTCCGCCATCTCACCTAATTTGAGACTTGCTCTGGAGGGGTGTCAGGAGGATAGGCCCGAGCGCTGCCCTGTTGGAAAATTGTTTGTTCCGGACCAGTGGAAAAAGAGTGTGATGTCTGAGATTCATTGTTCCGCGTTGGCTGGGCATCCCGGAATTTTTGATACCAGAGACTTGGTTAGTCGGTCCTTTTGGTGGCCTACCTTGTCTCGTGATGTCAGGGAATTTGTGCAGTCCTGCGGGACTTGCTCTCGCTCCAAGCCTTGCTCTCGCTCTAGTGGTTTGTTGATGCCATTGCCTGTGCCCAAGAGACCATGGACCCATATCTCTATGGATTTCATTTCCGACCTTCCTGTTTCTCAGAGAATGACCGTCATCTGGGTGATTTGTGATAGGTTTTCTAAGATGATACATCTTGTGCCATTACCTAAGTTGACTTCCTCCTCTGAATTGGTGCCGTTGTTCCTTCAGCACGTGGTTCGTTTACACGGCATTCCTGAGAACATAGTGTCTGACAGAGGAGTCCAGTTTGTTTCCAGATTTTGGAGGACTTTTTGTTCTAAACTGGGTGTTCAATTGTCTTTCTCCTCGGCATTTCATCCTCAGACCAATGGTCAAACTGAGAGAACAAACCAGACATTGGAGACTTATCTAAGATGCTTTGTGTCTGCTGATCAGGATGACTGGGTCTCTTTTTTGCCTTTGGCTGAGTTTGCTCTTAATAATAGGGCTAGCTCTGCCACTTTGATGTCTCCGTTTTTCTGTAATTCTGGGTTTCACCCTCGATTTTCTTCAGGACAGACGGAGGCTTCTGTCTGTCCAGGTGTTGACTCTGTTGTGGAGCGTATGCAACAGATTTGGGACCAGGTAGTGGAGAGGTTGTCCCTCTCTCAGGAGAGGGCCCAGCGGTTTGCTAACCGGCATAGGACTGATGGTCCTCGGTTTAAAGTGGGTGACTTGGTCTGGTTGTCCTCAAAAAATATTCCTATGAGAGTAGCATCTCCTAAATTTAAGCCTAGGTTCATTGGACCTTATAAGATCATAGAGATTCTTAATCCTGTTTCTTTTCGTTTGCTTCTTCCAGGGACATTTAAGATCCATAACGTGTTCCACAAGTCCTTGTTGAAGAGGTTTGTTGAGCCAGTGGTTCCTGCTGCTGTGCCTCCTGACCCTGTTTTGGTTGAGGGCAATCTGGAGTATGTGGTTGAGAAAATATTAGATTCTCTTTTTCTAGACGGAAACTCCAGTATTTGGTTAAGTGGAGAGGTTATGGTCAGGAAGACAATTCTTGGGTGTTTGCTTCGGACATCCATGCTAGGAGACTCATCCGTGCGTACCATAGAACTCATCCTGACCGACCTGGTTGCTCAAATGAGGGTTCGGTGACCCCTCCTCAAGGGGGGGGTACTGTTGTGAGTGGGCTTGGGATGAGTTCTGAGCAGAGGCTCCCTCTGGTGGTTACAAGCGGTGTTGGTCTGTCCAGTGAAGATTGTGAGGATTGGGAATCAGGTGTTACTGACTGGTCTTATATAAGGGAGTCACCTTCCCATCAGGGTTGCCGGTGATCAATTGTTCTGGTCTGAATCCTTGATTCCTGTTTCCTTTGTAGCCTGCTGTGTCGTGTCTGCATCTCCTGCTAACAGATAAGACATTTTCTTCTTTTTGTTTTTGTGCTTGATTTTTGCATTTTGTCCTGCACTTCTGTGGGGGCCTTCAGGGTCCCCTCCGGGGGCTTTTGCCCTCTCAGTTTAGTTCAGCCACTGATGTTTGTACCTTTGCTTTTTCCAGTTTTTTCAGTGGTGCTGTTTTGATTTTGTTACACCAGAGAACTAATTTAGGTGGTAGGGGTCGTGTGATCTCAGGTGTTTTTGAAATTAGTAGAGTTGGTGCTTTTCAGGGTTTTCTGGGATTGCAGTAAGTGCCCTTCCTATCCTTTTCTATTTTAGTTAGTTTGGGCCCCAACGTTTGCTCATACTATTTTCTGTCTGTGTCTGTATTTCTTCTTGTCTAACTGCCATTACATGTTTGGGGCTTTCTATTATCTTTGGGGTTCTGCTCCGGGGCAGATAGCTTTCCTATTTCTATCTTTAGGTGTAGTTAGTTTCTCAGGCTGTGACGAGGCGTCTAGGACCAACGTAGGAACGCTCCACGGCTGCCTCTAGTTGTTGTGGTTAGTCAGGGTACTGCAATCTCATAGATTCCAACTGCTCTGGTGTATTGCCTTTTTTGCCTGCACTCCTCAGCTACCGAAACATAACACCAGTATATGACTGCTACTCTGAGGGAGGGATGGAACACCCTGATGGTGTGAAGCTCAAAAGAAGAATGGCGTCTAATCGGCCTGCATTTATTTATTGGGTTAAACACAGGATTGTTGTTGGCAGTGAGGAGTGTAGGTTTGTCGTAGAGTTAGCAGTTATCTACGGCGGGATATACCCATATTCCATGTGTTGTAATCTGGACGTGATTAAGCCATATGTTCACTAATACTTTTCTGAGAACTAATTATTGTGAACAGCCTGTGGCCTCCTTGGAAGATTTGTAGCCCAATCGTGTCATTGTGTGGATGATAGGGGCCAGCTGAGAGCTATTCGCTACAAAGATCACAGAGCTTGTTTCTGTATGACTCATGGCCTGTGATCTCTGTGAGTATTGCATGGCCACTCCAATCTGTTGGCCACAGAAATGCAGTTTTTCAGATTTATGAATACAGACAGTTTCCGAAAGCAGATGGCCGTCGCAGTCCCCCCCAGTACCAGTTGCCCAGTCACCATTACTTCTCTAAGAAAGATCTGCTTGCGCTACTGCAACAAGTCGCAGACAACGACAACATCACCTGTTCCCTGAAAAATTCTATGTCTGCCAGGGTGCATTTCAACAATGACACCTGGACGAGCAAGCATGGACAGTGGAGTTACATATACATGACTGGGCACTTGGTGACTCTGGTGGCTGTCAGGGCAGTCGAGAAAGGGGCTGCTCCACAAGTTTTTCAATCCCCAAGGCTTGCAGGGTGCTTGGGGATGGAGAAATAAACCACTACATACCATAAGATGGATAACTAAATTACTAGACAACAGGGTTGGAGAACTAAACTACTAGACAGCTAGGGTTGTAGAACTAAACCACTACATACCATACGATGTATAACTAAACTAATGGACAACAGGGGTTGGAGAACTAAACTACTAAACAGCTTGGGTTGTAGAACTAAACCACTACACACCATACAATGTATAACTAAACTAATAGACAACATGGGTTGGAAAACTAAACTACTAAACAGCTACGATTGCAGAACTAAACAAATTAACACCAGAACATGAAGAACTAAACTAATAGACAAAAGGGATTGGAGAACTAAATTACTAAACAGCTTGGGTTGGAGAACTAAACTAGTACACACCAGGGGATAGAAAACTAAAGCAGTGGACAGCAAGGTGTCACTAGACACCAAGTCTTGGAATCCTCAGGGCTTGCGGAACAAACCTCTGTATATAACAGTTCCTGCAGTGCTTCTATCTCCTCCGCCTCCTCTAGGGCCTCCACCTGTGCCCTCAACCTCCACCTTAATTAAACACACGTCTCAACACTGCAGAGAGGATCCCTCCTCCACCTTCACACTTTGCAGAGTTTACAATAATATGCCTTTTAGATTGCAGTCATACAGATCAACAGTTCTGGATAGTTATTCATGCTGAGTTTGAGTAATGGCTGTCTACACTCAACCTGGAGCCAGGGAAGGTCATGTGCGATAACGGTGCAAACCTGGTTGTGGCCCTATGCCGGGCCAACCTTACACATGTGCCTTGCATGGCTCACATCCTCAACCTGATGGTACAGCAATTCCTCTTCCAGTGTCCCAGCCTGGATACGCTGCTGCAGAAACCACTGTTGTGCTGACTCCCTTCATTCCACTTCAGTTGTTATAGAAATCTTGGACTACTGGTTAACTGGTTGATATGCGATATGACTACACTGTGGAATTAAACTCTGCACATGTTGCAGCGACTGTGGCAGCAGCGCCGAGACCTGGTACAGGATGACATTTTTCATAGCCTGGCACAACGCAGTATGGACATGGTGCAATTCACACTTGCGTACTTGATACAGATGAAGGACCTCTGCACCCTTCTGTAAGTTTTCATAATGGCTATTAAGATGGTTAGCAGTGATGATGTCATCATCAGCATCCCCTATTACTGTCTACATGCTGTAGCACAATTTATATAGTGTGGGTGAGCAGGTGGTAGTCCTGGGGAAGAGGAGGAAGCAGAGGAGGATACCGTTAGGGTTAACAATATCTATACGTTCTGGTCTGTCATCTCACAGACGTTTGCCATTGGAGGAACGAATGGAGAAGGACCATGAAAAGGGCGGGAAGGAAGAGGTGATGGACGTGCAACAGTTAGGAGATGAAGACGATAATGATTCCCTCTATGTTGTCTGTGGTTGTCAGGTAGGGATGGAGGAAGAAAGCTTGAGTGTTATACTACCACCAACACACTATCGAGTTGGACCTCATGAAAGAGATCGACACATGAGTGCATTCTTGCAGCATTATCTGCAACATGATTGTTACCCGTATAGTTATGATTCCAATAGTGCTGACTACTGGGTTGCCAGTGTGTTGTATCCACAATACAAAAGTAAATATTAGAACAAAAGAAAACTACATAGATTGTAAGCTTGCGAGCAGGGCCCTCATTCCTTTTGGTATCTGTTTTGATCTATGTGTTTATTGCTATGATGTAATGTCTATTGTCCGTAGAAGTCCCCTCTATAACGTAAAGTGCTGCAGAATATGTTGGCGCTATAAAAATAAAATTATTATTATTATTATCATCAAATAGTAAATAATACTAACCGGAGTTCATCCTGAATGTGCTGGCACCGCCACCCCACACTGCTTCATCCCGGAGTGTTCACATTTCCACAAATTAGTGTTAACATCTCCAGCAGCAGCAATGGCAGGTACATAAGCCCCACTAAAGATATCAGAGACTGTAATTACGAAAGAACAATGAAGCACATTAAAAACTACAACATCCAGTAACAGAAGTTGTCAGTTGTCCTTGGATACGACGTCACATTAGTGGTTCACTAGTGCTTTCAGAAATATTGACACCTACCCCACATACACCTTGAACACCAAGCCTAATCCCCCTTCCTCCACGACCTCGATTTTTCCCAGTCATGTTGCTCAGATAGTGTGCAAGGAGTACACTATTTGCAATTAAAAATAGATTTTTTACTCTGCACAACCTCTGCAAACATGAGGCCTGTATGACAAAGAAGATCTGCTCCCAAAAACTTCAAAGTGAGATGTTCCCTACTGTATGACATTAGTAACAGATTTTTTTCTTGTTTTTTTGGTGTGGATGAGGCTTGTATAACATTGACTAGATGTTCTAAACAATTTCAAAGTGAGATGTCCCCTACTGTATGACGTTAGTAACAGAATAATCTTTTTTGGGCCTGTCGATAAGGCCTGTATAACATTGACTAGATGCTACAAACAATTTCAAAGTGACATGTCCCCTACTGTATTACATTAGCAACAGAAGAATTTTTTTGGGCCTGTCGATAAGGCCTGTATAACATTGACTAGATGTTAGGGTCTGCGGAACGCACCTAATAGATATAATATAGAGGTGCGTTCGCAGCCCGGGTCCACCGTGCAGGCGAAGCCCGCTGCTAATAAGATGGCGAAAGTAGCGAACTCTGTTATCCCGCAGAATCGCTAAAATAAACGCCGTAGCGCGTTGTGGCAGTAAATGCGAACTCTGTTAATCCCCAGAGCCGCTAACGGGATGCCACAGCGCTATATGGCGATAGGTGCGAACTCACTTAGCTTTAGTGAGCCGCAAAGTAGCGTCTAAAGCGAACCCTGTTACGTCACAGAGTCGCTGAGAAAAGGTACCGTGTCCTGTAAGGCTCTCAGGTACACTGTAAATTGCTAAGCGAGCATAATACGTGGTCATGCGCTAATGTCCTCGCGGGAGTCACCCGCAATCTATGGCGTCTGAATGCCAGACCCTGAATACGGCAATCAAACTCCTCACCGGTTATGCCGGTAATCTAGGGCATCTAGGACACCGACCCTGACCAGCTAGCACACCAAACTCCTCACCGATTAAGTCGGTATTCTAGTGGCTTATTTCAGCCGGGTCCCTAACCACACACACGCATGACCACACTGGCGCATAGCATACAATGGTTGATATTAGCGCATGGCGGCCCAGCCATGCTACCCTTTTATAGCAACAGCTACAGGACCTTCCAGGAACAAGGACCAATGAGAAACCTGTTCCAGAAGACTAGTAGTAACAGGGCCTTCCTGGCGGGCCAATAGGAGCTGCTGCAGTACCTGAGCATGTGACCCCTGATCTCCAATGAGAGATCTCACTCTGGGCATGCTCAGAAGGGAAAATTCAGGACTTTGTCCCAAAGACGTCTGCTCCAGCACTGGCTATAATAGCAGATCCAGGAAAGGCAACAGCAAGTCACTGCCCAGTAGTGGAGTGGGCAAGACGCCTGGACCGACGTCTCTGCTGAGCAGGCTCCACTGCGGCTGGAGATGAATGGGAGACCGCAGCAGGATGGGTTCGAGACTCCCCTTGTGCAGCAGCAGGAAATTGAACCCTAACACTAGATGCTACAAATAATTTCAAAGTGAAAGGTCCCCTACTGTATTATGTTAGTAGCAGAAGAATTTTTGGGGGCCTGTCGATAAGGCCTGTATAACATTGACTAGATGCTTAAAACAATTTCAAACTGAGATCTCCCCTTCTGTATTCGGTTAGTAACATAAAATAATTTTTTTTAGTGTGGATGAGGCCTGTATAATCTAGAAGAAAGTCCGTGGCTTTGGAACGCCCTCTTTCCCACAGTTGCTGCTGATAAGGTGCAGGTTTGCTGGAGAAATATGGCCGACGTGTCGTTACTTGAACTGATCAGGAAAAGGGCCATGACGACGGCGGGAAAGGGAACATACAACAGGATCAATGACAGGGCGGCTATGGGAAGAACAAGATCCAGCCTACAACGATAACTCATTTACCCAACACCAATTACCAGAAAGCGTTTGATGCTCGCCAGAAGATAGGTGTAACAGATGCGCGTCTCAAGCTAGGTATAAAAGATGCCCGTGAAAAATTGGATGCCAAAGATGCACATAATCTAGAAGATAGGCTCAAAACAATTTCAAACTTAGATCTCGGCTGCTGTATCACGTTTGTAAAAAAAATAAAATAAATTAATTTTAATGTGAAACAGCTCTGCACACAGAACAATTTCAACACCACTAAATGAAAAGGTTTGACAATGCTGGCTGTATCATGTTTAGCAACAGAAAAATATAAATATTTTAATGTGTTTGAGGTCTGCAGACAGCTTCATATCACCGCCACAACATGACAATGTGGGATACGGCGGGCTGTATCACATTCAGCAACAGAAAATATATATTTTTTTTTAAATGCGCGTTAGGGCTGCAGACAGGTTCATATCACCTCCACAACATGATAATGTGGGTCACAGCAGCCTGTATCACATTCAGCAACAGAAAATATTAGAATTTTTTTTTAATGCATGCATGGCGAATAAGCCTCCTTACCTTGACAAGCCAGAGCTGGTATGTCATTCTCCACAAGGAGAAACCTTACCCCTTTGACCTCAGTCCAGAGCCTCTAACCTAGCCAAATCAGTTCTCATACTTTGCACTGACGAGGGCCAATAGCCCGAAAGACCGTGTCTGCAAATTGAGATTCTGATTTGGCTTTTACCCTAAGTCATATTGCAAGACTTGTTAAAGGGTTGATTGTGACTGTAGGATCGCTACTACCAACAGGTGGCGCTATAGAATTCAAGTCCTCTTTCTCTTTGAAGAGTCAATTTGCATGTTAGGTCTGAAGACAGGTTTATATCACCGCCACATCATGACAATGTGGGATCCGGCAGGCTGTATCATCACATTCAGAAACAGAAAAAATAATAATTTTTTTAATGCACGTTAACAGCACATTAATCTTGCTGTTAACAGTGCCAGCGTCAGGATCAGCCTTTTTGCGCTGTTACAGTGTCAAAATTATGCTAAAATAAGATGTCCGCTATTTATATGGAGAGGGACGTGATTTCAGCAGCCAATGACACGAGCCTTTGTGTCAGTACATTGTGGGTGTTTTCTGCGCCCTGATTGGTTATCTGCAATGTAAGCACATAAAGTTAGGAAAAAAAATGATTGTTTACAAGAACACCGTGCCTCTGAGCTCTGGAAACATGTGCTAAACACTCATGATACACCACCATTATCGATGCTAAAGTGCTGAAAATATTTTTGTGGTAACGGAAATATTTTCTCGCACTTTTACTGAATGTTACCGATTTTTCCCGATTTTATAAAATTTTGCTCGTGTTTCCGATCACGAATCCGAATGTGCCATATTCGTGCCAAATTTGTTTGGTGATCGTTTTCCGAACAAATTCGCTTATCACTGTTGCAGAGCCCATGATGTGCCTAAACAATGGAAACCCTCTACAAGTGGTCCCAATGTCAAATAGCATTTTCTATTTAATGCGATTATGCTATTATGTGCAGTGTGATGCTGCACCACTTTGTGGGCTAGTGCTACCGTGCCAGCTGACCGTAGTGGCTATGATGGTAGGAGATTCCTCACCCTATCGGTACTGACTCCCCTGAAGAATCTGCATGAGAGGAAACGCGTTGGGAGTGGCATACCTTTTTCTTTTCTGATCCCCGGTCAGCACTATGTGAACTCTGGCAATCCCATACTTCTGACCGGGTGAGAGAGTTCCAAAATAATTTTGGTTATAGTGATGTTTACACGGCTACTCAATAGAGATTGTCCTTTGGGTTATATATATGCTAACATTGGTTGGTATCAAATGTGAAATGATACACTGTTCTCTACCAGGTATCAATTACAGCCTAACACTGCCAGGATTCGATTGGTTCTATTTGTTTGTCAGTGTTGGTTATAATTTTTTATGTTATGTCTTTGTCTGTGTGGCGCTGCATTGTTTGTACTTTAGTCTATTTAGACTGTTTTGGTATTTTTATGTTTAACATTAAAAGTTAAGTTTTATACTACCATTTTATGCTACACTCTATAAACCTCTCAAAGAACTTATCTAAAGGTGTGATGGAAATCTTAAATCCTACAAGTGCTTCACATAATTTTATAATGTTTAGACATGAATGTAAAAAACTAATTTTTTCTCTCAAAAATATTGCTTTAGCTCTTGAATTTGGGAGTGCAGAAATTGCTGGATCTCTTTTTGGGAGCGAGCAGCCATAGTGCTTTTGCAGTGCCTTTGTGCTACCATACCGTGGAAGTCTCCTATAATTCCATTGACAGATCTGGGGACTTGCTTTTTATGGATTGAGTTGAAGCTTTTATTGGGAATATTTTACATAAGAATGCTGGCACATGTGTAAGGAAGAAGATCGGCTGCGTGTACCTCTCCTGTACCGGGTCCAGAACTGTCAGGGCTGTCTCCTCTGTTGTCCAGGGGAAAGAAAAAAAGACTGGACAAATCCTTTGACCCAGAAGCAGGGGCAGGGCTAAGCAGCAGCGCGCGCAGAAACAGGCAGTTTTGGCGCGAACAGGCAGCTAGCGGCAGGTGAAGCAGAGTGCTCTGTGTCCTGAGCACTGGCGCTGCGAAGGGCCTTGTGCACCAGCTCCCGTTGCCACTGAGGAGATCAGTGAAAAGAGAGGTGCTGTGCACTCCAGTACTGTTAACGCAATCGGGGTGCAGAGTGGAGGAGGCCGGGTTCCGGAGAGATATCTGCGGCCCTCTTCACCATTGAACCGCGGCAGGTTCACCCAGGAGGACCTGAGAGACGCTGTGGCTCTTTACTTTGGTCACAGCAGTTCATGGACTAGAGGATCAGCGGAAGGTACCGGACGCCGACCATTGCTGCCAGAAGACGGACCCCCGTGTCAAGGTACACCTCCGGACATCATCTCAGCCGTGACTGACGCTGCAACTACCTGCAGGGTCATCTGCTGTGAAGCAGTTCCAAGAACACGATAAGTTATTTCTAAATAGAAAGGCTGTTCCCATTCTGCAATTATTGTTCTTAATATTTTTCCCCCTTCACCCTTTGTCTCACTGTGTGGAGTTAAGCCCTTGTTCAATTAAAATTGTTTAACTGTTCAACCCTTGCTCTGCCTTCTGCCTGTCACTGCATTTCGCGACCTGCTTACACATTCGCATTACAGTACTTTGCTCTGCTCTTGGCAGGGAAGAGAGAAGTGCCCCTCTGGCGAAGTGGAACATTGTGTGGATGAAGAGAGAAGTTGGTGGATGAAGAACAGTGATGCCCATTGGATCGGACCGTGCCCCATGTAGGTATAATAAAAGGTCTTTTTTTTTCTTGCACTGCGAATTGGAGTCATACATACAGCATTATATAATGCTGTCACATGGAGCTGAAAGGTGGTGGCCATAGGTTATATGGGAAAAGCATGGTTCACTTTAACCCCTATACCCCCAAAGCCTGTTTTCACCTTCATGACCAAGCCAAATTTTACAATTCTGACCAGTGTCATTTTATGATATAATAACTCTGGAATGCTTTAACTGATTCCACTGATTCTGAGACTGTTTGACTGTTTTTTTCATGACGTATTGTACTTCATGATAGTGGTAAAATTTCTTCCATATGACTTGCAATTATTTGTTAAAAAAATGGAAATTTGGAGAAATTTTTTTTTTTTTGCCCTTAACCCCTTCACCCCCAAGGGTGGTTTGCACATTAATGACCGGGCCAATTTTTACAATTCTGACCACTGTCTCTTTATGAGGTTATAACTCTGGAATGCTTCAACGGATCTTCGCGATTCTGAGATTGTTTTCTCGTGACATATTGTACTTCATGATAGTGGTAAAATTTCTTCGATATACCTTGCGTTTATTTTTGAAAAAAACGCAAATATGGCGAAAATTTTAAAAATTTTGCAATTTTCAAACTTTGAATTTTTTTTCCCTTAAAACAGAGAAATATGTCACACAAAATAGTTAAGAAATAACATTTCCCACATGTCTACTTTACATCAGCACAATTTTGGAACCAAAATTTTTCTTTGTTAGGAAATTAGAAGGGTTAAAAGTTGACCAGTGATTTCTCATTTTTACAACAAAATTTACAAAGCCATTTTTTTAGGGACCACCTCACATTTGAAGTCACTTTGACGGGTCTATATGGCAGAAAATACCCAAAAGTGACACCATTATAAAAACTGCACCCCTCAAGGTACTCAAAACTACATTCAAGAAGTTTATTAACCCTTCAGGTGCTTCACAGGAGCTGAAGCAACGTGGATGGAAAAAATTAATATTTAACTTTTTAGCCACAAAAATGATCTTTTACAAACTTTTTTTTATTTTCACAAGGGTAAAAGGAGAAAATGGACAGGTAAAGTTGTTGTGCAATTTCTCCTGAGTACGCCAATACCCCATATGTGGGGGAAAACCACTGTTTGGGCACACGGCAGAGCTCGTAAGGGAAGGAGCGCCGTTTGACTTTTTCAAACTAAAATTGGCTGGAGTTGAGATTGGACGCCATGTCGTGTTTGGAGAGCCCCTGATACTCCTAAACAGAGGAAACCCCCCACAAGTGACACCATTTTGGAAACTAGACCCCCTAAGGAACTTATCTAGATCTGTTGTGAGCACTTTGAACCCCAAAGTGTTTCACAAAAGTTTATAATGCCTGGGTGTGAAAAAAAAAAAAAACAATTTTCCACAAAAATGATTTTTTAGTCCCAAATTTTTGATTTTTCCCAAGGAAATTGGACCCCAAAAGTTGTTGGCCAATTTGTCCTGAGTACGCTGATACCCCATATGTGGGGGGGGGGAACTGTTTGGGCGCACGGCAGGGCTTGGAAAAGAAGCAGTCACGTTTTGGAATGCAAACATTGATGGGGGTCATGTTCCGTTTGTAGTGCCCCAGATGAGCCTAAACAGTGGAAACCCCCCACAAGTGACCCCATTTTGGAAGTTAGACCACCTAAGGAACTTATCTAGATCTTTGGTGAGCACTTTGAACCCCCAAGTGCTTCACACAAGTTTATAATGCCCGGGCATGAAAATAAAAAATCCTATTTTTTTTCCCACAAAAAATATCTCTTAGTCACTAATTTTTTATTTTCCCATAGGTAACAGGAGAAATTGGACCACAAAATTTGTTGTCCAATTTGTCCTGAGTACGCTGATACCCCATATGTGGGGGGGAACCACTGTTTGGGCGCATGGCAGAGCTCGGAATGGAAGGAGCACTATTTGACTTTTTCCAACCAAAATTGGCTGGAATTGAGATTGGACGCCATGTTGCATTTGGAGAGCCCCTGATGTGCCTAAACAGTGGAAACCCCCCACAAGTGACCCCATTTGGGAAACTAGACCCCCTAAGGAACTTATCTAGATCTTTGGTGAGCAATTTGAACCCCCAAGTGCTTCACACAAGTTTATAACGTAGAGCCGTAAAATTAAAAAATTATATTTTTTCCACAAAATTGATCTTTTCACCCCAATTTTTATTTTCCCAAGGGAAACAAGACTCCAAAAGTTATTGTGCAATTTGTCCTGAGTGCGCTGATACCCCATATGTGGGGGTAAACCACTGTTTGGGTGCATGGCAGAGTTTGGAAGGGAAGGAGTGCCGTTTGACTTTTTCAACGCAGAATTGGCTGGATGCCATGTCGTGTTTGGAGATCTCCTGATCTGCCTAAACAGTGGAAACCCCCCACAAATGACACCATTTTGGAAACTAGACCCCTCAAGGAACTTATCTAGATGTGTGGTGAGCACTTTGAACCCCAAAGTGCTTCACAGAAGTTTATAACGTACAGCCGTAAAATAAAAAATTTCTTTTTTTTTTTTTACAAAAATGATTTTTTAGCCCCCAATATTTTATTTTCACAAGGGTAGCAGGAGAAATTGGACCCCAAAAGTTGTTGTCCAATTTGTCCTGAGTATGCTGATACCCGATATGTGGGAGTAAACTACTGTATGGGCGCATGTCGGGGCTCGGAAGGGAAGTAGTGACGTTTTGGATTGCAGACTTTGATGGAATGGTCTGGGGGAGTCATGTCGCATTTGGAGAGCCCCTGATGCGCCTAAACGGTGGAAACCCCCCACAAGTGACCCCATTTTGGAAAATAGACCCCACAAGGAACTTATCTAGATGTGTGGTGAGCACTTTGAACCCCGAAGTGCTTCACAGAAGTTTATAACGTACAGCCGTAAAAATAAAAAATCCTTTTTTTTTTTACAAAAATTATTTTTTCGCCCCCAATATTTTATTTTCACAAGGGTAACAGGAGAAATTGGACCCAAAAGTTGTTGTCCAATTTGTCCTGAGTACGCTGATACCCAATATGTGGGAGTAAACTACTGTATGGGCGCACGTCGGGGCTCGGAAGGGAAGTAGTGACGTTTTGGATTGCAGACTTTGATGGAATGGTCTGGGGGCGTCATGTCGCATTTGGAGAACCCCTGATGCGCCTAAACAGTGGAAACCCCCCACAAGTGACCCCATTTTGGAAAATAGACCCCACAAGGAACTTATCTAGATGTGTGGTGAGCACTTTGAACCCCGAAGTGCTTCACAGAAGTTTATAACGTACAGCCGTAAAAATAAAAAATCCTTTTTTTTTTACAAAAATGATTTTTTCGCCCCCAATATTTTATTTTCACAAGGGTAACAGGAGAAATTGGACCACAAAAGTTGTTGTCCAAATTGTCCTGAGTACGCTGATACCCAATATGTGGGAGTAAACTACTGTATGGGCGCACGTCGGGGCTCGGAAGGGAAGTAGTGACGTTTTGGATTGCAGACTTTGATGGAATGGTCTGGGGGCGTCATGTCGCATTTGGAGAACCCCTGATGCGCCTAAACAGTGGAAACCCCCCACAAGTGACCCCATTTTGGAAAATAGACCCCACACGGAACTTATCTAGAAGTGTGGTGAGCGCTATGAAGCCCCAAGTACTTCACAGAAGTTTTATAACATACAGCCGTAAAAACAAAAAAATCATTTTTTTTTTTACAAAAATGATTTTGTCGCCCCCAGTTTTTTATTTTCCCAAGGGTAACAGGAGAAATAGGCCAAATTGCACAATAACTCTTGGGGTCCAGAGTATGCTGATACCTCATATGTGGGGTAAACTACTGTTTGGGTGCATGGCAGAGCTCAGAAGTGAAGGAGCACCATTTGACTTTTTCAACGCAGAATTGGCTGGAATTGAGATCAGACGCCATGTCACATTTCGAGAGCCCCTGATGTGCCTAAACAGCAGAAACCCCCAAATTCTAACTCCAACCCTAACCCCAAACACCAATAACCCTAGTCCCAACCCTAACCACAAACCTAACCCTAACACACCCATAACCCTAATCCCAACCCTAATCCTAACGTTAGCGCCAACCCTAACCCTAACTTTAGCCGCAACCCTAACCCTAACGGGAAAATGGAAATAAATACATTTTTTTAATTTTATTATTTTTCCCTAACTAAGGGGGTGATAAAGGGGGGTTTGATTTACTATTTATAGCGGGTTTTTGTGATTGGCAGCTGTCACGCTAAAAGACGCTTTTTATTGCAAAAAATAGTTTTTTGCATCACCACATTTTGAGAGCTATAATTTTTGCATATTTTGGCCCACAGAGTTATGTGAGGTCTTATTTTTTGCGGGACGAGTTGACGTTTTTATTTGTACCATTTTTGAGCACGTGACATTTTTTGATCGCTTTTTATTTCGATTTTTGGGAGGTTAGAATGAACAAAAATCAGCAATTCATGAATTTCTTTTGGGGGAGGCGTTTATACCGTTCTGCGTGTGGTAAAATTGATAAAGCAGTTTTATTCTTCGGGTCAGTACGATTATGGCGATACCTCATTTATATCATTTTTTTAGGTTTTGGCGCTTTTATAGAATGAAAACAATTTTATATAAAAAATCATTATTTTTGCATCGCTTTATTCTGCGAGCTATAACTTTTTTATTTTTTTGCTCATGATGCTGTGTGATGGCTCGTTTTTTGCGGGACAAGATGACGTTTTCAGTGGTACCATGTTTATTTATATCGGTCTTTTTGATCGCGTGTTATTTCACTTTTTGTTCAGCGGTATGATGATAAAGCATTGATTTTTTGCTTCGTTTTTTTTTTTTTTTTAAGGGGTTCACTAAAGGGGTTAACTAGTGGGACATTTTTATAGAGGGGTCGTTACGGACGCGGCGATACCAAATATGTGTACTTTTATTGTTTTGTTTTTTTTATTTACAGGAAAAAATGAATTTATTGGGGAATATTTTTTTTTTTTTATGATTTTTTTTTACACTTTTTATTTTTACTTTTTTTACTTTTTTACTTTGTCCCAGGGTGGGACATCACAGTATTTTATCAGATCGCTGGTGTGACAGTGTGCACAGCACTCTGTCACACCAGCGATCGCTCTGGCATCGCTGCAGGCTTCCCCAGCGCCTGCTCTCAGCAGGCACTGAGGAAGCCGCCTCCCTGCAGGACCCCGGCGCCATCTTGGATCCGGGGACCTGGAGGGAGGATGGACCCTCGGAACAGCGCGACACATCGCGCTGCTCTGAGGGTCTCAGGGGAGCGCGCAGGGAGCCCCCTGCCTGCGCGATCCTCCCCTGTGCCCCGGGTACACCGCGATCATGTTTGATCGCGGTGTGCCAAGGGTTAATGTGCCGGGAGCGGTCCGTGACCGCTCCTGACACACAGTCACGGGTGTCAGCTGTGAAAATCAGCTGACACCCGGCGGCGATCAGCTGCGCTCCCCCAGGGAGCGCAGCTGATCGCCCATGACGTACTATTCCGTCCATGGGAATTAGGTCCAGGGTCACATGGACGGAATAGTACGTCTGATGGAATAAAGGGGTTAAATCAGTTATGGCACACAAAATAGTTAATAAATAACATTTCTCACATGTCTACTTTACATATGCATAATGTTTGAAACATTTTTTAGTAATTAGGAAGTTATAAGGGGTAAAAGTTGACCAGCTATTTCTAATTTTCCAACAAAATTTACAAAACCATATTTTTTAGGAACCACATTACATTTGAAGTGACACCATTCTAACAACTGCACCCCTCACAGTGCTCAAAACCAAATTCAAGAAGTTTATTAACCCTTCAGATGCTTCACAGGAATTTTTGGAATATGGAAGAAAAAAAAATGAACTTTGAAGTTTTTTACCAAAATTTTAATCTAGACCGAAATTGTATTTTCTCAAAGGGTAACAAGATAAAAATGGACCCAAAAATTTGTTGTGCAATTTCTCCTGAGCATGCCGATACCTATATGTGGGGGGAAAACTACTGTTTGGGCGCATGGCAGGGCTCAGAAGGGAAGGAGCGCCATTTGACTTTTTGAATGCAAAATTTGCTGGAACAATTAGCAGACACCATGTTGCATTAGGAGTGCCCCTATGTACCTAAACAGTGGAAACCCCTAAAACGTGACACCATTTTGGAAACTAGACCCATCAGCGAACTTATTTAGATGCGTGGTGAGCACATTGAACCCCCAGGTGCTTCACAGAAGTTAATAACGTTGAGTTGTGAAAATAAAAAAAATCATATTTTTCCCACAAAAATGATTTTAGCCCCAAATTTTGCATTTTCATAAGGGTAACAGAAGAAATTGAAGGATAGAATTGATTGTTCAATTTCTCCTGAGTACGCCGATGCCCAATATGTGGAGGAAAACTATTGTTTGGGCACACAACAGGTCTTGGAAGGGGAAGGGCACCATTTGACTTTTTGAATGCAGAATTTGCAAGAATAAATAGCGGACACCATGCTGCATTTGGAGAGCCTCTGATGTGCGTAAACAGTGGAAACTTCCTACAAGTGATGCCATTTTGTAAACTAGACCCCTCACGGAAATTATCTAGATGTGCTGTGAAGCACCTTGAACCATAGGTACTTCACAGAATTTTATAACCTTGAGCCGTGAAAATGGAAAAATACATTTTTCTCATAAAAATGTTGTTTTAGCCCAAAAGTTTGCTTTTTCACAAGGTTAACTGGAGAAAATGGACTGTACAATTTGTTGTGTAATTTTTACACTGATACCTCATATGTGGTGGAAATTTATTGCTTGGGTACATGGCAGGGCTTGGAAGGAGCCCATTTGACTTTTTGAGTGCAAAATTGTGTTAAATAGATAACAGACGCCATGTCATATTTGCAGAGCCCTTGATGTGCCTAAACAGTGGAAAGCATTCACAAGTGACCCAATTTTGGACCCCTCAAGAGGTTTAGTGAGTATATTGAACCCACAGGTACTTCATGGAATTTTAAAACATTGGACTGTGAAAGTTATTAATGACGTATATTCACCAAAAATGTTGTTTTAGCCCCAAGTTTTTTATTTTCAAAAAAGTAATAGAAGAAAATGGACCACATAATTTGTTGTGTAATTGCTCCTAAGTACAGGGATACCCATATGTGGTCATAAACTCTTGTTTAGGCACACAGCAGGGCTTGGAAGGGAAGGAGTGCTATTTGAATTTTGGAGTGCAAAATTGTCTGGAATAGATTACAGACTGCATGTTGGATCTGAAGAGATGCCAAATTTCCAAAACAGCAGGATCTCCCAATGATGACAAGTTTGAAAACTACACTTCTCAAAGAAGTCATCTAGGGATTTAGTGAGCATTTTAAACCCACAGGTATTTCACAGAATTGGATAACATTGTGCTGTGAAAATGAAAAGCTACATTTTTTCGCTAAAATGTTTTAGTCCCAATTTTTTAATTTTCAAAAAGGGCTAATAGGAGAAAATTGACCACAAAATTTGTTTCACAATGCTCTGCTGAGGTCAGAGCAAAGCAATCTAATGCACATGTGCCGACTTTTCTTCCAAGTCATCGGCGATCTTTGACCTCTCCTGGGACTTGAGCATTACAATACTTTGTTCTGCTCTCAGCAGGGCAGAGTGAACTATACCTGTGAAGGAGTGTGATTGGGGGGCACTGTGAGGATGACATAAGACGGGTCATCCACATGGAGCAGGACAGGGGGACGGTGCAAGCGACAAAACAGGAGTTGCTGGATCAAGACCAGCAATCTCCATTGGACAAGACTGCATAATTTGGGGTATGATAAAAGTTATTTTTGTACTATGCAGAGGGGATTGGGGACTTCCATACAGATACAGCATAGTAACATGCTGTAAAAGAGTCCTTAAAGGTGTTGGCTGTACTTTATATAGGGAAACCTGGGTGACAAGATTGCCTTTAACACATGAGTCCCCTTGAACTTGATAAGTCCTGAATTACACTTTTCTGCAATATGATATCTTGCTGCTCTGTGGTATGGATGCTAGGTTAAAAGAGCACTGTGGGGATTTTTCTTATTTCCCCCCTATTAGCAATCAGTAGTGTGTTTGCAGAGAGTGTATTGCAATACTTACCAGTCTCTGTCTTCTGCCATTTGCAGCACTGTTCCTGCATCACGTGTCCACATTTGTGACCTGCTGGATCACATTGTGTCTTCTGTATGAAGCCGAGGTCACTTTCTCAAGTCTATGAGAATCAGAACTAGATTCTCTAGCCTCATTCTGAGTCTCATAGATACCCTAAGAACGTGAGCTCGGCTCCACACAGAAGACACGGTGCAATCCATCAGGTCATAAATGTGGACATGTGATGAATTGAAGAAGCGGACTAGAACAGTGCTGGAAATGTCAGTAGACAGAGAATGGTAAAGTGCTGTAATACACTTTCTGATTAAACTTTCCTGCTTGCTAATACAGGGGAACATAAAAAAGGCATCTTTAATTAAGTATGGTGACCTAAACTCAGTTCAGTTGAACTTCTGTCTTGGCTATGACACAAGAAAGATTTTCATGTGGTGCCACACAACCAGTGATGTATCTGGGAAGGGAGTTGGTTAACTTGCTTATTTCAATAGTAAACCAGCTCCATCTTCTGCCAGAGCTGATGTACGGACAAAAAAAGGGGCTCACTTAGCTTTGAAAAGAGCCAGTTGCCATCTCTTCTAGTCCACATAACTGACAATGAGTCTCTCATATGTGGACATTGAGGCAGAAGTGGAGCTACTGGAAACAGTGCTGATATCTCGAGATTAAGGCACTTTTCTTAATATTTATATATTGCATATATTCATATTTTAACCACATCTAAACATGTTATTTTTATGTCAAAATCTCATTTAACCTGTGAAAGATGATGAATATTTTTTGGGAAACTGACAATTTTTCATAATAGATTTTTT
>JARQOD010000006.1:94193625-94296964 GCA_033576555.1 Oophaga sylvatica
AAACGAGAATCTAATATTTTCTCAACCACATACTCCAGATTACCCTCAACCAAAACAGGGTCAGGAGGCACAGCAGAAGGAACCACTGGCTCAACAAACCTCTTCAACAAGGACTTGTGGAACACGTTATGGATCTTAAATGTCCCTGGAAGAAGCAAACGAAAAGAAACAGGATTAATAATCTCCATGATCTTATAAGGTCCAATGAACCTAGGCTTAAATTTAGGAGATGCTACTCTCATAGGAATATTCTTTGAGGACAACCAGACCAAGTCCCCCACTTTAAACCGAGGACCATCAGTCCTATGCCGGTTAGCAAACCGCTGGGCCTTCTCCTGAGAGAGGGACAACCTCTCCACTACCTGGTCCCAAATCTGTTGCATACGCTCCACAACAGAGTCAACACCTGGACAGACAGAAGCCTCCGTCTGTCCTGAAGAAAATCGAGGGTGAAACCCAGAATTACAGAAAAACGGAGACATCAAAGTGGCAGAGCTAGCCCTATTATTAAGAGCAAACTCAGCCAAAGGCAGAAAAGAGACCCAGTCATCCTGATCAGCAGACACAAAGCATCTTAGATAAGTCTCCAATGTCTGGTTTGTTCTCTCAGTTTGACCATTGGTCTGAGGATGAAATGCCGAGGAGAAAGACAATTGAACACCCAGTTTAGAACAAAAAGTCCTCCAGAATCTGGAAACAAACTGGACTCCTCTGTCAGACACAATGTTCTCAGGAATGCCGTGTAAACGAACCACGTGCTGAAGGAACAACGGCACCAATTCAGAGGAGGAAGGCAACTTAGGTAATGGCACAAGATGTATCATTTTGGAAAACCTATCACAAATTACCCAGATGGTGGTCATTCTCTGAGAAACAGGAAGGTCGGAAATGAAATCCATAGAGATATGGGTCCATGGTCTCTTGGGCACAGGCAATGGCATCAACAAACCACTAGAGCGAGAGCAAGGCTTGGAGCGAGAGCAAGTCCCGCAGGACTGCACAAATTCCCCTGACATCACGAGACAAGGTAGGCCACCAAAAGGACCGACTAACCAAGTCTCTGGTACCAAAAATTCCGGGATGCCCAGCCAATGCGGAACAATGAATCTCAGACATCACACTCTTTTTCCACTGGTCCGGGACAAACAATTTTCCAACAGGGCAGCACTCGGGCCTATCCTCCTGACACCCCTCCAGAGCAAGTCTCAAATTGGGCGAGATGGCGGAAAGAACTACACCCTCTTTCGAAATAACAGAAGGATCAGATAACTCAGGAGAGTCCGCAAGGAAACTCCTCGAGAGGGCATCCGCCTTAACATTCTTAGTGCCAGGAAGAAAGGAAACCACAAAATTAAAACGTGTGAAAAACAAGGCCCACCTGGCCTGTCTAGGATTGAGTCGCTTGGCAGATTCCAGATAGACCAGATTCTTATGGTCCGTAAGGACCACCACCTGATGTTTGGCTCCCTCCAGCCAATGTCTCCACTCTTCAAAAGCCCACTTCATGGCCAATAACTCCCGATTACCCACGTCATAATTACGTTCAGTAGGAGAAAATTTTCGAGAGAAAAAGGCACAAGGGTTACTCTTAAGGGTATGCCACACTAAACAATATCGCTAACGGGATCGCTAAAAAAAGTCACTATTTAGCGATCCCGTTAGCGATATTGTTCAGTGCGGCAGCTTCCAGCGACGAGCTTCCTGCTGTGATCTCGCTCGTCGCTGGAATCGTTCCGGACCCTATTTTCTCGTCGGCGCTCCCGCTGGGTAAGTATTTAATCGCTGTGTGGCACCTTTTCTTAGCGATTTAGCGGTACTTTTGTACCGCTAAAGTCGTTAAGAAGATCGCTAACGGCGATAGCGTCGTTAACTATATCGCTAAATGTGGCAGCATTTAGCGATATAGAAACAATCCCGCTAGCGATCGCATTAGTATGCGTCGTTATCGTGATCGCTAGCGGGATTGTTTAGTGTGGCAGTACCTTTAGAGGTCTCCGGATCTTTTTGGGACAAAACGGCACCTGCCCCAATTTCAGAGGCATCAACCTCCACCTGAAATGGCAGAGAAACATCAGGCTGCCGTAGAACAGGAGCAGAAGTGAATCTCTGCTTAAGTTCCTGAAATGCAGAGACTGCCTCAGGAGGCCAATTCACCACATCAGAACCCTTTCTGGTCAAATCAGTTAATGGTTTAACAATAAGCGAGAAATTACCAATAAATTTACGATAAAAATTGGCAAAACCCAAAAATCTCTGAAGAGCCTTTAATGAAGTAGGTTGGACCCAATCACAGATGGCCTGAACCTTGACCGGGTCCATTTCAATAACAGATGGGGACAAAATGAATCCCAGAAATGAGATCCTCTGTACGCCAAAAAGACACTTTGATCCCTTCACATACAGAGCATTCTCTCTCAAAATCTGGAATACAGTTCGAACATGTTTCACATGAGAGTCCCAGTCATTAGAAAAAATCAAGATATCATCCAAATAAACAATCAGAAATTTGTCCACAAAATCCCTGAAAATGTCATTCATGAAGGACTGGAAGACGGAAGGAGCATTAGTGAGCCCAAAGGGCATCACTAGGTACTCAAAATGCCCTTCAGGGGTATTGAATGCCGTCTTCCATTCATCCCCGTGCTTAATGCGAATAAGGTTATACGCCCCCCTGAGGTCAAGCTTGGTAAACCAAGTAGCGTTTTTCACCCTGGAAAACAGGTCAGAAATCAAGGGTAACGGGTATTGATATTTCACAGTAATATTGTTCAAGAGACGATAATCAATACACGGCCTTAATGAACCATCTTTTTTGGCCACAAAGAAAAAACTGGCACCTAAGGGTGAAGAGGATGGTCTGATATGACCCTTCTCCAATGATTCCTTGATATAAGACCGCATAGCGTCATGTTCAGGTACAGACAAGTTAAAAAGGCGACCTTTAGGGAATTTACTACCCGGCACTAATTCAATAGCACAGTCATAGCTCCTATGGGGAGGCAAGGATGCAGATTTACTTTCGCTAAACACATCAGAAAAATCAATCAAAAAGTCAGGAACATCCTGAGCCTGGGGGGAGGCAGAAAAAACAGGAGTGTTGGTATTAACACATTGGCAGCCCCAACTGGTTACAGACACAGTTTTCCAATCCAAAACAGGATTATGAGACTGTAACCAAGGGAAACCCAGCACGATAATGTCATGCAGATTATACAGAACCAAAAATTTGCAGCACTCCTGGTGATCAGGTTCAACCCTCATTATCACCTGAGTAGAAAACTGGGGTTTATTCTCAGCCAAAGGGGTAGAATCAATCCCCAGTAGGGGAATAGACTTCTGTAGGGGTATCAAGGGAAACCCACAACGTTTAGCAAAATCATAATCCATCAGGTTAATAGCTGCTCCAGAATCAACGAAAGCCTGAGCAGAAAATGAGGACAGAGAGCATATCAGAGTGACAGTAAATAAAAACTTAGTCTGAACACTACCCAAGACAACTGAGCGTGCAAAACGTCTTCCCCGCTTAGGGCAGACTGAAATAGCATGAGAGGCATCACCACAGTAGAAACATAACCCATTGCGCTTTCGAAACCCATGACGCTGTGCCCCAGACACCACTCCATCACACTGCATGGGTCCAGAAGCTGGTTCACAAGGCAACACCACTCCACGCATACTTCTCCGCCCACGCAAACGTCTGTCAATTTGAATCGCTAATGACATAGAATCATTGAGACCAGAGGGGACAGGGAATCCCACCATAACATCCTTTACATTATCTGACAGACCCTTCCGGAAAAGGGCTGCCAAAGCGTCGTCATTCCATTTGGTCAGGACTGCCCACCTACGGAATCTCTGACAGTATAACTCAGCGTCATAAGGCCCCTGATTTAATGCCAACAAGGCTTTTTCAGCTTGATCAGTGACATTAGGCTCATCGTACAATAACCCCAAAGCCTGAAAAAATGCATCAACATCACTCAAAACAGGATTCCCAGGTGTCAGGGAAAAAGCTCAATCCTGAGGATCGCCGCGCAGGAGAGAGATGATAATTTGAACCTGCTGCGCTGCGTTCCCTGAGGACTTAGATTTTAAGGCAAAAAACAATTTACAATTATTTTTGAAATTCTGAAACTTAGCTCGATCCCCTAAAAACAAATCTGGCATGGGAATCCTAGGTTCCACAACAGGCAACCTAGCAAGATAGGTAGCAATACTCCGAACCTCAGCGGCAAGCTGATCCACACGGCCAGACAACTGTGCAAACTCCATTGAGAGAAAAGATCCTCCCCAGCACCCAGAGATACAGAGGGAAAAAAATGCAACAAACAGAAAAATATCTCTGACAACTCTGACAACCTTTTTTCTTTCACAATATTTTTTCCCTTCTGTGAGTACCATACAATTTTCAATTTTTTGGCCGGTGATACTGTTATATTTCGGTAGCTGAGGAGTGCAGGTAAAAAAGGCAATACACCAGAGCAGTTGGAATCTATGAGATTGCAGTACCCTGACTAACCACTACAACTAGAGGCAGCCGTGGAGCGTTCCTACGTTGGTCCTAGACGCCTCGTCACAGCCTGATAAACTAACTACACCTAAAGATAGAAATAGGAAAGCTATCTGCCCCGGAGGCGGTTAGACAAGATGAAATACTGACACAGAAAGAAAATAGTATGAGCAAACGCTGGGGCCCAAACTAACTAAATAGAAAAGGATAGGAAGGACACTTACTGCAATCCCAGAAAACCCTGAAAAGCACCAACTCTACTAATTTCAAAAACACCTGAGATCACACGACCTCTTCCACCTAAATTAGTTCTCTGGTGTAACAAAATCAAAACAGCAGCCACTGAAAAAACTGGAAAAAGCAAAAGTACAAACATCAGTGGCTGAACTAAACTGAGAGGGCAAAAGCCCCCGGAGGGGACCCTGAAGGCCCCCACAGAAGTGCAGGACAAAATGCAAAAATATAGCACAAAAACAAAAAGAAGAAAATGTCTTATCTGTTAGCAGGAGATGCAGACACGACACAGCAGGCTACAAGGGAAACAGGAATGAAGGATTCAGACCAGAACAATTGATCACCGGCAACCCTGATGGGAAGGTGACTCCCTTATATAAGACCAGTCAGTAACACCTGATTCCCAGTCCTCACAATCTTCACTGGACAGACCAGCACCGCTTGTAACCACCAGAGGAAGCCTCTGCTCAGAACTCATCTCAAACCCATTCACAACACTCTATACCTCAATTCCGCATTCAGAAGGTATAAGATCAACTTCCCACCTATTAAGGTCCGCACAAATGGACAGTGACCAAATAGATCTCTGCATTGATCTTCTCAAAGTGATACTTACCTGTAATTTTTTCTTATTCCAGGATGATTTCTTTCTTCAGGTACGGGGATCGCCATGGGCTCTAACGCAGCACCCCCATATGCAAATGCTTATATGGCTGACTTTGAAGAAAATATTATATATCAAAATCCACTATTTCGTCAACATGTTATTACATGGAAAAGATATATTGATGATATTTTTTGCATATGGGGAGGCCCTTTGGAAACCCTTCTGATTTTCTATAATACTCTAAATATCTCCTGGCCAGGTATCCAGTTCACTATTAGCCATGATCCCTGGCAGATAAACTTCCTTGATACCATGGTGATCAAAAACCAGGACGGGATATTATCTACTGATCTCTACATCAAAAAAAACGATAAAAATAGTTTACTTCACTATCAGAGTTCACATCCCCCCTTCATGAAAAATGCCATTCCGAAATCTCAATTCCAACGTGTCAAACGCATCGTCACTGACGGTACTACTCAAGAACTACGTCTTCTTGAGATGACTAAAAAATTCGAGACACGGGAATATCCTCGGTCACTACTTGAAAGATCCAAACTCCCTAACACCAGACAAAATAGTACAACGGGCAACCGTATCCCCTTTGTACATACTTTTCATCCCGTCATCAACATTATTCACAGATCTATACGGAAAAATTGGCATTTACTATCAGCAGCCCATCCTGAGGTCTTGGAGTTCAGGGAACCCTTCCTACCTTGCTATAAACGGCCACCTAATCTACGTGACTCCTTAGTTCATGCAGACTTTGGCCCCAAGTCCAAAACAACACAACGGTTTCTACATACACCCAAATGTGGCACTTTTCCCTGTTTACACTGTGTACAGTGTAACAGTGTAATAAAAGGAGACAGCTTTACTCATCCGTACTCAGGCAAAGTATTTAAAATAAAAAATTTCTTCACATGTGACTCCACACATGTGATCTACCTGATTAAGTGCCCCTGTGGCCTTCTTTATGTTGGAGAAACCTCTCAAACCATACGTGACAGAGTCTCCAAACACAAATCGACAATACGATGTAAGAACCTTCTCCCCATCCCCCATCATTTCATATCTTCTGGTCATAATATCTCACAATTAAAATTCCAAGCCATTGAGCAGGTTCCACCATCCAGGAGAGGGGGCAACAGGATTCTTCACCTCAGGAAACGTGAGGCGTTTTGGATCCACACTCTAGATACATTAAGCCCAAAAGGCTTAAACAGAGAGTATGAACTATCCGCATTTCTATAATGTTATAGGTCGTTGGCATTCTAGGTTATATACCATCTCTCAAATAATCTGATAAAGTATATGGTACAATTTACAGTGAGATTATATTGCTATCATAGTTCAATACTATATTTGAGGCTAATTTTTACTCTGTTATATTGACTACTAGTATAACATGCTCCTTTTCTTTTTTAGAGCCGTTTATATTAATATCCTGTGGATCTGTCACTGCAAATCACCATCTTTCTGTCACTTTGGAATTCCAACTAGGATCCACCTAAGATCACTACACCACATCGAAATTACTGCCACTTCCGTTGCCTCACAGTATCTATTTGAACGTATCTTATAGTTTAATAAAATCTCTCTCTCACTATCACGTTGTACCTGTCTTTTTCCAGATCTCTTACCTCTAAACCTCTATTACTTATAGGTATATATATAGTCTTTGACACCGGTCTTACCACCTCACTTACCGTTACCATGAGTTACCATGTACAATTGGGAATTTCTCAAACTTAGATTTCCCACATATAATATTGCTCCCCATGCATCAACCAGTAGTAACGCTAACATCCTGTATGGTTACTTTTATCCCTTTTACGTTTATTAACTTCCAAAAAAATCTTCCATGTTTCTGACTGTGGAACGCAAACACTGGCTAACATGGAACGCACCTCCATACTGTTTCCACCGAGTCACTTCCGGTTTACGACGTTTGATGTGCGCTGTCAACGCTTAGTCCCGCCCCTTCCTTTTAAAGCTCAGTGCAGCGTTCTATTGCCACACTGACAGCGGATACCACATACAAAGACGTGACTGCCTGTTTCTGCAGCTGCCTACAAAGGTATAGTTGACTACTGATCGCACATCAATATATGATGATGCTATCATACACATGGTAACTTTGGTTACAGATATCTCCTTTCTTTGTTTGCCCATTTTTTCCCTCATTAGTAGAGTTGAGCGATACTTTCCGATATCCAAAAGTATCGGAATCGGAATGGTATCGCCGATACCCAAAAAATATCGGCGATACCCGATACCGGAAATCCAATGTAAGTCTATGGGAACAAAATATCGGAATTAAAAAAACCCCATTCTTGCCTTGTTGGTTAATTGTACATGAAGGAAAACAACAAAGAGTAATGTAGAATGTATTGGGGAAGGTTGAGGAGACATTAAAGGCATAGATGTTTAACCCAATCAAATGGAATAGCATAAATATTTTTTTTTTAAAGATGTTCGGATTGACGAAGAAATTGACAATGTTGTTCACGTTTTTTCTATTTTGGCAAATATGTATATTTCACAACTTCCATGCTCTTCACCTTTTTAACTTTTGACACACTTTCTCCTTCATAATCTTCAGCAGCATCATCTTTTTTATCAAATTATTCTTCATCTTCACCTTCTTTATCTTCTTCTTAAACTTCTTGCTATTCATCTTTTTCTTAACATTACTCATATTCTTCTTATTAAACTATTATTCTTATTCATATTCTACTTCATCTTCTTCATCATATTCTTATTTGTGACAGAGAATCCTGTACTTGTAATCTGTCAAAGTATGAATTTTTCATTCTTCCGTTCTTGCTGTCACAAAAGATTTAAATTACAACAGTATTTGTCCGTGTTCAGTTTAGCCTGCAGCAGCAGGCATTTTCCAGGGGCACCACGAGGAGGAACGGACTCACCCCCATACACTGCTTAGTCTTCTTCTGCTTATAATTTAGAGCATATATTTTTAGATCTTCTGCTTATTGTTCTTGTGTCTCTTGTTCTGTATCTTGTATTTGTAGCACAACCTTGTACCAGCTGATGTTACTGGGACACGGTTACTAAGCAGGAGGTACCTGTGCTCCAAAGCACTACCAAGGACCAGCAGACGTTGCAGGAACTCGGATACCGAGATGGAGGCACCTAGGCCAAAGGCACTGCGGAGAACCAGTTGACGGTACTGGAACCCGGACGGGTAGCAGAAGGTACAAGAGCCAATGCAAGTAACGAGGACCAGCTGACTGTGCTGGAACCCGGAGGGGCAGCAGAAGGAAAAGAGCCAATGGCACAACCGATGACCAGCTGACGTTACTGGGACACGGTTACTAAGCAGGAGGTACCTGTGCTCCAAAGCACTACCAAGAACCAGCAGACGTTGCAGGAACTCGGATACCGAGATGGAGGCACCTAGGCCAAAGGCACTGCGGAGAACCAGTTGACGGTACTGGAACCCGGACGGGTAGCAGAAGGTACAAGAGCCAATGCAAGTAACGAGGACCAGCTGACTGTGCTGGAACCCGGAGGGGCAGCAGAAGGAAAAGAGCCAATGGCACAACCGATGACCAGCTGACGTTACTGGGACACGGTTACTAAGCAGGAGGTACCTGTGCTCCAAAGCACTACCAAGGACCAGCAGACGTTGCTGGAACTCGGATACCGAGATGGAGGCACCTAGGGCAAAGGCACTGCGGAGAACCAGCTGACGGTACTGGAACCCGGACGGGTAGCAGAAGGTACCCATGGAAATTTAAGTTGACAGGCCGCGAGCCGGCCGCAGTTACCGAATCCCACAGTACTACAGTGGGTGATTGTCCTATTGTCACAACGGAAACAGCCTTTATTTGCATATCCCGCAGCACACATAGGAAGCACCTAAACTCCAAGCACCATAGAGTCTGCTAACCCGAACCGCAACACGACAGGACAACTTATTGGAGGCTAAGTGACGTTTACACTGACAGGAAACAGATGGCGTGCTGTAACCAGTCTGGGCAGGAGTGAGTACCCGTGCCAATGACACTTCCGAGCAACAACTGGCGGTGTTGAAGCCCAGGGATGAGAAGACAACAGGTGGAGGCAGCATGACTTTTTGCCGTTCACACAGCAGGGGAACAGCTGACATTACTGAACGCCAGTAACACTATAGCTTGTGTATTGGTCTGTGGACACGACACTTCTGAGCAGCAACTGCCAGTGTTGTAGCCCAGGGAGTAGAGTTCAGGTGGTAGAAAGATGAACATAACAGGAGACATGGATAACGTTGCGAACCAGTTATTTAATCTGAAAACGGACAGACAAATTCTGGCGAGATCCATGCCTTGTTCATTTTCAGAAAAGTAAGCCGGTCTACATTATCGGAGGATAGTCGCATGCGACGGTCTGTTAGTACACCACCTGCAGCACTAAAGACGCGCTCCGATAATACACTGGCAGCAGGGCAAGCCAGCACCTCCAATGCATACTGGCTAAGCTCTGGCCATGTATCCAGCTTAGAGACCCAAAACTTGAATGGGGAAGAGCCATCTGGGAGTACACTGAGAGGGAAAGACATGTAGTCTGTCACCATCTTACGGAAATGTTGCCTCCTGCTGACTGGAGCCGTCTCGGATGGTGTAGACATTTGTGGCGCTGCCACAAAACTTCGCAACATTTGGAACATACTGGTGTTGCCCTGTGCAGAGGCGCTGCTTGTGCTCCCTCTTGTTGCAGAGCTGTCTCCACTGCCTCGATGCACAGAGCTGCTTTGTAAAGCAGTAGCAGCAGCAGTGCTCTCGGCTGGAATGTAGAACATTATGGATTGCACCAGTGTGTCTTGGTACTCCCGCATTTTACGCTCCCGGTTCAACGGTGTGATGAGGCTTTGTAAGTTGTCCCGGTAGCGAGGGTCTAGGAGGGTGTACACCCAATAATCAGACGTGGTGAGAATGTGGGCGATGCGGCGGTCGTTTCTCAGGCACTGCAGCATGAAATCAACCATGTGCTGCAGACTCCCAACTGGCCAACAAACGCTGTCCCCTGCAAGAGGCGTCATCTCTGCCTGCTCTGCATCACCCCACCCTCGCTCTACATACTCACTAGAGCGTTGTGTACCTCTCTCTGGAGCGATGTCTTCCTCCTCCATTGACTCCTCCTCATCCTCCTCACAAAGTGAGCCCTGCCCAGCCCTTTGTGAGGAACCACGTTGCGCTGACTGTCCAGAAGGTGATGGAATTAGTGACTCCTCATCCTCCACCTCTTCCAAAACCTCATCCCTTAGTGTTTGAATTTTTTTTTGAAGCAGGCAGATAAGGGGGACAGTCAGGCTGACTAGTGCATCATCTGCACTCGCCATCCGCGTTGACTCATCAAACGGACGCAAAACGTGGCAGATGTCCTTCATAGAGGCCCACTCAGTAGTGGTGAAGTGTGAACGGCGCAAATTGCGAGTTGATTGCGCCTGATGCAGCTGATACTCCATTACTGCTGGCTGCTGCTCACACAACCGCTCCAACATATGTAACGTGGAATTCCACCTGGTGGGTACGTCACATATGATGCGATGTTCAGGAAGGCGAAATCTGCGTTGCAGAGCTGCAATGCGCGATCTGGCCATGCTGGAACGTCGCAAGTGAGCGCACTCTAGGCGGACCTTGTGCAGCAGTGCATCAAGATCCGGATAGTCCCTCAAAAAACTCTGCATGACCAAGTTGAGCACATGTGCCAGACATGGTATGTGAGTGAGGTTGCCAAGGCCCAGAGCTGCCACCAGATTTCGGCCATTGTCACACACTACCAAGCCTGGCTGGAGATTCGCTCGCAAAAACCACACGACGCTCTCCTGCTTGATGGCATTCCAGACCTCCTGCGCTGTGTTGCTTCGATTCCCCATGGAAATTAATTTCAGGACGGCCTGTTGACGTTTGGCCACGGCTGTGCTCATATCGGTCGCATCAGGTAAGCGTTCACGGGTCCATGTGGAGGTAGACCGTGACGGCTCCTGCAGCGATGATTCTGAGGAACTGGAGTAGGAGGAGGAGTCAATGTGGACAGACTTGATTCCTGCAATCCTTGGAGTTGGCAGAACACGTACAGCGCCACTGGCAAGATCTGTACCCGGCTCCACAACATTGACCCAATGGGCAGTGAGGGAAAGGTATCGTCCCTGGCCATGGGTACTGGTCCACGCATCGGTGGTCAGGTGGACCTTGCTACTGACGGCGTTTCGTACCGCATGTTTAATTTTTCCCTCAACATGCTTTTGCAGAGCAGGGACGGCTTGCCTGCTGAAATAAAATCAGCTGGGCACATTGTATTGTGGGACTGCCAATGCCATTAAGTCACGGAAACTGTCAGTCTCCACCAGCCTGAATGACAGCATTTCAAGGGACAGGAGTTTTGCAATGCCAGCATTCAGAGCCTGTGCTCGTGGATGGTTTGCCGAGTATGGCCGTCTTTTATCCCATGCCTGTGCTACCGATGGCTGTTTTGTGGCCTGGAGTGTGAGGATGACAGGGAACTTGCAGCTGTGGGTGGAATAACACTGGGTCTCTGGACAACAGTGACAGAGGTTCTTCCATGGCGATCCTGTGAGGAAGCAGAACCAGCTGTGTGTGAGCTGGAGGAAGAGGCTCCAACACGAGCTGAAGATGTAGGTGCTGCTGTAGGTTGGCCTACATCTCCAGTGTGTCTTTGGAACTCAACCACGTGCTTTGACCGCACATGTTTCCACATATTTGTGGTATTAAGGTTACTGACATTTTTACCTCTTTTTACTTTTTGATTACACAGCTTGCATTTGACATAGCAAATATCATCTGCAAGTGTGTCAAAAAAGGACCACGCAGTGCAAGTCCTGGGAGCGCCCGTTTTTGCTGTTGGAAGAGAACTGCTACGAACGGGTGCCAAACTGGAGGCTACAGGCAACCGAGTCTGCAGCCTAACTCTCCCTACTGTTTGGACCGTTGGGGCAATCTCTTCCTCAGAGCTGCTACCACCACCTTCCTGTTCCTCACGCCATGTTGGGTCTTGGACCTCATCATCTCCACTACCCTCTTCCAACACCTGCTGCTGTTGGGTGGTCTGGCCAGCACCATGCTCAACAGAAAATGGCACCTGAGTCTCATCATCATCAGATGCGTTCTGCGGTGTGCTGACCATCGGCACTGGCTCACCCGCCTCTTCACATTCAGAGAGACACAGCTGTTGCGCATCACTGCATACTGCCTCTTCTTCACATTCCAGAATGCTGCTTGGCTGGGCCCCTGTTTGCAAGCCAACAGATTCTGAGAACAGAAGCAGAGACTCAGCTGGCTCCAGTTCATAACTCTCTGACTGCCTGGGCAATTTGGCAGGCGGTGAAGAGACAGATGGTTGTTCAACAGTGCTGTGGTCCTGAGAGGAGGTGGAAGGAATTGAAGTCGATGCATTGGCTGCCATCCAACCAACAACGGCTTCAATTTGTTCTTCCCGCAGCAGGGGGGTACGCTGAGCTCCTACAAAAGTGCGCATAAAGGAACGCTCACGGGGAAAACTGGTGGATGCTGTGTCACTGGGTGCGGCAGCAGCCACAGAATCCCCACGTCCTCTCCCTGCTGAAACTCCACGGCCACGACCACGTGCCTTACTCCCTGCCTTCTTCATCTTGGTAGATTGATAAAGAAAGTCAGAAAAGTTATAAGGCCTAAGTGTGGTTATTCCTCAGAGACTGCAGTGAACACTGAAACACAACTGTCCACAATCTGTGAAAGGCTACTCCTTTGTCTACTTCTATAGTGTTTGCAACCAATGTATTGTATACGGATGGAAGCGCGTCACACTAATAGATTAGATTTTAAATATAATGGAGCAGAACCAATTGGAGATAAATGAAAAGGATGAGCCACTGAGACACGCTCAGCAGAGTACAAGCAGCAGTGCTTGAACAAGTAACTGGAGCGTGATGTGCACTCAAAAAATAAAAAACACAGACTGAAGTGAACACTGAAACACAACTGTCCACAATCTGTGAAAGGCTACTCCTTTGTCTACTTCTATAGTGTTTGCAACCAATGTATTGTATACGGATGGAAGCGCGTCACACTAATAGATTAGATTTTAAATATAATGGAGCAGAACTAATTGGAGATAAATGAAAAGGATGAGCCACTGAGACACGCTCAGCAGAGTACAAGCAGCAGTGCTTGAACAAGTAACTGGAGCGTGATGTGCACTCAAAAAATAAAAAACACAGACTGAAGTGAACACTGAAACACAACTGTCCACAATCTGTGAAAGGCTACTCCTTTGTCTACTTCTATAGTGTTTGCAACCAATGTATTGTATACGGATGGAAGCGCGTCACACTAATAGTTAAATTGCATGGAGCAGCAAGAATTACACTGAAGAAAAAAAAATAGAGTCTGTGAGTGACACGTGCAGATGCCTACAGACAGCGTTGCATGCAGAGCAAACTGCAGCGTCACCTGCACTCTCACACACACCTTGCACAGAGCTGTTAAAACAACACTGGCAAAAGGAAGCTTTACACAGCGGTTGGTAAACTAGCCTGCCTAAAGCCCAGTACACAAAATCGCAATATCTAACTGTCCCTCAGAGTCAGCAGAGCAGCGTTCTGTCCCTAACTGAGTTCACAGCACAGTGACGCTAAAATGGAGGCGGTGCCTTTTATAGTGCATTCTGACATCATTTCAGCAGCCAATCACAGCCATGCCATTAGTTAAGATGACCGCAGCATTACAGGATGTGCCCACACTTCATAAGATTCCTCATTGGCTGACTAAAATCACATTGCCTCTCAAAGAATTATGGGAACTTCCGATTCCGGTATACGATATAGGAAAAATATCGGAACTAAGTATCAGAATTCCGATAACGCGAATATCGGCCGATACCCGATACTTGCGGTATCGGAATGCTCAACACTACTCATTAGCCCTAGCCATAGTAGCGGTGGATACCGCACTCAGGAGGCACACTGGCCCCCCACTGGCTAAATAAGGTATATACATGTTTTCCTACTACTTTAAACCCACACTTCCACTTAGTAACCTCTTTTACTCTAATCTCCACAGCTTGATAAATTACTATCACGTTTCCAATGTGAGTATATTACAGTGTGGTCACATATTATATACCGTGAAAATACTGTCAGATTTGTTATTTCATCTGACACTATCTTCTTAGGTTCATTCTTTCTATTTTACGGGCATTACCTTTAAGGAGTCTGTCTCAGATCATATAGTGAAGGTACGGCATTCTATCTGTTCTATATCTCCTTATATCTCACCTAGATGTCTTTTGTGATTGGCGATGGGTACTGTGCAGGGACTCACTGCACTTATTGACACTACTGACCCTGATTATTTTATTGACTTATTCTGTACCTATGTATATACTTTCTTTTATGATTATATGCCAGGACTATTATGCTATGGTCCATATTTATAATGTTTGAATAACATGTTATTTCATGTATGTAGTTACTGACGAAGGCCTCTTTGACCGAAACGTTTTGGATACACTACCATTAAATATTCTCCTCATATCATAAGATGAGTGCTTAGTCTTTTTCTGTATAAATAAGGAAGACACCAGTTGTCAGTGACAGGTTGAAGAAGTGGGTTATGCTTGTGATGAAGACTGTGTTAAAGTTTGGAATGAGGTGGGGCGTTATTGTGTCAAGCTCATGGGTGGTGAGGCAAAATATTCAGCTGAGATGAGAGTAGAGGGAGGGGGAACTGGTGGACGCAGGAAAGAAAGTACTGAATAGCTGTTGAGGGTTGAGGGTTGTGAGACAGGTTTGATATTGAGGGATAAGAAGTCGGTTTGTTTTGCTGCAGTCAGAATTTGCACAGAATTTGCACAGAATTTTTTACAACTTCTGTTACTGGATTGGCAACTCCGCTCCCTTTCTTTGGCAGCCACACAATGGTACGCTTTGTTGATGAGGGCCAGAAAGAACATGTGCTCCAGTAGATTGCAAGCGCTGCATCAAGTGGCCTCTGCTCCTCTTCCTCCACCTTAGTATAACACACAGTACAGTCCTCAGTGGTGCACCCCAATTAACCTTCTTTTTCCCCCACATCACAACTCTCCAAGCGCCAAGCTGACTGTGGGGAACCACAGATGGGCCATTCTGCAGAGCTGTTCATATGGGTATCAAAGGACTGCTCTAAAGATTCACAGAGTCAAGAGGAGGAAATCATCAGCACCAATGGCCAAATTTATTTTGACTTAGGTCTATGGCCAGAAGTTTTGTCTGAGCATAAAACAAACCCTCTTCAACAAACGTTAACCCCGTTGGGTAAAGGTGATCTATTTGTGGCTAGACTCAGATATTTGAGGCTCCTATGGACTGTACTGTGCTGTCAAGGCAGGAAGAGGAGGAGGGTGACTCTCAGGGCAAGGATTAGGAGAACAGAGAGGATGGCGATGAGATAGTAGATCACATTTGGTGTAAACCCAGAGGCATGCAGCTGAGTAGCTCAGCAGAGGAGGAGGAAGATGAGGAGGTTACATAGACACAGAGTTATGCAACCAAGACAACCAATGTGTCACGCTGTCTCTGTATACAGGAGAACCGGGATCTATGCTGACCCTAAGCTGGGTCCTGGCTAATCCCTCTACTTGGAGGTACTGTTGAAGGTACAGAGGTCCAGGCCGCCAGCGTAAACCCTATCTCCTGTGAATCCCTAACCACTGTAATCTAGTCCTGAGAAGGACCCTGATTACCACCACAGGGATCAGGAAGGTATCTGCCTTCACATACAGTATAAGACAAACGAGACAGTACAAGGGGTAAAAATAAAAGAACACCTTGCATACAAAACTACCACTACCGAGGGAACACAAACGGGTAGGGAGATAACTAATAAAGCGAGGAGAGGAGAAAACCACAACAGGTATTCTTAGCTTAGACTTCTCAATACGATCCGCTCTGCTGGTCTGCATGAATGCTTTCACCGACACTTCCCCAGCAGACAGGCAGGTATTTGAAGGAAACCAATTAACAAAACATTAATTGCAGCTGAGCGAGGCTGGTCAGTCCAGCACAGAAAGAGAAAGAACTAACTCCCTCAGTGCCGAAAAAACACCCAGCACCAGAAACTCAGCTGTGCGAAGTCAGGGTGTGCAATCGCGACGATCTTCGCAGCGACGCACCCGTGACAGTACCCCCCCTTCTACGAGGGGCCTCTGGACCCTCAGGACCGGGTTTATCTGGGTGAGTAGTGTGGAAGGCCCGAACCAATCGGTCTGCGTTAATATCCGACGCAGAAACCCACGTCCTCTCCTCAGGACCATACCCCCTCCAATGAACAAGGTACTGAAGGGACCGGCGATTCAGACGTGAATCGATGACTCTCGACACCTGGAACTCCAAGTTACCATTGACCACTACAGGAGGAGGAGGTAAAGGTGCCGGTATCACCGGCGCCACATACTTCTTAAGTAACGATCTGTGAAACACATTATGAATCTTAAATGTAGGAGGGAGGTCAAGACGGAATGCAACCGGATTAATTATAGCACTGATCTTGTATGGCCCGATGAACCTGGGACCCAGTTTCCAGGAGGGAACCTTAAGTTTTATATTTTGGTAGCCAACCATACCAGATCGTTCACACTTAGGTCCGTACCAGACACTCTCCTCCTATCAGCCATACGTTTGTATCGGTTCCCCATAGTACTCAAATTATTCAGCACTCCTCTCCACACTGAAGCAAGTGACGACGAAAATCGTTCCTCCTCAGGAACCTCAGAAGAGCCCCCCCTATTGAAAGTACAAAACTGGGGATGAAAACCATATGCCCCAAAAAACGGGGACTTACCAGTGGACTCGCTCCGCCTATTATTTAGAGCAAACTCCGCCAGAGGCAAGAACGAAGCCCAGTCTTCCTGGTTCTCTGACACAAAACACCTGAGATATGTCTCCAAGCTCTGTTTCAGACACTCTGTCTGACCATTGGTCTGCGGGTGAAAAGCCGATGAAAATGACAACTGCATCCCCCGCCGTGTACAAAATGCTTTCCAGAATTTGGACACGAACTGAGACCACCGATCCGACACCACATCGGAGGGTAACCCGTGAAGCCTCACAATCTCCCCAATAAACACCTGTGCCAGAGTTTTAGCATTAGGAAGAGCAGGAAGAGCGATAAAATGTGCCATCTTGCTGAACCTGTCCACCACAACGAGTATGACTGTTTTACCCGAAGATGGCGGGAGATCCGTAATGAAGTCCATAGACAGATGAGTCCACGGACGCTCCGGGATCTTCAAAGGTAAGAGGGCCCCAGACGGACGGGTATGTGGGGTCTTAGAGCGCGCACAAACCTCGCAGGACGCGACAAAAGTTACCACCTCCTTATGTAAGTTAGGCCACCAAAACCGGCGCGAGAGGAGATCCTCAGTAGCTTTACTCCCTGGGTGTCCTGCCAAAGCTGAATTATGGTGTGCCTTGATCACCTTTTGTCGCAACTGATTTGGAACAAACAGTCTCCCTGGAGGTCCTACAGGGGCGTCCCCTGAGCCTCCAATACCTCTTCCTCAAGCTCAGAGCATACTGTCGACACCACCACCCCCTCCTGAAGGACCGGAACCGGGTCCTCCGTATTCCCAGCCCCTGTGAAACAGCGAGATAAGGCATCCGCCTTAACATTTTTTGACCCAGGACGATATGTGACAACAAAATTAAACCTGGTAAAAAACAACGACCACCTAGCTTGTCTGGGATTCAGACTTTTAGCGGATTCCAAATATAACAAGTTTTTGTGATCGGTAATGACAGTGACCGGGTGGACTGCCCCCTCCAAAAAATGACGCCACTCCTCAAAAGCCAACTTAATGGCCAAGAGCTCCCTATTGCAGACATCATAATTCCTCTCAGCGGACGACAATTTTTTAGAGAAGAAGGCGCACGGATGCCATTTACCAGGGGACGAACCTTGTGACAATACTGCTCCACCCCTACCTCAGAAGCGTCCACCTCAACAATGAATGGCTGAGACGCATCAGGCTGAACAAGTATGGGTGCAGAAGCAAAACATTTTTTCAAAGAGGAAAACGCTTGACAAGCCTTGTCAGACCACTTTGAAAAATCCGTCCCTTTCTTAGTCATGTCTGTGAGAGGTTTAACTATGGAGGAAAAATTACGAATGAATTTCCGGTAGTAGTTAGCAAACCCCAGGAAACGTTGTAATGCCTTAAGATCCTCTGGCAGATCCCACTCAAGAACTGCCCGCACTTTCCCAGGGTCCATATGAAAACCGGATGCTGAGACCAGTAATCCTAAAAACTGAAGTTCCTGTACGGCGAACACACACTTCTCCCATTTGCGTACAGTTTATTATCCCGCAAGATCTGTAACACCTGCCTAACATGCTCCTGATGAGACTCAAGATCTGGCGAGTAAATTAAGATATCATCCAGATATATGACCACAAACTGTCCCATTAGGTGGCGAAAGATGTCATTTACAAAGTGTTGAAACACCGCCGGGGCAATACTCAGACCAAATGGCATGACAAGGTTCTCATAATGCCCCTCCGGAGTGTTAAACGCCGTCTTCCACTCATCCCCCTCCTTCATCCTAATAAGATTGTACGCCCCCCTGAGATCCAACTTAGAGAACCATTTGGCACCCACGATCTGATTGAAGAGATCGGGAATAAGTGGGAGCGGATACGGATCTCGTACCGTAATCCGATTAAGCTCACGGAAATCCAGGCAAGGGCGTAGGCCTCCATCTTTTTTCTTCACAAAGAAGAACCCCGCGGCCACCGGGGAAGATGAAGGTCTAATATGCCCCTTAGCCAGACTCTCTGAAATATAATCCTTCATGGCCTGTCTCTCAGGACCAGAAAGGTTATACAACCTAGATTTCGGTAACTTGGCCCCAGGGATCAAGTTAACAGCACAGTCATACTCGCGATGAGGAGGTAGTTCTTGACACCCTTCCTCCGAGAATACATCCTCAAAGTCCACCAGAAATGGAGGTAAGGCCCTAGGAGCGACCGCACCAATGACCGTATTCATGCAGTTTTTATTACAGAAATCGCTCCATTGGCTTATCTCTCTGGATTGCCAATCAATAACCGGGTTATGCTTAGTTAGCCAAGGCAGGCCCAGCACTATAGGAGTGGGAAGACCCTCCAACACATAACAAGACAACAGTTCTTTATGTAGCGCCCCCACTTGAAGATCAATGTTATGCACTGCTTGCACAAAACTTCCCTGACCGAGAGGTCTGGCGTCGATCGAGAATATGGGGACGGGTTTAGCCAACCCACACAATCGCATACCTTGAACCCGGGCAAAGCGAGCATCCACCAGATTAGCCCGGCCCCACTATCCAGAAGAACAGATATCCTCTCAGTTCTCGCACCCACCACCACCTCCGCCGGTACGAGAAACGAGACGAACTTAGGGACGAAATACTTACTCCCAGATTGCCGTCCACCACACAATCTGGGATCAATAGTTTTCCGGCGACTTCTCACTCTGCAAAGGACGGGATGGACACCCCCTAATAAAATGTCCCTTTTTCCACAGAAGAAACAACTTCTAGTTTTGTGGCGCCCCACCGATCCCCTCCCCCGGAATGATGTCCCTCCTAATTGCATAGGCTCCTCTGGACTGACCAGGGGAACCTCCGTGTAAGGGACCCTTGAGGAAGGTGGAGTCATCACAGGGGGCGGAGTTACCCCGCACCTCTCCCGCAACCGTCTATCAATGCGAATAGCAAGGGCCATAGCGGCCTCCAGTGACGTGGAAGGGTCATACTGCGCCAAGACATCTTTTAATTTGTCAGATAAACCTTGACAAAACTGGCTCCTAAGAGCTGGGTCATTCCACTGGGTGTCCGTGGCCCACCTACGGAACTCCGAAGAAAATTCCTCTGCCGGACGATCTCCCTGCTGTATCCTACGTAACTTAGATTCAGCAAGGGAGACCCGATCCGGGTCATCATATACAAGACCCAGAGCTGCGAAAAATCTATCCACTGACTGGAGAGCCGGGGAGCCCGGGGAAGAGAGAACGCCCAGGATTGGGGGTCCCTTTGTAGGAGCGAGATGACAATTCCCACTCTTTGATCTTCACTCCCAGATGACCGAGGTCGCAGCCGAAAGTACAATTTACATGCCTCCCGGAAAGCAAAAAACTTGTCCCGCCCTCCAGTGAACCTGTCCGGGAGAGCTACTTTAGGTTCAGTTCTGGCTTGCTCCGGGGGGTACAAAACCTTGGACTTAACATCCCTCAGCTCCATGGACAAACTCTGCAACTGCTGAGCTAGACTGGCTACTGGATCCATGGTGGCTGGGGAGAATCTTAAATTTTGGGTCGGTGAAAATGTCACGCTGTCTCTGTATACAGGAGAACCGGGGTCTATGCTGACCCTAAGCTGGGGTCCTGGCTAATCCCTCTACTTGGAGGTACTGTTGAAGGTACAGAGGTCCAGGCCGCCAGCGTAAACCCTATCTCCTGTGAATCCCTAACCACTGTAATCTAGTCCTGAGAAGGACCCTGATTACCACCACAGGGATCAGGAAGGTATCTGCCTTCACACACAGTATAAGACAAACGAGACAGTACAAGGGGTAAAAATAAAAGAACACCTTGCATACAAAACTACCACTAACGAGGGAACACAAATGGGTAGGGAGATAACTAATAAAGCGAGGAGAGGAGAAAACCACAACAGGTATTCTTAGCTTAGACTTCTCAATACGATCCGCTCTGCTGGTCTGCATGAATGCTTTCACCGACACTTCCCCAGCAGACAGGCAGGTATTTGAAGGAAACCAATTAACAAAACATTAATTGCAGCTGAGCGAGGCTGGTCAGTCCAGCACAGAGAGAGAAAGAATTAACTCCCTCAGTGCCGAAAAAACACCCAGCACCAGAAACTCAGCTGTGCGAAGTCAGGGTGTGCAATCGCGACGATCTTCGCAGCGACGCACCCGTGACACAATGCATCTATTCCTGAGGTCCAACTCTGGCAGTGGACAGCAGCGTTCGCGGTTCTGCAGTTGCCTAGCTTGGGTCTTTTTTTCAGATTGGTAAAAATCTAAAAAAATCATGTTATCTGTCAACTTTTTTAAAAACAATCTAGTAGAGTAAAAAAAATGAAATAATTTCAGTACTACATGCATGACCTGCCACATTGGGATTAACATGTGTTAATCTGGGAATGTCATTGTGCTAAAATGCAGACAAGCGGGTCTCACCAACCACCATCCACCCCATCAACTGCATCTTCTGATTCTTCCTCCTCCCTCACCGTGGCAAGTGTTGTCACACAGGCCTCCACTTGTTTACCCCCTACTGTTGGGGTGATTGATAGCCTGTCAGCTGATACGGAATTGGACATGCCTGCTGTTTTTGACTGATCTTACACACCAAGCACATCCCATCTTTCTCAATCCACCGTAACATTCCGCCTGAACCTCTGTCACAGTCCAGCAGCTTGTCGTGTTCACCCTACTATACCCTGTGTCGGCACAGCAGCAAACCCTCGTTTGTGCAGTTGTGCTCACATAAAAGATTCTTCACTCCTACACATTGCACAGTTAACAGTTTGAGTTTCACCATCTTCAATCTACTAATAATAATAAACTTTATGTATATATCACAAACACATTACGCATAGCTTTACGAGTCAGCAGTTCATATAAAACAGTCAAAAGTTACCAATCAAACAATTCAAGCAAAAATAATGACGACCTGCTCTTCAGATCTTATAATCTACAATGAGGTGGGGGGTGACACCAGGGGTGGGATTCAGCCGGTTCTCCCTGGTTCGATGGAATCGCTTGTTAAAAATGCAGCCGGTTCCCCGAACCGGGGAGATTCAGAGCCGCAATCCGGTACTGGCCCCACTGCCCCAGCACCTGTACAGGGCCGGCCGCACAGCAAATTGTGTGTGGCCGTGCCTGCTGCACTGTGACACGGCCGACAGCAGACACAGCCGCCCGCGTCACAGTGTTCAAGCCGGGGCCTGGGAGCTGTGCACGGCTGTCACCTTGACGGCTGCGCAGCTCCTTCTTTCTCCGTTTCTACTTCCACGTGTCGGGCTTGCGCGATGACGTCATCGCACAGGCCTGACATGTACCGGATTCTGGAAGCAGAGAGGCGCTGCTGGGGAGCGGCTGTGATGAGTCAGAGGTAAGTATGGAAAACTTTTCTTTTGTTTATAAAATGAATTGAGGGGCTGCGGGGACTGCACATGGTGGAGGAGCTGCGGGGGTTATACATGTGGAGGGGGCTGCGGGGACTGCACATGGTGGAGGGGGCTGCGGGGGTTGTACATGTGGAGGGCGCTGCGGGGACTGCACATGGTGGCGGGGGCTGTACATGTGGCTAGGGCTAAAAGGTCCAAGAAAAAGTCATATCCATGGATATAAATATCAAATTTAAGAAAAATTCATAAAAATAAATATAAAAACAACATAAATATACGGACTAAAATAAATAAATTTTGCATAAAAAACCTTTATTAAATCATGGTTTAACACAGTACATAAGAAACACACCATATTAAATTGTATATGTGGTCTAATAAAAGTATAAAGTAAATAGATAGTTAATTAATGAAGTACAGCATAAAAGTCAGTATTCATGAAGAGCTATACACAAAAAACACAAACCAGTGTAAAAAAAAATTTTGAAAACATATATCAAAGTTTACAAAAAATGAGTATAATTAATATCAGAAAACGACATACAGTGCCTTGCAAAAGTATTCGGCCCCCTGGAACTTTTCAACCTTTTCCCACATATCTTGTGGGAACATAAAGATACCAAATGTAAATTTTTGGTGAAGAATCAACAGCAAGTGGGACACAATTGTGAAGTTGAACGAAATTTATTGGTTATTTTAAATTTTTGTGGAAATACAAAAACTGAAAAGTGGGGCGTGCAATATTATTCGGCCCCTTTACTTTCAGTGCAGCAAACTCACTCCAAAACTTCATTGTGGATCTCTGAATGATCCAATGTTGTCCTAAATGACTACTGATGATAAATATCATCCACCTGTATGTAATCAAGTCTCATTATAAATGCAACTGCTCTGTGATAGTCTCAGGGTTCTATTTGAAGCACAGAGAGCATCATGAAGACCAAGGAACACAACAGGCAGGTCCGTGATACTATTGTGGAGAAGTTTAAAGCTGGATTTGGATACAAAATGATTTCCAAAACTTTAAACATCCCAAGGAGCACTGTGCAAGCGATCATATTGAAATGGAAGGAGTATCATACCACTGCAAATCTACCAAGACCCGGCCGTCCCTCTAAACTTTCATCTCAAACAAGGAGAAGACTAATCAGAGATGCAGCCAAGAGGCCCATGATCACTCTGGATGAACTGCAGAGATCTACACTGTGTTCCAAATTATTATGCAAATAATATTTTCTCAGATTTTCCCAAATTACCTATATAAATTGCAGTCAATGTAATTTTCCAGTCAAATAACTATTAGGCTAAGTGCACACGATCAGGAATAATTGCGTTTTTTTCGCGGTTTTTCCGCGGTTTTCCTCGGTAAAAACGCGATAAAAACGCAAGCATTAAGCATCCTATACATGTTAATTGATTCCGCATGTTTTGGCCACATGTTGCGTTTTTTTTCCGCGAAAAAAACGCTTCGCGGAAAAAATAGCAACATGTTCATTAATTTTGCGGAATGTAAGCGGTTCATGTGTGGTGGTACCCAGGGTCTGGAGAAGAGGAGACTCTCCTCCAGGCCCTGGGTACCATATCCCTGGTAAAACAATAATTAAAATAAAAAATAATGATATTCTCACCTTCCGGCGGCCCCCGCAGCCTTCCCGCGGCCCCCGCAGCCTTCCCGCCTTCAGCGACGCTCCCGGCAACTTCCGGTCCCAAGAGTCCTTTGCGAGAATCACCCAGATGGCATAGCGGTCTCGCGAGATGCTACGTCATCGGTGTGATTTGTCGCAAAGCACTCCTGGGACCGGAGTTGCCGGGAGCGTCGCTGAAGGCGGGAAGGCTGCGGGGGCCGCCGGAAGGTGAGAATATCATTATTTATTATTTTTTTTATTATTTTTACATTAGATCTTTTTACTATTGATGCGACATAGGCGGCATCAATAGTAAAAAGTTGGTCACACTTGTCAAACACTATGTTTGACTCGTGTGACCAACCTGTCAATCAGTTTTCCAAGCGATGCTACAGATCGCTAGGAAAACGCTAGCATTCTGCAAGCTAATTACGCTTGCAAAACGCTATTATTCTGGCGGGAATCAGCATACAAAAAACGTGCGTATTTCCTGCGGGAGAAGTGCGGGATTGCCGCGGAAATTTCCGCGGCAATTCCGCAACGTGTGAACTTAGCCTTAGAGTACAATTGAAAGGTTTTTGTACAAACTGCCTATGATAACAGTATATTTTTTAAAAAATAAAACACTCAAACTGCACTCAAAATGCATGTTCCAAATTATTATACACAGCAGAGTTTTCAACCTTTTCATTTTAATAAAGAACAAAAAAATGGTCATTTTTGAAATTATAAGCATTAGCAGGTTATTACAAACTGAAATCAAACAGTTTTCAACTCAAAACTTTATTCTAGGTGATGTTACATTTGCACATAGGACCCCTTGTTCGAAAGGAGCTTCTGAACTCTCTCGTCCATTGAATTTGTCAAGTTTTGGATGGTTTCTGCTTCAATTGTTTTGCATGAGAACAGATTACCCTCCCAGAGAAGTTGCTCAGATGTGAACTGCCTCCCGCCATCATAGACATTCCTTTTGATGATGCGCCAGAGGTTCTCAATAGGGTTGAGATCAGGGGAGCATGGGGGCCACACCATAAGTTTGTCCCCTTTTATGCCCATACTAGCTAGAGATGCAGATGTGTTATGTGCAGCATGAGACGGTGCATTATCATGCATGAAAATGATCTTGCTGCGGAATGCACGGTTCTTCTTCTTGAACCATGGCAGGAAGTGCTGTTTGAGAAACTCAGCATACACCATGGAGTTCATCTTTACCCCTTCAGGGATCCTAAAGGGGCCGACAATCTCTCTCCCCATGATTCCAGCCCAAAACATTACTCCACCTCCTTCTTGTTGGCGCCGTAGCCGTGTTTGCATGGGGTGTCCATCAACCAGCCATCCTCCACTCCATCCATCTGGACCATCGAGCATTGCACGGCACTCATCGGTGAACAAAACAGTTTTGAAGTCAGTCTTCATGTATTGTTTGGCCACTGGAGCCGTTTCTGCTTGTGTGCAGTGGATAGAGGAGGTCGACAGGATGGCTTACGCACAGCTACAAACCTCTGAAGCACCCTGCATCTTGTTGTTCGGGGAACGTTGGAGGCACCAGCAGCTTCAAAAACTTGTCTGCTGCTATGACAAGGCTTTTTTGCCGCTGCTTTTTTAACCTGACGTAATTGCCTGTAGGAAAGAGTCCTCAATTTTCCCTTATCAGCATGCACACGTGTGTACTGTGAATCAGCTACATACTTCTTGATTGTGCGATGATCACGATGAAGTGTCTTGGCAATGTTGATTGTAGTCATGCCTTGACCTAAACACTCCACAATTTGTTGCTTCTCAGCAGCCGACACATCCTTTTTCTTTCCCATTTTGGCAGAAAATGTAGGCTGCTTAATAATGTGGGACAGCCTTCTTAAGTAGTCTTGCCTTTCAATGGACACACCTGCCAAACTAATTAGCACAGGTGTCAGCAATTGCTTACAGTGATATAAAGAGCCCTGACACACATCACCATCAATGAGTTTAACTGACAAACAAAAAAATTCTTACCTTATCACTCCTAAACAATTTTTGCATAATAATTTGGAACACAGTGTATAGCTGAGGTGGGACAGTCTGTCCATAGGACAACAATTAGTCGTACACTGCACAAATCTGGCCTTTATGGAAGAGTGGCAAGAAGAAAGCCATTTCTCAAAGATATCCATAAAAAGTGTCATTTAACGTTTGCAACAAGCCACCTGAGAGACACACCAAACATGTGGAAGAAGGTGCTCTGGTCAGATGAAACCAAAATTGAACTTTTTGGCAACAATGCCAAACGATATGTTTGGCGTAAAGGCAACACAGCTCATCACCCTGAACACACCATCCCCACTGTCAAACATGGTGGTGGCAGCAGCATGATTTGGGCCTGCTTTTCTTCAGCAGGGACAGAGAAGATGGTTAAAATTGATGGGAAGATGGATGGAGCCAAATACAGGACCATTCTTGAAGAAAACCTGTTGGAGTCTGCAAAAGACCTGAGACTGGGATGGAGATTTGTCTTCCAACAAGACAATGATCCCAAAGATAAAGCAAAATCTACAATGGAATGGTTCACAAATAAACGTATCCAGGTGTTAGAATGGCCAAGTCAAAGTCCAGACCTTAATCCAAGCCATTCAAGCAAGAGGAGATGGCACTGTAGGAAGAATAGAGCTAGAACGACAGAGGCAGCTGCAAGTGGACATCACAAATTGTTTAGAAGATCCCTTGATATATGTTCAAAGATCGTTTCATTGTGACCACGGGATTGATTGTATTGCCAACTAAGATCAATACAAAAAAAGTAACTGTAAGAAGATTTGGATAAAGGAGATATTGGTGTTAAGTCTCACCTGTGGAAAAAACTTTTTGAATCAGTGCAGTAATGGACTTTTTTATGGTGAATAGATGTACCCATAGGGAACTATTGATTGCAGACGCTATAGGTTTGGCCAGTAATATCCAAAGTACGGATCAAATTAATCAGAATTTTTCTCCCCACCTTAGTGAAGCTGATAAAAACACATGGTGGACCTGTTTTTTGAATTAGAATACAAAAGCAAGGTAGAGATTGTTAATCATATTGATACAATGTTACTTGGACGTTATATTGAGGAAAACAAAGCTCCCAGGGGTCTGAGGTTAATTCAGAGATCCTCGTTTCCTCAAGATGTGGAATTTACAAAAAAATGGGATGAATATTCCACATCTTGTTCTATAGGATTTATGAAAATGTTAATCTGCAAGAGGGACTCATTAGCTGTTAAGGCCTTGGAGGAGGTTAAATGTCTTAGGGATAATCTGGAAACATATTCATCCCCCAACTTCAAAGAGTTTGATTTGACATTAAAAGTCAAACAAAATAAATTTGAAGAGGATCTAATTGGAAAAAAAGCTATAAAAATATGGAGGGATAGAAAGGAAAGGACAAGTGAGTGTGAAAAAATGGATACCACCACCCAAATAAATGCATCTGAAGAGGGATTGAGAGTACAACTAGATGTGGAAGGGAGTGATAGAAAAGAGAAAGGAAAAGGAACTGATAAATTTACCAATTCTAATAAAGAAAGGTCATTTACTCTTCTCAAGACTCAAAAACAGAGAGCATATTATGAACAACACATGAAAAATATCACTAGTAATCAGAAAAAGAAAAAAGAAATAATATCTAAACATCAACAAATAATGAGTATGGTAAATGAAACCAGTGGAGTATTAAATGGAGAAAAGGAGAATGCTAGTTTCTCTGAAATGACTGTACAGTCATGGACAAAAGTTTTGAGAATGACACAAATATTAATTTTTACAAAGTCTACTGCTTCACTTTTTCTAATGGCAATTTGCATATACTCCAGAATGTTATAAAGAGTGATCAGCTTAACAGCAATTACTTGCAAAGTCAATATTTGGCTAGAAAATGAACTTTATCCCCCAAAACACATTTCAACATCATTGCAGCCCTGCCTTAAAAGGACCAGTTAACCTCTTTTCAGTGATTGCTCCATTAACACAGGTGTGGTTGTTGATGAGGACATGGCTGGAGATCAATCTGTCATGATTAAGTAAGAATTACACCACTGGACACTTTAAAAGGAGGCTGGTGCTTGTGTTATGTTTCGGTAACTGAGGAGTGCAGGTAAAAAAGGCAATACACCAGAGCAGTTGGAATCTATGAGATTGCAGTACCCTGACTAACCACCACAACTAGAGGCAGCCGTGGAGCGTTCCTACGTTGGTCCTAGACGCCTCGTCACAGCCTGAGAAACTAACTACACCTAAAGATAGAAATAGGAAAGCTATCTGCCCCGGAGCAGATCCCCAAAGAACATAGAAAGCCCCCAAACATGTAATGGCTGTTAGACAAGAAGAAATACTGACACAGACAGAAAATAGTATGAGCAAACATTGGGGCCCAAACTAACTAAATAGAAAAGGATAGGAAGGGTACTTACTGCAATTCCAAAAAACCCTGCAAAGCACCAACTCTACTAATTTCAAAAACACCTGAGATCACACGACCTCTACCACCTAAATTAGTTCTCTGGTGTAACAAAATCAAAACAGCAGCCACTGAAGAAACTGGAAAAAGCAAAAGTACAAACATCAGTGGCTGAACTAAACTGAGAGGGCAAAAGCCCCCGGAGGGGACCCTGAAGGCCCCACAGAAGTGCAGACAAAATGCAAAAATAAAGCACAAAAACCAAAAGGAAGAAAATGTCTTATCTGTTAGCAGGAGATGCAGACACGACACAGCAGGCTACAAGGAAAACAGGAATCATGGAGTGAGTCCAGAACAATTGATCACCGGCAACCCTGATGGGAAGGCGACTCCCTTATATAAGACCAGTCAGTAACACCTGATTCCCACTCCTCACAATCTTCACTGGACAGTCCAGTACCGCTTGTAACCACCAGAGGGAGCCTCTGCTCAGAACTCATTTCAAGTCCATTCACAACAGTACCCCCCCTTGAGGAGGGTCACCGAACCCTCACTTGAGCAACCAGGTCGGTCAGGATGAGTTCTATGATACGCACGGATGAGTCTCCTAGCATGGATGTCCGAAGCAAACACCCAAGAATTGTCTTCCTGACCATAACCTCTCCACTTAACCAAATACTGGAGTTTCCGTCTAGAAAAACGAGAATTCAATATTTTCTCAACCACATACTCCAGATTGCCCTCAACCAAAACAGGGTCAGGAGGCACAGTAGTAGGAACCACTGGCTCAACAAACCTCTTCAACAAGGACTTGTGGAACACGTTATGGATCTTAAATGTCCCTGGAAGAAGCAAACGAAAAGAAACAGGATTAAGAATCTCCATGATCTTATAAGGTCCAATGAACCTAGGCTTAAATTTAGGAGATGCCACTCTCATAGGAATATTTTTGAGGACAACCAGACCAAGTCCCCTACTTTAAACCGAGGACCATCAGTCCTATGCCGGTTAGCAAACCGCTGGGCCCTCTCCTGAGAGAGGGACAACCTCTCCACTACCTGGTCCCAAATCTGTTGCATACGCTCCACAACAGAGTCAACACCTGGACAGACAGAAGCCTCCGTCTGTCCTGAAGAAAATCGAGGGTGAAACCCAGAATTACAGAAAAATGGAGACATCAAAGTGGCAGAGCTAGCCCTATTATTAAGAGCAAACTCAGCCAAAGGCAAAAAAGACCCAGTCATCCTGATCAGCAGACACAAAGCATCTTAGATAAGTCTCCAATGTCTGGTTTGTTCTCTCAGTTTGACCATTGGTCTGAGGATGAAACGCCGAGGAGAAAGACAATTGAACACCAAGTTTAGAACAAAAGGTCCTCCAAAATCTTGAAACAAACTGGACTCCTCTGTCAGACACAATGTTCTCAGGAATGCCGTGTAAACGAACCACGTGCTGAAGGAACAAAGGCACCAATTCAGAGGAGGAAGGCAACTTAGGTAATGGCACAAGATGTATCATCTTGGAAAACCTATCACAAATCACCCAGATGACGGTCATTCTCTGAGAAACAGGGAGGTCGGAAATTAAATCCATAGAGATATGGGTCCATGGTCTCTTGGGCACAGGCAATGGCATCAACAAACCACTAGAGCGAGAGCAAGGCTTGGAGCGAGAGCAAGTCCCGCAGGACTGCACAAATTCCCTGACATCACGAGACAAGGTAGGCCACCAGAAAGACCGACTAACCAAGTCTCTGGTACCAAAAATTCCGGGATGACCGGCCAGCGCGGAACAATGAATCTCAGACATCACACTCTTTTTCCACTGATCCGGGACAAACAATTTCCCAACAGGGCAGCGCTCGGGCTTATCCTCCTGACACCCCTCCAGAGCCAGTCTCAAATTGGGCGAGATGGCGGAAAGAACTATACCCTCTTTCAAAATAACAGAAGGATCAGATAACTCAGGAGAGTCCGCCAGGAAACTCCTCGAGAGGGCATCCGCCTTAACATTCTTAGTGCCAGGAAGAAATGAAACCACAAAATTAAAACGTGTGAAAAACAAGGCCCACCTGGCCTGTCTAGGATTGAGTCGCTTGGCAGATTCCAGATAAACCAGATTCTTATGGTCCGTAAGGACCACCACCTGATGTTTGGCTCCCTCCAGCCAATGTCTCCACTCTTCAAAAGCCCACTTCATGGCCAATAACTCCCGATTACCCACGTCATAATTACGTTCAGTAGGAGAAAATTTTCGAGAGAAAAAGGCACAAGGGTTACTTTTAGAGGTCTCTGGATCTCTTTGGGACAAAACGGCACCTGCCCCAATTTCAGAGGCATCAACCTCCACCTGAAATGGTAGAGAAACATCAGGCTGCCGTAGAACAGGAGCAGAAGTGAATCTCTGCTTAAGTTCCTGAAATGCAGAGACTGCCTCAGGAGGCCAAGTCTCCACATCAGAACCCTTTTTGGTCAAATCAGTTAAAGGTTTAACAATAACCGAGAAATTACCAATAAATTTACGATAAAAATTGGCAAAACCCAAAAATCTTTGAAGAGCCTTTAATGAAGTAGGTTGGACCCAATCACAGATGGCCTGAACCTTGACCGGGTCCATTTCAATAACAGATGGGGACAAAATGAATCCCAAAAATGAGATCCTCTGTACGCCAAAAAGACACTTTGATCCCTTCACATACAGAGCATTCTCTCTCAAAATCTGGAATACAGTTCGAACATGCTTCACATGAGAGTCCCAGTCATTGGAAAAAATCAAGATATCATCCAAATAAACAATTAGAAATTTATCCACAAAATCCCTGAAAATGTCATTCATGAAGGACTGGAAGACAGAAGGAGCATTAGTGAGCCCAAAGGGCATCACAAGGTACTCAAAATGCCCCTCAGGGTATTAAATGCCGTCTTCCATTCATCCTCGTGCTTAATGCGAATAAGGTTATATGCCCCCCTGAGGTCAAGCTTGGTAAACCAAGTAGCATTTTTCACCCTGGAAAACAGGTCAGAAATCAAGGGTAACGGATATTGATATTTCACAGTAATATTGTTCAAAAGACGATAATCAATACATGGCCTTAATGAACCATCCTTTTTGGCCACAAAGAAAAAACCGGCACCTAAGGGTGAAGAGGATGGTCTGATATGACCCTTCTCCAATGACTCCTTGATATAAGACCGCATAGCGTCATGTTCAGGTACAGACAAGTTAAAAAGGCGACCTTTAGGGAATTTACTACCAGGCACTAATTCAATAGCGCAGTCATAGCTCCTATGGGGAGGCAAGGATGCAGATTTACTTTCGCTAAACACATCAGAAAAATCAATCAAAAAGTCAGGAACATCCTGAGCCTGGGGGGAGGCAGAAAAAACAGGAGTGTTGGTATTAACAAATTGGCAGCCCCAACTGGTTACAGACACAGTTTTCCAATCCAAAACAGGATTATGAGACTGCAACCAAGGGAAACCCAGTACGATAATATCATGCAGATTATACAGAACCAAAAATTTGCAGCACTCCTGATGATCAGGTTCAACCCTCATTATCACCTGAGTAGAGAACTGAGGTTTATTCTCAGCCAAAGGGGTAGAATCGATCCCCAGTAGGGGAATAGACTTCTGTAGGGGTATCAAGGGAAACCCACAACGTTTAGCAAAATCATAATCCATCAGGTTAATAGCTGCTCCAGAATCAACGAAAGCCTGAGCAGAAAATGAGGACAGAGAACATATCAGAGTGACAGTTAATAAAAACTTAGTCTGAACACTACCCAAGACAACTGAGCGTGCAAAACGTCTTCCCCGCTTAGGGCAGACTGAAATAGCATGAGAGGCATTACCACAGTAGAAACATAACCCATTGTGCTTTCGAAACTCATGACGCTGTGCCCCAGACACCACTCTATCACACTGCATGGATTCAGAAGCAGGTTCACAAGGCAACACTATTCCACGCATACTTCTCCGCTCACGCAAACGTCTGTCAATTTGAATCGCTAATGACATAGAATCATTGAGACCAGAGGGGACAGGGAATCCCACCATAACATCCTTTACATTATCTGACAGACCCTTCCGAAAAAGGGCCGCCAAAGCGTCGTCATTCCACTTGGTCAGGACTGCCCACCTACGGAATCTCTGACAGTATAACTCAGCGTCATCAAGCCCCTGATTTAATGCCAACAAGGCTTTTTCAGCTTGATCAGTGACATTAGGCTCATCGTACAATAACCCCAAAGCCTGAAAAAATGCATCAACATCACTCAAAACAGGATCCCCAGGTGTCAGGGAAAAAGCCCAATCCTGAGGATCGCCGCGCAGGAGAGAGATGACAATTTGAACCTGCTTCGCTGCGTTCCCTGAGGACTTAGATTTTAAGGCAAAAAACAATTTACAATTATTTTTGAAATTCTGAAACTTAGCTCGATCCCCCAAAAACAAATCTGGCATGGGAATCCTAGGTTCCACAACAGGCAACCTAGCAAGATATGCAGCAATACTCTGAACCTCAGTGGCAAGCTGATCCACACGGCCAGACAACTGTGCAAACTCCATTGAGAGAAAAAATCCTCCCCAGCACCCAGAGATACAGAGGGAAAAAAAAAAAAAAAATACAACAAACAGAAAAATATCTCTGACAACTCTGACAACCTTTTTTTCTTTCACAATATTTTTCCCTTCTGTGAGTACCATACAACTTTAAATTTTAGGCCGGTGATACTGTTATGTTTCGGTAACTGAGGAGTGCAGGTAAAAAAGGCAATACACCAGAGCAGTTGGAATCTATGAGATTGCAGTACCCTGACTAACCACCACAACTAGAGGCAGCCGTGGAGCGTTCCTACGTTGGTCCTAGACGCCTCGTCACAGCCTGAGAAACTAACTACTAGTGTTGAGCATTCCGATACCGCAAGTATCGGGTATCGGCCGATATTAGCTGTATCGGAATTCCGATACTTAGTTCCGATATTTTTCATATATCGTATACCGAGCTAAGTAAGAGAGAATAAAATAGAGTGCCATTCTGGTTCTTGTTTGGTTAGGGGTATTGGGTTGGCTTTACTCAGGGTATCTACTAGACTTCATCCACATGTATATTTTTGGTCACATGGGATTGTTGATTTTAGGCCTTTTTGTATAGGGCAGAACCTGCCATATTTTTGAGAGTTTACCTGTATGGATTTAAGCTATCCTTGATAGGGATTATTGTTGGGTCACATATCTCAAGAGTCTAATTTTGTCTCCTTAACTGAGGAGGTTCTTTCTTTCTTTATCCATCCATTGGTATCCATCAACTTTGGACCTCCTTTACTCTTGATCTGGTGATCTTTTGGCCACTTTATATACATATTTTTCAGTTATTTATTATAAAATTTTTTTTTTTTTTTTTTTTATTCATTATTATCTATTTATTATTATTTTGTAATTTTTTATTTATTTATTTCTTATTATTTTTTATTTTTATTTTGTATTTATTTAAAAAAATTTTTTTTTTTTTTTCATTTATTTACTATTATTCTTTATTTTTTATTAATTTTTTAATTTATTAAAATTTTTTATTTTTATTTATTATTTTTTATTTTTTGATCTCTTACCATGTTTATTTATTATTGTTTGATATTATTTATTTTCCATTATATATATTTTTTTCTGTTAATTGCTTTTTCACTATTTATTATTTATTTATTTTCATATAATATGGTTTATTTTACTTTATGTTTTCATTGACCTTATTTTTCTTAACTAATCATTCCTCTTACTTCCATACAGGCTCACAAGATTCAACATCGTTAGTTAATCTAGATATGTATGCTCTCGGTATGAATGGGGTCTGATTGTTTCCCACTATGGGGCTATTGCTTTATTAGCCTTTTTTTTTTTTTTTTTTGCCTTCTGACCCGATGTTGCGCACGCGCAGTTCATCCTCTCTACCTCCACACTTGCGTGTCAGTGGACGCTATTTGCGTTCCACTGCGCGCATGCGTGGTACTTAGATATCTGCAGAGACGTCTGCACTTCCTTTTTTGGCCATTTGACTCACACCCAAATTGCTTCCTGTCAGACTTATCAGGTACAGCGCACAGCTGACTCCCTTGTTTCCATCTTCTTAAGGTATTTAAACCCTGTTGGCGTTTGTCTTCACACTTTCCCTGAGGAAGCCGCACAGGCTGCGGCGTAACGCGTGGGACCTTGGTGTCCTCTGGTCCTGACTGCCCGTTTGCTCTCTCATGCCTTTATCATGAGGTTTGTTCTGGTTTATATCATGTGCTAGTGATTTTTTCATGGCTTTTGTTTCTCTTCACAATTATTGATTTGGAGCCATCTTTTTAGTTCACAGGTGGGGGACTATTTTACCCCTTATTTGGGCTTGCTTATAATTATTTGATATATTTTTTGTATCATTAATATTTTTTCTGCTATCCATACAGGTTCTCTCATCATAGGTGGACCATTACATATTTCCAAATGTTTATTTTATGATCATATGTTTTTCCAGTTATTTTTCATGTTTTTGTTATTTTTGAGACATTATTCATTATATACCTTGATCATGGTTAGGGGCGGGCGTTTGGGACCAGAGTCACTCTGATTTTACTTGTGTTTTACTTTACTCTTTGTATACCAATAAAATTGACTGTTTTTCTACTTTCCATTATCTGAGTAGTGTGCATTACTGCGGTAGTTCCTTTCTCTCTTACTTAGCTGTTGTTTTTTCTACCGATCTGCACCTCCTTATTTAATTGTGTATAATTGGTGCGCCCTGCATTTCACATTATTATATATGCTTTCTCAGCCTCTCTTTTGAGGGGCTTTTCCTTTTTGGGCAGCACACGTTTTATTATAAACGTATTTTTCATTGGTTGGCTAATTATTGGTTGGCCATCAGCTTATTTATTTATTGTTTTTCTCTTTATTTTTCAGATTTATTGTTCTTTGGTTCTGAGTTTTTTATGTTATTTTATTCGAATTACTGCGATAGTGTGTTTCACTAGCCGACATGGATTGGGATACCCGTGAGGCTGCTTGGCAGGCTCAGTCATCTAGCATATTTTCCTCTAACGATGCTCCAGTCCCCAGTTCAGATTTTTCCCAACTGACCACTGATTTGATTGCATCACATAAAACGGGCATTAAGTTATGGTGGAATATTCGCAGCCTTGAGGAATATGTGAAACTAAATATCATACCGAGGGGCCTTAGAATACCTATTTATCCGGCATGGGAACCATCTGAGAGTTTTCGTACCATATGGGAGCAGGGCCTTATGCGCTGTTCACATATTATTATGAATATGCTTCTTGAACATGATAGGAAATTACTTGTTACTACAAAAAATAAGATTAAGGAATTGGAAACTAGACTGTCATCATTTGATGAGAGTACCCAGATTCACCCCTTTAGGCTTAAACTTAAGGACATTTTAGACAAATTTGATGCAGACATTACTCGGCGTAAAAAAACTAAATTCTTAAGAGATCGTAATGATTTTGAATCACAAAGGGCTTTCCACTGGAAACATCAGGGCAATCAAAGGGCCACACCCCACACACAGAAATCAGGGCAGGGCTCACGTGAGGCAGCCCAGGCTCAAGAACATACCTCGGGCAGTGATTTTTTATCATCAGCCGAAAGCGAGCTGGACGTCGCACAAGAAGGGGCCATAGACATAAATCATTCTCTCGTCAGGACCACCAGATACAGAGGTCGGAGATATGCACCACAGAACCAACGCAGGAACTCCCGTCGCTAACTTACCATCATGGTGTGGGGACTGCCATGTCAGATCATCAGGTAATGAATGAGGGCCTACATGTGATTAACCTTTCTAAACATACATTGACGTCTACTGAACTACTAGTACTACAAAGAGGGTTGACTTTCTCTCCGGTACAACTTTTAGATAAATTCACCCTTATTAAGGACTTGTATCTTTTTTGTAGGAATCTGGTCTTAAAAGTGTTACATCTTAGACCTCAGTTATTGGATAATAACGAAGATTTTGATGCTACGGATAGACAAGTCTTACGTGACTTGTTGGATCTTCTACAAGAAAATCAGGCTACTGGTGGTAAGCATATGTTTCCTTATAGGAATAAATCACATGCGGCTCCTCCGTTCTCCTTGGTTCCAGCTATACGCATATTTTTTGAATTGGTCAAAAAGGACATAATGTCTCTATCTTCTTCCTGTCCTTCTATTAAGAATCTAAATGCTGCTGAAAGAGTGGCGGTCCAAGCCCTTAGATCCAATCCGTCCTTTATTATTAAGGAAGCAGACAAGGGGGGAATGTTGTCCTATGGCCACATGAACTCTACTTAGAGGAAGCACATCGACAGCTCAATAATACTAACTACTATCGCAAATTGCCATCTGATCCTACGGGAGTTTTTGCAGTTAAATTGAGAAGGATATTGGATAGGGCTAAAGAGTTGGGCATCATTAATCATCAGGAACATGTCTTCATGTGGGTAGAGCATCCTGTTACTCCCACATTTTACATGTTACCAAAAGTCCATAAGGACATTTGCAAACCACCAGGACGTCCGATAGTTGCCAGCATTGGTAGCCTTTGCGAAAAGGTCTGCACATATGTCGATTTTTTCTTGCAACCGATTGTCAAAGACTTACCCTCCTTCATACAAGATACATCACATTTTGTTAGGATCTGCCAGGATATACAGGTGTCCACAGGTGATATTCTTGTCACCTGTGATGTAGAATCTTTGTATTCCAATATTGGACATGAAGTGGGTATTTTGGCGGTGATGTACTTTTTTGATCAGTTGTCAAACACGGACAGAATGCACGATTCTCTTATTTTGGATTTACTCAAATTTGTGTTGACACATAACTTTTTTCTATTTGATCGCTCTTTTTATTTACAGACTTCAGGAGTGGCGATGGGGGCACGCTGTGCTCCGGCTTTCGCCAACCTATTTTTGGGTTGGTGGGAAGCAACGGTGGTCTTTCCTTCTGCCCTTTTCAAAAACCATGTCCGACATTGGTCTCGATACCTCGATGACATAATTTTTGTCTGGACAGGATCTATCGAGGAATGTCAGGGTTTTATTTCTGATTTAAATCAAAATGTTTTGAACATTGTCCTTACACATCAATTTTCCACATCGTCCGTTACATTTTTAGATCTGGAGGTTAAAATTGTGAATAACTCCATTAACACGACGCTTTTTCGTAAACCGACAGCTACGAATAGCCTCTTGGATTTTCGGAGCTTTCATCCGCCACACATCAAAAGAGGTGTTCCGGTTGGACAATTCTTAAGAGTTAGGAGGAATTGTTCTTTAGACTCTGATTTTCTGGATGAATCCTCGCATTTGACCAATCGGTTTAAAACTAGGGGTTACCCACGTGGCACCATTTCAGCCGCGTACCAACGAGCCAAGAGTTCTACACAGAATTCTCTCTTAACTCCCAAGGTTCATACTTGTGATAATAAACCTAGATTTATCACTAGATATAATACCCATTGGAATCAGATCAGAAATATTCTGGCCAAACATTGGAGCATATTGTCCATGGATCTACAGACCTCAAGGGTTATTAGTGAACAACCCCTCCTGACTGCTAGACGTGCGCCAAATCTCAAAGATATCCTTACCAAAAGTCACTATGAAAGACAGACGATACGGCTAAATCGGGGAACCATGCTTAAAGGCTCTTTTCCGTGCGGTAATTGCACGATCTGTGCATATATGCAGCCTGTCCGTGACCAGTTTGTGAACCCCCTGGATGGGAACAGATTCAGGTTAAGGAATTATATCAACTGTAAAACCAATTGTGTTGTATATGCTCTTATCTGTCCGTGCTCTCAGGTTTACGTGGGTCAAACATCGCAGGAACTGAGACGCCGTATCCAGAAGCACTTCTCTACGATTAATTTGGCTCACTCGGACCAGACTAAGGGTAAGCCCCTCACATCAGTGGCTTCACACTTCTTGACGAAACATGCAGGCAGGATCAAAGGCACCCGACTGGTTGGTTTAGAGAGGGTGGTGGTTTCGAATCGAGGGGATGTCCTAAGAAACTACTTTTGCAAATTGAATCCCGTTGGATTTTTAATCTTCGATCCACTACCCCTACAGGTCTGAATGAGGAGCTCCTGTTTTCCGGTTTTCTGGGTTGAAAGTTCATTGTTCATTCTGGACTACCATTCTGGATCATCATGTCTGGTTTTGGACCTCTTTGGCTGGACTTACCGTCATGGAACCCGATGGTGTCAGATAGAAGGAATACTCCGCTGGCCATACAATTATATCGGACTTGGTGCTCTCATGCGTCCTTTTTTGCCATTCTTATGTTATGTTTGTGCCAGGTTGGACACTCAAATAGAGTGCCATTCTGGTTCTTGTTTGGTTAGGGGTATTGGGTTGGCTTTACTCAGGGTATCTACTAGACTTCATCCACATGTATATTTTTGGTCACATGGGATTGTTGATTTTAGGCCTTTTTGTATAGGGGCAGAACTTGCCATATTTTTGAGAGTTTACCTGTATGGATTTAAGCTATCCTTGATAGGGATTATTGTTGGGTCACATATCTCAAGAGTCTAATTTTGTCTCCTTAACTGAGGAGGTTCTTTCTTTCTTTATCCATCCATTGGTATCCATCAACTTTGGACCTCCTTTACTCTTGATCTGGTGATCTTTTGGCCACTTTATATACATATTTTTCAGTTATTTATTATAAATTTTTTTTTTTTTTTTTTTTTATTCATTATTATCTATTTATTATTATTTTGTAATTTTTTATTTATTTATTTCTTATTATTTTTTATTTTTATTTTGTATTTATTTAAAAAAATTTTTTTTTTTTTTTCATTTATTTACTATTATTCTTTATTTTTTATTAATTTTTTAATTTATTAAAATTTTTTATTTTTATTTATTATTTTTTATTTTTTGATCTCTTACCATGTTTATTTATTATTGTTTGATATTATTTATTTTCCATTATATATTTTTTTTTCTGTTAATTGCTTTTTCACTATTTATTATTTATTTATTTTCATATAATATGGTTTATTTTACTTTATGTTTTCATTGACCTTATTTTTCTTAACTAATCATTCCTCTTACTTCCATACAGGCTCACAAGATTCAACATCGTTAGTTAATCTAGATATGTATGCTCTCGGTATGAATGGGGTCTGATTGTTTCCCACTATGGGGCTATTGCTTTATTAGCCTTTTTTTTTTTTTTTTTTGCCTTCTGACCCGATGTTGCGCACGCGCAGTTCATCCTCTCTACCTCCACACTTGCGTGTCAGTGGACGCTATTTGCGTTCCACTGCGCGCATGCGTGGTACTTAGATATTTGCAGAGACGTCTGCACTTCCTTTTTTGGCCATTTGACTCACACCCAAATTGCTTCCTGTCAGACTTATCAGGTACAGCGCACAGCTGACTCCCTTGTTTCCATCTTCTTAAGGTATTTAAACCCTGTTGGCGTTTGTCTTCACACTTTCCCTGAGGAAGCCGCACAGGCTGCGGCGTAACGCGTGGGACCTTGGTGTCCTCTGGTCCTGACTGCCCGTTTGCTCTCTCATGCCTTTATCATGAGGTTTGTTCTGGTTTATATCATGTGCTAGTGATTTTTTCATGGCTTTTGTTTCTCTTCACAATTATTGATTTGGAGCCATCTTTTTAGTTCACAGGTGGGGGACTATTTTACCCCTTATTTGGGCTTGCTTATAATTATTTGATATATTTTTTGTATCATTAATATTTTTTCTGCTATCCATACAGGTTCTCTCATCATAGGTGGACCATTACATATTTCCAAATGTTTATTTTATGATCATATGTTTTTCCAGTTATTTTTCATGTTTTTGTTATTTTTGAGACATTATTCATTATATACCTTGATCATGGTTAGGGGCGGGCGTTTGGGACCAGAGTCACTCTGATTTTACTTGTGTTTTACTTTACTCTTTGTATACCAATAAAATTGACTGTTTTTCTACTTTCCATTATCTGAGTAGTGTGCATTACTGCGGTAGTTCCTTTCTCTCTTACTTAGCTGTTGTTTTTTCTACCGATCTGCACCTCCTTATTTAATTGTGTATAATTGGTGCGCCCTGCATTTCACATTATTATATATCGTATACCGAGGTCATAACTCTGAAATGCTTCAACAAATCCTGGTGATTCTGATATTGTTTTCTCATGACATATTGTACTTTATGATAATGGTAAAATTTATTCGATATGACTTGCGTTTATTTGTGGAAAAACGGAAATTTGCCGAAAATTTTGAAAATTCTGCAATTTTCAAACTTTTGTTTTTATGCCCTTAAATTAGAGAGTCATATCACACAAAGTAGTTAACAAATAACATTTCCCACATGTCTGCTTTACATCAGCACAATTTTGGAAACAATTTTTTTTGGTAGGAAGTAGTGTTGAGCATTCCGATACCGCAAGTATCGGGTATCGGCCGATATTCGCTGTATCGGAATTCCGATACTTAGTTCCGATATTTTTCCTATATCGTATACCGGAATCGGAAGTTCCCATAATTCTTTGAGAGGCAATGTGATTATAGTCAGCCAATGAGGAATCCTAAGAAGTGTGGGCACATCCTGTACTGCTGCGGTCATGTTAACTAATGGCATGGCTGTGATTGGATGCTGAAATGATGTCAGAATGCACTATAAAAGGCGCCGCCGCCATTTTAGCGTCACTGTGCTGTGAACTCAGTTAGGGAAAGAACGCTGCTCTGCTGACTCTGAGGGACAGTTAGAGATTGCGATTTAGTGTACTGTGCTTTAGGCAGGCTAGTTTACCACCGGCTGTGTAAAGCTTCCTTTTGCCTGCAGTGTTGTTTTAACAGCTCTGCAAGGTGTGTGTGAGTGCAGGTGACGCTGCAGTTTGCTCTGTATGCAACGCTGTCTGTAGGCATCTGCACGTGTCACTCACAGACTCTTTTTTTTTTTCTTCAGTGTAATTCTTGCTGCTCCATGTAATTGAAATAATAGTGTGACGTGCTTCCATCCGTATACAATACCTTGGTTGCAAACACTATAGAAGTCCACAATGGAGCCTTTCACAGCAATTGAACAGTTGTGTTTCAGTGTTCACTGCAGTCTGTGATTTTTTATTTTTTATTTTTGAGTGCAGATCACGCTCCAGTTACTTCAACTAATGCTGTGTGTACTCTGCTGAGCGTCTGTCACTGGCTCATCCTTGTAATTTTTCAAAAATTGCTGCTGCTTTCTTCTATTTAAAATTTACAAAAATCTATTAGTGTGACGCTCTTCCATCAAAATACAATACATTGCTTGCAAACATAATAGAAGTCCACAAAAAGGCCTTTCACAGCAAGTGAACACTTGTGTTTCAGTGTTCACTCTAGTCTGAGCTTTAATTTTTGTAGGAGTGTAGATCCCGCTCCACTTACTTCAACCACCGCAGCGTGTACTCTGCTGAGTGTCTGTCACTGGCTCATCCTTGTAATTTTTCAAAAATTGCTGCTGCTTTATTCTATTTAAAATTTACAAAAATCTATTAGTGTGACGCTCTTCCAGAGGACAGCGTTTGTTGGCCAGTTGTGAGTCTGCAGCACATGGTTGATTTCATGCTGCAGTGCCTGAGAAACGACCGCCGCATCGGCCACATTCTCACCACGTCAGATTATTGGGTGTACACCCTCCTAGACCCTCGTTACCGGGACAACTTACAAAGCCTCATCACACCGTTGAACCGGGACCGTAAAATGCTGGAGGACCAAGACACACTGTTGAAATCCATAATGTTCTCCATTCCAGCCGAGAGCGCTGCTGCTGCTACTGCTTTACAAAGCAGCTCTGTGCGTCGAGGCATTGTAGACACCTCTGCAACAAGAGGGAGCACAAGCAGCGCCTCTGCACAGGGCAAGAGCTGTATGTTACAAATGTGGCGAAGTTTTGTGACAGCGCCACCAAGGTGTACACCATAGTGATGGGAAATCTAGTTAATTTTGTTGATTAGTTCACCATGAACTAGTTCACTGAAAAGATTAGTTCAAAAGATTAGTTCATTTAGTTCATTTAGTTCAGTTTTTCTCCACCCTATCCTGTGAGGAGCTGATAGGAAATGCATCATGTGACCTCTGAACTAAATGAACTAGATGAACTGCTGAACAAAATGTTCTATTGAGAATGACTCAGGACAGCCTAGTTCAATCTGATGCCTCTGACTGAGCCCAGCAGTGCCACATAATGATTGTGTATGAGGGGGCTGAGAAGCAGTTCAGCATCCACCATTTTAAGAACAGAACAGGGGTCAGTGTTAAAGATTTTAGCAAGACTGATCTTCTAGGCTAGAGGCATGAACTACACACAGAAACACTCTCTCTTATACACACATATGAGCTGTGTCTGTGTACTGTGTGTGCAATTTCATTTTTTATTAATAATATTATTATTACTGTTATATTTGTATTTGATGTGTGGTATGCCTTGGAGGTGCTGGCTTGCCCTGCTGCCAGTGTATTATCTGAGCGCGTCTTTAGTGCTGCAGGTGGTGTACTAACAGACCGTCGCATGCGACTATCCTGAGACAATGTAGACCGGCTTATTTTTCTGAAAATGAACAAGGCATGGATCTCACCTGAATTTGCCTGTCCGTTTTCAGATTAAATAACTGTTTGCCAACGTTTTCCAAGTCTCCTGTTATGTTCATCTTTCTACCACCTGAACTCTACTCCCTGGGCTACAACACTGCCAGTCACAGGGGAATGATCATTTACAAAACAAAATGTTATCCCCAACAAATAGTAGCGCAACGACTCCAGTGCCCACTTTATCGCCAGGCACTCTCTCTCTACAATGCTGTCTCTGTTTTTTGATGGAGTAAGTTTTCGACTCAGGAAACTAATGGGATGCTCCTCCCCGTTAAGCTCCAGTCCTGAGACAACACGGCACCCATACCTACCTCTGACGCATCAGTCTGGACAATGAATTCTCTTTTGAACTCGGGTGTGCTCAAAACTGGTGACCCACACAGTGCCCCTTTTATTGCCCCTGTTGATAACCCCTTGCTGATTTATTAACCGGCTACACCAGATCCATGGGTATTCTCTCAAACTGGACCTCTAAAATTTTAATGGCACCAAGGGACTCACTAAATGAGGCTGAGGACTGTGTACCTGGCGCATGCGACAAGAGTTACAATACCGTTTAACTTCTTGATAGACCCCCTGCCAGTAAAACCGTTGTATAATTCTGTGTAGGGTTTTCTTTTGGCACAAATGTCACCCTAGTACATGCGCATGCGCTAAGTCCATTACCAACCTCCGATATGACTGCGGTAGCAGCAATTGTTAAAAAATTTCAACATGTATTTTATAAACCTGATACAGCAAATCTTGGTTCAGCTCTAATTGTTGAAATACTGTAGCTGCCCCGGGGTGTTGGGGTTCCCATTGACAACCAGTAAATTTTCACGGGCTAGACTCAACGTAGGGGCCGCGGAGTTGCGCCTTAACAAATTTGTCACCTGTCACATTTAAGTATTACAATTCAGGTCCCGGTGTCAAATCTTCCATCTCCCCAACTAACACTTCGATAGGAGAGGGTTTTCCTACTCCACCGAAGGCAAAGGTAATACTGCCCACTGCACACATGTGTTATGCATAGTGAGACTGATAGTAGCCAACAAAGTAGCAAACAAAGGCCACTTGTGATCGCCCTATCAGCGTAGGACCAATGCTACTCAAAAGATCTGCCATGATCCTGGACAAAATCTTGATATAATGGTCAATGAGTGAGAATGTACGATAGGATCCAGGCAGATGTGAATGTTTGGTTTTAGTAGCAACTTCATGTGTGACATGTTTGAATGGCTGGGCAACCCTCCTGTCTCCAATATATGATTGAAGGTGCGTACCAATGTGGACGGGATATCCTCACTCAATAATTTTAATAATTTGGCTGTAAACCCGTCAGATCCTGGAGCTTTCCCGTATTTAAAGTAACTTATCGCCGCTGTCACTTCCGTCACCTCAATTTGTTTTTTTAAAAGGAGAAGCTGATAGTTTGTGATGGATGGTAACCGTATTCCATCTACAAAGGTGTTACCCTCCGCACTATCCGTATGTTCCACCTTATATAAGTCTGAGTAGTATTCTTGTAGAATGGTGTTTATGGTTCGAGGGTCTGTGTTCATGATCCCATGTTTATTCGTTAACGCTGTAATATGTTGATGACGAATGTGATTTCCTTTCGCTAGTCGTGATAATAGTCTCCCTCATTTGCTACCCAATAAAGCAGTATGATAAAGATTTGCCCCAAAATGTATTTAAATATGTAGCAGCAAAAAAAATGGGATGTAAAACTTAACATTTAATGAACTTAATGCTAAAAAGGGGACACACAAACAAATACCATCCTCCAAACAAATAGTGAGGATATATGATATAATAAGAGAGTTGAGTCCAATAAGGACAACAAGAAATAGGAGATATATAGTACGTCAGACAATATATAATATATAATTAGCTCTGCACCGCAAGAGCAAAATATGACTACCTAAATGCAAGTGTAAGCATCGCTTATTTGTAAGTCATGTGTCTGAGACTTAATCAAACGTATGTGAGACAACATCTATAAAAGGAATGATCTCACCCATTTGAATGGAGATATTCGCTCCAAAATTCATCTCCTAATAAAGTATGCATATGGTCATTTTCAGATTAAACAAGGCCCTTTCCCAACGCGTTTCCTCCTTGCAGGATTCATCAGGGGATATGGCAGCTAGACACATCTATATCAAATGCATTGCTCTCATAGGGAGAAAAAAACATACAACTCCTCCTTATATCAATAGATAAGACACTCCCACCACCATTTAAACCAATTAGTGCAAAACAAAAAACGAACCACCAGTAAAACGTGATGTGCATGGTTTAAAAATACATGCCTGTTTAATGAGGTCATAATCTTGTTGAAACGCACGCCACACTTTACATAAAGCCTATAGCGATCTCACCATTTGCCAAATAGTGATCGCGCGCCGTGTACTCATAGCGCATGCGCAGTTAGTCATTTCCGGTATTCCCCTTCATTGGACTTCCGGTCTATTGATACCAACTCACATGCGTCCATTCAGCGATGTAAAAACACCGCGCGCATGCGTCATTCAGAATAGTGGCTTCCGGTGTGTAAAGTGAACCCATTTAAAGAGGCATTCCAGAACGCACAATTATGCCACGTCCTATAATGGGACGTTAAATGAAATCGCAAATTGTGGCGAAAACCAAACGCAAATGTACGACTTATGTCATGGCACAACAAAAGCGTCATAATACAATAAATTGCGTCCTAGATGGCGCCATTAAATATTCTTGCAAACAGCCTCAATTATTGCGGCACAGCACAACGGAAGCGTCATAATGCAATTATATTGCGTCCCAGATGGCGCCATTAAATATTCTTGCAAACAGCATCTCATTTTGCGACTAAAATCGTGCCATTGCTTACTTCAAAACGATGTAATACCAAATTAATAAAAGATGAGTAAACAATTATTTAGTATGAATAACCTCGTTCAACGGAAGACACTTAGCGACATCATCTTAGTGACATTTGATAGTTTACCAATCTGACATTAGCATATAGAAATATAAGGAAGGACAAGCAAGATCATTTTAACCCCTTCTATACTATTATTAATACAGACATGATATAAAATATCTCCAAACTAAAAATAATGGAGATTAATCCTCTCGCACTAAGGGTAAATCCAAGAACATTTAAAGGAGCATCCACCAAAGGTGTCCCATGATACTCCAAACTAAAAATAGATATGGAGAGAGGGAATACCATTCCCTATAAGGAATTTCATATATATATTAGAGCTTGGGCTGGCTTACCACACTATGGAATGATACCAAAATTATTACATTGCTATATTTGGAAAAGTTGTAAAGGAACAAAATGGAATAATCAAATATAGGAACCAGCATTCATAGATCATGATAAAAAACATTACTGATTGGAAAGGAAGAAAGGAAAAAGGGAAGCCTGACAGATCCCTGTCAAGTACCTATTTACATCTGACCCTGCCTAACAGCGGAGGTTGGAGCCCTAAAGTCCTGCGCAAGTGGCCCCCCCGGTCCACGGCGGCTAACCCTAACTAAATCACCCTGCAAAACCCTATACTAGAGAAAGCAGGAATAGGAGAGTTGTTCATTTAAACCATATGGAGAGACAGTTTTTAGTCGAAAAATCCACTTTGTCTCTCGTTGTAATATTAAATTGTCCCAGTCGCCACCACGAATCGGTCTGGGTACCTTATCAATACCCATGAATTTTATTGCATTAGGGTCTCCCCCATGTTTGAGGTTGATATGTCTGGCCACAGGTGTATCCATTTTCCTCGCTATGTCTCTCATGTGCTCACCAATTCTCCTCCTAAACTCTCTGATGGTTTTTCCAACATAGATCATACCACATAGGCAAATTGCCCTGTAAATAACACCTTCACTCCTGCAGTTGATAAAAGAGGTAATCTCAAATCTTGTTGAGTTATCAGATGCAAAAAATTGTTTGCCAACTTCCACATTTTTACAGGCAATGCAACCACTACATTTAAAGCACCCCACAACATTGGATTTTAGCCAGGTTGTTTTTTCGACATTTACAAAGTGACTCTTAACCAGTCTATCCTTTAAAGACCTTCCCTTACGAAAGGTAATTTGGGGATGACAGGGCAAGAGATCCCCAATGTCCTGGTCCATTTTCAGGATAGGCCAATGGTTTTTCAAGATCTGCCTTAGATCATCGGCCCCGTTATTAAATGTGGTAATAAATCTAAGACCCAAAAATTCATCTTCTTGTTTAGGGGATTGAGTCAGTAATTCCATCCTGTTTTTAATTTTGATGTCATTATAGGCTCCTTTTAACACACGATCAGGATAGCCTCTATCCAAAAATCTATGTCGTAGATCATTTGCTTGACGTTTAAAATTATTGTCATCTGAGCAATTTCTACGAAATCCTCGTATATTGACCCTTAGGTATACCTTTCTTCTGGGCCAAAGGATGACTGCTCTCCCATCTCAGAAGAGAATTAGTGGCCGTAGGTTTTCTATGAATGCTGGTACTCAAGGTTCCATCATCATTCCTCTCTGAAGGGGAATACCGGAAATGACTAACTGCGCATGCGCTATGAGTACACGGCGCGCGATCACTATTTGGCAAATGGTGAGATCGCTATAGGCTTTATGTAAAGTGTGGCGTGCGTTTCAACAAGATTATGACCTCATTAAACAGGCATGTATTTTTAAACCATGCACATCACGTTTTACTGGTGGTTCGTTTTTTGTTTTGCACTAATTGGTTTAAATGGTGGTGGGAGTGTCTTATCTATTGATATAAGGAGGAGTTGTATGTTTTTTTCTCCCTATGAGAGCAATGCATTTGATATAGATGTGTCTAGCTGCCATATCCCCTGATGAATCCTGCAAGGAGGAAACGCGTTGGGAAAGGGCCTTGTTTAATCTGAAAATGACCATATGCATACTTTATTAGGAGATGAATTTTGGAGCGAATATCTCCATTCAAATGGGTGAGATCATTCCTTTTATAGATGTTGTCTCACATACGTTTGATTAAGTCTCAGACACATGACTTACAAATAAGCGATGCTTACACTTGCATTTAGGTAGTCATATTTTGCTCTTGCGGTGCAGAGCTAATTATATATTATATATTGTCTGACGTACTATATATCTCCTATTTCTTGTTGTCCTTATTGGACTCAACTCTCTTATTATATCATATATCCTCACTATTTGTTTGGAGGATGGTATTTGTTTGTGTGTCCCCTTTTTAGCATTAAGTTCATTAAATACTCCCTCATTTGCTACCATAACGATATACATCGGCTCTATAATTGTTATTACTGCTTGTCTCTCGTCGATATACCCATACGTGTAAGTCAGCCTTAGCCTGCTTACATCTATTTTTAACCTGTGTTGATGAACTTGTCTTGTTTGCCGTGTACCTATCGCGTAATATCCTGCTAGCCTGCGAGTAGTTTGTCGCGATCTTCTTTTTTAGCGTTGTCTGATAACCTATTAGTTTCCCGCGCATTACTCCCTTCCCTGCTGCCCATAAAAGTTCCGGCCTATCCCTAGTATCTCCATTATCCCTTACATATTAAAAACACCATTGCTTCACGTGATGTCGAAACTTCTCATCCATTAACAAATAGGTCGGGAAGCGCCAAGTTTGGTTTGGCCTCATCTGCACCATATCTGGCAGGGTCACTGATACGGGCGCGTGGTCATATTTAGCTACGTTGTGCACATCTGCCTCTTCCACTCCCCTTAATAGCTCGTGTGCTAGCAATATATAATCTATTCTGGACCAAGAGTCATGTGGCGCCGAATAGAATGAATATTCACTGCCATCTGGGTTCAGGTGTGTCAAAATGTCTACAAAGTTACTCGTGTCTAGCAAGGGTTATTATAAACGTGTGTCATGTGATCGCACATTCATTCGCATCGACCTACAGTTCTTCACTGTTTAGATTCACCATATTTAAGTCACCACCGTGGGTGGTTTTAATGCTCTCCTATCGGCCTGATATGCTTGGATACCTGGGATAAATTCAGGAACGTCTCCAAACTCCCTACTCACATGTCAGCGCAGGAACCGTAAGAGGGAACGTGCTTGTTTTGTTGCGCATAGGTGGAGTTTTATACAGTAAATGATTACTGCTGTCTTATTTTTTGCGTCCCAAGGGCAGAATAAGTCTGCGTAACGTTACATTTTACAGACACTCATATAATAGACACACGCTACCCTAACCGTGACACAAGGAAGGTATTGTTGCCGGATAAAGCCGCCATTTTAGCGTCACTGTGCTGTTAATTCTGTTTGGGACAGAACGCTGCTCTGCTGACTCTGAGGGACAGTTAGAGATTGCGATTTTGTGTACTGTGCTTTAGGCAGGCTACTTTACCAACCGCTGTGTACATCTTCCTTTTGCCTTGCAGTGTTTTTTTCACAGGTCTGCAAGGTGTGTGTGTGAGTGCAGGTGACGCGCTGCAGTTTGCTCGGCATACAACGCTGTATGTAGGCATCTGCACATGTCACTCTCACACTCTTTTTTTTTTTTTTTCTTTAGTGTAATTCTTGCTGCTCAATTCAATTGAAATGATAGTGTGACGTGCTTCCATCCGTATCCAATACATTGGTTGAAAACACTGTAGAAGGACACAAAAAGCCCTTTCACAGCTAAGAGTTGTGTTCACTGTAGTCTGAGATTTTAATTTATTCAATTTTGATCACGCTCAAGTTACTTCTTCAAGCAATGCTGCTTGTACTCTGCTGAGCGTGTCTTACTGCCTCATCCTTGTCATTTTTCTCTAATTGGTGTACATGTACATCAAAGTAGTCTTCATTTTGATCGAAATCCAAGCAGGTACCCGGACACTGTATGGCTGCTTTTATACGGTGGACTGGCTCCAACATTCAATAACACTTAAGATGCAATCGGGCACCTTGTCAAGGCCCAATCCTCTTCTCCCTCTGATATAATAATAATAATAATAATCTTTATTTATATAGCGCCAACATATTCCGCAGCGCTTTACACTTTAACAGTTTCAAAACACAAGTCATAGGTAACAACGTTAACAATACAATAATTAAAGTAAAATAAGCCGACCCTGTTCGTGAGAGCTTACAATCTACAATGAGGTGGGGGAGATACAAAGTACAGGTGTGTATATATAATGGTGCATTTCCAATGATGGTCCAGCCATCTTGAGGGAGTGAGGCATGGATGGAGATAGTGAATGGGCTCCACATACACACTTAAACATAGAACGACTTTGGTTATTGAATGTCATAGGCCACTCTGAACAAATGTGTTTTGAGGGAGCGCCTGAAACCAGGCAAATTGTGGATAGTCCTAATTTCTTGTGGTAGAGCATTCAAGAGGATTTGCGCAGCGCGGGAGAAGTCTTGTAGTCGGGAGTGGGAGGTACAGATTACTGCAGAGGTTAGTCGAAAGTCATTTGCAGAGCGCAGCAGTCGGTTAGGCCGATAGATAGAAATGAGGGAGGAGATGTAGGGGGGTGCTGCACTGTGGAGAGCTTTGTGGGTGAGAACCAGTACTTTGAATTGGATCCTATAATGAATGTGCAGCCAGTGTAAGGACTGGCGAAGAGCGGACGCGTCCGAGTACCGATTAGCCAGATGGATGACCCTGGCTGCTGCATTAAGGATGGACTGGAGAGGGGATAGTCGAGTAATGGGGAGGCCAAGTAATAGAGCATTGCAGTAGTCCAGGCGGAGTGGATCAATGCTACAGTGAGGGTTTTTGTTGTTTCCATGGTGAGAAAAGGGCGGATTCTAGAGATGTTCTTTAGGTGTGTAGATGGCAAATATCTAACAAACAGGTCATGCTGGAGAGACTTGCACCTACTGCCACTCAGGGTCTTCAGCTCCTTTGTGAGAAACTAATGTTTGGCCAGCCAGTATATCAAATAAAGTTCATGAGAAATGGGAACTGTGGTTGGCTTCACTTTTGGTACTGGCTGGGTGCTAATACCAAACCATGGTGTGGCATTCAATGGATATTCCTGGCTGGTTGGAGACAAGCTCATTCCCACAGAAAAGTACCTGAAAGCTAAGGAGATGGTGGCCTCTCTCAACATGAAGGAGTTTGCTCGTTGTCTAGGAGACCGACCACCCTGCTGTGTACCTTGTCAACGTTGTGTTGAAGCTTGCAAGGATTAAGAGGTTACAGTGGTAAGTCTGGTTTTTACTAAAGATCCTGCTGTGTATTATAGTTTTTATGTTTTAAAAAAAATTTATCTTAGGAATGTTAAATAAATTTGTTATTTTTTTGGTTAAATACAATGTATGTTATGAATGTTAAATAATTTTTTTTGTTTTTTTATAAAATAAAATGTATGTTATGAATGTTAAATAACTTTTTTTTTTTTTTTTCAGGTATTTGATCTACCGTAGCTAGTTGCTGATCGTTGACTCTACACCCCTCTCCCCAGAATGTTACTCGGGTTATGGGGAGAAAATCACCGCTATTCCAGACTGATTTCATGTTAATGTGTCTGGCTCTTACACAGCACACAGCACTTGATGTTAGTTTATCTTTTTCCTAAATTATTTGTTACACTGCCCTTCTCACATTTTATTTTCACTTTTTTTTTTAAGCACACTTTTTTTTACACTTCCTTGTTCTGTAAGTAGGCTTAATGGTTAAATGTTTTATACTAGATGTAAATATGTAACATGTAAATTTTAGATTAAGATTTTGCAAATTATTAGGTCCACACCATCAGGCTCTTTCGTCCCCTCTCCCTCAGAGTAGCGGTAATATATCGGACCCCAGGCTCGCCCACACAGTTCCTTGACCACTTCTCTGCCTGGCTGCCGCACTTTCATGTCCTCAGAAGTACCAACCCTTATCCTTGGAGACTTCAACATCCCCATTAACAGCCTACTTCCACACTCAAAACACATTTGTTCAGAGCGGCCTATCACATTCACTAATCAAAGTCATTCTATGTGTAACTGTGTGTGTGTGTAGCCCATTCACTATCTCCATCCATCCCTCACTCCCTGAAAATGGCTGGACCATCATTGTAAATACACCATTGTATATAAACAACTGTACTTTGGAGCTCCCCTCCTCATTGTAGATTGTAAGGTCTCACGAGCAGGGGCGGCTTATATTGCTTTAATTATTGTATTGTTAACGTTGTCACTTATGACTTGTGTTATGAAACTGTTAAACTGTACAGCGCTGCGGAATCTGTTGGCGCTATATAAATAAAGATTATTATAGTAGAGGCCCACTCAGTAGTGGTGAAGTGAACGGCGCAAATTGCGAGTTGATTGCGACTGATGCAGCTGATACTCCATTACTGCTGGCTGCTGCTCACACAACTGCTCCAACATATGTAACGTGGAATTCCACCTGGTGGGTACGTCACATATGATGCGATGTTCAGGAAGGCAAAATCTGCGTTGCAGAGCTGCAATGCGCGATCTGGCCATGGTGGAACGTCGCAAGTTAGCGCACTGTAGGCGGACCTTGTGCAGCAGTGCATCAAGATCCGGATAGTCCCTCAAAAAACTCTGGACGACCAAGTTTAGCACATGTGCCAGACATGGTATGTGAGTGACGTTGCCTAGGCCCAGACCTGCCACCAGATTTCGGCCATTGTCACACACTACCAAGCCTGGCTGGAGATTCGCTGGCAAAATACACATGTCGCTCTCTTGCTTTATGGCATTCCAGAGCTCCAGCGCTGTGTGGCTTTGATTCCCCATGAAAATTAATTTCAGGACGGCCTGTTGACGTTTGGCCACGTCTGTGCTCATATCGGTCAACAGGCTCGCTGTCTGGGTGTTATGTTTGACACCAATCTCTCCTTCACCTCCCATATACAATCTGTTGCCCGCTATTGCCGCCTACACCTAAAGAACATCTCTCCCGAATCCAAGACTTCTCCCGCGCTGCGCCAATACTGTGGAATGCTGTACCCCAAGAAATTAGAACTATCCACAATTTGCATGTTATTGGGCGCTCACTCAAAACACATTTCTTCAAGGTCTTCCCTCTCCTAGTGTATCCTCACCCATCCCTGTAGACTCTGAGCCCTTGCGGGCAGGGTCCTCTCTCCTTCTGTACTTGTGTGTGCCTTGTATTGCTCATGTTTACTGTACTTGTCTATACTTGCCCCTCTTTACATGTAAAGCGCCATGGAATAAATGGCGCTATAAAAATCTATAATAATAATAGCGGCCTATCACCTTCACTAATCAAAGTCATTCTATGTGTAAGTGTGTGTGTGTAGCCCATTCACTATCTCCATCCATCCCTCACTCCCTCAAATGGCTGGGCCATCATTCTAAATACACCATTGTATATAAACACCTGTACTTTGTATCTCCCCCACATATTTGTAAATTGTAAGCTCTCACGAGCGTGTGCGGATTATATTGCTTTCATTATTGTATTGGTAACGTTGTTACTTATGACTTGTGTTCGTAAACTGTTAAACTGTAAAGCGCTGCGTAATCTGTTGGCGCTATATAACTAAAGATTCTTATTAAGCGTTCACGGGTCCATGTGGAGGTAGACCGTGACGGCTCCTGCAACGATGTTTCTGAGGAACTGGAGAAGGAGGAATCAATGTGTACAGACTTGATTCCCGCAATCCTTGTAGTTGCCTAAACACGTACAGCGCCACTCGCAAGATCTGTACCCGGCTCCACAACATTGACCCAATGGGCAGTAAGGGAAAGGTATCGTCCCTGGCCATGGGTACTGATCCACGCAGCGGTGGTCAGGTGGACATTGCTACTGACGGAGTTTAGTAGCGCATGTTTAATTTTAACCTCAACAACATGGTTTTGCAGACCAGGGACGGCTTGCCTGCTGAAATAAAATCAGCTTGGCACATTGTATTGTGGGACTGCCAATGCCATTAAGTTCCGTAAACTGTCAGTCTCCACCAGCCTGAATGCAGCATTTCAAGGGACAGGAGTTTTGCAATGCCAGCATTCAGAGCCTGTGGTTGTGGATGGTTTGCCGAGATTGGGCCTACACCCAATACGCCACAACCTGACACCCACAGATAAACAAGCCATAAAATCTCTGAAAGATAACCCCAACATTATTATTAAACAAGCAGATAAGGGGGGTGCTATCGTTATTATGAATAAGACCCAATCTATTGCCGAAATTCATAGACAACTGTCAGTTAACCTAACCTACAGACAACTCAATTGTGACCCTACATTTTACATCTGTCAAAAAATTGATCGTATCCTGACAAAACATCTTTAATTGATCACCATAGACTGTAAGACTATGACATTCCTTAATATTCAATACCCCATCACCCCTGTTTTCTACACACTCACAAAAATCAACAAAAAACTACATTATCCACCCGCATACCCTAGAGGGATAATTCTCCGTGTTCTACAGTATCACCCAAATGTTTAACATGTTGCCTAATTCCTATGTATATATACCAAAAAATTGCCTATATTTGTCGTATCTGCTCTCAATCATATTAATAATCCCCCAAATTCGGTGCATATGCTGCCCGAAAAAAGCGCAGATTCTTCAATATATTAAACACGAAATAATTTTATTATCAAAAAATTCAATATTATTATACAAATTAATTCCATATCAAAAATTGGTGCAGAAATAAAAAGGGACAAACCTGAGCTTCCTATTAGAATGTATAAAGGCAATACACACAGAGGTTGACACCCACCACTCAATATAAAAGAACTAACACTGGGTCACAGGGACCAACCGTGTGATGTCAAATGAGTAAATATATTCACGCTGTGTCTTCAATGTGTCACCTATAAGCCATGATTCACAATGATGAAAAAACACCTATATACTAATAAATGGCTGAGGGACAGGAGCTCCCACTATTCCAATTTCACGGCCGACACTCAGGTAAAGGCATCAGCCACCAATATATCATTTAAAATGAAAGTCTTTTATTGTGCCTAGCCATTTATTAGTATATAGGTGTTTTTTCATCATTGTGAATCATGGCTTATAGGTGACACATTGAAGACACAGCGTGAATATATTTACTCATTTGACATCACACGGTTGGTCCCTGTGACCCAGTGTTAGTTCTTTTATATTGAGTGGTGGCTGTCAACCTCTGTGTGTATTGCCTTTATACATTCTAATAGGAAGCTCAGGTTTGTCCCTTTTTATTTCTGCACCAATTTTTGATATGGAACTAATTTGTATAATAATATTGAATTTTTTGATAATAAAATTATTTTGTGTTTAATATATTGAAGAATCTGCGCTTTTTTCGGGCAGCATATGCACCGAATTTGGGGGATTATTAATTCCTATGTATATATATTCTTCACCCTATGTATATATTGTATATATTGTATATATTATCCATTGTCATTGACTGTAAATTTTTCTATCTCTTCCAGCGACTATTTGATAAAGGCCACTGCGTTGCCCAAAACGTCAGTCAGTCGTCTCATAGCTATTTTCTTTTTTCACATCAAGTGTGCAATAAAAATTTCAAATTTAACCATGACATATGCAGTTAAACTTGTGCTGTGATTCTCGATAGACTGTACATCTTCAGTGTGTCTTTGTAACTCAACTACGTGTTTTCTACGCACAATTTTAGACATATTTGTGGTATTGAGGTTACTGACACTTTACCTCTTTTTACTTTTTGATTACACAGCTTGCATTTGACATAGCAAATATCATCTGCAAGTGTGTGAAAAAAGGACCACGCAGTGCAAGTCCTGGGAGCGTCAGTTTAGACTTTTGGAAGAGAAATCCGAACAGGTGTCAAAATGGAGGCTACAGGCAACAGAGTCTGCAGCCTAACTCTCCCTCCTGTTTGTACCGTTGGGGCAATCGCTTCCTCAGAGCTGCTGCCACCACCTTCCTGTTCCTCACGCCATGTTGGGTCTTGGACCTCATCATCTCCACTAACCTCTTACAACACCTGCTGCTGTTGGGTGGTCTGGCCACCACCATGCTCAACAGAAACTGGCACCTGAGTCTCATCATCATCAGATGCGTTCTGCGGTGTGCTGACCATCGGCACTGTCTCACCCGCCTCTTCAGATTCAGAGAGACACAGCTGTTGCGCATCACTGCATACTCCCTCTTCTTCACATTCCAGAATGCTGCTTGGCTGTGCCCCTGTTTGCAAACCAACAGATTCTGAGAACAGAAGCAGAGACTCAGCTGGCTTCTGTACAGAACTCTCTGACTGACTGGGCAATTTGGCAGGCGGTGAAGAGACAGATGGTTGATCAACAGTGCTGTGTTACTGAGAGGAGGTGGAAGCAATTGAAGTCGATGCATTGGACCCTGGGCTCCAACACCGCCAGTTGTTGCCTGTAAGTGCTGTTAGCACAGTCAACACTTGCTCCTGTGTTACTGGGGTTGAGTAATGGCAGCTGTTCCCCTGCTGTGTGTACGACAAAAAGTCATGCTGCCTCCACCCTGTCCTCCTCTCATCCCTGGGCTCCAACACTGCCAGTTGTTGCTCGTAAGTAATTGGCACGGGTACTGACTCATGCCCACCCTGTTTACAGCACCACAGCTGTTTCCTGGCAGTGTCAACGTAAATTAGCCTCCAATAAGTTGTCCTGTCATGTTGCATTCCGGTTATCCGACTCTATGGTGCCTGCAGTTTAGATGATTCCTATGTGTGCTGTGGGATATGTAAATAAAGGCTCTTTCCGTTGTGAAAATAGGACAAGCACCCACTCTAGGACTGTGTGATTTGGTAACTGCAGACGGCTTGCGGCCTGTCAACTTACATTTTCATGGGTGCCTTATGGTACCCGTCCGAGTTCCAGTACCGTTAGCTGGTTCTCCACAGTGCCTTTGGCCTAGGTGCCTCCATCTCGGTATCCGAGTTCCAGCAACGTCTGCTGGTCCTTGGTAGTGCTTTGGAGCACAGGTACCTCCTGCTTAGTAACCGTGTCCCAGTAACGTCAGCTGGTCCTCGGTTGTGCCATTGGCTCTTTTCCTTCTGCTGCCCCTCCGGGTTCCAGCACAGTCAGCTGGTCCTCGTTACTTGCATTGGCTCTTGTACCTTCTGCTACCCGTCTGGGTTCCAGTACCGTCAACTGGTTCTCCGCAGTGCCTTTGGCCTAGGTGCCTCCATCTCGGTATCCGAGTTCCAGCAACGTCTGCTGGTCCTTGGTAGTGCTTTGGAGCACAGGTACCTCCTGCTTAGTAACCGTGTCCCAGTAACGTCAGCTGGTCCTCGGTTGTGCCATTGGCTCTTTTCCTTCTGCTGCCCCTCCGGGTTCCAGCACAGTCAGCTGGTCCTCGTTACTTGCATTGGCTCTTGTACCTTCTGCTACCCGTCCGGGTTCCAGTAACGTCAACTGGTTCTCGGAAGTTAGACGACCCTAAAGACCACCCCGAAGAAGATGACGACCCCAAGGACGACGAGCATCAAGCCAACCAGCCTGAACACCATCACAAAGAAGAAATATAAGATTACCCAGAAGAAGATCACCAACAGGAAAAAGAAGGTTACGACAAACTACAAGATACAGAACAAGAGACAGAAGAACAATAAGCAGAAGATCAAAAAGCAGAAGAACATGAAGTATAAGATCAAAATGAAGAGCAAAATATATGCTCTAAATTATAAGCAGAAGAAGACTAAGCAGTGTATGAGGGTGAGTCCGTTCCTCCTCGTGGTGCCCCTGGAAAATGCCTGCTGCTGCAGGCTAAACTGAACACGGACAAATACTGTTGTAATTTAAATCTTTTGTGACAGCAAGAACGGAAGGATGAAAAATTCATACTTTGACAGATTACAAGTACAGGAATCTCTGTCACAAATAAGAATATGATGAAGAAGATGAAGTACAATATGAAGAAGAATAATAGTTTAATAAGAAGAATATGAGTAATGTTAACAAAAAGATGAATAGCAAGAAGTTTAAGAAGAAGATAAAGAAGGTGAAGATGAAGAATAATTTGATGAAAAAGATGATGCTGCTGAAGATTATGAAGGAGAAAGTGTGTCAAAAGTTAAAAAGGTGAAGAGCATGGAAGTTGTGAAATATACATATTTGCCAAAATAGAAAAAACGTTAACAACATTGTCAATTTCTTCGTCAATCCGAACATCTTTTAAAAAAAAAATATTTATGCTATTCCATTTGATTGGGTTAAACATCTATGCCTTTAATGTCTCCTCAACCTTCCCCAATACATTCTACATTACTCTTTGTTGTTTTCCTTCATGTACAATTAACCAACAAGGCAAGAATGGGTTTTTTTTAATTCCGATATTTTGTTCCCATAGACTTACATTGGATTTCCGGTATCGGTATCGGGTATCGCCGATATTTTTTGGGTATCGGCGATACCATTCCGATTCCGATACTTTTGGATATCGGAAAGTATCGCTCAACTCTACTAACTACACCTAAAGATAGAAATAGGAAAGCTATCTGCCCCGGAGCAGATCCCCAAAGAACATAGAAAGCCCCCAAACATGTAATGGCTGTTAGACAAGAAGAAATACTGACACAGACAGAAAATAGTATGAGCAAATGTTGGGGCCCAAACTAACTAAATAGAAAAGGATAGGAAGGGTACTTACTGCAATCCCAAAAAAACCTGCAAAGCACCAACTCTACTAATTTCAAAAACACCTAAGATCACACAACCTCTACCACCTAAATTAGTTCTCTGGTGTAACAAAATCAAAACAGCAGCCACTGAAGAAACTGGAAAAAGCAAAAGTACAAACATCAGTGGCTGAACTAAACTGAGAGGGCAAAAGCCCCGGAGGGGACCCTGAAGGCCCCCACAGAAGTGCAGACAAAATGCAAAAATAAAGCACAAAAACCAAAAGGAAGAAAATGTCTTATCTGTTAGCAGGAGATGCAGACACGACACAGCAGGCTACAAGGGAAACAGGAATCATGGAGTGAGACCAGAACAATTGATCACCGGCAACCCTGATGGGAAGGCGACTCCCTTATATAAGACCAGTCAGTAACACCTGATTCCCACTCCTCACAATCTTCACTGGACAGTCCAGTACCGCTTGTAACCACCAGAGGGAGCCTCTGCTCAGAACTCATTTCAAGTCCATTCACAACAGCTTGGCATCATTGTTTCTCTTCTGTTAACCATGGTTATCTCTAAAGAAACACGTGCAGTCATCATTGCAATGCACAAAAATGGCCTAACAGGGAAGAGTTTCGCAGCTAGAAAGATTGCACCTCAGTCAACAATCTATCGCATCATCAAGAACTGCAAGGAGAGAGGTTCCATTGTTGCCAAAAAGGCTTCAGGGCGCCCAAGAAAGACCAGCAAGCGCCAGGACCGTCTCTTAAAAGTGTTTCAGCTGCGGGATCGGGCTACCAGCAGAGCAGAGCTTGCTCAGGAATGGCAGCAGGCAGGTGTGAGTGCATCTGCACGCACTGTGAGGCGGAGACTATTGGAGCAAGGCCTGGTCTCAAGGAGGGCAGCAAAGAAGCCACTTCTCTCCAGAAAAAAACATCATGGACAGACTGATATTCTGCAAAAGGTACAGGCAGTGGACTGCTGAGGACTGGGGTAAAGTTATTTTCTCTGATGAATCCCCTTTTCGATTGTTTGGGACATCAGGAAAACGCCTCATTCGGAGAAGACAAGGTGAGCGCTACCACCAGTCTTGTCTCATGCCAACTGTTAAGCATCCTGAAACCATTCATGTGTGGGGTTGCTTCTCAGCCAAGGGAATCGGCTCTCTCACAGTCTTGCCTAAAAACACAGCCATGAATAAAGAATGGTACCAGAATGTCCTCCAAGAGCAACTTCTCCCAACCCTCCAAGAGCAGTTTGGCGATCAACAATGCCTTTTCCAGCATGATGGTGCACCTTGCCATAGAGCAAAGGTGATAACTAAATGGCTCAGGGAACAAAACATAGAGATTTTGGGTCCATGGCCTGGAAACTCCACAGATCTTAATCCCATTGAGAACTTGTGGTCAATCATCAAGAGACGGGTGGACAAACAAAAACCTAAAAATTCTGACAAAATGAAAGCATTGATTGTGCAAGAATGGACTGCTATCAGTCAGGATTTGGTCCAGAAGTTGATTGAGAGCATGCCAGGGAGAATTGCAGAGGTCCTGAAGAAGAAGGGTCAACACTGCAAATATTAACTTGCTGCATTAACTCATTCTAACTGTCAATATAAGCTTTTGTTACTCATATGTTTGCAATTATTATATTTCTGTCTGTGATAAAAACATCTGTCAAAACACACATAAAAACCAGAGGGCAGCAGATCATGTGAAAATATAATATTTGTGTCATTCTCAAAACTTTTGGCCATGACAGTACATGAGGTGACTTCAACTCAAACAACGGGTCGCCCTGGGACAAGAGCACAATTGGAAGCTATGGAAATTCCAATTGATTCTCCCAGTGAAATATACACTTTAGAATTGGACACTAATATAGATAAAATCGAAAAAAATACACATCAGAATACTAAAATATGTACACAGGAACCAATAAGAAATGAAAGAGAAACTGGGATTATAGAAAATATGAGTGAAAATGGGTTCATGGATAATTTCACTGGTATTACGGTTGGGGGTCAAATGGAAATTTTACCTGTAATTACAGAGACATCAAATGTGAACATGTATGTACCTCAAAGAGAAAGAAATCCCAATGAACGTAATTCATCAAAATCCTCCACTCAAATTAACCTAAATGACTCAAAAATCACACAATTTTTTCGGGTGGCCCCAGGGCGGCAACCCCAAAAGAAAAAGATAACAAGAGGGTGCAGAGGTAGTGGAGCCATTTCATATATAAGTGTACTGTCCCTTTAAGAAATTAAACTTTTAAATCGGGGGTTGAAAATTGCAGTATAATAATGTCAAGACATGCTGGGACGGTTCCCAGGGTATGCTTTAAAATTTATGGGGTTTACAATAGTTTTAGGAACTGTATAAGGTTATTTTCCACCATTTTATTTTATTTGAAAGCGTACTGTCCCTTTAAGAAAATAAACTTCTGAATTGGGGTTGAAAATTGCAGTATAGCAATGTCAAGACATGCTGGGAAGGTTCCCAGGGTGTGTTTTAAAATTCATGGGGTTTACAATAGTTTTAGGAACTGTATAAGGTCATTTTCCGCCATTTTATCTGAAAGTGTACTGTCCCTTTAAGAAACTAAACTTCTGAATTGGAGATTGAAAATTGCAGTATAGGAATGTCAAGACACGCTGGGAAGGTTCCCAGGTTGCGTTTTAAAATTGATGGGGTTTTTATGAGTTCATGTAGGGTTTTTAATAGGAGTTTCAAGGGGAAATAGGAGGTTAATTGACAATGAATGTTTTATATGGAGTTTTGCAATGAAAAGGTTAAAATGAACATAACATGTGGTCTAAATTATGTTAATTACCACCCCTTTATAAAGTTGCTATTGTAATATTCTCCTTTACCCCACCTGATGAAGACGGTTTGGACCGTTGAAACGCGTTGTGGCAGTGGTATTGGAGGAAGAATAAAGTTTGGCTAACATTTATTAAATTGTCCATTAGGGTATGTTTCCACGATAAGGAAACACTCCGGATTTGCTGCGTGTTTGGTGCTGTGCGTTGGCGCAGTGCCAAACACGCAGCGTCCAGATGTTACAGCATAGTGGAGGGGATTTCAAGAAATCCCGTCTCCGTTATGCGTAAAAATATGCAGGCGGAAGACCTGCGTTTCCGGACATGCGGCGCGTCTTTTTAGCATGTCCTAGCATGTCCGTAGCAACGGAAATAACACAGGGCTATGCAGCCCTGCGTTTTTTCTGGATGTGTTCCGGAGGTGTCCGGAACACATCCGGAACGAGCGCGCGTCAGAAAGGGGGCGGGGCTTTGGGCGGTGCGGAATTTCCGCTCCGTCCAAAGCGCTGTGGTTCCGGACCGTAGAACCACAGCCTTATTCCTTTGGCGCCCCTTGAGACCGCTGCACCATTGTTCAAATAATATATGTTCAGCCTCATTTATAAATCAATTCTCACTAACAGAGGAAATGACTGCCTATGTAAAAGTATATCTGGATTTGCATATGCATAGTTTGAGGATGAAATTCTGCTAACAGATTTCCCTTACGATTAAAAGGGTTGCTCACTACTAGGAAAACCCCTTTTTCAACTAAATGTTTAGCCCCAATAAAATAAAAAAAAACTGTAATCACCTCTGGTGCTGGGCCATTCCAGTGGTGTCAGCACTCGCGGTCCCGGGACTGTGATGTGGTGGAATGACACATGATGTCCGGCGCCCAATCAGCGCTGCCGTTACTGTCCCCGCTGTCTTGGACAACCACTTTAAATTAGTTAATATGTCAGTAACGTCTAGGAAGGGACAATCTTTAACCCCTTAACGACCGCCAATACGCCTTTTAATGGCGGTCATTAAGGGTACTTAAACCACAGCCAATATTGGTTTGAAAAAGTCAAACGGAGCTCCTTCCCTTCCAAGCCCTGCCGTGCGCCCAAACAGTGGTCCCCCACCACATATGGGGTATCAGCGTGCTCAGGACAAATTGAACAACAACTTTTGTGGTCTAATTTCTCCTGTTACCCTTGGGAAAATAAAAAATTGGGGACTAAAACGATCAGGTTTGTGAAAAAATATGATTTTTTATTTTCACGCCCGGGCGTTATAAACTTCTGTGAATCACTTGGAGGTTCAAAGTGCTCACTACACATCTAGATAAGTTCCTTAGGGGGTCTAGTTTCCAAAATGGGGTCACTTGTGGGGTGTTTCCACTGTTTAGACACATCAGGGCCTTTACAAACGCGACATGGCATCCAGCCAATTCTGCGTTGAAAAAGTCAAACGGCTCTCCTTCCTTTCCAAGCTCTGCCATGCACCCAAACAGTGGTTTACCCCCACATATGGGGTATCAGCATGCTCAGGACAAATTGCACAAAAACTTTTGGAGTCTTGTTACCCTTGGGAAAATAAAAATTGGGGTGAAAAGATTGTTTTTGTGGAAAAAATATGATTTTTTATTTTCACGGTTCTATGTTATAAACTTCTGTGAAGCACTTGGAGGTTCAAAGTGCTCACCACACATCTAGATAAGTTCCTTAGGGGGTCTAGTTTCCAAAATGGGGTCACTTGTTGGGTGTTTCCACTGTTTAGACACATCAGGGCCTCTACAAACACGACATGGCATCCAGCCAATTCTGCGATGAAAAAGTCAAACGGCGCTCCTTCCCTTGCGATCTCTGCCGTGCGCCCAAAAAGTGGTTTACCCCCACATATGGGGTATCGGCGTATTCAGAAGAAATTGCACAACGAATTTTGTGTTTCATTTTTTCTTTTAACAGTTGTGAAAATAAAAAAAATTGGTTCCGAAGTAAAGTTTTTGCAAAAAAAGTTAAATGTTCATTTTTTCCTTCCAAATTGCTTCAGTTCCTGTGAAGCACATAAAAGGTTAATAAACTTCTTGAATGTGGTTTTGAGCACCTTGAGGGGTGCAGTTTTTAGAATAGTGTCACTTTTGGGTATTTTCTATCATATAGATCCCTCAAAGTGACTTTAAATGTGATGTGGTCCCTAAAAAAAAAATGGTGTTGTAAAAATGAGAAATTGCTGGTCAACTTTTAACCCTTATAACTTCGTAACAAAAAAAAATGATGTAAAGTAGACATGTGGGAAATGTTATTTATTAAGAAATTTGTGTGACATATCTCTCTGATTTAAGGGCATAAAAATTTAAAGTTTGAAAATTGCTAAATTTTCAAAATTTTCACCATATTTCTGTTTTTTTCATAAATAAACACAAGTCATATCAAAGAAATTTTACCACTAACGTGAAGTACAATATGTCACGAAAAAACAACCTCAGAATCAGCGGGATTCATTCAAGCGTTCCAGAGTTATAACCTCATAAAGTGACAGTGGTCAGAATTGTAAAAATTGGCCCGGTCATTAAGCTGCAAAATGGCTCTCCTATTGGGCAATAACACATGCAGTATACTTCACAATAAAAATGTTGCTCAAGAAATGTGTGAATTCTATTTGTTGCTGTTTATTTCTAAGAGGAGTTTCCTTCATAGCTCTGGGAGGAGCGATATCTGCCTTTTTAAATAGGATTCGGCTTTTATTCCTGCTAGAACATTATGAAAACTCTGATACTTCGTTCAACTGGAATTTCTCCATGTACTTGTAAGTAAACCAATATTGCTGACAGATGTAGCTTGTAAACTGTGACTTATGTTACTGATCGTAAGATTAAGATTAACCTAGATTAAGTATTATTACACGTTGAATGTTCTCTATAATTTGTTACCAGATGCACCTTCTGGTTCTCAGTATGAAATAATTAAATCATAATTGATAAATTGTTAATTAACTGAACAATTCAAATAAATCATAAAGATTATAGAGAGGCGGCACAACTGTCGGCTCGTGTCGAAATGAATGTATAATTGGATACTTTTCATTTTATTATATTGAAACTACAGTACTCATTTAAAAACATTTTATTGTTTTCTCGCAAATAAATATCATCTTTTGAATCCTTTCTTAGTATATATTTTGACTAACTTTTAATACTACTCAATAGATTTTTAACAATATTGAAATATATTACTGGATTACCTTAACTGGAATTTAGGTTTTATACTGTATTTAATAATTTAATATTGAATTTTTTTGCAAGGCAAATTATATATAAAGTGGTATTTCCATCTTAATCAATTATAACTGCCCAATAAGCACAGATACCATCCTAACTATCAATTTAGCAAAACTAATGAAAAGGTCTTTAATGCCTAATAATAGAAAAAATCTATTATGAAAAATTGTCAGTTTCCCAAAAATATTCATCATCTTTCACAGGTTAAATGAGATTTTGACATAAAAATAACATGTTTAGATGTGGTTAAAATATGAATATATGCAATATATAAATATTAAGAAAAGTGCCTTAATCTCGAGATATCAGCACTGTTTCCAGTAGCTCCACTTCTGCCTCAATGTCCACATATGAGAGACTCATTGTCAGTTATGTGGACTAGAAGAGATGGCAACTGGCTCTTTTCAAAGCTAAGTGAGCCCCTTTTTTTGTCCGTACATCAGCTCTGGCAGAAGATGGAGCTGGTTTACTATTGAAATAAGCAAGTTAACCAACTCCCTTCCCAGATACATCACTGGTTGTGTGGCACCACATGAAAATCTTTCTTGTGTCATAGCCAAGACAGAAGTTCAACTGAACGGAGTTTAGGTCACCATACTTAATTAAAGATGCCTTTTTTATGTTCCCCTGTATTAGCAAGCAGGAAAGTTTAATCAGAAAGTGTATTACAGCACTTTACCATTCTCTGTCTACTGACATTTCCAGCACTGTTCTAGTCCGCTTCTTCAATTCATCACATGTCCACATTTATGACCTGATGGATTGCACCGTGTCTTCTGTGTGGAGCCGAGCTCACGTTCTTAGGGTATCTATGAGACTCAGAATGAGGCTAGAGAATCTAGTTCTGATTCTCATAGACTTGAGAAAGTGACCTCGGCTTCATACAGAAGACACAATGTGATCCAGCAGGTCACAAATGTGGACACGTGATGCAGGAACAGTGCTGCAAATGGCAGAAGACAGAGACTGGTAAGTATTGCAATACACTCTCTGCAAACACACTACTGATTGCTAATAGGGGGGGAAATAGAAAAAATCCCCACAGTGCTCTTTTAACCTAGCATCCATACCACAGAGCAGCAAGATATCATATTGCAGAAAAGTGTAATTCAGGACTTATCAAGTTCAAGGGGACTCATGTGTTAAAGGCAATCTTGTCACCCAGGTTTCCCTATATAAAGTACAGCCAACACCTTTAAGGACTCTTTTACAGCATGTTACTATGCTGTATCTGTATGGAAGTCCCAATCCCCTCTGCATAGTACAAAAATAACTTTTATCATACCCCAAATTATGCAGTCTTGTCCAATGGAGATTGCTGGTCTTGATCCAGCAACTCCTGTTTTGTCGCTTGCACCGTCCCCCTGTCCTGCTCCATGTGGATGACCCGTCTTATGTCATCCTCACAGTGCCCCCCAATCACACTCCTTCACAGGTATAGTTCACTCTGCCCTGCTGAGAGCAGAACAAAGTATTGTAATGCTCAAGTCCCAGGAGAGGTCAAAGATCGCCGATGACTTGGAAGAAAAGTCGGCACATGTGCATTAGATTGCTTTGCTCTGACCTCAGCAGAGCATTGTGAAACAAATTTTGTGGTCAATTTTCTCCTATTAGCCCTTTTTGAAAATTAAAAAATTGGGACTAAAACATTTTAGCGAAAAAATGTAGCTTTTCATTTTCACAGCACAATGTTATCCAATTCTGTGAAATACCTGTGGGTTTAAAATGCTCACTAAATCCCTAGATGACTTCTTTGAGAAGTGTAGTTTTCAAACTTGTCATCATTGGGAGATCCTGCTGTTTTGGAAATTTGGCATCTCTTCAGATCCAACATGCAGTCTGTAATCTATTCCAGACAATTTTGCACTCCAAAATTCAAATAGCACTCCTTCCCTTCCAAGCCCTGCTGTGTGCCTAAACAAGAGTTTATGACCACATATGGGTATCCCTGTACTTAGGAGCAATTACACAACAAATTATGTGGTCCATTTTCTTCTATTACTTTTTTGAAAATAAAAAACTTGGGGCTAAAACAACATTTTTGGTGAATATACGTCATTAATAACTTTCACAGTCCAATGTTTTAAAATTCCATGAAGTACCTGTGGGTTCAATATACTCACTAAACCTCTTGAGGGGTCCAAAATTGGGTCACTTGTGAATGCTTTCCACTGTTTAGGCACATCAAGGGCTCTGCAAATATGACATGGCGTCTGTTATCTATTTAACACAATTTTGCACTCAAAAGTCAAATGGGCTCCTTCCAAGCCCTGCCATGTACCCAAGCAATAATTTTCCACCACATATGAGGTATCAGTGTAAAAATTACACAACAAATTGTACAGTCCATTTTCTCCAGTTAACCTTGTGAAAAAGCAAACTTTTGGGCTAAAACAACATTTTTATGAGAAAAATGTATTTTTTCCATTTTCACGGCTCAAGGTTATAAAATTCTGTGAAGTACCTATGGTTCAAGGTGCTTCACAGCACATCTAGATAATTTCCGTGAGGGGTCTAGTTTACAAAATGGCATCACTTGTAGGAAGTTTCCACTGTTTACGCACATCAGAGGCTCTCCAAATGCAGCATGGTGTCCGCTATTTATTCTTGCAAATTCTGCATTCAAAAAGTCAAATGGTGCCCTTCCCCTTCCAAGACCTGTTGTGTGCCCAAACAATAGTTTTCCTCCACATATTGGGCATCGGCGTACTCAGGAGACATTGAACAATCAATTCTATCCTTCAATTTCTTCTGTTACCCTTATGAAAATGCAAAATTTGGGGCTAAAATCATTTTTGTGGGAAAAATATGATTTTTTTTATTTTCACAACTCAACGTTATTAACTTCTGTGAAGCACCTGGGGGTTCAATGTGCTCACCACGCATCTAAATAAGTTCGCTGATGGGTCTAGTTTCCAAAATGGTGTCACGTTTTAGGGGTTTCCACTGTTTAGGTACATAGGGGCACTCCTAATGCAACATGGTGTCTGCTAATTGTTCCAGCAAATTTTGCATTCAAAAAGTCAAATGGCGCTCCTTCCCTTCTGAGCCCTGCCATGCGCCCAAACAGTAGTTTTCCCCCCACATATAGGTATCGGCATGCTCAGGAGAAATTGCCACAACAAATTTTTGGGTCCATTTTTATCTTGTTACCCTTTGAGAAAATACAATTTCGGTCTAGATTAAAATTTTGGTAAAAAACTTCAAAGTTCATTTTTTTTTCTTCCATATTCCAAAAATTCCTGTGAAGCATCTGAAGGGTTAATAAACTTCTTGAATTTGGTTTTGAGCACTGTGAGGGGTGCAGTTGTTAGAATGGTGTCACTTCAAATGTAATGTGGTTCCTAAAAAATATGGTTTTGTAAATTTTGTTGGAAAATTAGAAATAGCTGGTCAACTTTTACCCCTTATAACTTCCTAATTACTAAAAAATGTTTCAAACATTATGCATATGTAAAGTAGACATGTGAGAAATGTTATTTATTAACTATTTTGTGTGCCATAACTGATTTAACCCCTTTATTCCATCAGACGTACTATTCCGTCCATGTGACCCTGGACCTAATTCCCATGGACGGAATAGTACGTCATGGGCGATCAGCTGCGCTCCCTGGGGGAGCGCAGCTGATCGCCGCCGGGTGTCAGCTGATTTTCACAGCTGACACCCGTGACTGTGTGTCAGGAGCGGTCACGGACCGCTCCCGGCACATTAACCCTTGGCACACCGCGATCAAACATGATCGCGGTGTACCCGGGGCACAGGGGAGGATCGCGCAGGCAGGGGGCTCCCTGCGCGCTCCCCTGAGACCCTCAGAGCAGCGCGATGTGTCGCGCTGTTCCGAGGGTCCATCCTCCCTCCAGGTCCCCGGATCCAAGATGGCGCCGGGGTCCTGCAGGGAGGCGGCTTCCTCAGTGCCTGCTGAGAGCAGGCGCTGGGGAAGCCTGCAGCGATGCCAGAGCGATCGCTGGTGTGACAGAGTGCTGTGCACACTGTCACACCAGCGATCTGATAAAATACTGTGATGTCCCACCCTGGGACAAAGTAAAAAAGTAAAAAAAGTAAAAATAAAAAGTGTAAAAAAAAATCATAAAAAAAAAAAATATTCCCCAATAAATTCATTTTTTCCTGTAAATAAAAAAAACAAAACAATAAAAGTACACATATTTGGTATCGCCGCGTCCGTAACGACCCCCTCTATAAAAATGTCCCACTAGTTAACCCCTTTAGTGAACCCCTTAAAAAAAAAAAAAAAACGAAGCAAAAAATCAATGCTTTATCATCATACCGCTGAACAAAAAGTGAAATAACACGCGATCAAAAAGACCGATATAAATAAACATGGTACCACTGAAAACGTCATCTTGTCCCGCAAAAAACGAGCCATCACACAGCATCATGAGCAAAAAAATAAAAAGTTATAGCTCGCAGAATAAAGCGATGCAAAAATAATGATTTTTTATATAAAATTGTTTTCATTCTATAAAAGCGCCAAAACCTAAAAAAATGATATAAATGAGGTATCGCCATAATCGTACTGACCCGAAGAATAAAACTGCTTTATCAATTTTACCACACGCGAACGGTATAAACGCCTCCCCCAAAAGAAATTCATGAATTGCTGATTTTTGTTCATTCTAACCTCCCAAAAATCGAAATAAAAAGCGATCAAAAAATGTCACGTGCTCAAAAATGGTACAAATAAAAACGTCAACTCGTCCCGCAAAAAATAAGACCTCACATAACTCTGTGGGCCAAAATATGCAAAAATTATAGCTCTCAAAATGTGGTGATGCAAAAAACTATTTTTTGCAATAAAAAGCGTCTTTTAGCGTGACAGCTGCCAATCACAAAAACCCGCTATAAATAGTAAATCAAACCCCCCTTTATCACCCCCTTAGTTAGGGAAAAATAATAAAATTAAAAAAATGTATTTATTTCCATTTTCCCGTTAGGGTTAGGGTTGCGGCTAAAGTTAGGGTTAGGGTTGGCGCTAACGTTAGGATTAGGGTTGGGATTAGGGTTATGGGTGTGTTAGGGTTAGGTTTGTGGTTAGGGTTGGGACTAGGGTTATTGGTGTTTGGGGTTAGGGTTGGAGTTAGAATTTGGGGGTTTCTGCTGTTTAGGCACATCAGGGGCTCTCGAAATGTGACATGGCGTCTGATCTCAATTCCAGCCAATTCTGCGTTGAAAAAGTCAAATGGTGCTCCTTCACTTCTGAGCTCTGCCATGCACCCAAACAGTAGTTTACCCCACATTGAGGTATCAGCATACTCTGGACCCCAAGAGTTATTGTGCAATTTGGCCTATTTCTCCTGTTACCCTTGGGAAAATAAAAAACTGGGGGCGACAAAATCATTTTTGTAAAAAAAAAAATGATTTTTTTGTTTTTACGGCTGTATGTTATAAAACTTCTGTGAAGTACTTTGGGCTTCATAGCGCTCACCACACTTCTAGATAAGTTCCGTGTGGGGTCTATTTTCCAAAATGGGGTCACTTGTGGGGGGTTTCCACTGTTTAGGCGCATCAGGGGTTCTCCAAATGCGACATGACGCCCCCAGACCATTCCATCAAAGTCTGCAATCCAAAACGTCACTACTTCCCTTCCGAGCCCCGACGTGCGCCCATACAGTAGTTTACTCCCACATATTGGGTATCAGCGTACTCAGGACAATTTGGACAACAACTTTTGTGGTCCAATTTCTCCTGTTACCCTTGTGAAAATAAAATATTGGGGGCGAAAAAATCATTTTTGTAAAAAAAAAAGGATTTTTTATTTTTACGGCTGTACGTTATAAACTTCTGTGAAGCACTTCGGGGTTCAAAGTGCTCACCACACATCTAGATAAGTTCCTTGTGGGGTCTATTTTCCAAAATGGGGTCACTTGTGGGGGGTTTCCACTGTTTAGGCGCATCAGGGGTTCTCCAAATGCGACATGACCCCCCAGACCATTCCATCAAAGTCTGCAATCCAAAACGTCACTACTTCCCTTCCGAGCCCCGACGTGCGCCCATACAGTAGTTTACTCCCACATATTGGGTATCAGCGTACTCAGGACAAATTGGACAACAACTTTTGGGTCCAATTTCTCCTGTTACCCTTGTGAAAATAAAATATTGGGGGCAAAAAATCAATTTTTGTAAAAAAAAAAAGGATTTTTTATTTTACGGCTGTACGTTATAAACTTCTGTGAAGCACTTCGGGGTTCAAAGTGCTCACCACACATCTAGATAAGTTCCTTGGGGGTCTATTTCCAAAATGGGTCACTTGTGGGGGGTTTCCACGTTTAGGCGATCAGGGGCTCTCCAAATGCGACATGACTCCCCAGACCATTCCATCAAGTCTGCAAATCCAAAACGTCACTACTTCCCTTCCGAGCCCCGACATGCGCCCATACAGTAGTTTACTCCCACATATCGGGTATCAGCATACTCAGGACAAATTGGACAACAACTTTTGGGGTCCAATTTCTCTGCTACCCTTGGAAAATAAAATATTGGGGGCTAAAAAATCATTTTTGTAAAAAAAAAAAAAGAAATTTTTTATTTTACGGCTGTACGTTATAAACTTCTGTGAAGCACTTTGGGGTTCAAAGTGCTCACCAACATCTAGATAAGTTCCTTGAGGGGTCTAGTTTCCAAATGGTGTCATTTGTGGGGGTTTCCACTGTTTAGGCAGATCAGGAGATCTCCAAACACGACATGGCAATCCAGCCAATTTGCGTTGAAAAAGTCAAACGGCACTCCTTCCCTTCCAAACTCTGCCATGCACCCAAACAGTGGTTTACCCCCACATATGGGGTATCAGCGCACTCAGGACAAATTGCACAATAACTTTTGGAGTCTTGTTACCTTGGGAAAATAAAAATTGGGTGAAAAGAATCAATTTTGTGGAAAAAAATAATTTTTTATTTTACGGCTCTACGTTATAAACTTGTGTGAAGCACTTGGGGGTTCAAATTGCTCACCAAAGATCTAGATAAGTTCCTTAGGGGTCTAGTTTCCCAAAATGGGGTCACTTGTGGGGGTTTCCACTGTTTAGGCACATCGGGGCTCTCCAAATGCAACATGGCGTCAATCTCAATTCCAGCCAATTTTGGTTGGAAAAAGTCAAATAGTGCTCTTCATTCCGAGCTCTGCCATGCGCCCAAACAGTGGTTCCCCCCCACATATGGGGTATCAGCGTACTCAGGACAAATTGGACAACAAATTTTGTGGTCCAATTTCTCCTGTTACCTATGGGAAAAATAAAAATTAGTGACTAAGAGATATTTTTGTGGGAAAAAAATAGGATTTTTTATTTTCATGCCCGGGCATTATAAACTTGTGTGAAGCACTTGGGGTTCAAAGTGCTCACCAAAGATCTAGATAAGTTCCTTAGGTGGTCTAACTTCCAAAATGGGTCACTTGTGGGGGGTTTCCACTGTTTAGGCTCATCTGGGGCACTACAAACGGAACATGACCCCAAAATGTTTCCCTTCCAAAACGGACTGCTTCTTTTCCAAGCCTGCCGGCGCCCCAAACATTCCCCCCCCCCACAAAAGGGGGTTAATCAGGTACTCGGACAAATTGGCAACAATTTTTTGGGGTCCATTTCCTTGGGAAAAATCAAAAATTTTGGGCCCTAAAAAATCATTTTGGGGGAAAATTTTTTTTTTTTTTTTTTCAAACCCAGGCATTAAAACTTTTGTAAAAACACTTTGGGGTTTAAAGGGTACAACGGGTTCTAAAATAAGTTCCTTAGGGGGTCAAAGTTTCCAAATGGTGTCCACTTGTGGGGGGTTTCCTCGGTTTAGGAGTTTCAGGGGCTCTCCAAACGCATGGCCCCCAATTCTCAACCCCAGCCAATTTTGGGTTTGGAAAATTCAAACGGCGTCCTTCCCTTCCGACCCTCTGCCCGGTGCCCAAACTTTTTGGTTTTTTCCCCCATTTTGGGGGGTATTGGCGACCAGGGAAATTGCACAACAACTTTACCTGCCCCATTTTTCTCCTTTTACCCCTTGTGAAAAAAAAAAATGTTTGTAAAAGATCCATTTTTGTGGTTTAAAAATTCCAATATTAATTTTTTCCATCCCGTTTGCTTCGGCTCCGTGAAGCACCGGGGGGGTTAATAAACTCCCTTTTGGAATGTAATTTTTGATTTACCTTGAGGGGTCCCAGTTTTTTATGGGTCATTTGGGTATTTTCTGCCTTATAAAACCCCGTCAAAGTGACTTAAAAATGTGAGGTGGTCCCTAAAAAATGGCTTTGTAAATTTTTTGTAAAAAAGGGAAAATCACTGGTCAACTTTTAACTATTTGTTAAAGCATTCCGATACCGCAAGTATGGGGGTATCGGCCGATTTTGCGTTACGGAATTCCGATACTTAATTCCGATACTTTTTCCATATCGTATACCGGAACGGGTTTTCCCATAATTTTTGAGAGGCAATGTGATTTTAGTCAGCAAATGTTTAATCCTACGAAGGGGTGGGCACATCCTGTAATGCTGCGGTCATCTTAACAAAATGGCAGGGGCTGTGATTGGCTGCTGAAATGATGCCCAAAAATGATATAAAAAGGCGCCGCCGCCATTTAGCGCCCTTGTGCTTTTGGAAACAGTAAGGGACAGAACGCTACTCGGCTCACCCCTGAGGGACAGTTAGATATTGCGATTTTGTGTACTACTGTGCTTGAGGCAGGCTGGTTTACCAACCGCTGTGTAAAGCTTCATTTTGCCAGTGTTGTTTTAACAGCTCTGTGCAAGGTTTGTTGTGACAGTGCAGGTGACGCTGCAGTTTGCTCTGCTCCACCGCTGTTTGTAGGATCTGCACGTGTCTGACCTTTTTTTTTTTTTTTTTTTTTTTTTTTTTGTGGAATTGGTGCAGCTCCATTATATAGAAAAAAAAATAAATCAAATTTTGTGACGGGCTTCCATCCGTAAACAATACATTGGTTGAAAACACTATAGAACACACAAAGGACTTTCACAGATTGTGGGCAGTTGTGTTTCAGTGTTCCCTTCATCTGTGTTTTTTTACTTTTTTTTTTGTGCAGATCACGCTCCATTAATGTTCAAAGCACTGCGCTTGTACCTGCTGAGCGGTCTCGTGGCTCATCCTTTTCATTTATCTCCAATTGGTTCTGCTACATTCCATTTAAAATAAATCTAATCTATTAGACTAATAATTAGATTTATTTTAAATGGAATGTGCAGAACCAATTGGAGATAAATGAAAAGGATGAGCCACTGAGACACGCTCAGCGAGTACAAGCAGCAGTGCTTGAAAATTTAAATGGAGCGTTCTGCACTCAAAAAAGTAAAAAAACACAGACTGAAGTGAACACTGAAACACACTGCCACAATCTGTGAAAAGCTCCTTTCTGTACCTATAGGTTTTTCAAACCAATGTATTGTTTACGGAGGAAGCGCGTCACACTAAAAAAAAAGTATTAGTGTGACGCGTTCCCCTCCGTATACAAATACATTGGTTGAAAACTATAGAAGTAAGAAGGAAGCTTTTTCACAGATTGGGGGAAGTTGTGTTTCAGTGTTCATTCAGTCTGTGTTTTTTACTTTTTTGAGTGCAGACACGCTCCCGTTACCCTGTTAAGCCCTGCTGTTGTACTGGGCTGAGCGTGTCTCAGGGCTCATCCCTTTTTTATTATCTCCCCAATTGGTTCGCTTTATTCCATTTAAAATAAATCTAATCTATTAGTGTGAGCGCTTCCATCCGTATACAAATACATTGGTTGCAAACACTTAGAAGTACAGAAAGGAGCTTTTCACAGTTGTGGACAGTTGTGTTTTCGTGTTACTTCGTCTGTGTTTTTTACTTTTTTTTGGGAGTGCAGATCACGCTCCATTTACATGTTCAAGCACTGCCCGTTGTTCTTGCTGGGGGCGTGTTTTCAGTGGCTCATCCTTTTCATTTATCTCAATTGGTTTTGCTACATTCCATTTAAAATAAATCTAATCTATTATGTGACCCCGCTTCCATCCGTATACCCCAATACATTGGTTGCAAAACTAAAAGTACACAAAGGACTTTTACAGATTGGGCAGTTGTTTTCAGTGTTCACTTCAGTCTGTGTTTTTTTACTTTTTTTAGTGCAGATAAAGCTCCATTTACTTTCAACACTGCTGCTTGTACTCTGCTGGCGTGTCTCGGGGCTCATCCTTTTCATTTTTCTCCAATTGGTTCTGCTACTTTTCCTTTAAAATAAATTAAATCTTTTTAGACTAATAGATTAATTTATTTTAAATGGAATGTAGCAGAACCAATTGGAATAAATGAAAAGGATGAGCCCTGAGACACGTCGCAGAGTACAACAGCAGTGCTTGAACAAGAACTGGAGCGGGATCTGCATCAAAAAAGTAAAAAACCCAGACTGAAGTGAACACTGAACAAACTGTCCCCCATCTGGGAAAAGCTCCTTTCTGTAATTCTTGGGTTTGCAACCAATGTATTGTATCGTTTGGGAAACGGTCACACTAATAGTATTAGTGTGACGGCTTTCCATCCGTATACAATACTTGGTTGCAAACATATAGAAGTACAGAACAGGGCTTTTCACAGTTTTTGGCAGTTGTGTTTCAGGTTAAATTCAGTCTGTGTTTTTTACTTTTTGAGGTGCAGACCCCCTCCAGTTAAAAATTTCAAAGCCTCTGCTTTACTTGCTGAGGGTTTTCTCAGTGGCTTTTCCTTTTCATTTATCCCCCTTTTGGTTCGTTTACATTCCATTTAAAATAAATTAATCAAATTCTATTGTGTGACGCGTTCCATCCGTAACAATACATTGGTTGCAACATTTAGAAGTACGAAAGGAGCTTTTCAAGTTTGTGGCCCAGTTTTTTTTCAGTGTTCACTTCATCTGTGTTTTTTCTTTTTTGAGTGAGATCACCCCTCCAGTTAACATGTTCAAGCACGGGCTGCTTGTCCTCTGCTGAGCGTGCCCTCAGTGGCTCATCCCCTTTTCATTTATCTCCAATTGGTTCTGCACTTTCCATTTAAAATAAATCTAATCTTTATGTGACGGGGCTTCATCCTTATACAATACATTGGTTGCAAACCCTATAGAATACAGAAAGGAGCTTTTAAAAGATTGTGGACAGTTGTGTTTCAGTGTTCACTTCGTCTGTTTTTTTTTACTTTTTTGAGTGCAGATCCGCTCCATTTAAATTTTTCAAGCACTGCTGCTTGTCCCTCTGGGGCGTGTTCAGTGGTCACCTTTTCATTTATCTAAAATGGTTCTTGCTACATTCCATTTAAAATAAATCTAATCTATTGTTTTGACGCGTTCCATCCGTAACAATCCCATTGGTTGCAAACCTATAGAAGTAAAGAAAGGAGCTTTAAACAGATTGGGGACAGTTTGTGTTTCAGTGTTCACTTCAGTCTGTGTTTTTTTATTTTTTTTGAGTCCCAAAACACGCTCCGGTTACAGGTCCAAGCACCCCGCTTGTACCTGCTGAGCGGTGCCCTCAGTGGTCATCCTTTTATTTTCTCCAATTGGTTCTGCTACATTCCATTTAAAATAAATCTAATTTTTTGTGTGCGCGCTTCCATCCGTTTACAATACATTGGTTGAAAAACAATTAGAATACACAAAAGGGCCTTTTCACAGCTACTGAACATGGGTTTTTAATTTTTAATTTTACTAAAATTGTTTTTTTTCTAATGACCCAAAAAATAAGTAATTGTTAAGAGGAATAGTCCTACATCCATTGTTTGCAAAATTTACAGGTGACCATCATGTCCCTTAATTCAACAATTTTATTATTAAATTTACTTGTAGGGCTTTTATTTAAAAGCCAAGAACACAGAAGGTTAACCTTCGCATTTGCAGCGGGTTTCAAAGTTCAACCCACTTATGCCTTCCAACATTGCAGCATTTGAGGCATGATGTAGTTGGATTGGTCAAAGTTATGGAGTGAGAAGGTTCACCATCATACCCTAAAGCATAAGTATGCTTTTGTGTTAGCATTTTTGTTAGAATGTGGATTTCTGCCTTTAAATGTCACAATTATTTAGTTACAGATTTGTTACCCAACACTAATATTGAATGGTTTTTAAATTTGACGTTTCACTTGTTTACAGCTTAGAAATAAGGGGTGTAGCCTGATATCTATGTGTAGCACTAGCCACTTTAACAAAGTCATGTTTTTTTAAACATGGGTAGCTGGTTAGGGAGTAATTTTTGCCGGGACACCAGCAGGGGGAACAGCAAGGGTTACTGAAACCCCCTTTACTTTTAGGGTTGTGTTTTGGGCCTGTGGACACACACTTTGAAACAGCAATGGCATGTTGTAGCCCAGGGAGTTATAGCTCAGGGGTTTGAAAGAAAGAAATAAAAAGGGGGGACTGGAAAAAAGTTTGTCAACCAGGTTGTTAATCTGAAACCGGAAGGCAAATTCCGGCGAGGGTCCATGCCTTGGTTTTATTTTCAGAAAAGTAAGCCGTTGTAATTAAACGGGGGATTTGTCGAGCAACGGGCTGTTAGTACACCACCTGAGCCGTAAAAGCGCTCCGATAATACACGCCACAGATAAGCCAGCACCTCCCCAAGATTAAAGGCTAAGCTCTGGCCATGTATCCACTTAGGACACAAAACTTGAAGGGGAAGAGCCATCTGAGAGTAAACTGAGAGGGAAGACATTAGTCTGTAACCTTTTTACGGAAAAAGTTGCCTCCTGCTGACTGGAGCCGGTCTCGGTGGTGTAGACATTGGGGGGCGCTGCCCCAAAACTTCGAAAATTTGGAAATCGGGGCTTGCCCTGTGCAGAGGCGCTGCTTTTTGCTCCCTTTGTTGCGAGGCTGTCCCCCAAGCCCGACGCACAGAGTGCTTTGTAAATTTATGCAGGGAAACAGTTTCTTTTCCGGTGGAATGGAGGAACATTATGGTTTGCACCAGGTGGTCTTGGTTTCTTCCGCATTTTTTTGCTCCCGGTTTCACGGTGTGAGGGCTTTGTAAGTTGGGCCCGGTTTGCGAGGGTCTAGGAGGGGTACAACCCATAAATCAGACGTGGTGTGAAGTGTTCGATCGGGGTCGTTTCTCAGCCCTTTCAGCTTTAAATCAACCAGTTTCTGCAGACTCCCAATGGCCCCAAAAAACGTTGTCCCCTGCAAGAGGCGTTTATCCCGGCCCCCTGGTGCAAACACCCCCCCTTGGTTTACTACTGACTAGAGCCTTGTTCTACCTCCCTCTGGAGGGGATGTCTTCCTCCTCCATTGCTCCTCCTCACAAAAGTCCTTTTTAAATACTAAAAATTTTACAAAATTTAAAACTAAAAATTTTTTTTAAAAACCCCTTTTTTATCATAATTCTGTAACATCAGTTTATGGAAACACAATTTGAAAATTCCCCAAAAGGTTTTGCCCAAAAAAAGTACTTTTTGGCTTTGTAAATACTTTAAAAAATTTTAATGGTTATGAAAAATAGACAGCGACTCTGGGGGGGTTAAAATTTTGATACAGCTTTGGATTTTTAAATTTTCCCCCCCCCCTTTTGGGGGAAAACCACGTTGTTTTTACTGTCCAGAAGGTAAAAGGGGGGGGGGGGGGTTTTTGACCCCCTCTCCTCCCCAAAGCCCTTTAAAATTCATATAAATTTAAAAAAATTTTTAAAAAATAAAAATTTTTAAAAATTTTTTATCAAAATTTTTAAAACCCCGGGTTAAAAGGAAAAAACCCCAAAGCTTTTAAAAAAAGGTAAAAAAAAAAGTACATTATGTTTTTTTTAAAAAATTTTTTAAAAATTTTAAATTTTGGTTTAAAAATTTTGGGGCACGACCCCGGGGGTTTCCCCTTTTTTGATACGTTTTGGAAAATTTTAAAGGGGCCCCCAGCCCTTTGAAAAGGAAAACCCGTTGCCGGGGCCCGTCCAGAAGGTGAGGGAAAAATTTTGGGGGCTCCTCTTTTCCCCACCTCTTCCAAAACCTCATCCCTTTGTGCTTCCCCGTGTTTTTTGAAGCAGGCAGAAAAGGGGGACAGTAAAGGGCGGGGCTAGTGTCTTTTGCACTCGCCCCCCCCTTGACTCAAAAAAGCAGGGGAAAAAAGGGAGATACCCTTTCCCCTAGAGTTTTTCGCCACTCATTACCGGGGGATTTGGCCCCCCCCTTTTAAATTTAGGACCCCCAATTTAATTATGGTTCTAAAAAAATTTGCTCTCCCCAGCGCAGCACCCCCCTACCCCTCCTCCCTTATTTATATTTATCGGCCTAACCCCCTGCGGGGACCCCTGCAAACGACCTTGACAAACCCCTGCATAATCCGAAAATCCCCCCCCAACCCAAAGATTTTCCCCCCGGGCCCCGGGGGCCAACCCCTGGAAACCCTTCCCCCCAAAAAATTGGGACATCCGAAATTTTTTGGGGGTTTTTGGGGGCTCCCAAAAAAACATTTTTTTCCCCCTGGCCTATCACTTTTACTAATAAAAGTCATTTTTATTTTTTAAATTTTTGGGGTGTGTAGCCCATTCACTATCCCCATGCTTTCCCCACCCCTTAAAAAAACTGGAAAACCTCATTGTTAAAAAAACCCCTTTTATATAAACACCCTTTTTTTTGTATCTCCCACACCCCCTTGTGATTGTAAGCTTTAACCCCAAGGGGGGGCCCCAAATTTTCCTTTTTTTTAAAAAAAAAATTTTTAAAGTTGTTACTTATGACTCGGGGGTTTTGAAAATGGTTTTTAAATGTAAAAAACTGCGGGTTTTTTTGGGGGTATAAAAAAAATAAAATTTTATTTTTTTTAAAAGGGGGGGGGGGCCCCCAGTAGTTGGGGGAAATTTTTAACGCCCCAAATTGCAGTTGAAAGCGCCTGATGCGTGATACTCCTTACTGGGGTTTGGGGGGGGGTGCTCAACCCCCAACCGTCCCCAAAATTTTTAACGGGAATTCCACCCCGGGGGTACGTAATTTTTAAAGCGAAGTTCAGGGGAAAGGGAAAAAAGGGTTTCCCCAGCTGCAATCAGCCCCTCTGGCCATTTTTGGGGGAAGTCGCAAATGACGCACTCAAGGGGGACCTTTTTCAGCAGTGCATCAAGATCCGGATAGTCCCTCAAAAAAAATTTCACGACCAAAATTTTTGCACATATACAGACATGGTATTGATTTTGGGGTTACAAGGCCCAGAGCTGAAAAACCAGATTTCGGGGCCTTGGGCCCCCCACTACCAAACCCCCCGTTTTATTCCTTCAAAAAAAACCCCCCCCTCTCCTGATTTTTTGGGAACAGAGCTTCCCCCGCTGTGTGGCTAAGATTCCCCCCGGGGGAAATTAATTTCCCCGGGTGGCCTGTTGACCTTTTGGACACGGTTGTGCCCAAAAACGGTCCCCCAAAAGGGGGAAAAGTTTTTCGGGGGGCCTTGGAAGGTAGACCGGACGGCTCCTGCAGCGATGAAAATTTGGGAACTGGAATAGGAGGAGGAACAATGTGTACAGACTTATTCCCCCCAATCCTTGGAGTTGGCAGAACACGTACAGCGCCCACTCGCAAAGATCAGTACCCGGTGCACAACATTGACCCAAGGGAGGGGGGAAAAAGGTATTGCCCGGCCCATGGGTTTTAAACCCTCTTGTTAGGTTTTTTTTTTCAGTTTGCTGGTCAAAAGACCTTTTTTTCCCTATTTGGGCTGGCTCCGCCCTTCTGGGCTTTGCTTGCTTCATTTGTATTATTACTGTTAAGCTGCCGGGTGCTTAGGGCCTTTTAATCTGGAGTTTTGCTTGATGTTGGATCACAATGTATTTTTTTTTTGGTTTAATTTATCCATGCACAATTTTATTTTTGGACTAGGAGGGGGTCCCTTTTCTCCCATCCCTAGATTTTTTGTAGGGATTACTCCCTCGCAACTATAGGTCTTCGTTCCACTAATGAGGACTTTACGGGTCTGGTCGCAGGATCGGGGTTTCCCCGTTACATCGTAGGGATTCAGCTTAGTTTATTGTAGGGACAAATTCCCTTCTTTCCTTATGGTTGTAGCGTCATAACAATGGGTACTGGCCACGCATGTGGTCAGGTGGACCTTGCTACTGAGGGCTTTTAGTAGCGCATGTTTAATTTTTCCCTCAAATGCTTTTGCAGACCGGGAGGCTTCCTGCGAAATGAAATCGGCTTGGCCCCTTGTATTGGGGATTGACAATGATATTCGTTCGGAAACTTTTTTCTGTCTCCACCAGCCTGAATCACAGCATTTCAAGGGAAAGGGTTTTGCAATCCCCCAGCATTTCAACCCCTGTGCTCGTGCATGTTTGCGGAGTATGGCCGTCTTTTATCCCTGCCTGTGCACAGCGGGGCTGTTTTGTGGCCGGGAGTGGAGGATGACAGGGAACTTGCTGCTGTGTGGGGGAATAAACATTTTTGGGGCTGGAAACAGTGGCCGAGGTTCTTCCAGGGCGATCCTTGAGAAAGAAACCACTGTGTGTGAGCTCGATGAAGAGGCTTCAACACAACCTAAGATGTAGGGCTGCTGTAGGTTGGCCTACATCTCCGTGGGTCTTTGTAACCCAACCCGTGCTTTGTCCGCACTTTGGTTTACACTTTTCTGGTATTAGGACTGACACTTTTAGCTATTTTTTAATTTTTGGTTTACACCTTGCATTTCACTAGCAAAAAATTTTCATTTTCAAGTTGTGGAAAAAAGGACCCACGCATGCAAGCCGGGGAGCCTCGTTTTTGATTTTTGGAACACAAACTCCTCCAACAGGGCCAAACTGGAGGGCTACAGGCAACCGAGTCTGCGCCAACTCTCCCCCTGTTTGTACCGGGGGGGAAATTTGCTTCCTTATCTCCCTTCTTCCCCTAACCATTTCTCTAGGCTTTTTCCCAGCTTTCAACCAAAGTACTGGTTCTCACCCCCAAAGCTCCCACAGTGCAGCACCCCTCCTACATCTCCTCCTAATTTCTATCTATCGGCCTAACCCGACTGCTGCGCTTGCAAACGACTTTGACAACCTCTGCACTAATAAGACCTCCCACCCCGAATCCAAAACTTCCCTGCCTACGCCAAAACCTCTGGATCTGTAACCCCAAGAAATTTTGGGGCTTTCCCAATTTGCATTGGTTTCAGGCGCTCCTCCAAAAAAACATTTGTTTTAGAGCGGCCTATTCCATTCATAATCAAAAATCCTTCTTTAGGGATTCTGGGGGTAAGTGTGGTGTGTCTCTAGCCCACCCCTATTTTCCAAACCCTCAGGGCCCAAAGATGGCTGGAACATATTGTAAATGCAACCATTTTATATAAACACCTAAAACTTTGTATCTCCCCCATCTATTGTAAATTGTAACTTTTTCACGGCCCGGGGCGACTTATTTTTTGTTAAATTATTGTATTGTTAACGTGTTACTTTTTGACTTGTGTTCTGAAACCGCTAAACTGTAAAGCGTGCGGAATTGTGGCGCTATATAAATAAATTATTATTAATATTCCTTGAGCTCTCCCACCACCTTTCCTTTTCTTCATGCCATGTTTTGGGTATTGGGCCTCATAAACTCACACCCTCTTCCAACACCTGCTGTTGGGTGGTTGGCCAGCCCCCATGCCCCAACATAAACTGGCAAACCCCGGGTTCATCATCATCATAGAGGGGTTTTTGCGGTTGCGGCCTCGGCACTGTCCCCACCCGCCTCTTCAATTCCCCGAGAGAAACAGTGTTGCCATTTACTGCTTTCTCCCTCTTCTTCACAAATTTTCAGAATGCCCGCTTGGCTGGGCCCCTGTTTGCAAGCCAATAGATTCTGGAACAGAAGCAGGAAAACTCAGCTGGCCCTTTACCCGAACTCCTGACTGCCTGGCAATTTGCCAGGCGGGGAAGAGAAAAGAGGTTGCCCAACAGTGTGTGGCCTGAGAGGAGGTAAGCAATTGAAGTCCCCATGCATTGGCTGAGATCCAAACAACAACGGGTTCAATTTTTTTCTTCCCGCAGAGGGGTACTCCGGGCTCCTAAAAAGTTTCTCAAAAAGAACCCACGGGGCCCGGGGAAAACTGGTGGATGCTGTGTCCACTGGGGGCCGCAGCAAACCACAGAATCCCCACGTCCTCCCCTGAAAAATCCACGACCACGTGCCTTACTCCCTGCCTTCTTCATCTTGGTAGGTTGATAAAAAAGTCCGAAAAAGTTTAAGGGCCAATGGGGTTATTCCGCAGAGACTGCAGGTGAACACTGCACAAAAACTGTTCAGTAGGTGGTTTAAAGGGCCCCTTTGTGTACTTCTATTGTGTTTTGCAACCAAAAGTTTGTATACGGAAAGGAAGCGCGTCCCCCAATAGATTTTTTTATTGTAATAGAGGGGGCGCAAAATTTGAGAAAAATTTCAAGGATGTCCAGTGACAACGCTCCCAGACTACAACCAGCAGTGGTTTGAAGAACTTAACTGGACCGGATCTGCACCCAAAAAGGGAAAACCCAGACTACAGTGAACCCGCACACAAATGTTCCACCCAACGCGTCTCGCGGGAAAGGGGAGTTGTCCCGTCAAACCCAAAGGGCAAGCATACACCCCGACCCTGTTTATTAAAGCTATATAAAAAAAATTAGTAGTAGTGACGCACCTTTATTGGGTACAGTTTACACCGCCATTCACCATCTGTGGTAGCAGTTCATCTAAAAAAAACCTTTTTTCTATCCGTTTTCTGCTTGCAAGTCGACGGGCAGGCATAAATACAATTTTACTATGCACTATGCACTTTTTAAAAGGTTATGTTTGTTAATAATCATGATTTTGCCCCCTTTATGAGTATTACTGATGGAAATTGTATAATTTTGAAAAACTGTTTAGTGACATTATTCAGCAAATGTAACATTTTAGTAATGTCCCCAGATAACTTGTAATGCTGATGTTGTTTTTGGTCAGACTTCTTTGTCTATACAAAAAAAAGGGTACAAACTGTTACTTATCCATCATTAATGGATTCAGATATGTACTTGTATGCTTTTTGTACACCGTATAGGCCAGATTCCTTAACTAATTTATTTTGGGTTTCATTGCTGTTCAACATGTTAATGTATGTGTTTAGTTTGTCAATTCTTTATTTATTTTAAAATTTTTAGTTTAATGAAATCATCATCTTATGGTAGTAAAGGTTATCTTTTCTCTTGTTTGAAGTATAGACATTTAAATTGACAGGGAACAAGGAAATTACTTTTTATATTTAAACATCCTCCTTGACCCCTGGGCTCCAACACCGCCATTGTTTGCTCGGAATTGCTTTTTTACCCAGTCAACTTGCCCTGTTTCTGGGGTTCGTAACGTCAGCTGGTCCTCGGTTTTCCCCTTTGCTTTTTTTTCCTTCTGGGGCCCCTCCGGGTTCCAGTACCGTCACTGGTTCTCCGCAGGGGGCCTTTGCCTAGGTGCCTCCTCTTGGTATCCGAGTTCCAGCAACGTCTGCTGTCCTTGGGAGTGCTTTGGAGCACAGGTACCTCCTGTTAGTAAACCGTGTCCCAGTAACGTCAGTGGTCCTCGGTTGGCCATTGGCTCTTTCCTTCTGCTGCCCCTCCGGTTCAGTAAGTCGCTGGTCCTGGTTGTGCCTTGGCTTTTTCCTTCTGCTGCCCCTCCGGGTTTTCCCGTACCGTCAGCTGGTTCTCCGAAATCCTTTGGCCAGGGCCTCCATCTTGGTATCCGAGTTCCGCAACGTCTGTGGCCTTGGTTTGTGCTTTGGAGCACAGGTACCTCCGGGTTAGTAACCGTGTCCCAGTAACGTCAGCTGGTCCTCGGTTGTGCCATTGGCTCTTTTCCTTCTTGCTGCCCCTCCGGTTCAGTACCGTCAGCCCGGTTCTCCGCAGGCCTTTGGCCTAGGTGGGCCCCCATCTTGGTATCCGAGTTCCAGCAACGTCTGCTGGTCCTTGGTAGGGTTTGAGCACAGTACCTTCTGCTTAGAACCGTGTCCCGTAACATCACTTGTACAAGATTGTGCTACAAATACAAGATACGGAACAAGAGACACAAGAACAATAAGCAGAAGATCTAAAAGCAGAAGAACTGAAGTATAAGACCAAAATGAAGAGCAAAATATATGCTCTAAATTCTAAGCAGAAGAAGACTAAGCAGTGTATGGGGGTGAGTCCGTTCCCCTCGTGGTGCCCTGGAAAATGCCTGCTGCTGCAGGCTAAACTGAACACGGGGCAAATACTGTTGTAATTTTAAATCTTTTGTGACAGCAAGAACGGAAGGATGAAAAATTCATACTTTGACAGATTACAAGTAAGGATTCTCTGTCACAAATAAAAAATATGATGAAGAAGGAAGAAAAATAATAAAAAAATAATAAATTTAATAAAGAAGAATTTGGTAATGTTAACAAAGATGAATAGCAAGAATTTAAGAAGGGAAAATAAAAGAAGGTGAAAGAAGAAAATAATTTTTATGAAAAAGAGATGCTGCAGAAGTTATGAAGGGAAAGTGTGTGAAAAGTTAAAAAGGTAAGGAAAAGCTGGGTTGTGTAATATACATATTGCCAAAATTAAAAAAACGTTAACATGTCAATTTCTTCGTCAATCCGAAATCTTTAAAAAAAAAAATATTTATCTTTTCCATTTATTGGGTTTTAAAAATCTATCCCCTTTTAATGTCCCTTACTTCCCACAATACATTTTAACATTCTCTTTCTTGGTTTTCTTCTTTACAATTAACCCAAAAAGAAAAAAATGGGTTTTTTTTAATTTCGATATTTTTCCCCATAGACTTACTTTGGGAAATTCCGGTATCGAAATCGGGTATCGCCGTATTTTAGTGAAATCGGCGTACCCATTCCGATTCCGAACTTTTGGTTTTCGGAAAGTATCGCTCAACTCTTTTTTTAACCCTTTTAATTTCCTAACAAAAAAAATTTTGGTTCCAAAATTGTGCTGTTTTAAAGTAAAACATGTGGGAAAAATGTTATTTCTTTAACTATTTTGTGTGGGAAAAATTTCTCCCGTTTTAGGGAAAAAAAATTCAAAGTTTTAAAAAATTTCAAAATTTTTTAAAATTTTTTGCCATATTTGCTTTTTTTTCAAAAATAAACGCAAGGTATATCAAGAAATTTTACCTTTTATCATAAGTACAAATATGCAGGGGGGAAAACAATTCGGAATCGCGAATTTTCCTTTTAAGCCATTCCAGAGTTATAACCTATAAAGAGACAGGGTGGGGAAATTTTAAAAAAATTGGGCCCGGTCATTAATTTGCAAACCCCCTTTGGGGGGGTAAGGGGGGTTAAAGGGGGCAAAAAAAAAAAAAATTTCCCCAAATTTTTTTTTTTTTAACAAAAATTGAAAAAATCATAGGGAAAAAATTTTTAAAACCCTTTTTTTTAAAGTACAATACTTTTATGAAAAAAAAAAGTCAAACAGTCTCAGAATCAGGGAAAACATTTTAAACATTCCAGATTTAAATTTATACCCCTAAAATACAAAGGTCAGAAATTGAAAAAAATTTGGGGTTGGTATGAAGGGGGGAAAAAGGCTTTGGGGGGGGGGTTTTAAATGCCCCTTTTTTCCCCCCTATAACCTATGGCCCCCCCCCTTTTCTCCATGTGACAGCATTATATAATGCTTTTATTATAAAACCCCAAAATTTTCCGTCCCCGAAAAAAAAGCCCCTTTTTTTATCCCTTTTCAGGGGGGCCAAGGGCCCATCCAATGGGCATCACTGTTCTTCATCCACCAACTTCTCTTTTTATCCACACAATGTTCCACTTCGCCAGGGGGGGCACTTCTCTTTCCCTGCCAAGAGCAGAGCAAAGTACTGTAATCGAATGGAAAGCAGGTCCTTTTGCAGTGAGGGGCAGAAGGCAGGCAAGGGTTGAACGAAAAAAATTTTAATAGAACAAGGGCTTAACTCCACAAGTGAGAAAAGGGTAAAGGGGGAAAAAAAATTTTAAAGAACAATAATTGCAGAATGGGAAGCCTTTTATTTAAAATAACTTATCGTGTTTTGGGGAACTGCTTCACACAATAAACCCTGCAGGAGTTGCACGTCAGTCACGGCTGGATGATGTCCGGAGGTGTACCTTGACACGGGGGGTCCGCTTCGGGCTCAATGGGGGGGGCCCGGGTACCTTCCCTGACCTCTAGTCCATGAACTGCTGTGACCAAGTAAAGACCCACAGCGTCTCTCAGGCCCTCCTGGGTAACCTGCCGCGGTTCAATGGTGAAGGGGCCGCAGAACCCCCGGGAACCCGGCCTCCTCCACTCTGCACCCCCATGCGTTAAACAGTATGGGGTGCACAGCACCCTCTTTTCACTGATTCCCCAGTGGCAAAGGGAGCTGGTTCACAAGGCCCCTTTGCAGCGCCCGTCTAGGACACAGAGCACTGCTTCACCGCCGCAGGCCTGTTCGCGCCCCAAAAAATGCCGTTTCGGCGCGCTGCTGTTAGCCCCCCCCTGCTTTGGGGCAAAGGATTTGTCCAGTCTTTTTTCTTTCCCCTGGGCAACAGAGGAACAGCCCTGACAGTTCTGGCCCGGGGTACAGGAGAGGTACCCCGCAGCCGTCTTCTTCCTTCACATTGCCAGCTTTTTTATGAAAAAATTTTTCCAATAAAAGCTCAAATCAATCCAAAAAAAACAAGTCCCCAGATCTTCAAGGAAAATTAAAGGGGACTTCCACGGTAGGTAGCACAAAGGCACGCAAAAACATATGGTGCTCCTCCCAAAAGAGATCAGCAATTTTGCACTCCCCAAAATTTAAGAGCTAAAGCAAATTTTTGAGAGAAAAAATTAGTTTTTTTACATTAAAGTCTAAAAATTATAAAATTATGTGAAACACTTTAGGATTTAAGATTCCTCACACCCCTTTTGTAAATTTTTTTGAGAGGTTTTAGAGTGTAGCAAAAAAGGGGGGTATAAAAATTAACTTTTAAAGTTTTAAAAATAAAAAAAAACCAAAACAGTCTAAATAGACTAAAGTACAAACAATGCGCGCCACACAGACAAAGACATAACATAAAAAAAATTTTAAAACCAAACACTGACAAACAATAGAACCAATCGAATCCTGGCAGTGTTAGGCTGTAAATTTAAAACCCCGGTAGAGAACAGTGTATCATTTCACATTTGATCAACCAATGTTAGCATATATAACCCAAAAGGGCAAACTCTATTGAGTAGCCGTGTAAACATCACATAACCAAAATTATTTTGGAACTCTCTCACCCGGCAGAAGTATGGGGTTGGCCAGAGTTCAATAGTGCTGACCGGGGATCAGAAAAGAAAAGGGAGCCACTCCAAAACGTTTTTCCCCTCATGCAGATTCTTCAGGGGTCAGTACCCATAGGGGGAGGAATCTCCCACCATCATAGCCCCCAAAGGTCACTTTTGGGCGGTTCACTACCCACAAAGTGGGGGAGCATCACACTGCACATAATAGCATAATCGCATTAAAAAAAATTTCATTTGACATTGGGACCACTTGTAGAGGGTTTCATGTTTAGGCACATCATGGGCTCTGCAACAGTGATAAGCGAATTTGTTCGGGGAAAAGACACCAAACAAAATTTTGGGACGAATATGGCACATTCGGATTCGTGATCGGGAAAAACCCAGCAAAAATTTTTTAAAAAAATGGGAAAAACGGTAAAAATTCAGTAAAATGCGAGAAAAAATTTTTCCCTTACCACAAAAAAATTTTTTTGCACTTTAGCATCGATAATGGGGTGTTCATGGTTTTAGCACATGTTTTTCCCGAGTCGAGGCACGGGTTTTTCTTGTAAACAATCATTTTTTTTCCTAACTTTAGTGCTTACATTGCAGATAACCAACAGGGCGCAGAAAAACCCACAATTACTGACACAAAGGCTGTGCATGGCTGCTGAAATCACGTCCCTCTCCATATAAATAGCGGACATCTTTTTTAGCATAATTTTGCACTGTAACAGCGCAAAAAGGCTGATCCTGACGCTGGCACTGTTAACAGCAAAATTAAAGTGCTTTTACGTGCATTAAAAAAATTATTTTTTTTTCTGTTTCTGAAGTATGATACCCCCTCCGGATCCCACATTGTATGATGTGGCGGTGTATAAACCTGTCTTCAGACCTAACATGCAAATTGATCTTCAAAGAGAAAGAGGACTTGAATTCTATGCGCCCCTGTTGGTAGTAGCGACCCCACAGTCACAATCAACCCTTTAAAAAAGTTTTGAAATATGACTTGGGGTTTTAAAAGCCAAATCAGAATCTAAAATTTCAGACAGGGTCTTTGGGGCTTTTGGGCCCCTCGTCAGTGCAAAGTATAGAACTGATTTGGCTGGGTTTAGAGGCTGGGATGAGGTCAAAGGGGTAGGTTTCTCCTTGTGGGAATGACATACCACTTGGCTTGTCAAGGTAAGGAGTTATTCGCCATGATGTTTAAAAAAAAATTCTAAATTTCTGTTGCTAAAATGTGATCCCGGCGCTGTGAACCACTTACTTTTTGTGGAGGTGATAGCCCGGTCTGACCCCCAAAGGCCATTTAAAAAAAAAATATATATTTTCTGTTGCTGATGGATACGCCCGCCGACCCCACTTTGTCATGTTGGGTGGCGGTGATATGGCGTCGCAACCCAAAACATTAAAAAATTTATATTTTTTTGTTGCTAAAACAGATCGCCGCATTGTCAAAACCTTTTATTAGGGGTTTTTTGAAATTGTTCTGTGGCGAGCTGTTTCACATTAAAATTTTTTTTTTATTTTTTTACAAACGTGATCAGCAGCCGAGTTTAAATTTTAAAATTGTTTTGAGCCTATCCTATTATGTGCATCTTTGGACCCAATTTTTTCACGGGCATCTTTTATACCTAGCTTGAGACCGCATCTTTTACCCCTATCTTTGGCGAGCATCAAACGCTTTTGGAAATTGGTGTTGGGGTAAATGAGTTATCGTTGTGGCTGGATCTTGTTCTTCCCATAGCCCCCTGTCATTTTTCCTGTTGTATGTTCCCCTTTTCCCCCGTGTCATGGCCCCTTTTCCGATCAGTCAAGTAAAGACACGTCGGCCATATTTTTCCGCAAACCTGCCTTTCACAGCAACTGTGGGAAAGGGGCGTTCCAAAGCCAGGGGCTTTCTTCTGATTATACAGGCCCCCCCACACTAAAAAAATTTTTTTATGTTACTAACCGAATACAGAAGGGGGGATCTCATTTGAAATTGTTTTAAGCCCCGAGCAATGTTACAGGGCCCTTTTCGACAGGCCCCCCCCAAAAAATTTTTCTGCTACAAATAATAAAATAGGGGACCTTTCACTTTGAAATTTTTTGTAGCAATGTTAGGGTTCAATTCCTGCTGCTGCACAAGGGAGTCTCGAACCCATCCGCTGCGGGGCTCCCATTCTCTCCAGCCGCAGTGGAGCCTGCTCACAGAGACGTCGGTCCAGGCTCTTGCCCTCCACTACTGGGGATGACTTGCTGTTGCCTTTCCGGATCTGCTATTTTTGCCAGTGCTGACAACGTCTTTGGGGCAAAGTCCTGAATTTTCCCTTTGACATGCCCGAGTGAGATCTTCATTTGGGGATCAGGGGTACATGTCGGTACTGCAGCAGTCCTTTGGCCCGCCAGGAAGGCCCCTGTTACTATAGTCTTCTGGAACAGGTTTTTCATTGGTCCCTTTTCCTGGAAGGTCCCGTATGTTTTCTATAAAAGGGTGCATGGGGGCCCCCATGCGCTAATATCAACCATTTATGCTAGCGCCATGTGGTCATGCTGTGTGTGGTTAGGGCCCGCTTTAAAAAAGCCCTAGAATACCGACTTTAAACGGTTGAGGAGTTTGGTGTGCTAGTGGTCAGGGTCGGTGTCCAGATGCCCTAGATTTCCGGGATAACCGGGGGGGGAGTTTGATTGCCGTATTCAGGGGCTGGATTCAGACGCCTAGATTGGGGGGACTCCCCGGGACATTGGGGGCCAGGGGCCCCTATTAGCTCGCTTGCAATTTTCAGTGTCCTGAGAGCCTTTCAGGCCGGTACCTTTTTCGCGACTCTTTTGACGTAACAGGGTTCGCTTTAGACGCTACTTTTCGGCTCACAAAAAATAAGTGATTCGCACCTATCCCATATAGCGCTGTGGGCATCCCGTTAGCGGCTTGGGGATTAACAGAGTTCGATTTACTGCCCCAACGCGCTCGGCGTTTTTTTAGCGATTCTGCGGGATTTCAAGTTCGCTACTTTCGCCATTTTTAGCACGGGCTTCGCCTGCACGGTGGCCCCGGGCGCGAACGCACCCCATATTATATCTATTTTGGGGCCTTCCGCAACCCCAAAATCTAGTCAATGTTATACAGGCTTTCGACAGGCCCAAAAAAATTTTTCTTCTATGTAAAAAAGTAGGGGAATTTTTATTTTGAAATTGTTTGTGCATCTAGTCAATGTTATACGGGCCTTATCGACAGGCCAAAAAAATTTTTCTGTTACTAACGTCTACTAGGGGACATCTCCTTTAAAATTGTTTGAACATCTAGTCAATGTTATACAAACCTACCCACACCAAAAAAACAAGAAAAAAATTGTTACTAATGAAAACAGTAGGGAACATCAAAACTTTGAAGTTTTTGGGAGCAGATTTTTTTGTCATACAGGTCATGTTTGCAGGGGTTTGTGCAGAGTAAAAAATCTATTTTAATTGCAAAAGTTACTCCTTGACACTAATTAGCAAAATGCTGGGAAAAATCGAGGTCGTGGGGAAGGGGGATTTAGGTTTGGTGTTCAAGGTGTATGTGGGGTGGTGTCAAAATTTCTGAAAGCACTATGAACCACAAATGGCGTCGTATCCAAGGACAACTGACACTTCTGTTACTGGATGTTGTATTTTTTAAATGTGCTTCATTTTTCTTTCGTAATTACAGTCTCGAATTTTAGGGGGGCTTATGTCCTCCCATTGCTGCTGCTGGAGATGTTAACCTAATTTGTGGAAAAATTGTAACACCCCGGGGATGAAGCAGTGTGGGGTGGCGGTGCCAGACATTCAGGATGAACCCCGGTTAGTATTATTTACTATTTGTATAAATAAAAATAATAAATTTTTTTTTTATAGGCCAACATATTCTGCAGCATTTTTTCGTTTGGGGACTTCTACGGAAAATAGACATTACATCATAGCAAAAAACATAGATCAAAACGATACCAAAAAGGAATGGGGGCCCTGCTCGCAAGCTTCAATCTATGTATTTTTTTTGTTAAATTTTTAAAATTTTTTTTTGTGGATACAAACCTGGCAACCCAGTAGTCAGCACTATTGGAATCATAACTATACGGGTAACAATCAGTTGCAGATAATGCTGCAAGAATGACTCATGTGTCGACCCTTTTTCATGAGGCCCCAACTCGATAGTGTTTGGTGGTGTATAAAACCCCTCAAGCTTTTTTCCCTCCATCCCTACCTACAACACAGACAACTAGGGGGAATCATTATCTCTTCATCTCCTAACGTTGCACTCCATCACCTTTCCCTTTCCCCGCCCTTTCAGGGCCCTTTCTCCTTCTTTCCCCCAATGGCAAACGTCGTGAGAGCGGGACCAGAACGTTAGATTTTTTAACCCCAAAACGGAACCCCCCTGCTTCCTCCCCTTTCCCCCCCGGTACCCCCCGCTACCCACACTATATAAATTGTGCTCAGCATTGCATAAAAGGGTGCGATGTGACTCCCTCATGCAAACCTCTTAATAGCCATTATGAAAAAAATTTCAAAAGGGGGCGAGGTTCCTTCTCTGTTTCAAGTAGCAAATGGAATTGCAATGCCATACTGCGTTGTGCCAGGCTATGAAAAATGTCATCCTGTACCAGGTCCGGCGTGCTGCCACATCGTGAAAAAATTTTGGGGAGTTTAATTCCACAGTGTACATCGCATAAACAAACCAGTTAACCCGTATTTCCCAAAATTTCTATAACAACTGAAGTGGAATGAAGGGAGTCGAAAAACAGTGGTTTTTGCGAGCGTATCCAGGCTGGGACACGGGAAGAGGAATTGCTGTACCCTCAGGTTGAGGTGTAGCCATGCAAGGGGCATGTAAGGTTGGCCCGGGATAGGGCCCCAACCCGGTTTGCACCCTTATCGCACATGACCTTTCCCTGGCCCAGGTTGAGTGTAGACGCCCTTACCAAAAACAGCATGAAAAAAATATCGAACTGTTATCGTATGACTGCAATCTAAAAGGCTATTTTTGAAACTCTGCAAAGTGTGGAGGTGGAGGAGGGATCCCCTCTGCATGTTTTTGACGTGGTTTAAATTTAAGGTGGAGGGTTTAGGGACGGTGGAGGCCCTAGAGGAGGGGAGGAATTTTAAGCACTGCAGGAACTGTTATATACAGAGGTTTTTTCCCCAAGCCCTGAGGATTCCAAGACTTGGTGTCTTGACACCCTTTCTGTCCATGCTTAGTTTTCTACCCGGGGGGGTACTATTTTAGTTCCCAACCCAAGCTGTTTATTTTAGTTCTCCAATCCCCCTTTTTCTATTGTTTAGTTCTTATTTCTGGTGTTTAAATTTTTTTAGTTCTGCAACGTGCTGTTAGTAGTTTATTTTTCCAAACCCTGTTGTCTATTGTTTAGTTTAAATTGTATGGTGTGTAGTGGTTTAGTTCTCACAACCCGTTTTAGTAGTTTAGTTCTCCAACCCCGTTGCCTTAGTTTAGTTTTACATCGTTGGATGTAGGTTTGTTCTACAACCCAGCTGTCGTATTTAGTTCTCCAACCCGTTTCTTTAATTTAGTTATCCCTCTATGGATGTAGTGGTTTATTTTCCTCCCCAAGCCCCCAAGCCTTGGGGGTTGAAAAATTGTGGAGCAGCCCCCTTTTCCCCCACGCCTGACAGCCACCAGAGTCACCAAGTGCCCAGTCATGTTTATTAACTATGCCCGGTTGCTGTCCAGGGGTCATTGTTGAAATGCACCCTGGAGCAAGAATTTTTCAGGGGGAAAAGGTGTGTTGTCGTTGTCTGCGACTTGTTCAGTAGCGCAAGCAATTTTCTTAGAGAAGTAATGGTGACTGGGGGAAATGGGAGGGGGGGGCTGCGACGGCCACTGTTTTGGAAAAGTCTGTATTCTAAATCTGAAAAATGCATTCTGTGGCCAACAGATTGGAGTGGCCCTGCAATACTCACAGAGATCACAGGCCCTGAGTATACAAAACAAGCTCTGTGATCTTGTAGCAATAGCTCTCAGCTGGCCCCTACATCCCCACAATGCACGATTTTGGGTACAAATCTTCCAAGGAGGCCCCAGGGGTTCCCCAAAAAAATTAGTTTTTCAGAAAAGTATTAGTAACATAGGCTTAAAAAACGTCCAATTACAACACATGGAAAATGGGGAATCCCGTAGATAACTGCTAACTTACGACAAACCTACACTCCCCCCTGCCCAAAAACTGTTATGTTTCGGTAGCTGAGGAGTGCAGGCAAAAAAGGCAATACACCAGAGCAGTTGGAATCTATGAGATTGCAGTACCCTGACTAACCACAACAACTAGAGGCAGCCGTGGAGCGTTCCTACGTTGGTCCTAGACGCCTCGTCACAGCCTGAGAAACTAACTACACCTAAAGATAGAAATAGGAAAGCTATCTGCCCCGGAGCAGAACCCCAAAGATAATAGAAAGCCCCCAAACATGTAATGGCGGTTAGACAAGAAGAAATACAGACACAGACAGAAAATAGTATGAGCAAACGTTGGGGCCCAAACTAACTAAATAGAAAAGGATAGGAAGGGCACTTACTGCAATCCCAGAAAACCCTGAAAAGCACCAACTTACTAATTTCAAAAACACCTGAGATCACACGACCTCTACCACCTAAATTAGTTCTCTGGTGTAACAAAATCAAAACAGCAGCCACTGAAAAAACTGGAAAAAGCAAAGGTACAAACATCAGTGGCTGAACTAAAACTGAGAGGGCAAAAGCCCCCGGAGGGGACCCTGAAGGCCCCCACAGAAGTGCAGGACAAAATGCAAAAATCAAGCACAAAAACAAAAGAAGAAAATGTCTTATCTGTTAGCAGGAGATGCAGACACGACACAGCAGGCTACAAAGGAAACAGGAATCAAGGATTCAGACCAGAACAATTGATCACCGGCAACCCTGATGGGAAGGTGACTCCCTTATATAAGACCAGTCAGTAACACCTGATTCCCATCCTCACAATCTTCACTGGACAGACCAGCACCGCTTGTAACCACCAGAGGGAGCCTCTGCTCAGAACTCATCCCAAGCCCACTCACAACAGTACCCCCCCTTGAGGAGGGGTCACCGAACCCTCATTTGAGCAACCAGGTCGGTCAGGATGAGTTCTATGGTACGCACGGATGAGTCTCCTAGCATGGATGTCCGAAGCAAACACCAAGAATTGTCTTCCTGACCATAACCTCTCCACTTAACCAAATACTGGAGTTTCCGTCTAGAAAAAACGAGAATCTAATATTTTCTCAACACATACTCCAGATTGCCCTCAACCAAAACAGGGTCAGGAGGCACAGCAGCAGGAACCACTGGCTCAACAAACCTCTTCAACAAGGACTTGTGGAACACGTTATGGATCTTAAATGTCCCTGGAAGAAGCAAACGAAAAGAAACAGGATTAAGAATCTCTATGATCTTATAAGGTCCAATGAACCTAGGCTTAAATTTAGGAGATGCTACTCTCATAGGAATATTTTTGAGGACAACCAGACCAAGTCACCCACTTTAAACCGAGGACCATCAGTCCTATGCGGTTAGCAAACCGCTGGGCCCTCTCCTGAGAGAGGGACAACCTCTCCACTACCTGGTCCCAAATCTGTTGCATACGCTCCACAACAGAGTCAACACCTGGACAGACAGAAGCCTCCGTCTGTCCTGAAGAAAATCGAGGGTGAAACCCAGAATTACAGAAAAACGGAGACATCAAAGTGGCAGAGCTAGCCCTATTATTAAGAGCAAACTCAGCCAAAGGCAAAAAAGAGACCCAGTCATCCTGATCAGCAGACACAAAGCATCTTAGATAAGTCTCCAATGTCTGGTTTGTTCTCTCAGTTTGACCATTGGTCTGAGGATGAAATGCCGAGGAGAAAGACAATTGAACACCCAGTTTAGAACAAAAAGTCCTCCAAAATCTGGAAACAAACTGGACTCCTCTGTCAGACACTATGTTCTCAGGAATGCCGTGTAAACGAACCACGTGCTGAAGGAACAACGGCACCAATTCAGAGGAGGAAGGCAACTTAGGTAATGGCACAAGATGTATCATCTTAGAAAACCTATCACAAATCACCAGATGCGGTCATTCTCTGAGAAACAGGAAGGTCGGAAATGAAATCCATAGAGATATGGGTCCATGGTCTCTTGGGCACAGGCAATGGCATCAACAAACCACTAGAGCGAGAGCAAGGCTTGGAGCGAGAGCAAGTCCCGCAGGACTGCACAAATTCCCTGACATCACGAGACAAGGTAGGCCACCAAAAGGACCGACTAACCAAGTCTCTGGTACCAAAAATTCCGGGATGCCCAGCCAACGCGGAACAATGAATCTCAGACATCACACTCTTTTTCCACTGGTCCGGGACAAACAATTTTCCAACAGGGCAGCGCTCGGGCCTATCCTCCTGACACCCCTCCAGAGCAAGTCTCAAATTAGGTGAGATGGCGGAAAGAACTACACCCTCTTTCAAAATAACAGAAGGATCAGATAACTCAGGAGAGTCCGCAAGGAAGCTCCTCGAGAGGGCATCCGCCTTAACATTCTTAGTGCCAGGAAGAAAGGAAACCACAAAATTAAAACGTGTGAAAAACAAGGCCCACCTGGCCTGTCTAGGATTGAGTCGCTTGGCAGATTCCAGATAAACCAGATTCTTATGGTCCGTAAGGACCACCACCTGATGTTTGGCTCCCTCCAGCCAATGTCTCCACTCTTCAAAAGCCCACTTCATGGCCAATAACTCCCGATTACCCACGTCATAATTACGTTCAGTAGGAGAAAATTTTCGAGAGAAAAAGGCACAAGGGTTACTTTTAGAGGTCTCTGGATCTTTTTGGGACAAAACGGCACCTCCCCCAATTTCAGAGGCATCAACCTCCACCTGAAATGGCAGAGAAACATCAGGCTGCCGTTAGAACAGGAGCAGAAGTGAATCTCTGCTTAAGTTCCTGAAATGCAGAGACTGCCTCAGGAGGCCAATTCACCACATCAGAACCCTTTTGGTCAAATCAGTTAATGGTTTAACAATAACCGAGAAATTACCAATAAATTTACGATAAAAATTGGCAAAACCCAAAAATCTTTGAAGAGCCTTTAATGAAGTAGGTTGGACCCAATCACAGATGGCCTGAACCTTGACCGGGTCCATTTCAATAACAGATGGGGACAAAATGAATCCCAGAAATGAGATCCTCTGTACGCCAAAAAGACACTTTGATCCCTTCACATACAGAGCATTCTCTTCAAAATCTGGAATACAGTTCGAACATGTTTCACATGAGAGTCCCAGTCATTAGAAAAAATCAAGATATCATCCAAATAAACAATCAGAAATTTATCCACAAAATCCCTGAAATGTCATTCATGAAGGACTGGAAGACAGAAGGAGCATTAGTGAGCCCAAAGGGCATCACAAGGTACTCAAAATGCCCTTCAGGGGTATTGAATGCCGTCTTCCATTCATCCCCGTGCTTAATGCGAATAAGGTTATATGCCCCCCTGAGGTCAAGCTTGGTAAACCAAGTAGCGTTTTTCACCCTGGAAAACAGGTCAGAAATCAAGGGTAACGGGTATTGATATTTCACAGTAATATTGTTCAAAAGACGATAATCAATACACGGCCTTAATGAACCATCCTTTTTGGCCACAAAGAAAAAACCGGCACCTAAGGGTGAAGAGGATGGTCTGATATGACCCTTCTCCAATGACTCCTTGATATAAGACCGCATAGCGTCATGTTCAGGTACAGACAAGTTAAAAAGGCGACCTTTAGGGAATTTACTACCAGGCACTAATTCAATAGCGCAGTCATAGCTCCTATGGGGAGGCAAGGATGCAGATTTACTTTCGCTAAATACATCAGAAAAATCAATCAAAAAGTCAGGAACATCCTGAGCCTGGGGGGAGGCAGAAAAAACAGGAGTGTTGGTATTAACACATTGGCAGCCCCAACTGGTTACAGACACAGATTTCCAATCCAAAACAGGATTATGAGACTGTAACCAAGGGAAACCAGTACGATAATATCATGCAGATTATACAGAACCAAAAATTTGCAGCACTCTTGATGATCAGGTTCAACCCTCATTATCACCTGAGTAGAGAACTGAGGTTTATTCTCAGCCAAAGGGGTAGAATCGATCCCCAGTAGGGGAATAGACTTCTGTAGGGGTATCAAGGGAAACCCACAACGTTTAGCAAAATCATAATCCATCAGGTTAATAGCTGCTCCAGAATCAACGAAAGCCTGAGCAGAAAATGAGGACAGAGAGCATATCAGAGTGACAGTTAATAAAAACTTAGTCTGAACACTACCCAAGACAACTGAGCGTGCAAAACGTCTTCCCCGCTTAGGGCAGACTGAAATAGCATGAGAGGCATCACCACAGTAGAAAACATAACCCATTGCGCTTTCGAAACTCATGACGCTGTGCCCAGACACCACTCTATCACACTGCATGGATTCAGAAGCAGGTTCACAAGGCAACACTATTCCACGCATACTTCTCCGCTCACGCAAACGTCTGTCAATTTGAATCGCTAATGACATAGAATCATTGAGACCAGAGGGGACAGGGAATCCCACCATAACATCCTTTACATTATCTGACAGACCCTTCCGAAAAAGGGCCGCCAAAGCGTCGTCATTCCACTTGGTCAGGACTGCCCACCTACGGAATCTCTGACAGTATAACTCAGCGTCATCAAGCCCCTGATTTAATGCCAACAAGGCTTTTTCAGCTTGATCAGTGACATTAGGCTCATCGTACAATAACCCAAAGCCTGAAAAAATGCATCAACATCACTCAAAACAGGATCCCCAGGTGTCAGGGAAAAAGCCCAATCCTGAGGATCGCCGCGCAGGAGAGAGATGACAATTTGAACCTGCTGCGCTGCGTTCCCTGAGGACTTAGATTTTAAGGCAAAAAACAATTTACAATTATTTTTGAAATTCTGAAAGTTAGCTCGATCCCCTAAAAACAAATCGGCATGGGAATCCGGGTTTCCACAACAGGCAACCTACAAGATAGCAGAAAATATTTTAACCTCAGGGGCAAGCTGATCCACCGGCCGACAACTGTGCAAACCCCTTTGAAGAAAAAATCCCCCCCAGCACCCAGAGATACAAGGGAAAAAAAAAAAAAATGAAAAAACAGAAAAAATCTCTGCAACTCGACAACCGTTTTTTTTTTCACAAATTTTTTCCCTTCTGGAGACCATACAATTTTAAATTTTGGCCCGGGGTGATACCGTTTTTTTTTCGGTAGTGAGGAGTGCAGGAAAAAAAAGGCAAAAAACACCAGAGCATTGGGGAAAATCTATTAGATTGCAGTACCCTGACTAACCAAAACAACAGAGGCAGCCTGGAGCGTTCTACGTTGGTCCTAGACGCCTCGTCACAGCTGAGAAACTAACTCACCAAAAGATAGAAATAGGAAAGTTTCTCCCCCGGAGCAGCCCCCAAAGAAATAGAAAGCCCCAAACATGTAATGGCGGTTAGAAAAGAAGAAATACAGACAAGCGAAAATAGTTGAGCAAACGTTGGGGCCCAAACTAACAAAAATAGAAAAGGATAGGAAGGGCATTACGCAATCCCAAAAACCCTAAAAAGCACCAATCTACTAATTTAAAAAACACGAGATCACCGCCTCTCCACAAATTAGTTCTCGGGTTAACAAAATAAAAACAGCAGCCACTGAAAAAACTGGAAAAAGCAAAGGTAAAAACATCAGTGGCGAACTAAACTGAAGGGGCAAAAGCCCCCGGAGGGGCCCCTAAAGGCCCCCCCACAGAAGGCAGGACAAAATGAAAAAATTAAAGCACAAAAACAAAAAGAAGAAAATGTCTTATTGTTAGCAGGAGATGCAGACACGACACAGCGGCTAAAAAGAAACGGAATAAAGGGATTCAGCCCAGAACAATTGATCACCGGCAACCCTGATGGGAAGGTACCCCCTTATATAAGCCCAGTAGAACACCTGTTTCCCCAACCTCACAATCTTCAGGGGGACAGCCCCGCACCGCTTGTAACCACCAGGGGGAGCCTTTGGCTCAGAACTCTCCAAGCCCACTCACAACATAGGCCCCCCGGGGCTACCCCCCACTTCCTTGACCATTTTTATGCATTGTGGCCACACTTCATGTCCCAAAATTGACAACCCTTTCCTGGGGTTTTAACACTTCACCTCCCCAATGAACCCCAGCTTCTATCTGTCCAAAATTTCTCGTGGCCTTCACAACTTTCATACTCTGAGAAACAAAAGAGTAAACTCCTGATTAGACTGTGTCCGGTTCAGTTCAATCTCCTCCTAGATGACCATTTCTTACCCTTTCCCCCCCCATGAAATTACGAGTATAACCACAACTTCGACATTTTTAGGTGCTCCCTAAAAAACATTGTTTAGTGAGGCCTATCATTTCTTATCAAAGTCCCTTTTTTTATATATAGCTTTTTCTCTTTTCTCTGAACATAATTCCCCTCATACTAACCCATACCCAAAAGGCTCATTCAGCCTTTTTAAAACCCCCCATTTCTTCACGATGTTGTAATTTTGTAAATAAGACCTGTAAATTGGTATCCCCCCACCCATTGTAGATTTTTTAAACCCCTGAAGAGCAGAGTAGTTTTATTTTTGCTTTTGTTGTTTATTTTAAATTGGTAACTTTTTACTGTTTTATTGAAATGCTGACTTGTAAAGCTTGCGTAATGTGTTTGCGATATATAAATAAAAAATTTTTATTAGTATATTGAAGATAGTGAAAATTTAAACTGTTAATTTTGCAGTGTTTTGGGTAATAGATCTTTTACATGACACAACTGCACAAACGGGGTTTGCTGCTGTGCCAACACAGGGTGGAGTAGAGTGAAAATGACAACGGGGACTGTGAGAGAGGTGCAGGCTGAGTTTTTATAGTGAATTAAGAAAGATGGGGTCTGCTGGGTTGTAAGATCAGTCAAAAACAGCAGGCATGCCTAATTCCGTACAGTGACAGGTCTCAGTCACAAATGTAGGGGGTAAAGAAAGGAGGTTCTTCAGCTGGAGACCTGTATGACAACCTGGCCACGGTCAGGGAGGAAAAAGAATCGGGGGATGCGGTTGATGGGGTGGATGGGGGGTTTTGGGGAACCCGTAGTCGCATTTTTTGCACAGTGACCAAAATTAACACATGCTAATCATGATGTGCCAGGTCATGATGTATACTGAAATTTTTTCATTTTTTTTTACTTACCCGGTTGTTTTCAAAAGTTGACAATAACATGATTTTTAGATTTTTCCCACTGAAAAGAAAGACCCCAAACTACAACTGCAGAACCGTAAACCTGCTGTCCCTGCAGAGTTGGGCCTCGGATGCGTTTGGTTTTCGGTTGCATAACTCGGTTTTTCATAACCCTTTTCGTCTTCCTCCTCTGCTGACTATAAAAGCTGATGCCTGGGGGGTTTACACCGGTGATCTACTGTCATCGTCATCCTCTCTGTTCTCCCACTCTCGCCCTGAAGTAAACCCACCCCCTTTTCCCGGGGCCTTGACAACACGTACAGTCTGCAGGGCCTCAAAAAATCTGAGTCTCATCACAAATAGATCCCCTTCCCCCAAAAGGGTTAACATCTTTTGACGAGGCTTTATAAGCCGGCCCCAAATTTTGACGGGCCCCCTGGATCAAAGTAAAAAAAATTTTCCCATGGGTGCAGATGTTTTCCTCCTTTGACTGTGAAGCTTTAGAGTACCTTCCTATGCCCAGGGGATACAATGTGTGAAGAGATCTGCAGACTCAGTCATCTGGGGTTTCCCAAAGTGTTGAGCATTCCGTACGAATATGGGGGTATGGGCCGTAAAAACTGTATGGGAACCGATTCCGAGTTGATATTTTGTTTATCGGTTTTCCGGAATCGGGTTCACTGTCACTGTCAGTGTCCCTGTCGGGTCTGTCAGGAGCCCGGGCACTTACCGGGCAGAAGACTCCGGCGGTCCGTCCTGGCCTTCATGGCCGCCCCCTCTTCCCCCCCGGCGGTCACATGCAGTTTCTCGCGATAACTGCAGTGACGCTGGGTAATCCCGGCCGAAACAGCACCCCCATGACGCCCCCGGGGGGGGGGAAAAGCGGGTAATCAGCTGTGCTGCTTTGCAATGACGGGCGCTGCCTGTCATTGCGATGTAGCAGAGTGGACGTCGGGGACTATGTTATGGATGCGTGGGACAGGGGGTATACTGTTGGTTTGTTTTTTTTTTTTTTTTACGGGAGAGGGGATGGCGTCGCAGGAATGAGAGATAATAAAAGAAATAAAACTGTGTTGTCTCTTTTTTTTCTTTAAAAAATACTTTTTTCTTGCTTTGTTTTTTTTTTACACTTTTAATAACTTTGGGTTAATAATGGGGTCGGTGTCTTATTACACCTCTCCCTTTTAACCCCGGGGTTATTGTCCCCGTGAATCAACGGTGACAATAAACCCCCTTTTTACCCCCCCTTGCCACCCCTACAGGGCAAATGGGAAAAAGCCGGTAAATGCCAAAAATTGCCCTCTTTTGAGCCCAAAAGTGGGGGTGCTGTGCCTGGGGTTACAGGCTGTTGAGGGCCAAAACCCGGGCCTTACAGTCTTTTAATACCGCCGCAGCAGTCTGCATTTTACTTGGTGGTTAAAAAAAAATAGGGGGGGGCCCCAAACCGTTTTTTTTCGAGGGGGTCCCCTATTTTTGTTTAACCCCCCAAGCTAAGCGACTGCTGTGGCCTGGTATTATCAGGCTCAAGGTCCATGGTATTGGATCCTTACCCCCGAAAAACCAGGCCCCCGCGGTTCTGCTTCATCTGGCTGGTTAACAAAAATAAGGGGGACCCCCCCCAATTTTTTTTGAGGGGGTCCCCCTTTTTTTTTTAAAAGCCAAGATATCAGACTGCTTGGGTGGTATTATAGGCTGGCAAGGTCCATGGATTTTTTGGGTCCTTTCACCTAAAACCCAAACCTCAGCGGTCTGCTTCATCTGGTGGTTAACAAAAATAGGGGGGACCCCACGCCAATTTTTTTTTGAGGGGATCCCCTATTTTTGTTTAATCAGCCAAGATATGCGACTGCTGTGGCTGGTTTATCACTGGAAGGGCCATGGTCTTGGCTCCTTAACGCCTGAAAATCCGGCCTCAGCGGTCTGCTTCATTGGGTGGTTAACAAAAAAAAGGGGGACCCCACGCCAATTTTTTTCGGGGGATCCCATTTTTTTAATCAGCAAGTATGCAGGCTGCTGTGGCCGGTATTCGCTGGCAAGGGCCCTGGATCTTGGTCCTTAACAGCCTGAAAATCCGGCCTCGCGATTGCTTCACTGGCTGGTTAACAAAAAAAAAGGGGGGGCCCCCCCCAATTTTTTTCGGGGGATCCCCATTTTTGTTAATCAGCCAAGTTGCAGACGCTGTGGGCCCGGTATTATCAGCTGGCAAGGTCCAGGGCTTGGCTCCTTAACAGCCTGAAAATCCAGGCCTCAGCGGTCTGCTTTCCGGCTGGTTAACAAAAA
>JARQOD010000006.1:94297064-94367119 GCA_033576555.1 Oophaga sylvatica
CTCTGTTAGCCAGTTTTTTTTTATGTCCCCAAACTTGTTGGGTTTTGTGCTTTAATTTTTTTCCGTGACCCCCCTTTTTAAAAAAAATTTTGCCTTTTTTTGGGGCCCCTTATTTTCCCCATTTGCATAGCTTGCAGTTACCCCTGCCCTTAGTTGGACTACAGACCTATTATGCCCCGGGCCCCCTCTTAGGAGATGACTCCAGGAAAGGGACAGTGCCGAAAACAAAATCTTAGGCAGGGAGGCAGGTATTGAACGAGTTACTTGTCCATGAGGGGCCAGGGGGGGGAAAGGCCCCGGCAGGAAAATAAGGAGAGAGTCAGGAGAGCTGTATGCTCATTTTTGCTGAATTTGGGGGTTCATAGAAAAAAATTGTCAATACAAAAATTTTCCTAAAACTTCAAAATTAAATTCTTAAAGAAGGTGATTTTATCAGCTTAATGTGCTTTTAAAAACACTTTTCCTTTATGGTAGAATATCCTGATTATGGTTCCCTTTAAATAATTTAAAAACCCTTTTTCAAAGATTTTTAAAATGTTTTAAAAAAATGCCCTTTTTCCCAAAAAAATTTTTTAAAAAACTGTTTAAACACCGGGGAAATTTTTTCTCTTCCCCACCAATCTTTGCTTTGGGCCCTTTGGCAATGAGAAAAGAAGCATTCCCCTGGAAAGTTATAGCCCCAGGTTGTTAAAAACCTGTAAAAAAACAGTTTTAAATTTTATTTGCAGCTGCCGCTATAAAAACCCAAAATTGCAAATCTTCAAATGTCCCAATTTTGGTGCTGGCATTCCTTCCAGGGGATTTAATTTGGGGACACTGTATTTGAGTGCTGCCTTTAAAGAATTGTTTTTTTTCCTATTTCTTTTTCGGCTGTTTTACCCCCCAAAAATATCTATATCTTTTAATTTTTATTAAAATCGAAAATGCATCTTGGATATATAACAAGAAACACTACTGCCCTGTCCCGAGTGCCACTCACCTGAGGGGGTTTTGGTTTTTAAAAAAAGTGAGCTTGTTGGGTTTGCTGTCTGATAAAAGGCATTTTTTTTTTTCGGGCCCCCATTTCACTGGGTTTTTTTTTTCAGTATGCATTTTGTATGAAGCCATGTTAAAAACCCAAATTTTGGCCTGTAGAAGCTATCCTTTTTTCATCGGATCCCTAAATTGTGTCCTCAAAAACGGACAAAAAGTGTGGGGGAAGGTTCTTACTCTAAGGCCCGTTCCATGTTGAGTATTTGGTGAGTATTTTTTTAAATCAACAGCAGGAGGGGTTTAAAGATACAGAAGTGGTGCGGGTTTTTACAAATATTATTTTCTTTTTTCCCCTTTGGGTGTTTTCACCTGGTTTTGGTTTACAAATTCCCGGGTAAAAAAAATAAACCCAAAAGCTCAATGTGTGACATGGCCCAAGACCTGTACAAATTTACACTAAGTAAAAAAGGGTTGTGTTTTTCATGGTGCACCCACTCCTTTTTTTATTCCCGCTAACCTATGTAGTCTATTTATTTGTAGATGGTTTCCCTTTAGACTTTTACAATTTACATTTTAAAATGAGATTTAACTGAAGTAAAGGCCTTGGAGACCTCCTCTAACCATAACTTGGGATTGGCTCCATTCTTGGTGAGGGCTACCAAGGGAGCTACCAGAGTAGAGAAGTGGGGAATGAATTGGCGATAGTAGTTAATGAACCCCATAAAACACTGCACCGCTTTAAGAGAGTGGGGTTCTTGCCAATCCATTACAGCCTGTAGTTTGGCAGGATCCATAGCCAATCACTGAGTGGAGATGATATAGCCCAGGAATTGCAGAGACTCCTGCTCAAACACACTTCTCCAACTTCGCATATAAGGAATTTGCCCGCAAGAGGTCGAAGACCCTGCAAACATCTCTCCGGTGGGTGTCCATATCTGGAGAAAAGATGAGAATGTCATCCAGATAGACTACCACAGAGGTGGCAAGCATGTCCCGGAAGATGTCATTTACGAAATCTTGGAAGACGGCTGGAGCATTACAGAGCCCGAAGGGCATCACAAGTTATTCGTAATGTCCATCTCTGTTATTGAACGCCGTCTTCCATTCGTCCCCCTCACAGATGCGGATCAGGTTATAGGCACCACGAAGATCCAGCTTTGTAAATACCCTTGCTCCCTGGAGCCTATCAAAGAGCTCAGATATTAGGGGCAAAGGATATTTGTTCTTAACGGTAATGGCGTTAAGACCCCTATAGTCTATACACGGTCGTAATTCTCCATTCTTCTTCTGCACGAAGAAAAATCCTGCCCCTGCTGGTGACACTGACTTCCTAATAAACCCTCTTGCCAGATTTTCCTGGATGTATTGTGACATGGCCTCCGTCTCAGGAAGAGAGAGAGGATACACTCTTCCCCGAGGGGGCTCCGTTCCAGGCAAGAGGTCTATAGAACAGTCATAGGGGCGATGAGGCGGAAGAGTCTCATCTGCCTTTTTGGAGAATACGTCCGCGTATGACCGATAAACCTTGGGGAGAGAAGCAAGGTCTATGGGTATCTCCGTGGTGGAAACCTGAAGTCCTCTCTGAGACATCTGTCTCTGCAATGATCACCTCAACCCAGTATTCTCCCAGAGAACCACTCAATATGGGGAGAGTGGTGGCGAAGCCAGGGTAATCCCAACAAAACCTCATCTATTCCCTCAGGAAGAACAAAAAGGGATATATTCTCCTGATGAGAAGGGGACATAGACAGAGGTAGAGAGACAGTCTGGTGGGTGATTTGTGAGGGCAGGATTGCTCCATTCAATACTCTCACTGATATTGGCTCGGCAAGCGTCACCAGCGGTATGGAATGGCGAGAGGCAAAGGAGGAGGACATAAAATTCCCCTCTGCCCCAGAGTCCACACAAAGCTTTGTGGGAAGAGTGGATGAACCTAGAGAGATTAACCCTTTAAGGAGCACTTTCGGAGCAAAATCCCTCGCGTCTAATGACCCTGCACCCATGGTCACGGAACATGACCGTTTACTCATTCGCTGGGGACATCGGTTGGCATAATGTCCTGGCTGCTGACACACTCTACAGACCACGGATACTCGAGTGGTCCGAGACTTAGATCCCACTAGAGTAGTTTCCACGGTCTCTAGGGAGTCGGACACCCGAACGGGAAATTCAAGAGGTTTGGCAAAGGTGGGTGCCAGCCGAAACCTCTGCCTACACTGGGTCCGCTCTAACCTCCGCTCGTGAAAACGGAGGTCGATGCGGGTAGATATAGAAATGAGTTTCTCCAGTGTGGCAGGAATCTCCCTGGTAGCCAAAGCGTCCTTTACATGGTCTGCCAGTCCTCTCCAGAACACTGGAATAAGAACTTTATCTGGCCACTCTAATTCAGAGTCCAAAGTCCGAAATTGGACTGAGAACTGGCTGACCATGGACAAGCCTGTGACATTGCCAGCAGTTGGAGTGCCGTATCGTGCATGATCTGAGGTCCTAAAAAGACCTTTTTCAGAGCCTCCAAAAACCGAGGAGCACTCCGCACCACACGATCGTCGCGCTCTCCACAGCGGCGTTGCCCACTCCAATGCTCTGCCCGACAGAAGAGACACAATAAAAGCCACTTGTGCCCGTTCCGTGGGGAAACATGTTGCCAGAAGCTCAAGCTGTATAGAGCACTGACTCACGAATCCCCGACAATGTTTACTGTCACCCGTAAACTTGTCTGGAAGTGGGAGGTGGGATAATGTCAGAGCAGAGGTAGCGGTGGAAAAACTGGCTGCAGCTACGCTAGCAGCCTGAACAGCGACTGCGGTAACATCCACAGCTGAGGTTGTGCTCTCAAGGACCGCCAACCTACCCTCCAGCTGCTGGATGTACTGCTGTAGACGCTGGTCGTCCGCCATTTTACTAGCCAGACCCTGGCGCTAGTATTATGTTAAGGGCCTGCAGAACGCACCTAATAGATATTAAGGAGAGGTGCGTTCGCAGCCCGGGGTCCACCGTGCAGGCAGAGCCTGCTGCTAGTAAGATGGCGTGAGTAGCGAACTCTGTTATCCCGCAGAGTCGCTAAAATAAACGCCGTAGCACGCTGTGGCAGTTAGTGCAAACTCTGTTAATCCACAGAGCCGCTAGCGGGAATGCCACAGAGCTATATGGCAATAAGTGCGAACTCACTTAGCTTCAGTGAGCCGCAAAGTAAAACACTAGGGCGCTGACAAGCGTTATAAAGCGAACCCTGTTGCGTCACAAAGTCGCTGAGTAACCCTACTGGGTCCAGGTACACGATTAACTGCTGTGCGGATAGCAGTCCGTGATCATGCAGTCAAAGCACAAGCAATAATCTCACCGGAGTAGCCGGTATTCTAATGGCGTTTTCAACCGAGCCCTGAACACGTGCATACAAGGTGCCGGTATTCTAGGGGCTTATTTCAGCCAGACCTAACCACATGCATACATGACCACACTGGCGCAAGCACGTAACGGATTTAATACTAGCGCATGGCGGCCCAGCCATGCCACCCTTTATAGTAGCAACTGCAGGACCTGCCAGAAAAGGACCAATGCAAAACCATTCCAGAACACATGTAGTTTCAGGACCTTCCTGGCGGACCAATGGGAGTCGCTGCTGTAACCGAGCATGTGACCCCTGATCTCCAATGGGAAATCTTGCCCTGGTCATGCTCAGATGGAGAAAGCAGGGACTTAGTTCCTGAACTGCCTGCTCCAGCACTGGTTATAATAGAGGAACCAGGAAAGATCGCAACAAGCCTCTGCACAGTGTTAAACTGGGTGAGACGGTGGGACCGATGTCTTTGCTGAGCAGTCTCCACTGTGGCTGGAGATGGATGGGGGACTGCAGCGGGACTGGTTCGAGACTCCCCTTGTGCAGCAGCGGGAACTCAAACCCTAACACACATTCCCTTAAAAAAAAAATATACCTAAAAAGAGTATTGAGTATTTTAAGAAATGTTTATAAGGTTACAGTAGAGTAGGGCCCTGCCAAAAGATTCTACTTTGTCATGGTGGCAGACTTAAAAATATTTTGGCCAAAGCAAAAGCTTAAGGCTGTGTGTGTGATATGGTGAGTTGTGTATGTGATGGCTGAGAGTTACTGAATGGAGAGATATACTGCAAAATAGAGCTGCATATTGAGGAGCTCAAAAGAGTGATATATTGCAGAATGAAGCTGAATAAAGAGGCGGCTTAAAGTAGTGATAAACTGCAGGACAGTGCTATATACAGAGGAGCTGATAAGATTGATGTATTGCAGGATGAGCCTGTATAGAGGTACTGAAAGTACTAATATACAGCAATATGGGTGGGTTTACAGGGTATTGAGAGGTGTGATATATTGTAGGATGAGATTGTGTATAGAGGGGTTAAGAGGAGTGATATACTGCAGGATGGGGCTGTATATAGAGAGGATAAAATGAGTGATGTACAGCAGGATGGTTCTGTATATACAGTAGGTTAGAGGAGTGATGTAGTACAGGGTGGAGCATTATATAGAGGGACTAAGAGAAGTGATGTACTGCTGGATGCTACTGCATGTAGAGGAATTGAGAGGAGCAAAGTTCTGCATGCAGGGGCTGTTTATAGGGGCCTGAAAGGAATGATATAATGATTGATTGGACTGTACATATGAGGCTGAAAGGAGTGATGTACTTCAGGATGGACTTATATATATTAAACTTAAAGGAGTTATGTACTACAGTATATAGAGGTCTGAGAGGTGCAATGTACTGCAAGACAGAGCTGTATATAAAGGGCCTGAGAGGAATAATGTACTGTTGGATGGGGCTTTTATAGAACATCTGAGAGGAGAGATGTACTCCAATATGGAGCTGTATATGATGGACCTGAGGGGATCAATGTAGTATGGGATGGGGCTGTATATAGTGTAGATGAGAGGAGTGATGTACAGCTGGATGGGGCTTTGTATAGGGGAATGAGAGGAGTGATGTACTACAGGATACATAGCGAGCGGCAGCTGTAACCATGACACCGACTGACAGCTGGCTCAGAAGTCCATCAGTACAGAACCAGCTGTTAGTCAGTGCTGGGGCGTGGTTACAGACGTTGCTCACATCATACTGAGCAGTGACTAAAGCCGAATCAGGTGCGCATGTATAACTGAAATCCATAGGCCACTGGGAGGAATAAAGTTGATTTCCTCTCGACAGCCAGACCTTGTGTGTGTGTAAGACGCATAGGTTTGGAATCCATTTAACCTGCAGATTAACCCCATATCTACAAGATAATAGCGTTTTTGGACATGACAGGTTCTCATTAAAGGAGTTGTTCAGTCTCAGGCTGGGATCACACATGCGAGAAACTCGCACAATTCTCTTGCGAGTCTCTCGCGTGAACACCCGGCACTGCCGCCGGCACTCGGACCGGAGTGTGCGGATACATGTATTTCTATGCAGCCGCATGCTCCGGTCCGAGTACCGGCGGCAGTGACGGGTGTTCATGCGAGAGACTCGCAAGAGAATTGTGCGAGTTTCTCGCATGTGTGACCCCGGCCTCAGAAGAAAAGTCTGCATTCATTTTATGTGAGTGAAGACTATTCCTCGTGTGGATGGGCGGTCATGGCCACACAAATGCGGTTTTCATATTTGCGGTTATATGTCGACTAGACCCCTGCACTTCTCTGAATTCTCTTCTGTTCAGAGTAGCTAGGTGACAAGCCAGGTGAAGCACGTCGGTACATGACCACAAGTATTAAATCACCGTCACGTGATCACCCATCTGCACGACTAATACAGGGGAATTCTGACAGTGTACACATTGCACACTGTCACGAATCAGCAGTCTGCAGTCAGATAATGTGATTGCAGACTTTTTTTCTGAGACTGGACAATCACTTTAAATTGCAATATATTTTAATTTCCTCCATTGTCAGGCAGTGTCCTATGTGCAACAGAAATCTCTATCTTGGGAATTGGGCATGGGGGCAGCATGGGTCTGTGTGCTTTCAAATGCAAAAGCTGAATTTCGAATTTCATTCTTAGACCAGCCCTGCTCACCATCCACTCTGGAAAACTGCTCCAATCAATATTGATCAAAGCAAGATGGACTGCTAAGATTACACCTCTTATATTACTATATATATACTATATCATATATATTATATATTATGAGATGCAGGGTTAGAAAAGAAGCAAAAACAGATATGACGGGCAAATCATGCTAAAATTAGTGATTGGTTTGATGTAGCTTATCCCACAGAAGGATTCACAGCCACACTGCTCGGTACTGCAGTATAGTTCCTTCCATGCTACTGCTGCTACTTCTGAACATGACACGCCCTATGAAGAAGCTAATGCGAAATGCACTTTGGGGGTTATCTTCCTCACCACTACCAGGTTGTATTCAGGAACAGTTAACCATTCTAATACTTTTAGATTTTCTCGGCACGTAGGATATTATTAGTTACTATTTATGACTACCCTTTCTGTTTTATTTCCTTGGCATTTGGACTATGTACTTGTGCTTTGCATTCACATTTATTTAAAGGTTTTTACCTAATTATTATTATTATTATAGCACAATTTAATTCATGGCGCTTTACATGTGAAATGGGTACAGATAATAAAAAACAAGTACAATAATCTTGAATAAAACAAGTCACTGATTGGTACAGGAGGAGAGACGACCCTGCCCACGAGGGCTCATATCTTCATACACATGCGTATACAGTCCCAATGCCATTTAATCCTATTAGGCAACTATTTTTTATTGTCTCCATATGATTCCTTATATCATCCTTTCTGCATTGGCATTCTAAACTTCATTAAGGATATACCATATTGGTTATTTTTGCACTTGACACTTTACACCTGCTGAAGGATTCTACCTTGTATTTGTGTGCATCTGTGAAATCTTGAATGTAATTTTTTCATTGGACTATCAAACCTATTTTATACTGTGTATTCTCTCTGGAGTGGTGTGGCACTTTGCGTCACTTTTCCTTCATGATAAAAATATTTTTTTTATGGATTTTTAAAAAAAATAATTAATTTCCAATAAAGATTTATTATATTTTAGTAAAGTTGCATCTGCTTCAGTGGCGTAGCGTGGGGGGGGCGGGGGGGGGGCGGTCCGCCCCAGGCGGCACATGTGTGGGGGCGGCACAGCGCAGCAGCATTTCCTTCCTATCCTCTGTGGGAGAAGCGCGGAGGCACAATTCAGCAGCCCCGCGCCTACATGGGACAACTGCGGAGGCTGCAGGCCTGCAGGAATCTGTATAAGAAGGACCTGCTCGGACACTTCGGTTGTGGACGCCGCTGTGCTGAGGAGCCGGTAAGGAAGCGCTGCTGTTGTTATAGGACGGAGACTGCGGTGAGAGGCGCGGGGTCATGTGATGGAGGGGAGGCCGTCCCGTCCTCCATCTCTGCCTGTGGCTCATGCTGCATCCTGCTTACGGTGTCCAGAGCTAGGCGCTGATTCCTGCTGATCTCTGACAGGTTATTTAGCTAGTGAGAATGTGAGGGGAGAGGTCTAATTATTGGAGCAGTTTCCCATAGCAACCAACCAGATTGTAGTTCTTGGAAAATGAAAAGTCAGCTGATTGATTGCTATGGGAAACTGTTACCTATTTCACACTGAGGGTGAGTTTCCACGATCAGGAAACACTGCGTGTTTGGCGCTGTGCACTGGCGCAGCACCAAACACGCAGCGTCCAGATGTTACAGCATAGTGGAGGGGATTTCAAGAAATCCCGTCTCCACTATGCGTAACAACACGCAGGCGGAAGACCTGCGTTTACGGACATGCGGCGCGTCTTTTCAGACCGCAGCATGTCCTAGCGTATTGCGGCGACGGTGCGTCGCCGCAACGGAATTTAACACAGGGCTATGTAGCCCTGCGTTATTTCCGGAGATGTTCCGGAGGTGTCCTGAACACCTCCGGAAATAACGTGCGTCAGAAAGGGGGCGGGGCTTAGACGGAGCGGAGTTTCCACTCCGTCATATACGCTGTGTTTCCTGATGGTGGAAATACAGCCTAAATGTGCTGCCCCCGGATATTCCGCCCGTGCGCTGCCCTCTCACCTCCGCCCGTGCGCTGCCCTCTCGCCTCTGCCCGTGCGCTGCCCTCTCGCCTCCGCCCGTGCGCTGTCCTCTCGCACTGTTTCATTATTGTTGATACGCCCCTTGATGTTGCGAAATGTGGTTAAAGGGGTTTTCAGGAAAGTGGACTCCAGATGGATGCTTCCGGATTATCAACGACCAAAGGGGCGGCAAATTTTTCGACCGCCCCGGGCGCCACAAACAGTTGCTACGCCACTGATCTGCTTCCATTTTTCTCTTTGAGCATTGTACTTCTGAACATGTGCTAAACAGAGAAAAAAGCAGAGGATTTAGATGTTGTAAACATTGGCTTTCTTGTTTCACTACCAAGAGACCCAATTGTGTGCTTATTGAGATACATGGATGAACAAGGTAATGTACAATACAGAGACTATTGTACGTGGCTAGAAAGTTGATTGCTCAATGTTGGATTTGAAATGTAGTTTCATCTAACTGAGAATATATTAATAGTGCTAATTACATTTTATAGTTATAAAAGTGAATATACCTGAGAAGAGGAGCCCCAATTAAATATGGAATATTATGAACTTGGGGCTACACACCCCTGGTCTTGCATCTCTCACTCTTACTCGAGAACGCCTGTTGGGTTTGTCTTTACAGACATAGTTTAGGGTAAAGATTGGAAGTATCTCTGACAATATCATAAGGGATCAGTGTAGTCATCTATAAAACTTGATATCTACCATTGTGTGAAAATGATCATAAAGTTAAAAGAATAAAGGGGTTGGGTACCATGTAAGCCAGTTGAATAAAGAATGCTCTCAGTGGGAAAAACAATATAATCTTGTAATTATGATACCTTTTAATGGCTAACAGAAGTAAAATAAATAAACCCTGCAATGATTTTGTGGGTTTGAGAATACAAACTTATTAGAATCTTTGATTCCATCCACACAGGACTAAATCTGTCAGGAGGATTTATGACTTACTACAGAATCTGACGAATCTTGTTGTGAGTGGGCTTGGGATGAGTTCTGAGCAGAGGCTCCCTCTGGTGGTTACAAGCGGTGCTGGTCTGTCCAATGAAGATTGTGAAGATTGTGAGGATTGGGAATCAGGTGTTACTGACTGGTCTTATATAAGGGAGTCACCTTCCCATCAGGGTTGCCGGTGATCATTGTTCTGGTCTGAATCCTTGATTCCTGTTTCCTTTGTAGCCTGCTGTGTCGTGTCTGCATCTCCTGCTAACAGATAAGACATTTTCTTCTTTTTGTTTTTGTGCTTGATTTTTGCATTTTGTCCTGCACTTCTGTGGGAGCCTTCAGGGTCCCCTCCGGGGGCTTTTGCCCTCTCAGTTTAGTTCAGCCACTGATGTTTGTACCTTTGCTTTTTCCAGTTTTTTCAGTGGCTGCTGTTTTGATTGTGTTACACCAGAGAACTAATTTAGGTGGTAGAGGTCGTGTGATCTCAGGTGTTTTTGAAATTAGTAGAGTTGGTGCTTTTCAGGGTTTTCTGGGATTGCAGTAAGTACCCTTCCTATCCTTTTCTATTTAGTTAGTTTGGGCCCCAACTTTTGCTCATACTATTTTCTGTCTGTGTCTGTATTTCTTCTTGTCTAACCGCCATTACATGTTTGGGGGCTTTCTATTATCTTTGGGGTTCTGCTCCGGGGCAGATAGCTTTCCTATTTCTATCTTTAGGTGTAGTTAGTTTCTCAGGCTGTGACGAGGCGTCTAGGACCAACGTAGGAACGCTCCACGGCTGCCTCTAGTTGTTGTGGTTAGTCAGGGTACTGCAATCTCATAGATTCCAACTGCTCTGGTGTATTGCCTTTTTTGCCTGCACTCCTCAGCTACCGAAACATAATAGTATCACCGGCCTAAAATTTAAAATTGTATGGTACTCACAGAAGGGAAAAAATTTGTGAAAGAAAAAACGGTTGTCAGAATTGTAAGAGATATTTTTCTGTTTGTTGTATTTTTTTTTTTTTTCCCTCTGTATCTCTGGGTGCTGGGGAGGATTTTTTCTCTCAATGGAGTTTGCACAGTTGTCTGGCCGTGTGGATCAGCTTGCCACTGAGGTTCAGAGTATTGCTGCATATCTTGCTAGGTTGCCTGTTGTGGAATCTAGGATTCCCAAGCCAGATTTGTTTTTAGGGGATCGAGCTAACTTTCAGAATTTCAAAAAAAAATTGTAAATTGTTTTTTGCCTTAAAATCTAAGTCCTCAGGGAACGCAGCGCAGCAGGTTCAAATTGTCATCTCTCTCCTGCGCGGCGATCCTCAGGATTGGGCTTTTTCCCTGACACCTGGGGATCCTGTTTTGAGTGATGTTGATGCATTTTTTCAGGCTTTGGGGTTATTGTACGATGAGCCTAATGTCACTAATCAAGCTGAAAAAGCCTTGTTGGCATTAAATCAGGGGCTTGATGATGCTGAGTTATACTGTCAGAGATTCCGTAGGTGGGCAGTCCTGACCAAGTGGAATGACGACGTTTTGGCGGCCCTTTTTCGGAAGGGTCTGTCAGATAATGTAAAGGATGTTATGGTGGGATTCCCTGTCCCCTCTGGTCTCAATGATTCTATGTCATTAGCGATTCAAATTGACAGACGTTTGCGTGAGCGGAGAAGTATGCGTGGAATAGTGTTGCCTTGTGAACCTGCTTCTGAATCCATGCAGTGTGATAGAGTGGTGTCTGGGGCACAGCGTCATGAGTTTCGAAAGCGCAATGGGTTATGTTTCTACTGTGGTGATGCCTCTCATGCTATTTCAGTCTGCCCTAAGCGGGGAAGACGTTTTGCACGCTCAGTTGTCTTGGGTAGTGTTCAGACTAAGTTTTTATTAACTGTCACTCTGATATGCTCTCTGTCCTCATTTTCTGCTCAGGCTTTCGTTGATTCTGGAGCAGCTATTAACCTGATGGATTATGATTTTGCTAAACGTTGTGGGTTTCCCTTGATACCCCTACAGAAGTCTATTCCCCTACTGGGGATCGATTCTACCCCTTTGGCTGAGAATAAACCTCAGTTCTCTACTCAGGTGATAATGAGGGTTGAACCTGATCATCAAGAGTGCTGCAAATTTTTGGTTCTGTATAATCTGCATGATATTATCGTACTGGGTTTCCCTTGGTTACAGTCTCATAATCCTGTTTTGGATTGGAAATCTGTGTCTGTAACCAGTTGGGGCTGCCAATGTGTTAATACCAACACTCCTGTTTTTTCTGCCTCCCCCAGGCTCAGGATGTTCCTGACTTTTTGATTGATTTTTCTGATGTATTTAGCGAAAGTAAATCTGCATCCTTGCCTCCCCATAGGAGCTATGACTGCGCTATTGAATTAGTGCCTGGTAGTAAATTCCCTAAAGGTCGCCTTTTTAACTTGTCTGTACCTGAACATGACGCTATGCGGTCTTATATCAAGGAGTTATTGGAGAAGGGTCATATCAGACCATCCTCTTCACCCTTAGGTGCCGGTTTTTTCTTTGTGGCCAAAAAGGATGGTTCATTAAGGCCGTGTATTGATTATCGTCTTTTGAACAAAATTACTGTGAAATATCAATACCCGTTACCCTTGATTTCTGACCTGTTTTCCAGGGTGAAAAACGCTACTTGGTTTACCAAGCTTGACCTCAGGGGGGCATATAACCTTATTCGCATTAAGCACGGGGATGAATGGAAGACGGCATTCAATACCCCGGAGGGGCATTTTGAGTACCTTGTGATGCCCTTTGGGCTCACTAATGCTCCTTCTGTCTTCCAGTCCTTCATGAATGACATTTTCAGGGATTTTGTGGATACATTTCTGATTGTTTATTTGGATGATATCTTGATTTTTTCTAATGACTGGGACTCTCATGTGAAACATGTTCGAACTGTATTCCAGATTTTGAGAGAGAATGCTCTGTATGTGAAGGGATCAAAGTGTCTTTTTGGCGTACAGAGGATCTCATTTCTGGGATTCATTTTGTCCTCATCTGTTATTGAAATGGACCCGGTCAAGGTTCAGGCCATCTGTGATTGGGTCCAACCTACTTCATTAAAGGCTCTTCAAAGATTTTTGGGTTTTGCCAATTTTTATCGTAAATTTATTGGTAATTTCTCGGTTATTGTTAAACCATTAACTGATTTGACCAAAAAGGGTTCTGATGTGGTGAATTGGCCTCCTGAGGCAGTCTCTGCATTTCAGGAACTTAAGCAGAGATTCACTTCTGCTCCTGTTCTACGGCAGCCTGATGTTTCTCTGCCATTTCAGGTGGAGGTTGATGCCTCTGAAATTGGGGCAGGTGCCGTTTTGTCCCAAAAAGATCCAGAGACCTCTAAAAGTAACCCTTGTGCCTTTTTCTCTCGAAAATTTTCTCCTACTGAACGTAATTATGACGTGGGTAATCGGGAGTTATTGGCCATGAAGTGGGCTTTTGAAGAGTGGAGACATTGGCTGGAGGGAGCCAAACATCAGGTGGTGGTCCTTACTGACCATAAGAATCTGGTTTATCTGGAATCTGCCAAGCGACTCAATCCTAGACTGTCCAGGTGGGCCTTGTTTTTCACACGTTTTAATTTTGTGGTTTCCTTTCTTCCTGGCACTAAGAATGTTAAGGCGGATGCCCTCTCGAGGAGCTTCCTTGCGGACTCTCCTGAGTTATCTGATCCTTCTGTTATTTTGAAAGAGGGTGTAGTTCTTTCCGCCATCTCACCTAATTTGAGACTTGCTCTGGAGGGGTGTCAGGAGGATAGGCCCGAGCGCTGCCCTGTTGGAAAATTGTTTGTCCCGGACCAGTGGAAAAAGAGTGTGATGTCTGAGATTCATTGTTCCGCGTTGGCTGGGCATCCCGGAATTTTTGGTACCAGAGACTTGGTTAGTCGGTCCTTTTGGTGGCCTACCTTGTCTCGTGATGTCAGGGAATTTGTGCAGTCCTGCGGGACTTGCTCTCGCTCCAAGCCTTGCTCTCGCTCTAGTGGTTTGTTGATGCCATTGCCTGTGCCCAAGAGACCATGGACCCATATCTCTATGGATTTCATTTCCGACCTTCCTGTTTCTCAGAGAATGACCGCCATCTGGGTGATCTGTGATAGGTTTTCTAAGATGATACATCTTGTGCCATTACCTAAGTTGCCTTCCTCCTCTGAATTGGTGCCGTTGTTCCTTCAGCACGTGGTTCGTTTACACGGCATTCCTGAGAACATAGTGTCTGACAGAGGAGTCCAGTTTGTTTCCAGATTTTGGAGGACTTTTTGTTCTAAACTGGGTGTTCAATTGTCTTTCTCCTCGGCATTTCATCCTCAGACCAATGGTCAAACTGAGAGAACAAACCAGACATTGGAGACTTATCTAAGATGCTTTGTGTCTGCTGATCAGGATGACTGGGTCTCTTTTTTGCCTTTGGCTGAGTTTGCTCTTAATAATAGGGCTAGCTCTGCCACTTTGATGTCTCCGTTTTTCTGTAATTCTGGGTTTCACCCTCGATTTTCTTCAGGACAGACGGAGGCTTCTGTCTGTCCAGGTGTTGACTCTGTTGTGGAGCGTATGCAACAGATTTGGGACCAGGTAGTGGAGAGGTTGTCCCTCTCTCAGGAGAGGGCCCAGCGGTTTGCTAACCGGCATAGGACTGATGGTCCTCGGTTTAAAGTAGGTGACTTGGTCTGGTTGTCCTCAAAAAATATTCCTATGAGAGTAGCATCTCCTAAATTTAAGCCTAGGTTCATTGGACCTTATAAGATCATAGAGATTCTTAATCCTGTTTCTTTTCGTTTGCTTCTTCCAGGGACATTTAAGATCCATTACGTGTTCCACAAGTCCTTGTTGAAGAGGTTTGTTGAGCCAGTGGTTCCTGCTGCTGTGCCTCCTGACCCTGTTTTGGTTGAGGGCAATCTGGAGTATGTGGTTGAGAAAATATTAGATTCTCGTTTTTCTAGACGGAAACTCCAGTATTTGGTTAAGTGGAGAGGTTATGGTCAGGAAAACAATTCTTGGGTGTTTGCTTCGGACATCCATGCTAGGAGACTCATCCGTGCGTACCATAGAACTCATCCTGACCGACCTGGTTGCTCAAATGAGGGTTCGGTGACCCCTCCTCAAGGGGGGGGTACTGTTGTGAGTGGGCTTGGGATGAGTTCTGAGCAGAGGCTCCCTCTGGTGGTTACAAGCGGTGCTGGTCTGTCCAGTGAAGATTGTGAGGATTGGGAATCAGGTGTTACTGACTGGTCTTATATAAGGGAGTCACCTTCCCATCAGGGTTGCTGGTGATCAATTGTTCTGGTCTGAATCCTTGATTCCTGTTTCCTTTGTAGCCTGCTGTGTCGTGTCTGCATCTCCTGCTAACAGATAAGACATTTTCTTCTTTTTGTTTTTGTGCTTGATTTTTGCATTTTGTCCTGCACTTCTGTGGGGGCCTTCAGGGTCCCCTCCGGGGGCTTTTGCCCTCTCAGTTTAGTTCAGCCACTGATGTTTGTACCTTTGCTTTTTCCAGTTTTTCAGTGGCTGCTGTTTTGATTTTGTTACACCAGAGAACTAATTTAGGTGGTAGAGGTCGTGTGATCTCAGGTGTTTTTGAAATTAGTAGAGTTGGTGCTTTTCAGGGTTTTCTGGGATTGCAGTAAGTACCCTTCCTATCCTTTTCTATTTAGTTAGTTTGGGCCCCAACGTTTGCTCATACTATTTTCTGTCTGTGTCTGTATTTCTTCTTGTCTAACCGCCATTACATGTTTGGGGCTTTCTATTATCTTTGGGGTTCTGCTCCGGGGCAGATAGCTTTCCTATTGTTATCTTTAGGTGTAGTTAGTTTCTCAGGCTGTGACGAGGCGTCTAGGACCAACGTAGGAACGCTCCACGGCTGCCTCTAGTTGTTGTGGTTAGTCAGGTTACTGCAATCTCATAGATTCCAACTGCTCTGGTGTATTGCCTTTTTTGCCTGCACTCCTCAGCTACCGAAACATAACAGAATCTGCCCCAACCCCAAAGACATTGAGGGCACCAGGCCTCTGATCTTACTTGGATATTGGGTCTATAAAACTTACACCACAAATCTAATCCAATTACGTTTTCATTCTCTGAGCTCAGTTTTTGTTCATCTAAATTTTCATTTATCATATCATGCTTCCCCTTTTTTTTTGTTTGTGCATATATTTGTGTTTCTTCAGAAACTTTGTTGTACGATGCCTGAGGACGAGATCTAAGAAGTCTCGAAAGCTTTTCTTGTAACATCATTTATTTTTGTTTTGTTGGCCATTAAAAGGTATCATAGCTGCAAGATTATCTTGTTTTTGCCACTGAGAGCATTCAAAGATCATAAAGGCTTACAATGAGTGATATATTGTAATATGTATCCTCTATTATGTGTTCTTTGACTTGTGATATAAAAAGTGAATGGTATATTCAGTGACAGTAAGAATTGATTATGTCATATGTTGGTATGTGCTTGCCAATTATGGCTGCCTGTAATAATGTGATTCCATATTGGAGGAGGGTGGAATGAGCTGGGTTATTGTTAGGGGGATTGTTTTGATTTTCAGATTGTACTTTGTAGTGTTTGTACACTTGAAAATGTTAATATTACTTGATGACAAAAAACAGAGAAAAAAGTAGGAATCCATATCTTTGTACTGTGTTTAGAAGACGTACTGTGAATAGAAGACATTGTAAAAGCTAGTCTCCTCGCACTATGTCACAGGCAAGTGAAAATTAGGGAGACAGTTTGTAGAGCTGAAAACTCATGACAAATGCGGGATACAAGTCATATAATAGCCAGAAATAGTGTTATTCCTCATGAACACAACAGCTTATGCTGAAAAGTTACCTGAAATAATAGATAGGCTTTAAAATACAGATAAAGTGTACAACCCCATTCATTCAGAATACTCTAAATGTTTTTTTTTTAAATAAATGACTCCTTTCAACTACAGGAAAGATGTATATCTTAGTACCGTGTTAGCCAGTAGATAGAAAAATATTTAGAATTGAGAGTCCTCAGTGGTTGACCACTGAGGACTCTCAATTCTAAATATTTTCCTTTCAACTATTCATTTCTGGCCAGTTGCTCCTGAATTGCTTGTCATTAACATTAAACCCAGAAATACAGAGAATGTCATGTTCTGCGGGTCCTCCATGACATATTCTTGCATACTTAATACTGATTCATTTAAATAAAATACTGTTTGTTCCAACAGTTTATTCTGAGATTCTTGCAGAGCACATTGTGCCCTAGAAGTCATGTTCTGAAATATGATTTTAACAGTCCTGTTTGTCTGCAATAAACCAATTTTCCTGTTCCTCTCCACATGCTCTTGACTTAAGAGAATACCTTGCAAATGTCAGTTACAAAAGTAGATTCATAGTCGCATTTGTAAGAAGATACATAAGGTGATTCACTGATCACTTGAAGTATGCTCATTTACAAGGGCATGCAGTGTATTCCGAAGATACTTGTCGACGTTCTCAAAATCCTGGTGTATTACTGGTCAATTGGGTTGTCCAGTCTTTTGTTTAAAGTCTGCAGTCGCTCTATATGTCTTCAGCAAAACCAAGCAGTCATGTGACCGCAAGTATGCAATTTGCATATTTCTGGATACATTCAGATTAGACGTGTACAGCCTCTCTGAAGTCGCTTGCATTCAGTGAAGCCATGCTTGTCTAGTCAGAATGTGTCCAGAAGTATGCAGATATAAGACTGATAGGTCTCGCCGCAGATACCCAAGACTCCTAACAGCGCGCTTTGCACTTTTCTAACATGACAATGATCCAAAACACACATCTGTTGCATTCTGAAGAATAGGGTAAAAGTGATTCTGTAACAAAGTATGACTCATCAGTTGAGCATCACTCTCTGTCCAACATCCTGGTCCAAAAAGAGGTTGTTCTTGAATAAAGGAAAGAGATAGATGTTGCAATATGTCTTCAACCTGTTTATTCCATGCCTAGAAGACTTAGTGCTGTCTTTAAAAATCATGGAGGTCATACAAATTAATAGATGTAGTAGTTTTTGATGTGGGATGTATTTATTTTTGCATCAACTAAGTTGAGTAAAACTAAAGATTTTGTAATGAAAGTTATATTATTAACTTTACTCTCATGTTACAAGTTAAAAACAATGAAACGCAGTCTTGTCCACATTTTAGAATTTCTATTTGTATTCAATATGCAAATTGCCTCTTAAGAGAAAAAGAGGACTTGAACTCTATAGCGCCACCTATTGGAAGTAGCGATCCTACAAGTCACAATCAACCCTTTAACGAGTCTTGTAATATGACTTAGGATAAAAGCCAAATCAGTATCTCAATTTGCAGACACGGTGTTTCGGACTATTGGTCCTCGTCAGTGCAAAGTATGGGATCTGATTTGGCAATGTGAGAGGCTCCGACTGAGGTCTAAGGGGTAAGGTTTCTCCTTATGGAGAGTGACATACCAGCTCTGGCTTGTCAAAGTAAGGAGGCTTATTCGCCATGCAATGCTCCTCTGGGAAATTTACTATGCAAATTGCCTCTTAAGAGAAAAAGAGGACTTAAACTCTATAGCACCACGCCACCTATTGGAAGTAGCGATCCTACAAGTCACAATCAACCCTTTAACGAGTCTTGTAATATGACTTAGGATAAAAGCCAAATCAGTATCTCAATTTGCAGACACGGTGTTTCGGACTATTGGTCCTCGTCAGTGCAAAGTATGAGATCTGATTTGGCAAGGTGAGAGGCTCTGGGCTGAGGTCTAAGGGGTAAGGTTTCTCCTTGTGGAGAGTGACATACCAGCTCTGGCTTGTCAAAGTAAGGAGGCTTATTCGCCGTGCAATGCTCCTCTGGGAAATTTTATATGCAAATTGTCTCTTCAGAAAAAGAGGACTTGTACTCTATAGCGCCACCTATTGGAAGTAGCGATCCTACAAGTCACAATCAACCCTTTAGCGAGTCTTGTAATATGACTTGGGATTAAAGCCAAATCAGTATCTCAATTTGCAGACACGGTGTTTCGGACTATTGGTCCTCGTCAGTGCAAAGTATGAGAGCTGATTTGGCAAGGTGAGAGGCTCTGGACTGAGGTCTAAGGGGTAAGGTTTCTCCTTGTGGAGAGTGATATTCCAGCTCTGGCTTGTCAAAGTAAGGAGGCTTATTCGCCGTGCAATGCTGTTTGTATTCAGTGAGATATTGATTAAAGTCTCTGTTTTCCAAAGGGGTGTACTCATTTATGTTTAGCACTGCAAATATATACCAACTGTGAATAATCCAGCACAATGACAAAGCCGACCTTACTCACTTTTAGGCTAAGGTCACATGACAGTATAAAAAATCAGTCCCATTGTCATCCAGAAAAGTGGGACTATTTTTTTCTAATTTGTCACCCGTGTGCAGATCGTTTTTTGTCAGCAGCTACTAATCAGTTACAGGACCATTTACAGTTAACTGTGTTACAGAATTGCAATTCTATAAAAGTTGAATGTCATACTGTGGCATCCGATATTTTCCTCGCACCCATAGACTCGAATGGATGAGCCTCATCCAATTTCTGATTCAAATCATAGCATGCTGCAATTATTTTTCACAGACAGATTCTGTCAATGAAAAAAATTGATCATCAGCACTGCAACACTGAATAACATTGGTCAGTGTGCTATCCAATAAAAAAATCGGATAGCGCTCGTCCGATTTATACGGTGGTCTGAGCCAGTCCTTATAATAAATAAAGACAGCAGGAGGTCTGTAATAAAGTCAGCTATTCAGCTTAGAGTAAGTTACATCTGGGAGATTCCTGAATCTTTCCTGACCTAAACAAGTCAACTTTTAGTAACCTAGTATACCAAGCTACGACTTGCCTTTTTTAACACATTGTAAAAGACAGCAATCACTGGAGAAGGACATCATGGTCGGAAGAACAGAAGGAACAAGACGAAGAGGAAGACCAGCAACCTGATAGCTTGATACAATCAAGAAAACAGTGGAAAAGACCCTGGTGGATCTATCTAGGCTTGCACAAGATCGATCTTCCTACAGAGCAATCATCCATCAAGTAGCCATGCCTCAAGATCGAGCTAGCATATTAATGCAGAAAGTCATCTACATAAAATAAATGAAGGAGTAGAACAGCACGATGCGTTTTCTAAACAATAGCTAAAAGTTATATCCTATTTATGCAGAATTGCATATTTTTCCAATAAAGTTTATATACTCCCTTGAATACTATTTTATCACTGGGATTAAAACGCGGGTCTTTATTTACTTCTTATATCTTTATCACAGTCAGACCTCAGTTTTCCTGATACAGAGCATCACACCCCTTGTATAGACATTACATATTGTAAACTATTCCGACAACCTCTTCTGAATCTCAAAATTCCCTCCCAGTAAAATAATAACACTTATACTCACCCCCAGTGCTGGTGCCATCCTAGCGGTGTCGGCACTGGCTCTCGCTTCCAATAAGCTCTGGCTTCACTCTCCTACAGACGTAATTGACATTTGGAGGACGTAAGAGCTGCAGATACTCTAACATTTTCTCTGGATGTTTTGATGACATGCATTGATCCCAGGGAGAGCTAGTGCCGACACCGCTCTAATGACACTGGCGCCATGTGTATGTGTTATTAGTTTACTCGGGGGAAACATAGGGATTTAGAAGGGGCTGTCCGAGTAGTAGACAACCTCTTAAATCTTTTTAGAATATTTGGAAATTAAACAGCACAAAAAACACATTTATAATTGCATGGAATATATTATGTAGCACAGGGGTGGGGAATTATTTTTCTGCCAAGGGCCATTTGGATATTTATACCATCCTTCGGGGGCCGTACAAACTCCGCCCACAAAGTACATCCTGACTCTGGCACTGGTGTTAGGACGTAATCTTTCATTGCATGCACTTCAGTGTTCAGTAGTGAATACTGCGTGTTGTACCCAAAGAGCAGGAAGAAATTAATGAGCTGGTGTCAATCAAAATACAGCTCCCTGCCAAAGCACTGCAGTCCCTGAGAATCTGCCCGGGGGCCGGATAAAAGGTCATCGAGGGCCGTAAATAGCCCTGGAGCCTGAGGTCCCCCACCCCTGATGTAGCAAGTGAACGGTCTATTCTTAAAGTTGATGTGTTGGAACAAGATGGAGAAATCAGCAAGTGTAAGAATGGAAGAGACTTTGCCAAAGGCCAATTTGTTAGTGTAAGAATGGAAGAGACTTTGCCAAAGGCCAATTTGTGATGGCTGTAAGACAGGTTCAGAATAGCTCCAGTATGACAAGTTTTGTAGTGTGTATTTAGCACCTATCAAAAGTGGAAGGATAACACTATGTAACAAATTTTTATTTACTGTTGTTCCTGGGTCCAAAGTGTGTTTTCCTAACCCGTTATGCCTAAAACAAATAGAAAATAATTGTTGTTCCACAAAACTTTGCTTTTGCGATCAGGACAATGACATTTTGAAATTTGTCTGTTTTCGGGAAAACATTCAAAATAAAACAATAAAAAAATCAAACACACATCTTTGGTATCGCCGCATTCAGAATCACCTGATCTATCAATAGAAAAAAGGATTAACCTGATCGCTAAACGGCGTAGCGACAAAAAAAGTCAAAACGCCAGAATTACGTTTTTTTGGTCACCACGACATTGCATTAAAATGCAATAACGAGCGATCAAAAGAATGTATCTGCACAAAAGTGGTATCATTAAAAACATCAGCTCGGCATGCAAAAAATAAGCCCTCACCCAACTCGAGATCACGAAAAATGGAGATGCTACGGGTCTCGGAAAATGGCGCAATTTTTTTTTTTTAGCAAACTTTGGATTTTTTTTTCACGACTTAGATAAAAGAGAACCTAGCCATGTTTGGTGTCTATGAACTTGTAATGACCTGAAGAATCATAATGGCAGGTCAGTTTTAGCATTTAGTTAACCTAGCAAAAAAGCCAAACAAAAAACAAATGTGGGATTGCACTTTTTTTGCAATTTCACCGCACTTGGAATTTTTTCCCGGTTTTTGAGTACACGACATGCTAAAACCAATGGTGTTGTTCAAAAGTACAACTCGTCCTGCAAAATATAAGCCCTCACATGGCTATATTGACGGAAAAACCTCTGAACGTGCTGATGCCACCACTGCATATCAAGTTAGGCCTCATCAAGCAATTTGTCATGGCTCTTAACAAGGAGTCAATAGATTTCAAGTACCTCCAAGATCTCTTTCCAAAGCTTAAGAAAAAAGGTAGCACACTGTAGCGCTATAGCTTGTGGACACAAAATATGAAAATATGAAAAATATGAAAAATGAATTGCATCACTGCCTTAGAAATATGAAAAATTGAGAAGTCTTAGCGCATAAAAAGGCCAATTTATGTGTACCTGGGAGCCACGTTAAGGCTCTTCTCGTATCCCAGGTCCTAACTCTGCCAACCTCACTTAGAAAAGTCTGTCTGTATGGGAACATATGAATCCTCTCTTCAGACTAAAATCTACCTGTCCAAGGCAAAGGCCAAGGCTGGTATCTTCATCGGACCGCAGATCAAGAAGATCATAGAATGTGACGAGTTCGCCAAGCTGCTGAACAGGACGGAGAAAGTGGCTTGGAACAGTTTCGTTGCAGTGATCCATCGCTTCCTGGGTAATCAGAAGGCTGAAAACTATGTGCAGTTGGTTCAGACTCTCATAAAGAATTATGCCATAATGGATGCACAATGTCTCTCAAAGTCCATATCCTTGACGCTCATCTTGACAGGTTCAAGGAGAACATGGGAGCTTACTCAGAGGAGCAAGGTGAGCGCTTTCATCAAGATATATTGGACTTTGAACGTCATTACCAAGAACAGTATAACGAAAATGAGTCGCACGGCCAGGGCTTATGGGGTACTCGGCACCGAGCCCGTTCACTTCACTGGGGGATGTCACGGGTAGCGCAGCTCGGTCCGTGGCCCTGGGCGCTCACTAAAAGGGGGATATTTACAGGGGATGATAGAAATGTTCGTGACGCCACCTGTGGTTCCTGGTCAGGATGACCAGCGCTGCAGGGTAGATCCTCTGAGGGGTTGTTACTGGCAGCAAGGTGTTAAGTCTCCCACAGGCAAGACTGATCCCTCAGGGTGAATGGCGCTGTAAGGGTGCAGGAGCAATAATCCAGACACACACAAGACAGTCTCTTTCTGTACCTTTACTTAGTGGTAGAATTAGGCACGTCCCGGGAAGTTGTCAGGGTGGAGGATGCATGTCCAGTAAACCACTGAGTAGGTGTAGGGCCTTCTTACTTCTTTATATGTGTGAGTTTCTGACCCGTCTAGAACTAAGTCTAACTCCGTCTTCTTTGCTACGCCCGACTGACCTTGTGATGGAGCCTTCTTTTGGACAGAACTAAGTCTCTATGTGCAGGGCCCTGCTAGACTCCTGTTCTTCCTGACCCCGGTTACGTATCAGCACTGTTGGGCCTCTGCGATTTGGAATCCAGCAGGGTCTCCGGTTTCTCTTACTAGTCCTGAAGAAGCTAGCAAGCTCGGACCCTGTGTCCGGTAGTGCAGAGTGGAGGTAAGCTATCAATGCTGTCGACCTCTGTCACTCTCTCTTTCTCTTTTTCCACTTGCCTGTCGTCCTACTCACACCTTTAACATAAGCACAACCAGCAGTAGATGTCAGCTTTCTTTGTCTTCAACGCTCTTCAAGCGTCGGCACGCTTACTTAAAGAAACGCTCACTGAAGGTATCTCAGTAGACTCAACTTTGACCAGACTAAGTGGCGATCCGTCCCACTATTACTGGACTCCACGATGTAAGCTGAGTGTATGCTGAAGTCTTCAGGCTTTCAAATAAGTCTCTCTTTAGCTAGTCTTTCCCTCTCAGCTCATCTGAGGTAACTAGCTTGTCCGTTCTCTCACCATCTGTCTGACAAGAAGCCTAACTGCTCCGTCTCTCCACACCCTTATATACCTGCGTACTCTACAAGGGCTCCCTCTGGTGGCACCAGGGAAATGTGGAGTGTGAATGAATATCGGGTGATTTGTGGTTTACCTTTCATGCATCCTCCAGGGTAACATGTGGCTCCAGAGCGCAGCTGGGCTACACATCCCCCCCTAGTTAATATCAGCACTCCCGGGCTGAAAAGAGAAATGGTTTTTATATAACAACAATAAACAACAACTCATCCCTTGCGGGAGGTAAGGACACTTGGAACGTTTCAATGTGTACAAATCAGCAAATAGAAAAATATTAAATACTTTCACGTGCAATTGACAAGATACTTGTGGAGGACCCGTACCAAACCTCCCACGGTGGTCCTGGGTGGGCTGCAGGACTTCTCTGCTGCAAACCTCACTCAAGGCCACACCTTACGGGTTTTGCTTCTGAGGTAGAATGGCTTACGTAAAACCAAGATGGGGCACCGAGTGCCAACTATTTACAATAAAGGTCTGTGCTGCAAGAGTCCTCAGCAAGCAGGCCTTCAAAATAGCATTTCACATTACTATCACATTACCCAACTGGGGTATAATACTTTAAACATTATCATATACACATTCTCAATAAAGTGCAATTCTCCTGCATAACTTTTTACATACAGTAAACCCTGTCCAGGTCCTACTGGTCTTCTTGGAACATTGCAGCATCTTCCATACTGGCGGCTGGAAACATACTGTGCGTTCTGTAACGCATCACAATAAGATCGTGTCCTGCTACCGGTGTCTGTGTAGATACAGTCCTCCTTTCTACTTTCACTCTGCGACTTGCTGGAGGCCTAACGGGTGCCTCTCCCAAATGCAGATTGCACAAGCTTGGCTCAGTAGGGGTCGCTCTTGCAGTCGCTGCGCTCTGCAGCGGTTCCAAATGTGACGCAGATGCACGGGGTGACTCAGTTGAAGGCGCACTAGCAGTCGCTGCGCTCTGTAGCGTTGCAGGATAGGATGCAGGTGCGCGGCCGGGCGCTGGTGTGGCTAAGGCCTGGGACGCTGAGACGCGGGGTGCGTTTCCTGCTTCTGGGACTGGGTCGCTGACTCGGGAGACGTTCAGGGCATACCACCCCTTAAGTCCCCAATGCCGCGTGTAGGAGACTACATCCCCAATTAGCAGATCTCTTCCCGGGTGCCCCTCCGGCAGGTGAGACTCTACATCCCTGCGGTTAACAAAGACCTCCTGGTACAGGCCGATTTCGTGGATGAACCCCCAGCCTCCCTGGAGTTTAAAGTCTCTAATAGCCCCCTGGCGCCGCGGTTCCCGGAGCGTACCTTTGTCTCGCCGGACGATCTCCTTGTCCGCAAGATCCTGCTCTCGGTACCTCTGGCGAAGCCGCTGCGCCTCACACTGCTCCCGCTGCTGCCGCTCCTCATGCTCTCGGCGTCGCCACTCGTTCTCCTTCTGGGCGGCGTACTCCACGTCGTCCAGGTGCTCCATTTCCTCCCAGTCGATCTCCATCGCTAGTGGCTGGGGGTCTTCCGGTGTCCCTACCGGGGGACCGCATTCCGCTGCGGCCTCTGGTTCCAGGCCTGGCTGGCATTCCGGTCCGGGTAAGGCCTCCTCAGCCTCCTTCCCTCCCGCCGCGTCCTCGGCGGAGTCAGGATCAGCTCTTTCGGGGCCAGCCTCCGGTTCTTCTTCAGCCGCTGGTTCCAGTGGTGGCGCGGGTGGCGGTTGCGCACCTAGGGGGGAGAGCAGCCGGTCCCACAGCAGCCGCTGTTTCAGGGCACGCCAGCTCTGCTCCATCGCCTCCATCTCTGCGCGGTGTCGGGCTAGATCTCTCAGCGCCGCATCCACCTCCTCCACACGATACATCCGTTGGTCATCCTACCAACCTGGGGAAGGCTCGAGTACAGGCTGCACTTCTTCAGGCGAACGGGGTCTGCGCACCACCATTCCCCCACACAGTGACTCCTGTCCTTCCGCCATCTCACTCCAGGCCAGACTGTGCTTCCCATCTGGAACAATCTGGTCTTTTCCGTGGAGGCGGGACTTTCGCTTTCTCTTCCTTGCACCAAAGATGAAGAGGAGGCGGATCTCCCTTGCAGTGGGGCATACTCTAACGTTGTAATAGCACTTGGATTGGGCGGCCATAACTTTCGCGCCACAGGGGGGGTACGCCCACGAATACACGCCCCTCTTCTTCACCAGCGCCTCAGGGCGTGAATATGGCGGCAATGGGAAAATGGCGCCAAAAATCACAAAACATCAAAACAGTCTTTTGCACAAAACAGTCCATTCAGGCACACAGGACTCACATATTGCGAGCTTCGGATCCTGTTCGTGACGCCAAAAGATGAGTCGCACGGCAAGGGCTTATGGGGTACTCGGCACCGAGCCCGTTCACTTCACTGGGGGATGTCACGGGTAGCGCAGCTCGGTCCGTGGCCCTGGGCGCTCACTAAAAGGGGGATATTTACAGGGGATGATAGAAATGTTCGTGACGCCACCTGTGGTTCCTGGTCAGGATGACCAGCGCTGCAGGGTAGATCCTCTGAGGGGTTGTTACTGGCAGCAAGGTGTTAAGTCTCCCACAGGCAAGACTGATCCCTCAGGGTGAATGGCGGTGTAAGGGTGCAGGAGCAATAATCCAGACACACACAAGACAGTCTCTTTCTGTACCTTTACTTAGTGGTAGAATTAGGCACGTCCCGGGAAGCTGTCAGGGTGGAGGATGCATGTCCAGTAAACCACTAAGTAGGTGTAGGGCCTCCTTACTTCTTTATGTGTGTGAGTTTCTGACCCGTCTAGAACTAAGTCTAACTCCGTCTTCTTTGCTACGCCCGGCTGACCTTGTGATGGAGCCTTCTTTTGGACAGAACTAAGTCTCTATGTGCAGGGCCCTGCTAGACTCCTGTTCTTCCTGACCCCGGTTACGTATCTGCACTGTTGGGCCCCTGCAATTTGGAATCCAGCAGGGTCTCCGGTTTCTCTTACTAGTCCTGAAGAAGCTAGCAAGCCGGACCCGGTGTCCGGTAGTGCAGAGTGGAGGTAAGCTATCAATGCTGTCGACCTCTGTCACTCTCTCTTTCTCTTTTTCCACTTGCCTGTCGTCCTACTCACACCTTTAACATAAGCACAACCAGCAGTAGATGTCAGCTTTCTTTGTCTTCACCGCTCTTCAAGCGTCGGCACGCTTACTTAAAGAAACGCTCACTGAAGGTATCTCAGTAGACTCAACTTTGACCAGACTAAGTGGCGATCCGTCCCACTCCACGATGTAAGCTGAGTGTATGCTGAAGTCTTCAGGCTTTCAAATAAGTCTCTCTTTAGCTAGTCTTTCCCTCTCAGCTCATCTGAGGTAACTAGCTTGTCCGTCTCTAACCATCTGTCTGACAAGAAGCCTAACTGCTCCGTCTCTCCACACCCTTATATACCTGCGTACTCTACAAGGGCTCCCTCTGGTGGCACCAGGGAAATGTGGAGTGTGAATGAATATCGGGTGATTTGTGGTTTACCTTTCATGCATCCTCCAGGGTAACATGTGGCTCCAGAGCGCAGCTGGGCTACACAAAAACATGATGGGGGACTACATTTCAGGGCTTCTTCGAGAAATCGATTTGCAGTACACTCGCAAATCTAGAAAAGCTACTCATTTCGGAACCTTGTTGAGTGATTTTTGGCTGTCTTTGTCTATTTACCATGCAAGTGTTGTTTTTTATCAGACCGCTTGAACAAAAATATAATAATTTCCTTTTTTGACACAATAAATACGAAATTTTTCTGGCCTGTGGTCATAAAATCAAAGTTTGTGCTGAATGTAATCGTTTTTCCATAGTCTTTAAACATAAGCAGTTGAAATATTACACTTGGAAGCCAGGAACAAAAATTGTGTTACATACTGTAATCCATAAACCATTGAAAGGCTCTTGGGCGCCCAGGGATCATCCATGGGCATAGGTTGTAAAGACTAGCTCATTTAGGATGATCTTACTTAAGAGCTACTATAGTACACTTTACAGAAAAAAAACTATGTCTGTAATAGAAATGAGGCAGAATACACCGTGACTGTTTAGAGAATGCACTCTGACAATTATTCGACTTCTGTGTACAAAATGAGCATCTAAGCTGGACCAATGAGCAATGGTAGAAGGTGATCCGGTCTGATGAGTCATATTTACTTTTACATAATATGGACAGGCGCAGTGCCTATGTACCTGCAGAAGAGATGGTCCCTGGATTCAGCATGGGAAGAAGACAAGCTGGCAGAGGCAGTGTAATGCTTTGGGCAGTATTCTGCATGTAAAACTTTGGTCCTGGCACTCATGTGGATGTTACTTTGACATACACCACTGTAACGCCGCTGTGTTTGTGCTCTGTTTACCTGATGTTACTCTGCATATCTCTGCTTTAACCCTTCGCTCTTTTCCCTGTAATGAGCTGGAATGCTGTTGTCATTTACCTGTATGGATGCTGCTCAATTCCCAGCTCCGCTGTGTAGCCGCACATGCTTGAGTGTCTCCGCTGCGCTGCATGACCACCGCATGTGTGGTCCCTGGCTATCGCTGTGGAAGCTACCCGCTGGTTGCAAGGTCCTCTGCAGTTGTGCATGACTTACCACATTTGTTCAGATTTGCAGCCATTGCCAGGTGTCCTTTGCTATGCTGATTTGTGTCTGGCTGTGCTAGAGTGCGCGGGGCCACACCTCCCCTGCTTTTATAAGGAATGGGTGTGTGCTAGAATTGCTGCTCCAGCCTATTGCTGTGAGGCAGCTCCTATATAAAGTTCCCCTGCCCTGTAGGGCATTGCCAGAGCTTCGCATTGAGTTCCTGAACCTAGCTATGTGTGTTTGTGTGTTCAGCTCCTGCTCTGATTGCGATCAGTTCTGGGAGATCTGATGCCCTTTGTCCTGTCTTGTGTTTTCCGCCTGCTCTGGGGGCAGAATACCCAGATCCATTTGTATCCTGTTTTATCCCTGCTCTGGGGGCAGAATACCCAGATCCATTTGTTTCCTGTTTTTCCGCCTGCTCCGGGGGCAGAATACCTAGATCGCCTTTCCTGGAGGCTGCATATCCAGGCCTGTTCCTGTTGTGTCTTGTTTTCCTGAATCCTTGATCGTGGATCTGTTCCTGTACCTGACTCTGTCTGAACTTGTCTGCTGTGTTATGTTCCTGAAGTCCTTCTGTGTCCTGAACCCTGTGCCCAGTGACTGTGACTCTTGCTAACTGACTTTCTGTGATCTAACTTGGGTTAATCTTGGAAGTAGGAGTCCAGTGTGTCTGCTGAGTTTCTGCTACTCTGTGCTCAGCTTGTTATTTGGTGCAATCCCCGGCTGGCTCCAGTTTAACCCGGCGGGGCTTGCACCAGACAGCTTGGGTTCCTTTCTAGGTCGCTGCCAGATATCTGTAGCCCGATGACCGTGGCCTCTTGTCCGGAGCCTGATACTGCGGCCTGATGTCAGGTGTCTAACCACTTCCAGATGTCCAGATCATATCCTGCCCTGCCCGATGTCCGGAGCCTGATGACTGCGGCCTGATGTCCAGAGCCTGATGTCCAGAACCTGTCAATCGTTGCCAGATGTCCAGAGTCCGATGCCAGTGTTTTGATGTTCTCCCTGAGATCCGAATCCTGATGTCCGACTTGTGCCCTGATGTCCAGTCCATGTTCTGATGTCCGGTTCATGTTCCGATGTCCAGTCCATGTTCCGATGTCCAGTCTATGTCCAGATGTCCTGCCTGAGTCCAGATGTCTGTCCTTGTTCCGATGTCCAGTCCCTGGTTCTGGTGGTCCAAGTTGTTCTCTTGAGCCGGTCCCGCTTGTGTTCGTGGATGGATCCCTCCTCTGTGGTTTCTGGGAGTCTCCAGCTCTGTTCCCCGGTGACGGTCCCGCCAGTGAGTCCTGGACCTGACCAGCCGATGCCCGGTGCTGTAGTGTTCCTGGACCTGTGCCATCGGTGTCTTGCTTCCGTTCTGATGTCCTGCCGGTTCCCTGGGGTCTTACACGTGACCCGTTGTGGCTCCTGCCATAGTCTGAAGGCTGCCTGAGGTCAGTGTCTGATGTTCTCCTGCTGTGCCAGTGCTGCGCCTGAGGCCTGAGAGAGGCCATCCTAGTATGCCCGTGCCAGATAACCTTGGTCTGCATCAACTTGTGATGACCCTAGCCATCATCTGAAGTCTGCCTGAGGTCGGTGTCTGATGTTCTCCTGCTGAGCCTGTGCTACGCCCGAGGCCTGAGAGAGAGGCCATCCTAGTATGCCCGTGCCAGATAACCCTGGACTGCATCGACCCGTGATGCCCTCTTGCCATCGTCTGAAGCTAGTCTGAGGTCGGTGTCTGACGTTCTCCTACTGTGCCTGTGCTATGCCTGAGACCTGAGAGAGAGGCCATCCTAATATGCCCGTGCCAGACTACCCTGGACTGCGTCAAACCGTGATGACCTCTTGCTTCGACTGTCAACCTGAGATGTGTTTCCTTCGTGATGTGCATGGATCGCCCGACAGGGCAGTTGGATACTCGGTACCGGGCCGCTTCTTAAACGGGCAGTGTCACAGCGGCAGTGACCCAGTCCGTGGCCCTGGGCATCCAATAAAAGGGGTATATTTACAAGGGATAATAGAGTTTGTAATAGTGTTTGTGATGCCACCTGTGGTTTCTGGTCAGAGGTGATCAGCGCTGCAGTGCAGATCCTCTGGGACAGTTGGTGATGTAGCAGAGTTGGTAAAGCTTCCCATAGGTGAAGCTATGTCCCAGGCAGATGTAATGTAAGGTAGATGGTAAAGGTGTAGTATTTAGCAATGGATGTAGCAGTGCTGAGTGGATGTTGCAGGAAGAACTTGAGAGGACACAGTCAGATGCAGTTTCCACTGGGTACAGATGGTGCTGGAGTTGGTCAGCCTGAAAGTAATTTGGAATCTCCTATTCTGGTGGGATGTGAGGCCTTCTTTCTAGCACTATTCTCTGAGGTACTTGCTGTTGTAAACTCTGTTCAAGTTCCTCTCTCTCTCTGTGACTTAAGTAGAACTTCACTCTCATAACAGGCAGCTATAGCCTGCTTTAGGGATCACTCCAATATGGCGTCTCCAGCTCACACGTGCTGCTTCTGTGTAGTCGAGTATTAGTTGGGTCAGAGAACCTGCTGTCTCCTGCCCTCTGGATTCTGCTGCTGGGGCTTTAGTTTACCCACTCAGCCTCGGAATCTGGGGTCCAGTTTCTGGCGCTCAGGACTAGGGGTGAGCTCCGCTATAGCTCCTGTCCCCAGCTTGTCCCCCACGTCCTTCCTCTCTCAACCCTACAGACAGACTAACTAACTCCTGCCCCAGGCAGAATATTCCAGAGAAAACTTCCCTGAAATCAGGTGTTAGAGCTCCTCTTTCTGGTCTGGAGTAAGAAAAGTGTTGTATGCTGTGTGTTACCTGTTAAAGGGATCCTTCCTTGCTTTCAGGCATGACATCACTCTCCCCTAGAGTGAGACAAGGTCACTGTGGCAACCGAACTCCTGGGGTGCCACATGTATAATCCGGAACCTGGTGTTTTGATGTCATTTGCTCTATTTAAGTAAACTTTTGATGTTTCTTCATACCTGAAGTTGTGCGGTGTCTTTCAGTCCTGCATATGGCCATCTTGTCCACAAGCTCGGCTGCCACAGACCCGGTCGCTACCCTTCCCTAGTCCGGGTAGGCCCAGGTGCCCCCTGTAGTCCAGTGGGTCCACATTCCACGATCACCTAGGATGCATACCCCGTCGTCGTTATGGTCCGACGACACGGGAGCGTTGGCTGGGTAAGCCACGCTGCGTCTCCGATCGTAACAACCACCTACATAAACATTTTTGCTGACCAAGCACACCCCTTTTGTGGGATAAGTTTACACTAATGGCCTCTTTTAGCAGGATAATAGGTCCTGCCATACTGCAGTAATTGTACAGAAATTTTCAAGGAACCTGACAAGTCAAGGTGCTAAACTAGTCTCCAAAATCCCTGATGGAAAAATGGTCAAGCAATTTATCAGATGTGCTATAAAAACTTGTCTGATCCATGGAGACTCCACCTTACAACTTACAGGACAATGTAGCCATCATTTTGGTGCCAGATACCATTGGACACCTTTAGAGGTCTTGTGGAGTCCATATCTCAACCTATAAGAGCTGTGTAGGAGGCACAAGAGTAATCTTCACAATTCAGAATTTTATGGCTGACCATTATAATTGAATTTCAACATTTTGCTAAACTACCCCACGGCTACTTCCCTGCATTCTGACAAATCAAGCGTCTCTTTCTCTCATGAGATTTCCAGCCAGAGCCTGATTTACTCATGGTGCTATGGCAGTAATCTCATTACTGTGCATTAATGTAAGATAAGAACAGCACTTTATATATGCTGTCATGGCCTTCATTATCATTGTGCATGTTACCTTTAAATTATAGTTTTAATTTGGTTAATTTGGGACAATGTCTTTCATAACAAAAATCCTTTTCAATAATTTTTTGGTGTGTGTGATCACTAGTCATTTTTACTTCTTTGTATTGCAGACTAAACATAATATATATCTCAGCCATTAATGGCATACTCAATACCCCTGTCAGTCCTAAGGAGCAGCTCTTGTTTGACAGGGGAGAAGGTATTATTATTTCATGAAAATAATTTTTAATGGACCACTGACAGACAGCCTCCGCTGCAATAATTCAAAGCCACAGGAAGAAGTCTGCATATCTGGAGATTTAAACATTACTGAGGTCATTGAGCAAAAAAGTGGCATCCTAATAAACCAAGCACCTGTCATATCACCCACATCATCAAAGTCAGTAGCTGGCAAAGTCAACAAGCTATCCTGTCACGTCTACTTCCACTTGCCATCCTCAGCCTGGGAAGAACATGCATTAAGTGATATTTAACAACGGCCTCAGAGGGCCTTGTAGATGTGTACTTGTCATGATCTGTGTGAAGGAAGACAAATTAAAAGGCATGATATCACCATAGATGAGGAGATCCCTGCAGATATTACCTGCTATATTGGAATTGATGTAATATGTGGAAACAAAAACTCAGCATATTTTTCCTAATAGACAGTTCTCTGGAAATTGTATCTCCAAATTGACATTTTGTCTGCTATGATAAAATTTTATATATATACAGTGCAGACCAAAAGTTTGGACACACCTTCTCATTTAAAGATGTTTCTGTATTTTCATGACTATGAAAATTGTAAATTCACACTGAAGGCATCAAAACTATGAATGAACGCGTGTGGAATTACTGTATATACTTAAGAAAAAAATGTGAAACAACTGAAAATATGTCTTATATTCTAGGTTCTTCAAAGTAGCCACCTTTTGCTTTGATGACTGCTTTGCACACTCTTGGCATTCTCCTGCTGAGCTTCAAGAGGTACCGTATTTTTCGGACTATAAGACGCACAGGACTATAAGACGCACCCAGGTTTTAGAGGTGGAAAATAGGGAAAAATATATTTGAAGCAAAAAATGTGGTAAAATATTTAATAACATACTATTATATGTATGTTATTATGTTGGAAGCTACGGGTAGGAGATGGTGCTGCGGGACCAGTGTGGTGTCTGTAAACTATTATGTGAAGACGCTGGAGGGTGAGTATAAGGCCGGGGTCACACATGCGAGAAACTCGCACGATTTCGTGTGAGTCTCTCGCATGAACACCCGGCACTGCCGCCGCACTCAGACTGGATCGTGCGGCTGCATAGAAATACATGCTGCATAGAAATAGAGACAGATGATAGAGACAGAGTTGATAGAGATAGATGATAGAGACAGATAATAGAGACAGAGATGATAGAGACAAGATGATAGAAGATAGAGATGATAGAGACAGATGATAGAGACAGATGATAGAGATGATAGAGACAGATGATAGAGACAGGATGATAGAGACAGTGATAGAGACAGAGATGATAGAGACAGAGATGATAGAGACAGAGATGATAGAGACAGAGATGATAGAGACAGATGATAGAGACAGATGATAGAGACAGATGATAGAGACAGATGAAGAGATGATAGAGACAGATGATAGAGACAGAGATGATAGAGACAGATTATAGAGACAGAGATGATAGAGACAGATTATAGAGACAGATGATAGAGACAGAGATGATAGAGACAGATGAGAGACAGATGATAGAGAAACAGACAGATGATAGAGACAGATGATATAGACAGGATGAAGAGACAGAGTTGATAGAAATGTGACATGTATGCATTATGCGCTGCACAAAAAAACGCAAGTGTGAAAGTAGCCTAACCTTTTAATTAATTCTCTGTTGTACAGTGTGTCTGAAGGACCTGTGATGACATCATGAAGAGGCAGGGCTTTGGTCATGTGATGCTCCAGCCAGCCCTCTTCATGACCTCATCACAGGTCCTTCACAGGAGCATTCAGCCTACCATCAGCACAGCCCCAGGCTGTCAGGTATACCAGCTGCTCCTGCTGCCTCCTTCTCCTTCAGACACCGATCTGCCCAGCTGCTGCAGGAATCAGGCGCTGGGGAAACTGTGTGGCTCTGTGATCTGCTGCTCCCCGCTCACTGCTCAGCTGATAGGTGGGCGGGGAAGCGGCTGATTAATATTCACTGCACTTAAGTAGGGACCAGGGGTTTCCCCAGCGCTTGTTTCCTGCAGCAGAGGGGATATTTTCTTGCCTCCTGCTGATCCCACTCCACCGCTGCCCACTGCCCCCCTCCCCACATGTTACATTCCGACCATAAGACGCACCCACACTTTCCTCCCAAATTTGGCGGAAAAAAAGTGCGTCTTATGGTCCAAAAAATACGGTAGTCACCGGAAATGGTTTTCACTTCCGGTGACTACCTCTTGAAGCTCAGCAAGAGAATGCCAAGAGTGTGCAAAGCAGTCATCAAAGCAAAAGGTGGCTACTTTGAAGAACCTAGAATATAAGACATATTTTCAGTTGTTTCACATTTTTTTGTTAAGTATATACAGTAATTCCACATGTGTTCATTCATAGGTTTGATGCCTTCAGTGTGAATTTACAATTTTCATAGTCATGAAAATACAGAAAAATCTTTAAATGAGAAGGTGTGTCCAAACTTTTGGTCTATACTGTATATATACAGTGCCTACAAGTAGTATTCAACCCCCTGCAGATTTAGCTGGTTTGATAAGATGCAAATAAGTTAGAGCCTTCAAACTGCAAACGAGAGTAGGATTTATTAACAGAAGCATAAATCTTACAAAACAAAAAGTTATGTTGCTCAGTTGAATTTTAACCCCTTCACCCCCAAGGGTGGTTTGCACGTTAATGACCGGGCCAATTTTTACAATTCTGACCACTGTCTCTTTATGAGGTTATAACTCTGGAACGCTTCAACGGATCTTCGCGATTCTGAGATTGTTTTCTCGTGACATATTGTACTTCATGATAGTGGTAAAATTTCTTCCATATAACTTGCATTTATTTATGAAAAAAATGCAAATATGGCAAAAATTTTGAAAATTTTGCAATTTTCAAACTTTGAATTTTTATTCCCTTAAAACAGAGAAATATGTCACACAAAATAGTTAAGAAATAACATTTCCCACATGTCTACTTTACATCAGCACAATTTTGGAAACAAAATTTTTTTTTGTTAGGAAATTATAAGGGTTAAAAGTTGACCAGCGATTTCTCATTTTTACAACAAAATTTACAAAGCCATTTTTTTTCGGGACCACCTCATATTTGAAGTCACTTTGAGGGGTCTATATAGCAGAAAATACCCAAAAGTGACACCATTCTAAAAACTACACCCCTCAAGGTACTCAAAACCACATTCAAGAAGTTTATTAACCCTTCAGGTGCTTCACAGGAGCTGAAGCAACATGGAAGGAAAAAATTAACATTTTACTATTTAATCACAAAAATGATCTTTTACAAACATTTTTTTTATTTTCACAAGGGAAAAAGGAGAAAAAGGACTGATAAAGTTGTGCAATTTCTCCTGAGTACGCCGATACCCCATATGTGAGGGAAAACCACTGTTTGGGCACACGGCAGAGCTCGGAATGGAAGGAGCGCAGTTTGACTTTTCCAAACCAAAATTGGCTGGAATTGAGAACGGACGCCATGTCGCATTTGGAGAGGCCCCGATGTGCCTAAACAGTGGAAACCCCCCACACGTGACCCCATTTTGGAAACTAGACCCCCTAAGGAACTTATCTAGATGTGTGGTGAGTAGTTTGAACCCTCAAGTGCTTCACGCAAGTTTGTAATGTAGAGCCGTGAAGAAAAAAAATCATATTTTTTCCACAAGCATGATGTTTTAGTCCCCAAATTTTTATTTCCCAAGGGTAAGAGGAGAAATTGAACCACAAAAGTTGTTGTCCAACTTATCCTGAGTACGCTGATACCCCATATGTGGGGGGAACCACTGTTTGGGCGCACGGCAGGGCTTGAAAGGGAAGGAGCGCCGTTTGACTTTTCCAAACCAAAATTGGCTGGAATTGCGAACGGACGCCATGTCGCGTTTGGAGGGCCCCTGATGTGCCTAAACAGTGGAAACCCCCCACATGTGACCCCATTTGGAAACTAGACCCCCTAAGGAACTTATCTAGATGTGTGGTGAGCACTTTGAACCCTCAAGTGCTTCACGCAAGTTTGTAATGTAGAGCCGTGAAGAAAAAAAATCATATTTTTTCCACAAACATGATGTTTTAGTCCCCAAATTTTTATTTTCCCAAGGGTAAGAGAAGAAATTGGACCACAAAAGTTGTTGTCCAACATGTCCTGAGTACGCTGATACCCCATATGTGGGGGGGAACCACTGTTTAGGCGCACGGCAGGGCTTGAAAGGGAAGGAGCGCCGTTTGACTTTTCCAAACCAAAATTGGCTGGAATTGCGAACGGACGACATGTCGCGTTTGGAGGGCCCCTGATGTGCCTAAACAGTGGAAACCCCCCACATGTGACCCCATTTTGGAAACTAGACCCCCTAAGGAACTTATCTAGATGTGTGGTGAGCACTTTGAACCCTCAAGTGCTTCACGCAAGTTTGTAATGTAGAGCCGTGAAGAAAAAAAATCATATTTTTTCCACAAACATGATGTTTTAGTCCCCAAATTTTTATTTTCCCAAGGGTAAGAGGAGAAATTGGACCACAAAAGTTGTTGTCCAACATGTCCTGAGTACGCTGATACCCCATATGTGGGGGGAACCACTGTTTGGGCGCACGGCAGGGCTTGAAAGGGAAGGAGCGCCGTTTGACTTTTCCAAACCAAAATTGGCTGGAATTGCGAACGGACGCCATGTCGCGTTTGGAGGGCCCCTGATGTGCCTAAACAGTGGAAACCCCCCACATGTGACCCCATTTTGGAAACTAGACCCCCTAAGGAACTTATCTAGATGTGTGGTGAGCACTTTGAACCCTCAAGTGCTTCACGCAAGTTTGTAATGTAGAGCCGTGAAGAAAAAAAATCATATTTTTTCCACAAACATGATGTTTTAGTCCCCAAATTTTTATTTTCCCAAGGGTAAGAGGAGAAATTGGACCACAAAAGTTGTTGTCCAACATGTCCTGAGTACGCTGATACCCCATATGTGGGGGGGAACCACTGTTTGGGCGCACGGCAGGGCTGAAAGGGAAGGAGCGCCGTTTGACTTTTCCAAACCAAAATTGGCTGGAATTGCGAACGGACGCCATGTCGCGTTTGGAGGGCCCCTGATGTGCCTAAACAGTGGAAACCCCCCACATGTGACCCCATTTTGGAAACTAGACCCCTAAGGAACTTATCTAGATGTGTGGTGAGCACTTTGAACCCTCAAGTGCTTCACGCAAGTTTGTAATGTAGAGCCGTGAAGAAAAAAAATCATATTTTTTCCACAAACATGATGTTTTAGTCCCCAAATTTTTATTTTCCCAAGGGTAAGAGGAGAAATTGGACCACAAAAGTTGTTGTCCAACATGTCCTGAGTACGCTGATACCCCATATGTGGGGGGAACCACTGTTTGGGCGCACGGCAGGGCTCGAAAGGGAAGGAGCCCGTTTGACTTTTCCAAACCAAAATTGGCTGGAATTGCGAACGGACGCCATGTCGCGTTTGGAGGGCCCCTGATGTGCCTAAACAGTGGAAACCCCCCACATGTGACCCCATTTGGAAACTAGACCCCCTAAGGAACTTATCTAGATGTGTGGTGAGCACTTTGAACCCAAGTGCTTCACGCAAGTTTGTAATGTAGAGCCGTGAAGAAAAAAAATCATATTTTTTCCACAAACATGATGTTTTAGTCCCCAAATTTTTATTTTCCCAAGGGTAAGAGGAGAAATTGGACCACAAAAGTTGTTGTCCAACATGTCCTGAGTACGCTGATACCCCATATGTGGGGGGGAACCACTGTTTGGGCGCACGGCAGGGCTTGAAAGGGAAGGAGCGCCGTTTGACTTTTCCAAACCAAAATTGGCTGGAATTGCGAACGGACGCCATGTCGCGTTTGGAGGGCCCCTGATGTGCCTAAACAGTGGAAACCCCCCACATGTGACCCCATTTTGGAAACTAGACCCCTAAGGAACTTATCTAGATGTGTGGTGAGCACTTTGAACCCTCAAGTGCTTCACGCAAGTTTGTAATGTAGAGCCGTGAAGAAAAAAAATCATATTTTTTCCACAAACATGATGTTTTAGTCCCAAATTTTTATTTTCCAAGGGTAAGAGGAGAAATTGGACCACAAAAGTTGTTGTCCAACATGTCCTGAGTACGCTGATACCCCATATGTGGGGGGGAACCACTGTTTGGGCGCACGGCAGGGCTTGAAAGGGAAGGAGCGCCGTTTGACTTTTCCAAACCAAAATTGGCTGGAATTGCGAACGGACGCCATGTCGCGTTTGGAGGGCCCCTGATGTGCCTAAACAGTGGAAACCCCCACATGTGACCCCATTTTGGAAACTAGACCCCCTAAGGAACTTATCTAGATGTGTGGTGAGCACTTTGAACCCTCAAGTGCTTCACGCAAGTTTGTAATGTAGAGCCGTGAAGAAAAAAATCATATTTTTTCCACAAACATGATGTTTTAGTCCCCAATTTTTATTTTCCAAGGGTAAGAGGAGAAATTGGACCACAAAAGTTGTTGTCCAACATGTCCTGAGTACGCTGATACCCCATATGTGGGGGGAACCACTGTTTGGGCGCACGGCAGGGCTTGAAAGGGAAGGAGCGCCGTTTGACTTTTCCAAACCAAAATTGGCTGGAATTGCGAACGGACGCCATGTCGCGTTTGGAGGGCCCCTGATGTGCCTAAACAGTGGAAACCCCCCACATGTGACCCCATTTTGGAAACTAGACCCCTAAGGAACTTATCTAGATGTGTGGTGAGCACTTTGAACCCTCAAGTGCTTCACGAAGTTTGTAATGTAGAGCCGTGAAAAAAAAAATCATATTTTTTCCACAAAATGATGTTTTAGTCCCCAATTTTTATTTTCCCAAGGGTAAGAGGAGAAATTGGACCACCAAAAGTTGTTGTCCAACATGTCCTGAGTACGCTGATACCCCATATGTGGGGGGAACCACTGTTTGGGCGCACGGCAGGGCTTGAAGGAAGGAGCGCCGTTGACTTTTCCAAACCAAAATTGGCTGGAATTGCGAACGGACGCCATGTCGCGTTTGGAGGGCCCCTGATGTGCCTAAACAGTGGAAACCCCCACATGTGACCCCATTTTGGAAACTAGACCCCCTAAGGAACTTATCTAGGTGTGTGGTGAGCACTTTGAACCCCCAAGTGTTTCACTAACGTTTATAATGCCCTGGCGTGAAAAAAAAAAATATTTTTTTTTTTCCACAAAAGTGATGTTTTAGTCCCCAATTTTTTATTTTCCCAAGGGTAAGAGGAGAAATTGGACCCCAAAAGTGTTGTCCAATTTGTCCTGAGTACGCTGATACCCCATATGTTGGGGGGATACACTGTTTGGGCACACGGCAGGGCTCGGAAGGGAAGCAGTGACGTTTTGGAATGCAGACTTTGATGGAATGGTCTGCGGGCGTCATGTTCCGTTAGCAGAGCCCCTGATGTGCCTAAACAGTGGAAACCCCCACATGTGACCCCATTTTGGAAACTAGACCCCCTAAGGAACTTATCTAGGTGTGTGGTGAGCACTTTGAACCCCCAAGTGTTTCACTAAAGTTTATAATGCCCTGGCGTGAATAAAAAAAAAAAAAAAAAATTTCCACAAATATGATGTTTTAGTCCCCAATTTTTTATTTTCCCAAGGGTAACAGGAGAAATTGGACCACAAAAGTTGTTGTCCAATTTGTCCTGAGTACACTGATACCCCATATGTTGGGGGGAACCACTGTTTGGGCGCATGGCAGGGCGCAGAAGGGAAGCAGTGACGTTTTGGAATGCAGACTTTGATGGAATGGTCTGCGGGCGTCATGTTCCGTTAGCAGAGCCCCTCATGTGCCTAAACAGTGGAAACCCCCACAAGTGACCCCATTTTGGAAACTAGACCCCCTAAGGAACTTACCTAGGTGTGTGGTGAGCATTTTGAACCCCCAAGTGTTTCACTAAAGTTTATAATGCCCAGGTGTAAAAATAAAAAATCCTACTTTTATCCTCACAAAAATGATGTTTTAGTCCCCAATTTTTTATTTTCCCAAGGGTAAGAGGAGAAATTGGACACCAAAAATTGTTGTCCAATTTGTCCTGAGTACACTGGTGCCCCATATGTGGGAAAAAACTGTTTGGGCACAAGTCGGGGCTCAGAAGGGAAGTCGTGACGTTTTGGAATGCAGACTGATGGAATGGTCTGCGGGCGTCATGTTCCGTTTGCAGAGCTCCTGATGTGCCTAAACAGTAAAAAAAAAACACAAGTGACATAATTTTGGAAAGTAGACTCCCAAGGAACTTTTCTAAATGTGCCCCCCTTCTGGAACTAATCTTTCCTGTAAAGTAAATTAGTAGTGCATTGAGGTGTGGTACAATTTGAAACAATCCTTCATACACAGGCCAGGTTTTTCGGGGCAGGTGTCGCATTGGTAAGTGGTGTCCTTGCGTATTCCCCTTTTGTAACACACTCGGCACCTTTTTTGCGGCTTACCTTTGCTTCCAGTTGGCGGGACCACCCCCGGGAAATGCTGACCTGGTATGATACGAGCACCTTCAGTTCCAGAAGTACTGGGGCCCGCTGTTTCCTGAGCGCCAAACATCAGGGCCTTAACCACTACCTCCTGGAACTGAAGGTACGTCGTATCGCTGTTGCGTGCACATCGTGACAGCAGGAAAGCGTTGAGCATTGCCATTTGGACGATGTGCACGGACAGCTTCTTGTACCACACCTTGGCCTTTCTCAAAGCACTGTACGGTTGGAGGAGTTGATCAGAGAGATCAACACCCCCCATGTATTTATTGTACCCCAGTACACAGTCCGGTTTGCGGACCTGTGTAGAGGTACCCCGTACAGTGCTGAGGGCGCTGCCATCACCATGTATGGTGGTCAAGAGAAGGACATCCCTCTTGTCCTTGTACTTGACCACCAACAGGTGGTCGCTACATTGGGCTCTGCTCTCACCCTTTCTGAGCATCTGCCCAAGTAGCGTCTTCGGGAGGCCTCTCTGATTTTTGCGGACGGTACCGCAAGCTGCGGTACCTCGCGCAGAGAGGGATTTGTAGAGTGGGACGCTGGAATAAAAGTTATCGGTGTAAAGGTGATAACCTTTATCCAGCAGTGGGTGCACCAAATCCCACACAATTTTCCCACTCACTCCCAGGACGGGGGGACACTCAGGGGGTTCAATCCTGGTGTCCTTTCCTTCGTAAACTCTAAAGCTGTGCGTGTACCCTGAGGTACTCTCGCACAGCTTGTAGAGTTTAATTCCGTACCTTGCCCTCTTGCTGGGCAGGTACTGGCGGAATCTGAGCCGTCCCTTAAAATGAACCAAGGACTCATCCACGCAGATGTCCCTTTGGGGCACGTACACTTCAGCAAACTTTTTGCTGAAGTGTTCGATGACCGGCCGAACTTTGAACAGACGGTCAAAGTTGGGGTCATTTGTGGGGGACACTGTGCATTATCATTATAATGCAGGAATTTGTGGATGGCCTCAAAACGCGTCCGAGCCATGACCATTCGGAACAGTGGAGTGTTGTATAAAATATCAACACTCCAATATTGCCGAAGTTCTGGCTTCTTCAGGATCCCCATATGGAGGACCAGGCCCCAAAACTGCATCATTTCACCTGCGTCTACAGGAGACCAGTTGGAAAATGATGACACTGGGTTTTGCGCCAAAAATTGCCGAGCGTACAAATTAGTTTGCTCCACCACGAGGTTAATAAAATCCTCAGAGAAAAAGACTTTGAAAAAGTCTATTTCTCTGAGGCCCGTGGTGTCAAACTTGATTCCTGATTCTGCCACAAAATCAGGAATCAGTGGCTCGTAATTTTCGGGGGGCGGGGTCCATATGGGGTCCGAAGAGGGGTGCGCTGGTTCATTTTCAGGGGTGGGCGCTGCCTCATCTTCTGTCCTGGGGCGTCTGCGTGGCGGTTCCGCAGGACCCGAGGAGGAAGAGGAGGAAGAAGAAGAAGAGGATGAAGAATCTGAAAAGTAAAGAAATGTGGGATCCTCTCCCTCGCTATCAGTGTCGGAGGCAAGTAAAGCGTATGCCTCTTCCACTGAATAGCGCTGTTGGGAAGAACGTGACGAGCGGGACATTTTTTTTGTGAATGTGGTGCTTTGTGTGAACTTTATTTATAACTGTGTGTGTGTGGGGGGGGATAGTGGTTGGTGCAAACTATGCTGAAAGGAAAAAGCTAAAAGAAAAGAAAGAGAATAGGGAAAAAAATGCCTGTGAAAAAAAGTCTAAACCAGCAGGCACGAGCTCTGATAAGTGACCGGTGTCACTTATCAAAGTTCCGCGGCTGCCGGATGTGCGCACAGGAGTGGCGGAAAGGGAAGTGAAAAAAAAAACGGCAGGAACGAGCTCTGATAAGTGACCGGTGTCACTTATCAAAGTTCCGCGGCTGCTAGATGTGCGCACGGGAGTGGCGGAAAGTGGAGTGAAAAAAAAAAAAACTGCAGGAACGAACTCTGATAAGTGACTGGTGTCACTTATCAAAGTTCCGCGGCTGCTGGATGTGCGCACAGGAGTGGCGGAAAGGGGAGTGAAAAAAAAAATGCAGGAACGAGCTCTGATAAGTGACTGGTGTCACTTATCAAAGTTCCGCGGCTGCTGGATGTGCGCACAGGAGTGGCGGAAAGGGGAGTGAAAAAAAAAAAGACGGCAGGAGCGAGCTCTGATAAGTGACCGGTGTCACTTATCAAAGTTCCGCGGCTGCTAGATGTGCGCACAGGAGTGGCGGAAAGGGGAGTGAAAAAAAAAAAAAAAACGGCAGGAACGAGCTCTGATAAGTGACCGGTGTCACTTATCAAAGTTCCGCGGCTGCTAGATGTGCGCACGGGAGTGGCGGAAAGTGGGGTGAAAAAAAAAAAAACTGCAGGAACGAGCTCTGATAAGTGACTGGCGTCACTTATCAAAGTTCCGCGGCTGCTGGATGTGCGCACAGGAGTGGCAGAAAGGGGAGTGAAAAAAAAAAAAAAAACTGCAGGAACGAGCTCTGATAAGTGACTGGTGTCACTTATCAAAGTTCCGCGGCTGCTGGAAGTGCGCACAGGAGTGGCGGAAAGGGGAGTGAAAAAAAAAAACAAAAAACGGCAGGAACGAGCTCTGATAAGTGACCGGTGTCACTTATCAAAGTTCCGCGGCTGCTAGATGTGCGCACGGGAGTGGCGGAAAGTGGTGTGAAAAAAAAAAAACTGCAGGAACGAGCTCTGATAAGTGACTGGTGTCACTTATCAAAGTTCCGCGGCTGCTAGATGTGCGCACGGGAGTGGCGGAAAGTGGGGTGAAAAAAAAAAAAAACCTGCAGGAACGAGCTCTGAAAAGTGACTGGTGTCACTTATCAAAGTTCCGCGGCTGCTGGAAGTGCGCACAGGAGTGGCGGAAAGGGGAGTGAAAAAAAAAAAACTGCAGGAACGAGCTCTGATAAGTGACTGGTGTCACTTATCAAAGTTCCGCGGCTGCTGGAAGTGCGCACGGAGGGGGGTGCAAAAGAAAAACGAGCACGAGTGTTGATCGGTGAACTGCGTCACCAATCAACGCTCGGCAGCTGCTAAATGTGTGCAAAGGGGGGGTAAAAAGAGGGGGAAAGGGAAGGGGGGAGGGGGGAATGGGGGGATTGGGGTGGATCGGGCAGGGATCGGGGCTCAAAAACTCACGTTTGTAGTTCTCTCTTCTTTCTTCTCTCTTCTTTCTTTCTCTCTTCTTTCTTCTCTCTTCTTTCTTCTCTTTCTTTCTTCTCTTCTTTCTTCAGCAGGAGTTGTGGTGTCACAGGCTACTGTGGCACCACAAGGCCCAGCACAGGAGGAGATCTGGCGTGTGACCGCACTGCAGGAATCCTCAGCAAGTGTGAGGACCCCTGCAGTGCGGTCAGACAAGTCAGATCCAGTTTGCAGACAGGTCACAGAGCGGTCACATCGCTGCTGTGACCTGTCATTGGTGGGATCGATGATCACATCGATCCCACCAATTAGAGGAGACCCTTGTTTTGCCGGTTGCTAGTCACCGGCCTAGTAATCGGAGCTCACTGCTCCGATTCCTAGGCAGGTCACCGGCAGGTCAGGAAGCAGGGCACAGAGCGGTCACACCGCTGCTGTACCCTGTGATTGGCGCGATCGTCGATGACATCGATCGCGCCAATCAGCAACTGCAGGCCCTACTGGGCCTGTCCTAGGCTCCGGCCTAGGATCGGTGCTATTACTGCACCGATCCAGGCAGGTACAGGCAGGGCACAGCGCGGATACACCGCGGCTGTGCCCTGCGATTGGCGCGATCGATGTGATCGGCGATCGCGCCAATCCAGGGGGGGTCTGCTCCTTTCTATGCCCAGGCCTAGGATCGAGTACATCGGTACTCGATTCTAGCCTGGGATCTCACTGTTTCAGCCCATCGGATTGGCTGAAACAGTGAGAAAGGCTGCGATTGGCTGTTCAGAATTGAACAGCCAATCACAGCGATCGGGAGTGAGGGTGGGCGGTGACAGACCCCGGGATGCCGGCGCCATCTCTCCTGAGGTAAGATGGCGTCGGAATTTTAATGCGACATTGCGACTTAAGTCGCAATGTCGCATTAAAGGGCTGGACGTACTATCCCGTCCCCGGTCATACGGGCCCAGGTACCATGGACGGGATAGTACGTCCGATGGCAGTAAGGGGTTAATAAATTTTAAACATAAAAGTGTGGGTCAATTATTATACAACCCCTATGTTTAATATTTCGTGGAATAACCCTTGTTTGCAATTACAGCTAATAATCGTCTTTTATAAGACCTGATCAGGCCGGCACAGGTCTGTGGAGTTATCTTGGCCCACTCCTCCATGCAGATCTTCTCCAAGTTATCTAGGTTCTTTGGGTGTCTCATGTGGACTTTAATCTTGAGCTCCTTCCACAAGTTTTCAATTGGGTTAAGGTCAGGAGACTGACTAGGCCACTCCAACACCTTGACTTTTTCCCTCTTGAACCAGGCCTTGGTTTTCTTGGCTGTGTGCTTTGGGTCGTTGTCTTGTTGGAAGATGAAATTACGACCCATCTTAAGATCCTTGATGGAGGAGCGGAGGTTCTTGGCCAAAATCTCCAGGTAGGCCGTGCTATCCATCCTCCCATGGATGCGGACCAGATGGCCAGGCCCCTTGGCTGAGAAACAGCCCCACAGCATGATGCTGCCACCACCATGCTTGACTGTAGGGATGGTATTCTTGGGGTCGTATGTAGTGCCATCCAGTCTCCAAACGTCACGTGTGTGGTTGGCACCAAAGATCTCGATCTTGGTCTCATCAGACCATAGAACCTTGAACCAGTCTGTCTCAGAGTCCTCCAAGTGATCATGAGCAAACTGTAGACGAGCCTTGACATGACGCTTTGAAAGTAAAGGTACCTTACGGGCTCGTCTGGAACGGAGACCATTGCGGTGGAGTACGTTACTTATGGTATTGACTGAAACTAGTGTCCCCACTGCCATGAGATCTTCCCGGAGCTCCTTCCTTGTTGTCCTTGGGTTAGCCTTGACTCTTCGGACAAGCCTGGCCTCGGCACGGGAGGAAACTTTCAAAGGCTGTCCAGGCCGTGGAAGGCTAACAGTAGTTCCATAAGCCTTCCACTTACGGATGATGCTCCCAACAGTGGAGACAGGTAGGGCCAACTCCTTGGAAAGGGTTTTGTACCCTTTGCCAGCCTTGTGACCCTCCACGATCTTGTCTCTGATGGCCTTGGAATGCTCCTTTGTCTTTCCCATGTTGACCATGTATGAGTGCTGTTCACAAGTTTGGGGAGGGTCTTAAATAGTCAGAAAAGGCTGGCAAAAGAGATCATTAATCCACACATGTGAAGCTCATTATTCTTGGTGCCTGAACTACTTCTTAATACTTTAGGGGGACCAAACAGAATTCTTGTGGTTTGAGGGGTTGAATAATAAATGACACTCTGAATTAACTTTTAATGTTTTTTGAAAAAAAAAAAAAAATTAAAACAAAAATTTTTGCTGCAGTGCATTTCCCACTTCCAGGCTGATCTACAGTACAAATGTCACAATGCCAAGTTAATTCCGCATGTGTCAACCAGCTAAATCTGCAGGGGGTTGAATACTACTTGTAGGCACTGTATATATATATATATATATATATATATATATATATACTGTATATATATTGTGAGACAGTGAAGGAATGTGTGTTGAATGGGGTGTACATTTCACCTAGGTATAAGAGAAATGTGTGGCTTTGTAAACCTAGTGGTAGAGAAAGGTCACTACACCTTACATTCATTACACACTTGCAGCTCAGGCCTGAAACTACTCAGGTCTTAATTAGGAGACCAGAATTAGGTGTCTGTAAACACAATCAGGGAGCACGCTCAGTCTGGACAGGGAGGTGTCCCGGCACAAGAAGCGTCTCCAGGAGTGTGAGCTATCTCAGTCTGGGTGCAGGAGGTACCCGGACACAGGAGTAGTCTCAGTGAGAATCCGTGCGAATAGCGGCTGTATAGGAGTGGATCTCTCTCAAGTCTGGACGTTAGATGTGCCTTCAGACCCAAGGAGGAGTATCTGTGAAACTCCATACTGGTAACATATATCATATGTGTTGTTTTGGGCCAGGCTGGTAGAGCCGGGACCCGGATAGACAGGGCAATCTATCTAAGTGTAATTAGTTTCTAGACAAGCCAAGGTTTTCTGTTTATGATTTATTTTTATCTGTTTGCTGTGGACTTTAATAAAGCTGGTTGTGGCCAGTTTTCACCAGAACTGCTGTCTGAATGAACTGTTTTCGTGCCATTCTGTCTACCCAGACAGCGATCCTAGAGCTATACCCCCTGGAAATGTTACAATTGGCGGAGAATGCTGGGGCAGCGCAGGGGCTGATACAGTTAGTGCTGGAGTGTGCATGCAGCACAGTAGCTTGGAGACAGCAATAAAGGTGAAGTCTGTTGAAATAGCAGCAGAGAAAAAAAAGTGTGTCAGCAGAAACGTCTGTTTGGAGCAGTCTTAAAGAGACAGGAGCCCTAATAGACTTTGCAAAGAAAAAAAAAAAAAAAAGTGTCTGCACAGCAGAGCTGAATTTTTCTATGGAAAAGACTGTAGAGTGGGTATGTCTTGAGTGAAGACTGCCGTTGTTAAGACAGAGAAGTCTGACAGCATGGATGACAACATGGAGGCGCTGTTTGAACAAATGGCGCAAGTTAATATGCAACATAAGACTGCTGTGATTGAGTACCTGGTACAGGCCCAGCAGAGCATGCAGCTGCGGTGCCAGCTACAGCAGCAGGAGAATAACCGGTTGTTGAAGCAGATTGCAGCTCTCAGCACCTCGTCCCAGAGTAATGTTGTGAAGGTACCGGCATTGTCCGCTGTAAAGAAGGCGGTAAGACGGTCCCTGGAAAAGATGACACCTCGTGATGATGTGGAGGTATATGTCACTAGGTTTGAGAGACTGGCAGAGAAGGAGAATCTGCCCCTATCTGAATGGGCCATGATGGTCGCCCCCTATCTGATTGGAGAGCCCCAAAGGGCCTGTGCTGACCTGAGCGAGCAGGACAGCCAAGACTATGCCAAGCTGAAAGCGGAGATTCGTACCCGGCTGGGTGTTACGGTGACAGCCCGTGCCAGGGGAGTTTATGACTGGAGTTGCAGTTGGGAGTCTGCAGTCAGCAAACCTGGTCCTGGAGTTGAAGAGGTGATAGTGGACCACTACACCCAAGCATGTCTTCCTGAGGACCAGCCGTCTGAGAGGTCGTCACTTCAGAGTTCCCGGACGCTGAACTCTCGCGGTAAGAGCGTTCCAGCTGTAGGGGACATATGGGAGGGTGATTGTGGTGGACAGTGTTGGAGATGTCGTGAAATTGCAGCCGGCTGTTCACTAGAGGGGGAGCCTATGTGCCGTGATGTTGGCAGGTCTCTCTCTCTCTGCGCAGAACCTGTGTGTGTGACCACCGCAGCCGAGGAGACTGGACCACAGGTGTCCCGGTGGTTGTAAGTGACTGCCCAGCACAGGCCCTCTTAGACTCAGAGAGTCCAGTGACTTCCGTATATGACAGCCTGATTGATAGGGACTTCATCCCTGATAAGCACCTGAGTGTGGTGTGCATCCATGGAGACACCAAAGTCTACCCAGAGACTGCCGTGGACTTGGTCCCCAAACTCGGGGAGGTTTCATATGAAGTGGGGGTAGTGAAGAGCCTGGTGCACCCAGTCATATTGGGTAATGACTTTCCCCGATCTAAGGGTCTCTGGGGGAAAAATGTTTCTGATGGACAGTGTGATGAAGCTCCTACTGAGGGTGCGCAGTCCCGAGGGGCGGAACACAATGCTAGTGGGCCGTTAAACTTATATGATGATGATGATGATCATGATAATGATGACGACCATGATAATGCTGATGCTGATAATGATAATGATGATGATCATGATAGTGATGATGATACTGATCATAGTCATGATAATGATATTGATAATAATGATGACCGTGATAGTAATGAAATTCCTTTGCAGGTGATGTTGGGAGACGAGGATGGTGGTTCTCGGGAACCGAGTGTCCCTGACTTGCCTGTGTCCTGTGACAATTTTGAGAGTGAGCAGTGGCGAGACCCCACTCTTAAAACGGCACAGGAAAATATGATTGTTCTAAATGAGGTTTCCCAGGAGCCTGGCTCTGAGGAGAGGTTTCCTCATGCTGCCATGGACAATAGCCTATTGTATAGGGACACTGAGGTCCAGGGAGAGGTCGTGAGTCAGCTCCTAGTACCTGAACTATATAGAAGTATAGTGCTGGGGTTGTCACATAGTCACATACTTGAGGGACCAGATGGTGCAGTTAATGTTGTGGATGACATGTTAACTAAGGTTCCAGATCAGGATGTGAATGAGAATGAATTGTATACCCCTGAAAGTGAGAATGAGAATGAGAAAGTAGATGTGCTAAAGAAAGTTCAGGGGGAATTAGAGAAAGGTGAAAACCCCCCTTTACCTCCTGTGATAGTTGGTGACACATGGTCAGTGCACCAGGGACAGGAGGTACGTGAGTTTATGAAAAAGAGTCAGCCGAAGTGTTCTGATGTGCCGGGTCGTACTTCTCTGGCCAGGCACTGTATCGAAGTTGAGCCCGGCCCTGGGGTCAAGATGAAACCGTGCAGGATGCCCGAGGCCCGCAGAGAGCATAGGCCTGGGAGGGTACAGGGTAGTGCGGATGCTTCAGATGAAGAGAAAGTTGATGTTGGCTATGACTCAGGTGACGATACAAATGACAGTGGTGAAGATGAAGCTGATGAGGGCCATGACTGGTCCAGAGTTCACTGTCTCTGTTGGATTGTTGGCCAGCCCTCTGGTCTGGATGACCAGCCCTCCGGTCTGGAGAAGAGGGAGGGGATATGTGAGACAGTGAAGGAATGTGTGTTGAATGGGGTGTACATTTCACCTAGGTATAAGGGAAATGTGTGGCTTTGTAAACCTAGTGGTAGAGAAAGGTCACTACACCTTACATTCATTACACACTTGCAGCTCAGGCCTGAAACTACTCAGGTCTTAATTAGGAGACCAGAAGTAGGTGTCTGTAAACACAATCAGGGAGCACGCTCAGTCTGGACAGGGAGGTGTCCCGGCACAAGAAGCGTCTCCAGGAGTGTGAGCTATCTCAGTCTGGGTGCAGGAGGTACCCCGGACACAGGAGTAGTCTCAGTGAGAATCCGTGCGAATAGCGGCTGTATAGGAGTGGATCTCTCTCAAGTCTGGACGTTGGATGTGCCTTCAGACCCAAGGAGGAGTATCTGTGAAACTCCATACTGGTAACATATATCATATGTGTTGTTTTGGGCCAGGCTGGTAGAGCCGGGACCCGGATAGACAGGGCAATCTATCTAAGTGTAATTAGTGGCTAGACAAGCCCAGGTTTTCTGTTTATGATTTATTTTTATCTGTTTGCTGTGGACTTTAATAAAGCTGGTTGTGGCCAGTTTTCACCAGAACTGCTGTCTGAATGAACTGTTTTCGTGCCATTCTGTCTACCCAGACAGCGATCCTAGAGCTATACCCCCTGGAAATGTTACAATATATATATATATATATATATATATATATATATTCTTTGCAGAAGAATTGGTGGTACAGCAAAAATAATTGCTTCTGCTCTGCTTATTTTACCCTTTTATGTGTATGATTTCTTACTGACATGTTGGGTGTTGTGAACGTATTAGAGACGACTTCGGAGCTGAAGCTCCCTCTGGTGGTTGCTGAGGGTATTGAACCTATGTTGAACACCAAGAGTCCTACACCTGCAGTTGACGAGTGGTTGTCAGTTGGTACTGACTTGCCTGATATAAGTGAGCTGACCTCCCATGATCCTCTCCAGTGATCAATTGTTCTTCCTGGTCTAGGTTGGAATTCAGCTTGCTTTTCTGCTGTCTCCTGCTTGCTTTCAGTTTTTTTTTACTGTGGTTTGAATTCTTTGCTTTTTGCTGCATTGCTTTTTGTCTTCAGCCGGGTCCACTTTGTTGGGACTTTGGCTGGTCTCCGTTCATTTTTTGTATTTGTTCATTTGCTCAGTTCTTGTGATATTTTACTGCTGGGTTGCTACGTGTCCACACCAGAGATCTGATATAGGTGGTCGAGACCGTGTGGTCTCAGTACTTTTGGATTCACAAGTGTTGGAGTTTTTCCTAGGGTTTTTCTGGGTTGCAGACAGTATTCTCTCCTGTGCTGTCCTATCTAGACAGTTTTGGGCCCCAGCGTTTGCTCAATCTATTTTCTGTCTGTGTTCGTATTTTCATCTTGTCTAACCGACATTAAATGTCTGGGGGCTTCCTATACTTTTGGGGTCTACTCAGTTAGCTTTCCTCTTTCCATCTTCAGGGATAGCTATCTCTCCGGCTGTGATGAGGCGTCTAGGGCACCGTAGGAATGTCCCACGGCTGCTTCTAGTTGTGCGGTTAGTTTAGGGGTCTGCAACCTATTAGTTTCCAACCTCTCTGGTGTTAGGCTGCCTATGCGTTTTTTTGCTCCTGCCTCCTCAGCTACCTAAACATAACAGTTGGGTATGACAAAATTAGTTCAAAACCACTGAATACATGGGATAAAAATGCTGGAAATTTTACCTGCAGATTAGCTCTTCCGTAATATATGAATTTCTATTTCAGATTTTTACCTAGGATTCCACCCTTTGCAATGTATCGGGGATAAAATCTAAAGTGAGTTGGTAACACAATCTGGATTTTGATGCAGACTTGAGGTGAAAACTAATGGCAGATTTGTGATAGAAAAATGCATTGCATATGGATCTAGCTTTAAGGAGAACCTGTCACCAAGTTAAAAGTGTTCAGTTTTTTCTCTTATATTGTTTCTCTGAGTATTTGTTTCAGATCGTAGCCCTTCAAAAGAAATACGCTGTAGCTTACCTGGACGATATTGTGATCATCATCCCGGAAAGGGAATGTCATCTGCCGAAGATCTAGGCGGTACTGGATGCACTGAGGAAGGCGAGGTTTACTATAAACCCAAAGAAATGCGCCATGGGGAAGGAGGAGGCAAAATATTTAGGCTAAATCATGTGGAAGGGCGAAATAAAGTGAACAAAAGTAGAGGCGATCCAAAATTGGCCTAAACCAATCTTGAAGAAACAGGATAGGGCGTTTCTGAGAATTGTGGGATACTATCAGCGATTTATCACAAATTTCACCATGATAGCTGCACCCCTGACCGACCTCCTTAAGGGCACAAGACGTAGATGGCATGTGGTCTTCCGAAACGAAGATGGTATTCTAAGAGTTGAAGCTCACCAGTGTAAAAAGCCCGTCTTGGTCGCACCTGACTTTAGTAAGTAGTTTCTGGTGCAGACAAATGCCTCAGAAGTTGGGTTGGGAGCCATGTTGTCCCAGGAACTAAATGTTGAGGAACATCCAATCCTATACCTAAGTATGAAACTCTCCTGTGATAAGAATTATGCTATCATATAGAAAGAATGCTTGGACATCAAATGGGCAATTAGCACTCTGAGGTACTACCTGCTAAGCAGAAAGCTCAGGCTAAGGTCAGACCATGCGCACCTGAGATGGATGAGAGAAAGGAAGAATTCCCAGGTGACTAGGTGGTTTCTAGCGCTACAGGACTTCAGCTTCCATGTGAAGCATAGGCCCGGGAAACTAAACGGTAATGCAGATGCCCTGTCTAGACTTCCCTATTTAGTCACGAGAGTGTCAAAACCCCTAGCTTTGGGCAGCGGGGGGATATGTGAGAAGGTCAGTGGTAAAATACTGGAGGGTAGATATGTGTCACTCAGGATGCTGGCTTCAGTGATATGAACCTGGAAAAAATGTTCATGCATACTAAGTGTCTAGAGGGTTAATCGGCCTATTAAGGACTGGGTTTTTGTGAACAGCTGAAGAGTGGGTGGGAGAATGCTCGGCATATCTCCACCCTAGGGTGTTGTCCAAAAGGTAAATGTGGAGCCGCTGGATTCATTCACTGCTCAGTTTGTCTGGAGATGAGATCCCTTTCCCCAGCGCTGTGCTTGTGTTAAAGAGAACTGAACCTTGTTTTCGTTTACCCGAGCGGATGGATCCCAGCAGCCATACAACCTGTACTGTTTGCTATTTTATTTTTCCTATTATGCCAGAAGGGCCGTGTTTGTTTACCTAATTTTGGACTGGTTTATGCATTACATTTTTAATAACCAGTTGAAAACTTAGGCCGGAGTCACACTAGGGAGGGAATACGGATGAGTGCTATGCGATAAAACATCGCATAGCACTCGAACCGCTGTTAACCTATGGGCAGCTCCCATCACCGTTTTTTTCTCGTCCGTATTATACGTGCGAGTGAAATCGCAGCATGCTGCGATTTGCAGCATATATCGGCCGAGTCTCGCCAATGCAAGTCTATGGGTGCGAGAAAAAAAACGCACACCACACGGAGCATCCATGTGACTTGCGAGAAATACGCATCGGTGTCCTTTGAAAAGCCGGCAATTCATGTGCGGTGTACAGTAAAATCACACTGACAGGTTAGAATAGATTAGATTAAATAGATATATACACATAGAATAGATGTATATATATATATATATATATATTATATATTAATATATATATATATATATATATATACAGTACAGACCAAAAGTTTGGACACACCTTCACATTCAATGATTTTTCTGTATTTTCATGGCTATGAAAATTATAGAATCACACTGAAGGCATCAAAACTATGAATTAACACATGTGGAATTATACATTACACTTTACAAAAAAGTGTGAAACAACTGAAAATATGTCTTATATTCTAGATTCTTCAAAGTAGCCACCTTTTGCTTTGATTACTGCTTTGCACGCAGAAAAGATGAACGGATGGACTCTACATGCCTGGTTCCCACCGTGAAGCATGGAGGAGGAGGTGTGATGATGTGGGGGTGCTTTGCTGGTGACACTTTTGGGGATTTATTCAAAATTGAAGGCATACTGAACCAGCATGGCTACCACAGCATCTTGCAGCAGCATGCTATTCCATCCGGTTTGCGTTTAGTTGGCCCATCATTTATTTTTCAACAGGACAATGACCCCAAACACACCTCCAGGCTGTGTAAGGGCTATTTGACCAAGAAGAAGAGTGATGGGGTGCTAACCAGATGACCTGGCCTCCACAGTCACCAGACCTGAACCCAATCGAGATGGTTTGGGGTGAGCTGGACCGCTCACCGCTTCAATTTTGAATAAATTCCCAACAGTGTCACCAGCAAAGCACCCCCACACCATCACACCACCTCCTCCATGCTTCACGGTGGGAACCAGGCATGTAGAGTCCGTCCGTTCACCTTTTCTGGTTGCAAAGCAGTAATCAAAGCAAAAGGTGGCTACTTTGAAGAACCTAGAATATAAGACATATTTTCAGTTGTTTCACACTTTTTTGTAAAGTGTAATGTATAATTCCACATGTGTTAATTCATAGTTTTGATTCCTTCAGTGTGATTCTACAATTTTCATAGTCATGAAAATACAGAAAAATCTTTGAATGAGGTGTGTCCAAACTTTTGGTCTGTACTGTATATATACAACTTATATATATATAGCTCTGGCAAGAATTAAGAGACCACCACATCAATACCCTGTCATGGGCAGCCCAATCTCCAGACCTGAACCCCATTGAAAACCTCTGGAATGCAATCAAGAGGATGATGGCTAGTCATAAGCCATCAAACAAAAAATAACTGCTTACATTTTTGCTCCAGAAGCAGTGTGAAAGACTGGTGTAAAGCAAGCCATGACGCATGGAAGCTGTTTTTAAAAATCATGGTTATGCCACAAAATATTGATTTCAGAACTCTTCCTGAGTTAAAACATTAGTATTGTTGTTTCTAAATTATTATGAACTTGTGTTCTTTGCATTATTTGAGGTCTGAAAGCACTGTTGTTTGTTTTTTGTTTAATTTTGACCATTTTTCTTTGTCAGAAAAAAAATAAAAAATTTAGTGCTTGGAAATTCGGAGACATGTTGTCAGAAGTTTGTAGACTAAAAGAACAATTAACATTTTACTCAAAAATATACCTATAAAGAGAAAAATTAGACAAACTGAACATTTGAAAGTGGTCTCTTAATTTTTGCCAGAGCTGTATATATATTTATATATCAGTGACGCGCATATATATATATATATATATATATATATATATATATACAGTTAGGTCCATATATATTTGGGCAGAAACAACATTTATGTAATTTTGGTTCTAGACATTACCACAATGAATTTTAAACAAAACAATTCAGATGCAGTTGAAGTTCAGACTTTCAGTTTTCATTTGAGGGTATCCACATTAAAATTGGATGAAGGGTTTAGGAGTTTCAGCTCCTTAACATGTGCCACCCTGTTTTTAAAGGGACCAAAACTAATTGGACAATTGACTCCAAGGCTATTTCATGGACAGGTGTGGGCAATCCCTTCGTTATGTCATTCTCAATTAAGCAGATAAAAGGGCTGGAGTTGATTTGAGGTGTGGTGTTTGCATTTTGGAAGGTTTTGCTGTGAAGGAAACATAAGGCATACCATTGGAAGAAATGGCTAAATAATGGCCTAACAAAATAATGAATTGCCACACTGTGGAAGCCATATGTACCAGACTACTAGTGTATACCCATCGTCAGAAATGTATGAAAACGGAAGGTGATGTTGCCATCACAAGAAGAACGATATTGGGTCTAAATGTTATAAAAATGTAAATCTAAGAAAAATGGAAAAAGACAGTGCATAGCAATAGCCAGCGCAGATAACGCGCTACCTGGGAAGATGGAAGACACCCTGATCCCAGTCCTTCTAATAAGAGATGGAAACAGTGTCCTATATCGATGTGAGGGGAGTGGTATAACAAATATTGTATATCTGAGTCACACTTTCACATGAATATACGGCCAGTGACAAACATAGCCAACATGGCTATATGCCTAAATAGGTGTAAATCATCATGGAGGAACACTGAGCAACCATGTCCACATACCCTCGCTCACTAGTGTGGAGAGTCATGCCAGAGATTGAATTTAGAAACGGCAAACCGCCAGTAGCATGTATAGGTATATTACCTCTCTGCTTGTCAGCTCCTGAGTTGCTGACAAGCAGAGAGGTAATATACCTATACATGCTACTGGCGGTTTGCCATTTCTAAAATCAATCTCTGGCTTGACTCTCCACACTAGTGAGTGAGGGTATGTGGACATGGTTGCTCAGTGTTCCTCCATGATGATTTACACCTATTTAGGCATATAGCCATGTTGGCTATGTTTGTCACTGGCCGTATATTCATGTGAAAGTGTGCCTCAGATATTCAATAGTTGTTATACCACTCCCCTCACATCGATATAGGACACTGTTTTCATCTCTTATTAGGAGGACTGGGATCAGGGTGTTTTCGGTCTTCCCAGGTAGCGCGTTATCTGCGCTGGCTATTGCTATGCACTGTCTTTTTCCATTTTTCTTGTATTTGTCACTTGATTGTTCTAATAAAGATTTACATTTTTATAACATTTAGACCCAATATCGTTCTTCTTGTGATGGCAACATCACCTTCCGTTTTGTGAAGGAAACATGCGGTCAAAGGAGCTCTCCATGCAGGTGAAACAAGCCATCCTTAAGCTGCAAAAACAGAAAAAACCCAACCGAGAAATTGCTACAACATTAGGAGTGGCAAAATCGACAGTTTGGTGCATCCTGAGAAAGAAAGAAAGCACTGGTGAACTCATCAATGCAAAAAGACCTGGGCGCCCACGGAAGACAACAGTGGGGGATGATCGCAGAATCCTCTCCATGGTGAAGAGAAACCCCTTCACAACAGCCAACCAAGTGAACAACACTCTCCAGGAGGTAGGCGTATCAATATCCAAATCTACCATAAAGAGAAGACTGCATAAAAGTAAATACAGAGGGTTCACTGCACGGTGCAAGCCACTCATAAGGATGAAGAATAAAAAGGCTAGGCTGGACTTTGCTAAAAGACATCTAAAAAAGCCAGCACAGTTCTGGAAGAACATTCTTTGAACAGATGAAACCAAGATCAACCTCTACCAGAATGATGGAAAGAGAAAAGTATGGCGAAAGTGTGGTACAGCTCATGATCCAAAGCATACCACATTATCTGTAAAACAGGCGGAGGCAGTGTGATGGCTTGGGCATGCATGGCTGTCAGTGGCACGGGGTCACTAGTGTTTATTGATGATGTGACACAGGACAGAAGCAGCCAAATGAATTCTGAGATATTCAGAGCCATACTGTGTGCTCAGATCCAGCCAAATGCAGCCAAACTGATTGGTCGTCGTTTCATACTACAGATGGACAATGACCCAAAACATAAAGCCAAAGCAACCCAGGAGTTTATTAAAGCAAAGAAGTGGAATATTCTTGAATGGCCAAGTCAGTCACCTGATCTCAACCCAATTGAGCATGCATTTCACTTGTTAAAGACTAAACGTCAGACAGAAAGGCCCACAAACAAACAGCAACTGAAAAGCACCGCAGTGAAGGCCTGGCAGAGCATCAAAAAGGAGGAAACACAGCGTCTGGTTATGTCCATGAGTTCAAGACTTCAGCAGTCATTGCCAACAAAGGGTTTTCAACCATGTACTAGAAATGGACATTTTATTTACAATTATTTAATCTGTCCAATTACTTTTGGCCCCTTTAATAACAGGGTGGCACATGTTAAGGAGCTGAAACTCCTAAACCCTGTTAGGGTCTGCGGAACACACCAAATATAAGATGTGAAGAGGTGCGCTTACACAGCCCGGGGTCCACCGTGCAGGCGGAGCCTGCTGCTAGTTAAATGGCGCAAGAAGCGAACTCTGTTATCCCGCAGAGTCGCCAAAATAAACGCCGTAATGCGCTGTGGCAATATGTGCGAACTCTGTTAATCCACAGAGCCGCTAGAAGGAGTCCGCAGCGCTATATGGCGATGTGTGCGAACTCACTTAACACAACTGAGTCGCAAAATAAACACACTAGGGCGCTGTCTAGCGTTGAAAGCGAACCCTGTTACATCACAGAGCCGCTGAGACAAACTTCTGTGTCCTGTCAGGCACCCAGGTACACAGTGAACAGCTAAGCGAACATAGAACATGATCATGCGCTAATGTCCTCACGGGAGTCACCCGCAATCTATGGCGTCTGAACGCCAGACCCTGAATACGGCAATCAAACTCCTCACCGGTTATGCCGGCAATCTAGGGCATCTAGGACACCGACCCTGACCAGCTAGCATACCAAACTCCTCACCGATTAAGTCGGTATTCTAGGGGCTTATTTCAGCCGGGCCCTAACCACACACACGCATGACCACACTGGCGCTAAGCATATAATGATTGATATTAGCGCATGGCGGCCCAGCCATGCCACCCATTTATAGCAACAGCTACAGGACCTGCCAGAAACAAGGACCAATGAGAAACTGTTCCAAACACATGTAGTTTCATGACCTTCCTGGCGGACCAATAGGAGCTGCTGCAGTACCTGAACATGTGACCCCTGATCTCCAATGAGAGATATTACCCTGGGCATGCTCAGAAGGGGAAACGCAGGACTTCATCCCAAATACGTCTGCTCCAGTACTGGCTATAATAGCAGATCCAGGAGAGGCAGCAGCAAGTCTCTGCACAGTACTGGAATGGGCAAGACGCTGGGACCGACGTCTCTGCTGAGCAGGCTCCACTGCGGCCGGAGATGAATGGGGGACCGCAGCAGGACCGGTTCGAGACTCCCCTTGTGCAGCAGCGGGAACTCAAACCCTTCATCCAATTTTAAAGTGGATACCCTCAAATGAAAGCTGAAAGTCTGAACTTCAACTGCATCTGAATTGTTTTGTTTAAAATTCATTGTGGTAATGTCTAGAACCAAAACTACATAAATGTTGTCTCTGTCCAAATATATATGGACCTAACTGTATAAATATGTCTTTATATTTCATACAGAGATAGATTGAAGAAAAGCATTTTCCCACGCTCAAGAGTTCAGCGAGGGTCAGGCTGTGAGGCAGCTCAGCATCAGTGACGTCACCGCCAGTCACTGATGCTGCTCTGGCAGCATCTCATTCATTCACCAGTAGTTTACAGCCGGGGCGGTTACATCTTACCACCTCTCCTGGTTGTAAACTGTATATCCCCCAGATATGGATTACAGCGTGGGACAGAACAATGGACAGGTATGGTATATTGATGATTTTTTATTTTTTTTATTACAGGAGAACGAGGGCATCACAGGAATTAGGTGTACAATAAAGATGAGAAAACTGTGTTGTGTTTGATTTCATTAAAAGACTTTATTCTGGCTGTGTCTTTAAGCCATTAACAACTTTAGGATTAGTAATGGAGAGGTGCCTTATTGACACCTCTCCATTACTAAGCCAGGCTTGATGTCATCTTACAATACAAAGGTGACATCAACCCCCCAACTATTACCTCATATGCTGCCTCTACAGGGCAATGGGAAGAGAGAGGCTTAGTGCCGGAATTGGCGCATCTTAGAGATGCGCCTTTTCTGGGGTGGCTGGAGGAAGATGTTTTTAGCCAGGTGGGGGCCAATAACCATGGTCCCTTCCTAGGCTATTAATATCTGCCCCCAGTCGCTGTCTTTCCCTCTGTGGTTTGGAAAATTGCGCGGGAGCCCACGATTGCGCGGGAGCCCACGCCATTTTTTTTCCCTAAAAATAATCTTTTATTAAATGTTCCCTAATTTGCACACACACTCTTCTAATGATATTGGTAACTGACATCTATATATATAACTTCTGCATGGATTTACTGTATGTACTGTAAACCATGTCTCCTATCTCGTCAGCTCCTGCAGTGATTTTACAGAAGCCAACAAATGAATTACCGGCTTTTCTGCTATTTCTGTATGAAATATAAAGACATAAATATATATGTGTGTCACTGACATATATATATATATATATATATATATATATATATATATATATATAACAGTACGGACCAAAACTTTGGACACACCTTCTCATTTAAAGATGTTTCTGTATTTTCATGACTATGAAAATTGTACATTCACACTGAAGGCATCAAAACTATGAATTAACACATGTGGAATTATATACTTAACAAAAAAGTGTGTAACAACTGAAATTATGTCTTATATTCTAAGTTCTTCAAAGTAGCCACCTTTTGCTTTGATGACTGCTTTGCTCACTCTTGGCATTCTCTTGATGAGCTTCAAGAGGTAGTCACCGGAAATGGTCTTCCACCAATCTTGAAGGAGTTCCCAGAGATGCCGAGTGAATTGATCTACCACACCATATAAACAGTTTAAAGGAGAAGGTTTATCATTCTGAGAGATTCTGTTTAAAGTAAAGATGATCATTATGTGCTTATTACTAAAATGAGTCTTAACAGAACAAAGGCTTGTTTTTAAATGGTAATCCTATTATTTTAATGCTAAATCACTTAAAGGGAACCTGTAATTGAAAAATGGCATTTACCAGAAGCCAAAGTTCTAATAAGCAGATAAATGCCATTTTAGACATATACTGTGTGCACAATTATTAGGCAAGTGAGTATTTTCACAATATCATAATTTTTATGCAGATTTTACAACTCTAAGCAGTATAAACTTGAATGCTTATTGATGAAGTATATCAGGTGATGTGTATTTGTTAATAAAGAAGGGTGTGACCTAAGGATACAACACCTTTTATTAAGGTGTGCAGAATTATTAGTAAGCTTGGTTTCCTTAGGCAAAATGGGCCAAAAAGTAAAATTGAAGATTAAACCAATTCTGAAAACTCAAAAATTGTTAAAAGTCTTACAGAGGGATGCAGCATTCGTGAAATTGCTAAGATATTGGAGCGGGATTAGTGAACCATCAGATTTTTTGTTGCAAATAGTAATCAAGGTCTCCTTTGGATGTTTGGATGTCTTGACTGAATCTCTGTCTGTCTCACAGAGGCATATGACCTCTTTTTATGGTTAACAAGTGTCCTTCAATCAGTATTTACAGGTAAAGGGCCCGTCTCACATAGCGATATCGCTAGCGAGATCGGTGCTGAGTCACTAGTTTTGTGACGCAGCAGCGAGCTCACCAGCGATATCGCTGTGTGTGACATTCAGCGACGATCAGCCCCCCTGCCGGGTATCGCTGATCGTCGCTGAAATGTCAGGACATTTTTTTGATCGCTGGTCTCCCGCTGACAGGCACGCATCGCTGCGTGTGACAGGCGGGAGACCAGCGATCCGCTGGTAACCAAGGTACACAGCGGGTTTCCAGGCACGGGGCTGTGCCTAGAAACCCGCTGTGTACCTTGGATACCAGCGCCCTGATGCAGGGAGCTGGTAACCAAGGTACACAGCGGGTTTCCAGGCACCGCGCAGCGCTTGGAAACCCGCTGTGTACCTTGGATACCAGCTCCCTGCATCAGCGCGCTGGTATCCAAGGTACACTGCGGGTAACTAAGCGATGTTACCCGCAGTGTCGCTGTCCCAGATCGCTGCCTGAGCTGCCTGTTTGGCAGCTCAGCAGCGATCATGTAGCGATACACCAGCGATCCTGACAAGTGCATATCGTTGTCGGGATCGCTGGTGTATCGTTATGTGAGACCCAGCCTTAAAGGAGAAGAATGCTGACAAACATGCATTGTTTGATTATGTAATCTATTTGCATAGATTTTCCTCCTTTGTTTTGAATGCCACCAAACTGGCTGGCATGGACAATGTATAAATAGCATATCAGCAAATATCACTAGTCATCCAGGATAAGAGCACAGTATGTTGCATCAAATGTCAACTTACAAAACAATAACCAAGAAACTGTAGGAGATATCAGTGCAAATAGGGTCTTATCTGACAAATACATAGCGATACGCCAGCGATCCCGACAACAATCAGGATCGCTGGTGTATCGCTACATGATCGCTGCTGAGCTGCCAAATAGGCAGCTCAGGCAGCGATCAGCACAGCGACACTGCAGGTAACATCGCTTAGTTACCCGCAGTGTACCTTGGATACCAGCGCCCTGATGCAGGGAGCTGGTAACCAAGGTACACATCGGGTTTCCAGGTGCTTTGCGGTGCCTGGAAACCCGCTGTGTACCTTGGTTACCAGCTCCCTGCATCAGGGCGCTGGTATCCAAGTTACACAGCGGGTTTCTAGGCACAGCCCCGCACCTGGAAACCCCCTGTGTACCTTGATTACCAGCGGATCACTGGTCTCCCGCCTGTCACACGCAGCGATGCGTGCCTGTCAGCGGGAGACCAGCGATCAAAAAAATGTCCAGGACATTCAGCGACGATCAGCGATACCCAGCAGGGGGGCTGATCGTCGCTGAATGTCACACACAGCGATATCGCTGGTGAGCTCGCTGCTGCGTCACAAAACTAGTGACTCAGCAGTGATCTCGCTAGCGAGACCGCTGTGTGAGACGGGGGCTTTAGTTTAGCACTCAGATTATACTCACCTGTTCAATCTGTTAAATACGCATAGAATATAGAAAATCAGCTGTAGCGGATCCACGGGTCAGCAAGTGACCATCAGACTGTAAAGGGAGTTACAAATCATATAAAGAGAGAAACGCAACTCATGCAAAAATATAAAATTTATTAAAGATGTAACATCACATACATAAATACATAGTAAAAGCAGGATGACAGTGGTACAGACAAACAGGAAGGACCATGATAAAAAAGTAGGTAAACCAATACAGGACATATATGTAACCAATAAACAGAGTCTGCTAGAGAAAGTGTAAGTGCATCGCGCTAGTTAAAAAGGTTACTATAAAGGATAGTGAAGATACAAGAAAATCCAAGTGGTCTAGCACTGAAAATGTGTTGAAATAAACCACCACCTTACTGTATCATACTGGGCAGGGCCGGCTCCAGGTTTTTATGGGCCCCGGGCGAAAAAGCCTCAGTGGGCCCCTTTAACACAGACCACGATTCATGATGCACAGATACGGCAGAGAAATATGGGTATAGTACAATGCCAAATACTTCACTTCTTCCATTACATGAGTGATATCTATTGTAAATTGTACAATAGCTCAAAAACCGCCAAATCCTCACAGCGCACAGTACAGACTGGACAGTACAGTCCTCCATACAATATTATGGGCACCACAGTCTCCCCCTTATCACCCATATAATACCCCATGCAGGATGTCACCCCCCATATAATGCTCCATACAGAATACTGGACCCAATATAATGCTCCATACAGGATACTGGTCCCCATATAATGCTCCATACAGGATACTGGTCCCCATATAATGCTCCATACAAAATATGGAGCTCTCCTCTGCGCTGTACTGCGTTCTGCACTGTTACGGCTCAGGAAAGGGTGCTGTGGAAAGACTCCCCATTATCATCATGATTTCCTCCCCATCATCATCATTGCCTCCTTATCATCATCATTGCCTCCCCATTATCATCAATGCCTGCCCATCATCATCATCTCCTCCCCATCATCATCAATGCCTGCCCATCATCATCATCTCCTCCCCATCAACAATGCCTGCCCATTATCATCATGGCCTCCCCATCATCATCATCTCCTCCCCATCATCAATGCCTGCCCATTATCATATCCTCCCCATCATCATCATATGGCCTCCCCATTATCATCAATGCCTGCCCATCATCATCATCATTGCCTCCCCATCATAATTATCACCTCCCCATCATCATCAATGCCTCCCCATTATCATCAATGTCTCCCCATCATCATCATCCCTCCCCATCATCATTATCGCCTCCCCATCATCATCAATGCCTGCCCATCATCATCTTCTCCCCATCATCAATGCCTGCCCATTATCATCAATGCCTGCCCATTATCATCAATGCCTGCCCATTATCATCATCTTCTCCCCATCATCAATGCCTCCCCATTATCATCAATGCCTCCCCATTATCATCAATGCCTGCCCATTAACATCAATGCCTGCCCATTATCATCAATGCCTGCCCATTATCATCATCTTCTCCCCATCATCAATGCCTCCCCATTATCATCAATGCCTGCCAAATTATCATCAATGCCTCCCCATTATCATCAATGCCTGCCCATTATCATCAATGCCTGCCCATCATCACACACAGACAGCACAAGCACTCTCTCACATACATACACACACACAGAGACACACACAGAGACGTCTTACCTGTTCAGCGTCCGCGCTCTCTGCCACAGCCGGCCGCTGAATGATGACTTCATTCAGCGGCGCTGCTGTGAGAGGAAGCGCCGGCGCCCCCTGGAGCTCGGAGCTGCGGCAGCGGAGGCACGGGAGAGGTAAGTATTGTGCCAGCTGATGCCGGGGCCCTGAGCAAGCGGGGGGGCCCAGTGGCGGCGCTGACACCGCTCTCCTCCGCTAACGGGCGCGGGGGTGCCAGACGGCGAGTGGGCCCCCCCGCCTGCTCAGGGCCCCGGCACTTGCCCGGTGTGCCGGGTGCTGACGCCGGCCCTGACATACATACACACACACATACACACACACAAAGCACCGCACTACATACACACAGAGACACACACAGAGACGTCTTACCTGTTCAGCGTCCGCGCTCTCTGCCACAGCCGGCCGCTGAATGATGACGTCATTCAGCGGCGCTGCTGTGAGAGGAAGCGCCGGCGCCCCCTGGAGCCCGGAGCTGCGGCAGCGGAGGCACGGAGAGGTAAGTATTGTGCCAGCTGATGCCGGGGCCCTGAGCAAGTGGGGGGGGCCCAGTGGCGGGGCTGACACCGCTCCCCTCCGCTAACGGGCGCGGGGGTGCCAGACGGCGAGTGGGCCCCCCCGCCTGCTCAGGGCCCCGGCACTTGCCCGGGTGTGCCGGGTGCTGACGCCGGCCCTGATACTGGGATATATTTCTCCATTCTGTTGGCAGGGCAGAATATTGTCCACTAACTCCCTTTACAGTCTGAACTTACAAAACAATATTACAGGCTTACACAAGCAAAAGGCTGTTTTCTTGACCAACCAGAAAGAAACACATAAATTCAAAAGTCAATATATAGATCACAATCTATTCTTTCTGGCTTTCTGAAAATAAACATCTGGTTAATTAAGACACAATACTGTGTCCTCACAATAATATATTGCCTAATAAAGATTTGTTATGTTTTCTTAACACTATATGGGACGTCTTGATCGTTGTTTTTCCTTGCTCATGAAAAGGAGTACCATGATCAAAGTAGAGTGTATAAAATCAAGTAATGTTATATCGTGTCCATAATTAATGCTACTATATATTTAGGATTAATGAAGACAAATCGTGATAAACATATATTTAAATATGTTACGATATAACATTACTTGATTTTATACACTCCTACTTTGATCATGGTACTCCTTTTCATGAGCAATTTTTATTATGTTTTTAAACAGACATGGATATATTTTACCTCATGGAAACCAGCATCTGCAATCCCATGCTGTAATGTCTATACTCTTTTGCTTCCTCCCCTGCCCAGGAGCTGTGGTATGATCAGACCATATCCATGCACGGTCAGACACGGCCATTACACAGTACACAGCAGGGGCACATTTAGAAGATTATATTAGCACAGGAAGATTTTTTTAATACATTCAATTGTAGAACTTATTATTCCAAGTTCTAGTTATTAAAATGTACAGTTGTGTGAAAAAGTATTTGCCCCTTCCTGATTTCCCATTCTTTTGCATGTTTGTCACACTTAAATGTTTCAGATCATCAAACAAATTTAACCTGTTTACAACCTCGGCTGTACTAGTACTGCGAGGGCGCTTCCCTCCCTTTGATGTGGGCTCATACGCTGAGCCCACATCTTTCCCAGGGCATGTCAGCTGTTTTGAACAGCTGACATGTGCTCGAAATAGCCGCGGGTGGAATCGCGATCCACCTGCGGCTATTAACTAGTTAAATGCCGCTGTCAAACTCTGACAGCGGCATTTAACGCACACTTCCGGCCATCGGGCCGGAAATACGCACACCGGTAATCTGCATCACGTGATCACGGGTCACCAGTGTGTTGGCATGACAACTGGAGGTCTCCTGGAGACCTCTATGGTTGTCAGTGCCGGATTGCTATGAACTCCACCTGGTGGTCGGCGCTCATAGCAAGTGAGGTATTCTGCTATATAGAGGCGATATGATCATCGCCTCTATGTAGCCGAGCCGATCGGGCTATGGGAGCTTCTAGTCTCCCATGGAGACTATTGAAGCACGTTAGAAGTAAGAAAAAAATGTTTTTATATAAAAGTTCAAATAAAACAATAAAACAAATACACATATTTGGTATCAGAATCACCCGATCTATCAATAAAATAAAGATTAGCCTGATCGCTAAACAGCTTAACGAGAAAAAAAGTAAAAACTCCAGAATTACGTTTTTTTTGGTCGCACGACATTGCATTGAAATGCAATAATGGGCGATCAAAAGATCGTATCTGCACTAAAATGGTATCATTAAAAACATCAGCTCAGCACGCAAAAAATAAGCCCTCACCCAGCCCAAGATCACGAAAAATTGAGACGCTGCGTGTCTCGGTAAATGGCGCTTTTTTTTAAACAAACTTTGGATTTTTTTTCACCACTTAAATAAAAAACTAGATATTGGTGCTATGAATCGTAATGACCTGGAGGCAGCCTAAGGAGGCAGTTTAGCTTTGGTGAACAGTAAAAAAATCCAAAAACTTGGTGAACTTCACTTTCTGCAATTTAACCGCACTTGATTTTTTCTTATTTTTAAGTACAAATATGGTAAAACAATGGTTTTGTTCAAGTACTTGTCCTGCAAAACAAGCCCTCACATGCATATTGATGGAAAAAAAAAAGCTATGCTCTGAAAAGGAGCATAAGCAAATGCCAAAAACAAAAAGGGAAGTCAAGGGTTAAATTTTAGACAAGATACATAATAAGCCAATGCGTTTTAAGGAAGTCTTTTATTAAGCGGAAAACACCGCGGGCCAAAGCGAAAAAAAGTGATTTTATCCTATCTGTTGGCACCCTTAGGAGCAACAACTGCAATGAAGCAATTGCAATATCTGGCAATATGAGTCTGTTACAGTGCTCTGGAGGAATGTCAGCCTGTCCGTCTTTGCAGAATTGTTGTAATAAAGCCACATTGGAGGGTTTCCAAGCATGAACTGCCTTTTTAAGGTCATAACACAGCACCTCAATCAGATTAAGTTCAGGACTTTGACTAGGCCACTCCAAAGTCTTAATTTTGTTATTCTTAAGAAATTCAGAGGTGGACTTGATGGTGTGTTTTGGATCATTGTTCTGCTGTATAACCCAAGTGCGCTTCAGCTTGAGGTCACGAAGAGATGGCCAGTGTTCTCCTTCAGGATTTTTTGGTAGACAACATAATTCATTGTTCCAGTTATCACAGCAAGTCTTCCAGGTCCTGAAGCAGCAAAACTGCCTCAACCACCACCGTATTTTACTGTTGGTCCCTTTTCTGAAATGCTGTGTTACTTCTATGCCAGATGTAATGGGACATACATCTTCCAAAAAGTTCAACTTTTGTCTCGTCAGTACACAGAGTATTCTCCCAAAAGTTTTGAGGATCAAGATGTTTTCTTGCAAAACTGAGATGAGCCTTTATATTCTTCTTGCTCAGCAGGGGTTTTCATCTTGGAACTCTGCCATGCAGGCCATTTTTGTCCTGTTTATTATGCTGGAGTCATCATGAACACTGACCTTAACTAAGGCAAGTGAGGCATGCAGTTCTTTGGATGTTGTTGTGGGGTCTTTTGTGACCTCTTGGTTGAGTTGTTGCTGCGCTCTTGGGGTAATTTTGGTCGGCCGGCCACTCCTAGAAAGGTTCACCACTGTTCAGTGTTTTTGCCATTTGTAGATAATAGCTCTCTCTATAGTTTGTTGGAGTCCCAAAGCTTTTGAAATGGCTATATATATTATAACCTTTTCCTGACAGATAGATCTCAATTACTTTGTTTCTCATTTGTTCCAGAACTTTTTGGATCACAGCATGATGTCTAGATGTTGAGGAGCTTTTAGTCTGCTTCACTTTGTCAGGCATGTGCTATTTAAGTGATTTCTTGATTAAGAACAGGTGTGATAGTAATCAGGCCTGGATGTGGCTAGGAATTTGAACTCTGGTTCCCAAAGATGTAATAAACCACAGCTAAATTTTGGAGGGGCAATAACTTTTTCACACTGGTCCTTGTAGGTTTGGATTTATTTTTCCTTTAATAATAAAAACCTGAATTTAAAAATTGCATTTTGTATTTACTTGTGTTTTTTTGTCTAATATTTAAATATGTTTGGTGATTTGAAACATTTCAGTGTGACAAACATGCAAAAGAATAGGAAATCAGTAAGGGGGCAAACATTTTTTCACACGACTGTATTTTGGTAAGGTAATACGAATGTATATAGTCCATTAAAGGGAATCTGTCACCCTAAATTGGCGGGATATTTAAATGATGGCAGTCAGGTCAGATGGGCGGTGTTTTGGGTACTTGCCTTAACATGTTGTTCGCCGCTGTCTCCATTATTTCTGGGAATTGTAGTCGTTGCCCTCCATATAATGCACCTGCGCATTGCAATCTTGCAGTATGCTTTGCCCGCAGATTGCAATGCGCAGGCGCGTTATATGGAGGGCAACGACTATAATTCCCAGAAATAATGGAAACAGCAGCGAACAACATGTTAAGGCAAGTACCCAAAACACCGCCCATCTGACCTGACTGCCATCATTTAAATATCCCGCCAATTTAGAGTGACAGATTCCCTTTAATGCTAATTGACTCCTTGCAGGTTATATAAAATGGGTAAACCCAACACTGCAGATTGTCTTAGGTGTGGGGAAGAGGTGGCAGATTTTATACACCTGATGTGGTATTGCCCTCCTATTGCAGACTTTTGGAAATAGGTCATATCCTCATCAAGATAACACAACCACTTGTGCCACTCAGCCCTACAGTTTGTTTATTAGGAATCTTTGATGAGACCTGCCCTCACTACTCTCGCACTCTTCTCAGGGAAACATTTTTAGCTTTCAAAGCTTTCGCCATGAGATGGATGGACAGAAGATCCCTGCGAATTTCACACTGGGTAAATATGGTATATAAAAATAGACACTGTCCTGAAGTATTTAATAAGGTTTGGAAGCCTTGGTTTGATTCGCCTTTGACGCACATTCCCAGGCGATGAGGAGTATTCTCTCATGATTACATGTGATGTTTGGTGCCTTATATTAGTGTATTATGCTTTTGGTTAAGATATCAAACTCATGGTATATTAAGAGCAAGTTTAAATTTGCCAGACAGTATGTTAGGAGTTGAGTTTCCGCTTCTGCACAAGGGGAATCTCGAGCCGTCCCTGCTGCGGTCTCCCATCTGTCTCCGGCCGCAGTGGACTCTGTTCAGCTTAAACGTCGGTCCCAGCGTCTCGCCCAGTCTAACATTGTGCAGAGGATTACTGCTGCTCCTCCAGACTCTGCTATTGTAGCCAGTACTGGTTAGCGGCGAGCAGACGTCTTTAGGACAAAGTCCTTGCTTTCCCCTTCTGAGCATGCCCAGAGTAAGATCTCTCATTGGAGATCAGGGGTCACATGCTCAGGTACTGCAGCAGCTCCTATTGGTCCGCCAGGAAGGTCCTGAAACCACTTGTGTCCTGGAGCAGTTTCCTATTGGTCCTTATCTGGCAGGTCCTGTAGTTGCTACTATAAAAGGGTGGCATAGTCGTGCCGCCATGCGCTAGTATCAATCACATTATGTGCTTTGCGCCAGGGTGATCTTGCACGCATGTGTTAGGGCTCGGCTGAAATAAGCCCCTAGAATACCGGCACCTCCGGTGAGGAGATTGTATGCACATTGTAGCCTTTCCGGGGGTTTTAGCTCTAGGATCGCTGTCTGGGTAGACAGAATGGCACGGAAACAGTTCATTCAGACAGCAGTTTGGTGAAAACTGGCCGCAACCAGTTTTATTAAAGTCCACGCACACAGATAAAAACAAAGCATAAACAAAAGACCTGGGCTTGTCTAGCCTCTAATTACACTTAGATAGATGGCCCTCTCTATCCGGGACCCAGACTTTACCAGTCTGTGCCCAAAACAACACATATGATCTCTGTTACCAGTATGGAGTTTCACAGACACTCCTCCTTGTGTCTGAAGGCAACTCCAACATCCAGACTTGAGAGAGGTCACCTCCTATTCAGTAGTCACCAGCATGGAGTGTCGCAGAGTCTCCTCTTTGTGTC
>JARQOD010000006.1:94367219-94458864 GCA_033576555.1 Oophaga sylvatica
GGCCTGGCGTCAATGGAGAATATAGGGATCGGTTTGACCAATACACTCAGATGCATACCTTGAGCCTGAGCAAACTGAGCGTCAACCAGATTAGCCCCGGACCCACTATCAAGAAGAACAGAAAATCTCTCCACTCTCGTACCAACCACCACCTCCACTGGTACAAGGAACTGAGAAGAACTAGCGGACGAAATACATACTCCCAGGTTGTCGTCCACCACACAACCTGGGATTAACAGTTTTCCGGCGATTTTTTGCTCAACAAGGCACGGGATGGACATCCCCCAACAAAATGTCCCTCTTTCCCGCAGAAGAAACACCTTCTAGTCCTGCGGCGTACCGCCAATCCCCTCCTACGAAATGATGTCCCTCCCAACTGCATAGGCTCCTCCGAACAGACAAGGGGAACCTCAACATAAGGGACTTTAGTAGTAGGTGGAGTAACAACAGGGGGCGGAGTTACCTCGCACCTCTCCCGGAGCCGTCTATCAGTACGGATAGCTAGGGCCATAGCAGCCTCCAGTGATGGAGGAGAATCATACTGAGCCAAAACGTCCTTTAATTTGTCAGAAAGCCCATGACAAAACTGGCTCCTAAGAGCTGGGTCATTCCACTGAGTATCTGTGGCCCATCTACGGAACTCAGAAGCAAATTCCTCCGCCGGACGATCTCCCTGCTGTATCTTACGTAATTTTGTCTAAGCAAGAGAGACCCGATCTGGGTCATCATATACCAAACCCAGGGCAGTAAAAAATCGATCTACTGACTGTAGAGCCGGGGATCCCGGAGGAAGGGAGAAGGCCCAGGATTGAGGGTCCCCTTGTAGTAGCGAGATAACAATTCCCACTCTCTGCTCTTCACTCCCTGATGATCGAGGCCGAAGCCGAAAATACAATTTACATGCTTCCCTGAAGGTAAAAAATTTGTCTCGCCCACCAGTGAACCTGTCCGGGAGAGCTACTTTAGGTTCAAATCTGGTTTGCTCCGAGGGAGACAAAACTTTGGACTTAATGTCCGTCAGCTCCATGGATAATCCCTGCAACTGCAGAGCCAGCTGGGCTACTGGATCCATGGCAACTGGGAATAATTTTATGGGCCAGTGAAAATGTCACGCGGTCTTATGATATGTGTACGATGTCAGTAAACTATTCTTAAAAGACAACACTCTATACAACATATAGATTAGCAACATCAGCATGTAAATATAGAATAGATTTACCTGACACGATATCCGTTGAACTCAGGGTTAATCTTGAGGACTTGATACACTGTCACAGGAAAGAGGAGGACCGGGGGTCTAACCTGACCCTAAACTGGGGTCCTAACTAATCCCTCACCTTGGAGGTACTGATAATGGTTCAGAGGTCCAAGTCTCCAGCCTAACCCTGTCTCCTATCAGTCCCTGAACCCTGTAATCAGTCCTAAGAAGGATTCTGATTACCACCAAAGGGATATGGGCTGATCTCTGCTAAATACACAGATTAGACATATAAGACAGACTGGAGAAAACACAGACTTGCATACACACTCAAACACAGAAGGAACATAAATGATCTGGGATATTAAACTCTAAGCAAGGTGAGCTTAAAACAACTAAGGAGCTCTTTAACTTAAGTCTATACAGATACAATCCTATCTGTGGTCTGCATGAAGAATTTCACTGGCAACTCCCAACACAGACAACCAGAGATTTAAAGGAAACCAATCAAACAAATAATTAATTGCAGCCGGAAGAAACTGCACCCAGTCCCAGAACTGAGCACAGACAGAATTAACTCCCTAACTGCCAAACACAAAGAAACAGCAACTCAGCTGTGAGAAGTCAGAATGTGCAACCGCGACGATCTTTGTGGCGATGCACACATGACACTCGCCCAATTTGTGACTGGCTCTGGAAGGGTGTCAGGAGGATAAACCCGAGCGCTGCCCTATTGGGAAATTGTTTGTCCCAGACCGGTGGAAAAAGAGTGTGATGTCTGAGATTCATTGTTCCGCGTTGGCCGGTCATCCGGAATTTTTGGTACCAGAGACTTGGTTAGTCGGTCCTTTTGGTGGCCTACCTTGTCTCGTGATGTCAGGGAATTTGTGCAGTCCTGCGGGACTTGCTCTCGCTCCAAGCCTTGCTCTCGCTCTAGTGGTTTGTTGATGCCATTGCCTGTGCCCAAGAGACCATGGACCCATATGTCTATGGATTTCATTTCCGACCTCCCTGTTTCTCAGAGAATGACCGTTATCTGGGTGATTTGTGATAGGTTTTCCAAAATGATACATCTTGTGCCATTACCTAAGTTGCCTTCCTCCTCTGAATTGGTGCCTTTGTTCCTTCAGCACGTGGTTCGGTTACACGGCATTCCTGAGAACATTGTGTCTGACAGAGGAGTCCAGTTTATTTCCAGATTTTGGAGGACTTTTTGTTCTAAACTTGGTGTTCAATTGTCTTTCTCCTCGGCTTTTCATCCTCAGACCAATGGACAAACTGAGAGAACAAACCAGACATTGGAGACTTATCTAAGATGCTTTGTGTCTGCTGATCAGGATGACTGGGTCTCTTTTTTGCCTTTGGCTGAGTTTGCTCTTAATAATAGGGCTAGCTCTGCCACTTTGATGTCTCAATTTTTCTGCAATTTTGGGTTTCACCCTCGATTTTCTTCAGGACAGACGGAGGCTTCTGTCTGTCCAGGTGTTGACTCTGTTGTGGAGCGTATGCAGCAGATTTGGGACCAGGTAGTGGAGAGGTTGTCCCTCTCTCAGGAGAGGGCCCAGCGGTTTGCCAACCGGCATAGGACTGATGGTCCTCGGTTTAAAGTGGGGGACTTGGTCTGGTTGTCCTCAAGAAATATCCCTATGAAAGTTGCATCTCCTAAGTTTAAGCCTAGGTTCATTGGACCTTATAAGATCATGGAGATTCTTAATCCTGTTTCCTTTCGTTTGCTTCTTCCAGGGACATTTAAGATCCATAACGTGTTCCACAAGTCCTTATTGAAGAGGTTTGTCGAGCCAGTGGTTCCTATGGCTGTGCCTCCTGACCCTGTTTTGGTTGAGGGCAATCTGGAGTATGTGGTTGAGAAAATATTGAATTCTCGTTTTTCTAGACGGAAACTCCAGTATTTGGTTAAGTGGAGAGGTTATGGTCAGGAGGACAATTCTTGGGTGTTTGCTTCGGACATCCATGCTAGGAGACTCATCCGTGCGTATCACAAAGCTCATCCTGACCGACCTGGTTGCTCAAATGAGGGTTCGGTGACCCCTTCTCAAGGGGGGGGTACTGTTGTGAATGTGCTAGAAATTAATTCTGAGCAGAAGCTCCCTCTGGTGGTTACAAACAGTACTGAACTATCCAATGAAGATTGTGAAGATTGGAGATCAGGTGTTACTGACTGGTCTTATATAAGGGAGGTTCCCTCCCATCAGGGTTGCCGGTGATCAATTGTTCTGGTCTCATCTTTGATTCCTGTTCACTTTGTAGCTTGCTGTTTCGTGCCTGCATCTTCTGCTAACAGATAAGACATTTTCTTCTTTTAGTTTTTTGTGCTTGCTTTTTGCTTTTTGTCCTGCACTTCTGTGGGGGTCTGCCGGGTCCCCTTCGGTGGCTTGTGCTCCTCTCAGTTTAGTTCAGCCACTGTTGTTTGTTCATTTGCCTTTTCCAGTTTTTTCAGTGGTTGCTGTTTAGTTTTTGTTACACCAGAGAACTAATTTAGGTGGTAGAGGTCGTGTGATCTCAGGTGTTTTTGTAATTAGTAGAGTTGGATCTTTTCAGGGTTTTTTGGGATTGCAGTACGTGCCCTTCCTATCCTTTTCTATTTAGGAAGTTTGGGCCCCAACGTTTGCTCATTCTGTTTTCTGTCTGTGTCAGTATTTCTTCTTGTCTAACCGCCATTACATGTTTGGGGGCTTTCTATGTTCTTTGGGGATCTGCTCCGGGGCAGATAGCTTTCCTCTTTCTATCTTTAGGTGTAGTTAGCTTCTCAGGCTGTGACGAGGCATCTAGGACCAACGTAGGTACGCTCCACGGCTGCCTTTAGTTGTGGTGGTTAGTCAGGGTACTGCAATCCCATAGATTCAAACCTCTCTGGTGTATTGCTTTTTTTGCCTGCTCTCCTCAGCTACCAAATCATAACAGGTTTCATGGTTGAGGAATGAGCGGATCCGGGAAATATTTTTGATTTTGAAGAGGCAAGAGGTGGCGAGGGCTTGGATGTGTGGTTTGAAAGAGAGGGCAGAGTCGAGGTTCACCCCAAGGCACCGAGCATGCGGGACTGGGGAAAGCGAGGAGCCGTTGACACTGATGGATAGGTCTGGTGGTGGGGAAGAATGAGGTGGGGGAAAGATGATGAATTCTGTTTTGTCCATGTTCAGTTTGAGAAAGCGAGCAGAAAAGAAGGCTGAGATAGCAGACAGACACTATGGGATTTTGGTCAGTAGGGAGGTGAGGTCAGGTCCAGATAGGTAGATCTGCGTGTCATCGGCGTAGAGGTGATACTGCAAGCCGTGGGATTCTATGAGCTGTCCCAGGCCGAAGGTATAGATGGCCAAGAGTGGGGTCCTAGGACTGAGCCTTGAGGAACACCAACAGACAGGGGTGAGGTGAGGAGGTGGTGTGTGAGAGGGAGACACTGAATGTTCGGTCTGTTAGGTATGATGAGATCCAGGATAGGGCCAAGTCTGTGATGCCAAGAGATGAGAGAATCTGTAGCAGGAGGGGAAAGGTCCACGGTGTTGAAGGCAGAAGACAGGTCCAGGAGAAGGAGGACAGAGTAGTGTCGCTTGCTCTTGGCGGTTAGCAGGTCGTTAGTGACTTTAGTTAGGGCAGTTTCAGTTGAGTGATGCAGTCGGAAGCCGGATTGTAAACGGTCAAAGAGGGAACAGGAGGAGAGGTGGGAGGACAGTTCGAGATATACATGCTGTTCCAGTAGTTTTGAGGCGCAGGGGAGAAGGATATCGGGCGATAGTTAGACACAGAGAATGGGTCGAGGGAGGGCTTTTTGAGAATGGGAGTGATTGAGGCATGTTTGAAGGATGAAGGAAAGACACCATTTGTAAGTGAAAGGTTGAAGAGGTGTTTGAGAGTAGGGATGAAGACTGTGGCAAAGTTAGGGATGAGGTGGGACGGGAGTGGGTCAAGCACGCAAGTGGTGAGGTGTGATCGTGACAGGAGAGTGGAGAGCTGATCTTCTGTCATGGTGGTGAAGCTGATTTTGGAAGAACAGGGCTGAGTGGCTAAGAGGGGCATTGGCGGCTGCGGGCCAAAGCTTTCTCTGATCATATCAATCTTTTGCTTAAAGAAGGAGGCAAAGTCTTCAGCAGAAATGAGAGGAGAGGGAGGAGGTGCTGGGGGACGGAGTAGAGAATTGAAAGTGTTGAAGAGCTGTTTAGGGTTGTGAGACAGGGAGGATATGAGAGATGCGAAGTAAGTTTGTTTTGCGGCAGACAGCGTGGACTTGAAGCTGGCGAGGGACTGCTTGCATGCGTTGAGGTGCTCAGTAGAATGGGTTCTCTTCCATCTCCGCTCGGCAGCCCTGGAAGCCCGTCTCAGTTCTTTGGTCAGGCCGGTCAGCCAGGGCTGCCTGTTGATTGTACGAGTTATGCTCTGCGTGAGGGGGGCGGCCGAATCAAGTGTGGCTTTTATTGTGGTGTTATAAAATGTGGCAGCAGCATCTGTGTCATTAAGTGAGGCTATGTCTGTGAGAGGGAGGAGGGAATCAGAGAGCGATTGTAAATTGAGGTGTTTGAGATTTCTGCGAGGGTGGGTGAGTTTGTGGAGCAGGGGTTGCGTACTAACAGAGGAGAGGGAAGAGAATGTCAGTAAGTTGTGGTCAGACAGGGGGAGTGGGGAGTTAGTGAGATTGGTGAGGGAACAGAGGCGGGTGAAGATAAGGTCCAGTGTGTGACCATCTTTGTGAGTGGCCGCAGAGGACCATTGAGTGAGGCCGAGGGAAGCCGTGAGCGATAGAAGTTTAGAGGCAGCCGGGGTGGAAGTGTCAATGGGGATGTTGAAATCGCCCATGATGATGGTGGGGATGTCAGCAGAGAGGAAATGGAGTAGCCAGGTGGTGAAGTGGTCGAGAAAGGTGGAGATGGCTAGTTCTGGGGGGCGGTAGATGACAGCCAGTTGGAGGTTGGAGGGGGAATAGATGCGAACGGAGTGCACCTCGAATGAGGGAATAGCAGCGGAGGGTGGAAGTTGAATAGGGGTAAAGGAGCAGGTATCAGACAGGAGTAAGCCAACCCCTCCACCACGTTTGTTGCTGGGGCGAGGGGTGTGAGAGAGATGGAATCCGCCATAGGAAAGCGCAGCTGGAGAGGCTGTGTCGGAGGGGGTGAGCCAGGTTTCAGTGATGCCAAGGAAGGAGAGTTTGTTGGTGATAAAGAGGTCATGGATAAATGACAGTTTATTGCAGACGGAGTGTGCGTTCCATAGTGCTCCAGGTAGTGGGACCGGGGGAGGGGGGTGTGGATGGATAGGTATGAGGTTATCATGGTTGCAGAAATGTGTGGAGGATCGTGGCAGGGTGTTAGAAATGAGTGTGGGAATGTGTTGAGGAGTGCCAGGATTTGGGGATACATCGCCAGCGATGAGGAGTAGCAGACAGAGCATTAGAAGGTGGGAGCAGGATAAGACATGATGTGGCAGTGTGTGTCTTGGTAAGAAGGATTGTATGTGGAGGAACAGTTCTGAGGAGGAGGTGAGATGGGTGGGGAGAATGGAGGGGGAAATGACTAATTCCTTACTGGGTGGGGGGATTACAGGAGATAGGAAGAAAGAAAGGAGGATGGGGTGAAAGTGAAAAGAAACTGAAACATAGTGGTTTTAAATTATGTTACCTTGCAGCCAAATTCCAGTAGAATTCTAGTCTGATTCACAGTAGTGTAATTAGAAATCTGTAATTTGAAATATGGGATTTGAAATATGTGGAGCAGACACGGGTCTGGAGCAGACCCATTGCACTGAATATATCTGCAGCTAAGGGCAATCAGGTGTGATTGGAAAGTGGGCTGGGACTGCCCAGGCCAGATGTACAGAGTTAAGGACAGGTCATAAAAGGGGGGAGGGGTTACACAGATGTGTGGTGAAGATAAGAATGGAGTACAATTATGTATACAAGATGGGTGAGCAAATCATACCATAGAACAAAGCAATACACATGGGAGCATTCAGAAGCACTGGAAAGATGGGGAAATTTGCAGTTCATACCATAGAACAAAGCAATACACATGGGAGCATTCAGGAGCACTGGAAAGATGGGGAAATTTGCAGTTTATACCATAGAACAAAGCAATACACATGGGAGCATTCAGGAGCACTGGAAAGATGGGGAAATTTGCAGTTCATACCATAGAACAAAGCAATACACATGGGAGCATTCAGGAGCACTGGAAAGATGGGGAAATTTGCAGTTCATACCATAGAACAAAGCAATACACATCGGAGCATTCAGGAGCACTGGAAAGATGGGGAAATTTTCAGTTCATACCATAGAACAAAGCAATACACATGGGAGCATTCAGGAGCACTGGAAAGATGGGGAAATTTGCAGTTCATACCATAGAACAAAGCAATACACATGGGAGCATTCAGGAGCACTGGAAAGATGGGGAAATTTTCAGTTCATACCTGTGGGAACAGAAGAACATCTGTCACAAGGTGATGATGACAATGCTGTAGGATTCATGTGTGGCCAAATGCATTCTAGAATTCTAGTCTAATTCACAGTAGTGTAATTAGAAATCTGTAATTTGAAATATGGGATTTGAAATATGTGGAGCAGACACGGGTCTGGAGCAGACCCATTGCACTGAATATATATAGAGTCATTACACACAGAGTGATCTATTTCAAGTGTTTATTTCTGTTAATGTTGATGATTATGGCTTACAGCCAATGAAAACGCAAATGGCATTATCTCAGTAAACTAGAATACTTTATAACTCCTGCTTGAAAAATGATTTTAAATTCCAAAATGTTGGCCTACTTAAATGTATGTTCAGTAAATGCACTCAATACTTGGTCGGGGCTCCTTTTGCATCAATTACTGCATCAATGCGGCGTGACATGGAGGTGATCAGCCTGTGGCACTGCTGAGGTGTTATGGAAGCCCAGGTTGCTTTGATAGCAGCCTTCAGCTTGTGTGCTTTGTGCGGTCTTACTTTAGTACCCCTGGTATATCCAGTATTAGATAAGAAAGACAGTGTGAACAGTAGTGTGAGAAGCCTCTTCTTACCTCAGCACCCTTAGTATCGCTAGTACTAGGTCAGAAGGACAGGGTGAATAGCAGTGTGAGCAGCCTTTTCTTACCTCATTACCACTAGTATCTCTAGTACTAGATCAGATAGACAAGGTGGACAGCAATGTGAACAGTTTCTACTTACCTCAGCACCCCTAGTATCTCTTGTACTAGATCAGAACTGCAGTATGAATAGCCTTTTTTCACCTTAGAACACCTGGCCTGGCCAATATTAGATAAAATAGACAAAGTGGATAGCAGTGTGAGCAGCCTCTTCTTACCTCAGCACCCATGGTATGTCCAGTATTAAACGAAAAAGATAAAGTGGACAGCAGTGTGAGCAGCCTCTTCTTACCTCAGCACCCATGGTATGTCCAGTATTAAACGAGAAAGATAAAGTGGACAGCAGTGTGAGCAGCCTCTTCTTACCTCAGCACCCATGGTATGTCCAGTATTAAACGAGAAAGATAAAGTGGACAGCAGTGTGAGCAGCCTCTTCTTACTTTTGCACCCCTAGTAGCTCTAGCAGTAGATCATAATATCCACTAGGAGCCTATCTTCCTATACATGAAGGGAGGGGGCAAATCTTCCTACTGCACATGCTCACAGGCATCTGCCATATTACCATTCTAGGATAGGTTTCTGTCAGTGTAACAAGGCTTCAGACCATTATAATTCTATTGTTATTAAAGTTTTAAGGATAATTTAATTTCCCTCAGTTGTTTATTTTAGTACTGGAGAATCTCTGCAAGGTCTTTTCCACCCACTACACCTGTGACACAGTATCTGACCTCACAAATGCTTTTCTGGATGAATGGGCAACAATTCACACAGACACCTCCAGACTTTTGTAGTAAGCCCTCCCAGCAGAGTGGAAGCTATTTTAGCTGCAAAGGTGTGAGGGGGACCAGTGGCGTAACTAGAAATGGCGGGGCCCCACAGCAAAATTTTGAACGGGGCCCCCTCTCCCAAACGGCGGCGGGGGGGGGGCGGGGTTCTGATAGTGGGCGGAGCCAATAGCAGTGGCGGAGCAAATCACAGCAATTCTCTAGGCCCAAAAAATACTCTTCAGTCTCATAACGGCCAGCTTTTTGCCCAAATCAGAGCTGTATTTAAAGCAGACATTATGGAAACACAATATAATATAATGGACTGGTAGCAATGCAGCCCCCTTATGCTACCATTACTAGTAACCATGTCCCGCATAACTATTAATGCAGGCACATTATGCCCCCATAACTAGTAATAAGCCCTCTTATTCTCCCATCAGTAGTAATGTGCCCCTCAAGTAGTAATGCAGCCAAGAATGCAGAGTTATCACTCACACAGTATGTGCCCCCGTTAATCTTCGGTGGTATCTTCAGCTCCACAGTGGAGCACACTCACCACCAGTGTTCACCCTTCTGGGCGCCGCCGACGAGTGACGTCAGCAGCGTGATCACATGACATGATCACGCTGCAGACGTCGCTCTGACCCGGGGTCAGAGCTTCAATTGTACTGGCGTCTGTATAGACACCAGTGCAATTGATTCCTGGGAGACGGCACGCAGCAGCTTCTCTGCGCCGGCTGTCAGCATGACAGCCAGCACAGGGAACCGCCGACTCTCAGGCCATGGGCGGCGGAACACAGCCGCAGGGGAGACAGCTGCAGCAGGGACGGGCCCCCTGCTAGCCCGGGCCCTATGGCAGCTGCTTCCCCTGCTTCCACGATAGTTCCGCCCCTGAGGGGGACCATCTCTATAAGGATTTACAATGGGATGTCATAAAAGCTGTCGGTGTAATGTGTAGGTGTCTATACAGTTTCATGAAATGAGTAAATATTTTCTGTACAACCAGCTATACTGTAACTGTTATTTCAGTGTCATGCACAGTTTACAATGACAGCAGCAGTTATTAACAGTTACTTTACCTTTGTTCATTAACATGCTTGTGCTCTGGGTATTAATAACTTCAATATAAAGGAATTCCTCTAGCAGATTTGTGAAGTCCTTAGGCATCTATTATTACATCTTGCCTGAGATGTAGCATAAAAGTATATTAATAGCTTTGTTAATAGCAGGTTGCTATGTAATATAGTTTTTTTTCTTAATGATTGTGTTAATTTTACTTATGTTAAACATAAATAGTCTTAGCTGCATAGCAGGTAATTATTCCATAATACACAACCCCGGTGCGTGAACGAGCTTCATCATACAACATGGAACACATATAGAAAGAACATAGAGGGAGTGATAATACAACCATTAATATATTGATTAAAACAAGAGATTTGTATTACTTTAGTATATATTTTAATATTTGTGTATATATTATTCCAGTACTTACCGTATGTAGGAGCAATAGTAATTATGGATAAAACTAAGGTTAGTCTTATAATAAAAAGGAGAAATTCTAACCATATCTTACATACATGCCTTTATGTACTATTCTATATATACACCATGGTGCCTGACATATAAGATTAATAACCTCTCTTTAGACCTTTGACTCACTTGTTCATGTGTTACTTGACAAGGTTATCTCCCTAGGTGAATACAGATTGGTTTCTTTATATTAATAGACCTATAGAAACTATATTTCTAAGAACACGCACCATTTTATTTTCAAGTGAAATGCCTGGTATATAAAGGTCATAAGTATAGTCCTTGGACAGAATAAGTCATGTGTACCGTCCGTTGTACTGGCCACACATATATTTTTATATATGTAAATGAGATCTCCTCTGAGGCGTCTTTTTTATAAGCTAAACAAACCCAACTTTTCCAACCTCTCACCATATGAGAGGCCTTCCATCACTTGTAATCCCTTGTAATACCGTATATACTCATGTATAAGCCGACCCGTGTATAAGCCGACCCCCCTAATTTTGCCACAAAAAACTTGGAAAACTTATTGACTCGCGTATAAGCCGGGTGTATAAGTTGCTGTCCTGCTCTGTGCTCCCCCATCCAGCTCTGTGCCCCCCCTATTCTCCTCTGTGCTCCTCTCCTCCTGCTCCATTATCCTGTCCTGCTCCGTGCTTTCCATCCTCCCCATCCTGCTCCGTGCTCCCCCATCCAGCTCTGCACTCCCCCATTCTCCTCTGTGCCCACCCCCGTCCTGCTCCGTGCTCTCCGTCCTCCCCCCGTTCTGCTCCGTGCTCTCCGTCCCCCCCCCCGTTCTGCTCCGTGCTCTCCGTCCTCCCCCCATTATGCTCCGTGCTCTCCTTCCTCCCCCGTTCTGCTCCATGCTCTCCGTCCTCCCCCCGTTCTGCTCCGTGCTCTCCGTCCTCCCCCCGTTCTGCTCCGTGCTCTCCGTCCTCCCCCCCGTCCTGCTCCGTGCTCCTTGTCCTCCTCCATGCTCCCCCCATCCTCCTCCATCATACTCACCCTCCCCGTGCCATCACTGAACGTCCCGGCCGGCAATCCTGCGTTCTCCCCGGCTTCCTGCAGCTCTCCAGCGCTGAGCGGTGACGTAATACCGCTCATTAAGGCCATGAATATGGAGGCCACGCCTATGGGAGTGGCATCGCATCCATATTACATGACCTTAATGAGCGGGTATTACGTCACCGCTCAGCGCTGGAGAGTTGCAGGAAGCCGGGGAGAACGCAGGATTGCAGGGACATTCAGTGATGGCATGGGGAGGGTGAGTATGATGTCCCAGCCACCGGCTCCTGCCGCCGCATCCCCTCCCCCGCTGGTTTCTGCCCTATGACTCATGTATAAGCCGAGGGGGCCTTTTCAGCACAAAAAAAGGTGCTGAAAATCTCGGCTTATACACGAGTATATACGGTAATCTAGTTGCCCAACTTTGAACTGACTCTAATTTTCGAATGTCCTTTTTGAAATGTGGAGCCCAAAACTGGATCCCATATTCTAGATGTGGCCTCACCAATGATTTATGAAGGGGTAATAATAGGTTGGAATCGCAGGATTTTATCTCTCTTTTTATACACCCTAAAATCTTGTTTGCTTTTGCAGCTGCTGCTTGACATTGAGTACTACTGCTCAACTTACATGTAACCAGAATACCCAAGTCCTTCCCCTGTTCTGTAGTCTCCAGTATACTCCCATTTAATGTAAATGCAGCTTAAGATTACTCCGTACTAGGTGCATTACTATACATTTATCTACATTAAATCTCATTTGCCAAGTGTTTGCCCACCCAGTCATCTTATCCAGATGGTTTTGCAATATTGTAATGTCAGGGTCAGATTTTAATATCCTACATAGTTTGGTGTCATCAGCAAAGACTGGGATAAAGATCAAAATACCCGGTCCAAGGGGGCGAAAAGGATAAACATTAGTTTAAAAAAAGCTCATTTATTGACATGTGGACTAATTTTATGTCAATAAATGAGCTTTTTTTAAACTAATTTTTATCCTTTGCGCCCCCTGGACTGGGTATTTTGATCTTTATCCCATTTTTTTTCCTCATTTGAGGCACCCAGCTGGAGCAGCATTGTTTTTTTACCTACTATTTGGACACGTGCTGCTGGCGCTCCTTCTGACCATCCTTTCCACAGTCTGCATCAGCAAAGACTGACACTTTACTCTCAATCTCATCCACTAGGTCATTAATAAAGTTAATAAAAAGGTTAAAAGAATCGTTCCTAGCACAGATCCCTGCGGTCCCCACTGCTGACTATATCCCATTTAGAGAACATACCATTTATGACAATTTTTTGTTTCCTGTCATTTAGCCAATCATTTACCCATCTGCATGCAGTTTCCCCCAGTCTTTCCTTCTGTAGCTTCAGTATAAGGCTTTTATGTGGAACAGTATCAAATGCCTTTGCAAAGTCCAGATAAATCGCATCAGCTGCATTACCAACATCCAGATTTGACCTTACCTCATAGAAATCCAACATGCTAGTTAGGCACGACCTATCTTTCATGAATCCATGATGGTTGTCAGTTATTATATTACTAGAAATAGGCCCGATGCTATTGCATCTGGAGTGTGGTGAAATGAACATCTGTGTATCCTTAGTGGTGCTAATACCACCGGGAGATCGGCAATACCGCTAACAGCTGATAGATCGGCAACCCGGCGGCGGGTGACCAATCACATCAGCTGCTATCGGTATTCAAATCTGGCGCCAATACCGCTAGCAGCTGATTGGTCGCCAGCCTTGGCGGGGGATTCAAATTCCGCACGTCACCGCTCATTGGCTGAGCTGCTGGCGGCTGAGCCAATGAGCGGCGCGGGATTCAAATCCCCCACCCCGCCGGCTGAGCCAATGAGCGGTCTCATGCGGGATTTGAATCCCCCGCAAAAGCCGCGCAGCCAGACGCGGCTCAGCCAATGAGCGGTGCCGCACAGCTTTGGCGGAGGATTTGAGGGTATGTGCACACGTTGCAGATTTGACTGCTGAATTTTCTGCACAGAATCTGCACCTCTTGGCAGAAAACGCAGATGCTTTTTTGATGCATTATTCATGTTTTTTTTTCATGCGGATTTTTATGCGTTTTTGTAAGCTAAATAAAGATATATAATTTAACAAAAAAAAGGTTTGTGATGTCATTTCTTGTCCAACCTCCTCTTTTACATTTGTCCAACCCACACTCCATTACACACACAGATAGGCAGATAGATAGATCATAGATGATAGATAGATAGATAGATAGATAGATAGATAGATAGATAGTAGATAGTAATAGATACACAGATGATAGATAGATAATAATAGATAGATAGATAATAATATAGAATAAATAAATAGGTAATGACACACACACACACACAAAATCTTCACGCAATAGCGTTATTTTAAAAAAAATGGGAAAATAAAAATGGCGTTGGCTCCCGCTCAATTTTCTGTGCCAGAGAGGGAAAGCCGACGGCTCAGGCCAATATTTCTAGCCTGGGAAGGGGTTAATACCCATGGAGCTTCCCAGGCTATGAATATCAGCCTGCAGCTAGCCTTTACTGGCTATTAAAATAGGGGGACCCCCCCAAATAATGACGTGGGGTCCCCCAATAATTTATAGCCAGAAAGGCTATGCAGACAGCTGCAGGCTGATATTCATAGCCTAGGAAGGGGCCATGAATATTGGCGCACCCCCCTGGCTAAAATACCAGCACCCAGCCGCCCCAGAATTGGCGCATCTGTATGATGCGCCAATTCCGGCACTTAGCCCCTCTCTTCCCACTCCCCTGTAGCGGTGGGATATGGGGTAATAAGGGGTTAATGTCACCTCTCCATTGTAAGGTGACATTAAGCCCGTTTAATAATGTAAATTATTGTAATAAAACACAACACGGTTTTCATATCTTTATTGCACGCCCAGATCCAAGCGATGCCCTCGATCTCCTGTAATAAAAAGTAAAAAAAAATAAAACAACCATATACTCCCTGTCCGGCGCAGTCCAATTAATAATGAATGTCCCACGACGATTTCCCATATAGAACAGTGACATCAGGTGATGTCACTGCTCTGTAGGGCCTCCCAGTGATGAACTGACAGTAGACAATGGCTCCTGTAGTGCATCACTGAGGTTACCTGAGTTCATTCTCTCACTTTATGGCAATGCTGCGTGGGAATTTTCTCACCCAGTATTGCCAGTGAGAGAATGAATGGAAGTGACTTCATTCTCTCCCGGCGGCGGAGGGATACACACAGCGGAGGATTCCCTCCGCTGTCAGTGTATCGCGGTGGCGGTGTAGAGCAATGACATCACCCGATGTCAGTGTTCTACACTAGAGATCGTCGTGGGACACTCGTTAATGACTGGACTAAGGTAATGTATAGGTTGTTTTGTTATTTTATTTTTATTACAGGAAATCAATGGCTTCGGTGATTAGGTGATTGGTGAGTATGTACTCTATGTTATATGTTGTATGTTCTGTATGTTATATGTTGTATGTTCTGTATGTTATATGTTGTATGTTCTGTATATGTAATGTATGTTTTGTTTTTTTTATATTCAACCCATTAGCCGGATGATGGGACTACTACTGTCCCATCATTGGCTAATGTGTCACTGTCAGTGTAGCAGACATAGCCAGATGGGACTTGAAGTGCCGTCGGACAATGCCTGCATACACATACAGACACACATTCACACACTCACAGGCCTGACAGCCCCTCTGCCTTTGGATCGGAGCTGTGAAACTTCCTGTCATGCGCAGTGCATGTCAGGAAGTCTCACAGGTTAGTGTACAGAAGCCTCAGCGCTGACAGCTTCTGTAGCTGCATGCTATAGAAGCGATCAGCCTGCACAAAATCATTGTCCCATAGTGGGACAAAGTGTAAAAGTAAGAATTAAATTAAAAAATTTTTTTTAAACAATTGTAAAAATATTTTAAAAAATAAAAAAAAACAATATTTATTCTATCACTAAATAAATATTTGAATAAAAAAAATCTAAACAATAAAAGTACCCATATTTGGTATCGCCGCATCCGTAATGACCCGACCTATAAAACTGTCCCACTAGTTAACCCCTTTAGTGAACACCATAAAAAAAACAAGGCAAAAAACAATGCTTTATCATCATACCCCAAACAAAAAGTGGAATAACACGTGATCAAAAAGACGGATATAAATAAACATGGTACCGCTGAAAACGTCATCTTGTCCCGCAAAAAACGAGCCACCATACAGCATCATCAGTGAAAAAATAAAAAAGTTATAGCTGTCAGAATTAAGGGATGCAAAAATAATTATTTTTTCTATAAAATAGTTTTTTATTATATAAAAGCACCAAAACATAAAAAATGATATAAGTGAGGCATTGCTGTAATTGTACTGACCCGAAGAATAAAACTGCTTTATCAATTTTACCACACGCGGAATGGTGTAAACGCCTCCCCTAAAGAAATTCATGAATTGCTGATTTTTGCTCATTCTCTCTCCCAAAAATCAGAATAGAAAGTGATCAAAAAAGTCATGTGCCCGAAAATGGTACCAATAAAAACGTCAACTCGTCCCGCGTGACTCTGTGCGCCAGGGTTGGGATTAGGGTTAGGGGTGTGTTGGGGTTAGAGTTGAAGTTAGAATTTGGGGGTTTCCACTGTTTAGGCGCATCAGGGGCTCTCCAAATGCGACATGGCATCTGATCTCAATTCCAGCCAATTGTACGTTGAAGAAGTCCTTCCCTTCCAAGATCTGCCATGCGCCCAAACAGTGGTTTACCCCAACATATGGGGTATAAGCATACTCAGGACAAATTGCACAACAACTTTTTGGGTTCAATTTCTCCTGTTTTCCTTGGGAAAATAAAAAATTGGGGATGAAATATCATTTTTGTGAAAAAAATATGATTTTTTAATTTTACGGCTCTACGTTATAAACTTCTGTGAAGCACTTGGGGGTTCAAAGTGCTCACCCCACATCTAGATAAGTTCCTTAGGGGGTCTACTTTCCAAACTGGTGTCACTTGGGGATTTCCATTGTTTAGGCACATCAGAGGCTCGCCAAACGCGACATGGCGTCCGATCTCAATTCCAGTCAATTTTGCATTGAAAAGTGAAACGGCGCTCCTTCCCTTCCGAGCTCTGCCATGCGCCCAAACAGTGGTTTATCTGCATATATGGGGTATCAACGTACTCAGGACAAATTGTACAACAACTTTTGGGGTCCAATTTCTCCTGTTACCCTTGGTAAAATAAAACAAATTGGATCTGAAGTAAATTTTTTGTGAAAAAAAAGTTAAATGTTCATTTTTTTTAAACATTCCAAAAATTCCTGTGAAGCACCTGAAGGGTTAATAGACTTCTTGAATGTGGTTTTGAGCACCTTCAGGGGTGCAGCTTTTAGAATGGTGTCACTTTTGGGTATTTTCTATCATATAGACCCCTCAAAGTGACTTCAAATGTGATGTGGTCACTAAAAAAATGGTGTTGTAAACTTATAACTTCCTAATAAAAACAAATTTGGTTCCAAAATTGTGCTGATGTAAAGTAGACATGTGGGAAATGTTATTTATTAACTACTTAGTGGGATATAACTCTGATTTAAGGGCATAAAAATTAAAAGTTTGAAAATTGCGACATTTTCTAAATTTTCGCCAAATTTCCATTTCTTTTACAAATAAACGCAAGTTATATCAAAGAAATGTTACCACTAACGTGAAGTACAATATGTCACGAAAAAACATTCTCAGAATCGCCAAGATCCGTTGAAACGTGAGTTATTACCTCATAAGGAAACAGTGGTCAGAATTGTAAAAATTATTATTGTCTTTTAATGGGCCTATACCATCTTTTTTTTCTTTTTGGCATTGATGTATTTATACATTTTTGGGGAATTTATTTTACTGTCGCTGATGATTTGTTTCTCTGTAGATAACTTTTTTAGCTTTATTTCTTTTTTACATTTCTTATTTAGATCTTTATAGTCCTGAAATGCTATTTCTGTATTCTCGGCCTTTAAGATTTTGAATGCCTTTTGTTTTAGTCTTATTAAACTTTGTACTGTCTTATTTATCCATAATGGTTTCTTTTTATTCCTGGACATTTTATTACCAGAGGATATAAGTTTTCTACTGGATTCTAGTAGTATATTCTTAAACATGCCCCATTTTTGGTCGGTATCCCCAGTTACCATGACATTGTCCCAGTCTACATGATTAAGCTTTTCGTTTAATTTGTAGTAATCAGCTTTCCTAAAGTTCCAGGTTTTGGCATTTCCCCTTTTAAATGTTTAAAAATTACTTTAAAACTTACCATATTATGGTCACTGCTTGCCAATTGCTCCCTGACCTGTGGATCTGAAATTGCATCTGGTCTATTTGACAGATCAGCAGATTACCTCCCCTGGTCACATCTGCCAGCTGAGAGAGGTACCTTCTATACTCGAGTATAAGCCGAGATTTTCAGCCCATTTTTTAGGGCTGAAAGTCCCCCTCTCGGCTTATACTCGAGTCATATACAGGGGGGAGGCGGAGCGCAGCTGTTCTATATACTCACCCTTCCACCGGCGCGGTCTCTGCAGCCCCTGCTCTTCTCCCACGGTCTCCGGCGTCAGTGTTCAGCGGTCAGGTGGTACCGCTCATTAAAGTCATGAATGTGCACATATTCATGACTTTAATGAGCGGTACCACGTGACCGCTGAATACTGGTGCCGGAGACCGCGGGAGAAGAGCAGGGCAGAGACGCGCCAGCGGAAGGGTGAGTGTAAGCGATATTTACCTGTCCCGTTCCACCACTGCTCGCCGCTGTGTCCTCAGGTCCTCTTGCTGCGATGTTCAGGCAGAGGGCGCGATGACGTGTTTAGTGCGTGCCGCGCCTTCTGCCTGAGCATTCACTGCTGGAGGACCAGAAGACAGCGACGTTCAGCGGTGGACCGGGTGGCAGGTAAATATCGCAGGTGCCGGGGCCCTGAGCGAGCGGTGACACTGGCACCTGTCCCCCATAGCGCGCCGGAGTCCCACCTCCTCAGGACACCGGCACCTGGCCCCCAGCTACGAGAGGTGAGTATGTCTTTTTTTTGCAGCAGCTGCGGCAGCATAAGGGGCCTATTCAATGCAGCATCTATAGGGCATAATACATGGGGCATCTATGGGGGCATAATCTATGGAGCATCTACAGGGGTATAATACATGGAGCATCTATGGGGGCATAATCTAAGGAGCATCTATGGGGGCATAATCTATGGAGCATCTATGGGGGCATAATACATGGGGCATCTATGGGGGCATAATCTGTGTAGCATCTATGGATGCATAATCTATGGAGCATCTATGGGTGCACAATCTATGGAGCATCTATGGGGGCACAATCTATGGAGCATCTATGGGGGCACAATCTATGGAGCATCTATGGGGCACAATACTTGGGCAGCATATGGGGCACAATAAATTGGCAGCATATGGGCACAATACATGGGCAGCATATGGGGCACAATCTATGGAGCATCTTGTGGGGCATAATACATGGGGCAGCATATGGAGCACAATACATGGAGCATCTTGTGGGGCATAATACATGGGGCAACATATGTGGCATAATCTCATTTTCCACCCTAGGCTTATACTCGAGTCGATAAGTTTTCCCAGTTTTTTGTGGCAAAATTAGGGGGGTCGGCTTATACTCGAGTATATACGGTAATTGTCCTGAACTGCAGATAAGAACTTGCAACTTTTAGCACAACCAGAAGATTCTATGTCTCTTTGAATGTTTGGATAGTTAAAATTCCCCATAATTAGGACCGTACTATTATTTGCTGCCTTTTTAATTTGCTGGATTTCCTCCTCTACCTATTCAACTATATTAGGAGGCTTGTAGCAAACTCAAATTAGCAGTTTTCCTTTATTGCCATACCCATGTACATTTACCCATACTAACTCTACATTGTCGCAGCTCCCCCCAATGTCGTCATTGAGCACTGGTCTTAAGTAGATTTAATAAAAATACATACCGTATATACTCATGTATAAGCCAACCCGTGTATAAGCCGACCCCCTACTTTTGCCACAAAAAACTGGGAAAACTTATTGACTCGCGTATAAGCTGGGTGTATAAACCGCCGTCCTGCTCTGTGCTGCCCCGTCCTGCTCCTTGCTCCCCCATCCAGCTCTGTGCTCCCCCATTCTCCTCTGTGCTCCCCCCTCCTGCTCTGTCCTCCGCTGTGCTCCCCCCTTCCTGCTCCGTCCTCCTGTGCCCCCCGTCCTGCTCCATGCTCCTCTGTGCTCTCCATCTTCCCCCCGTTCTGCTCCGTGCTCCTCTGTGCCCTCCATCCTCCCCCCGTCCTGCTCCGTGCTCCTCTGTGCTCTCCATCTTCCCCGTCCTGCTCCGTGCTCCTCTGTGCCCTCCATCCTCCCCCCCGTCCTGCTCCGTGCTCCTCTGTGCTCTCCGTCCTCCCCCCGTCCTGCTCCGTGCTCATTGTCCTCCTCCATGCTTCCCCCGTTCTCCGTTCTCCCCCCGTCATACTCACCCTCCCCGTGCCATCGCTGAACGTCCCGACAATCCTGCGTTGTACCCGGCTTCCTGCAGCTCTCCTGTGCTGAGCGGTGACATAATACCGCTCATTAAGGCCATGAATATGGACACCACGCCTATGGGAGTGGCGTCGCGTCCATATTACATGACCTTAATGAGCGGTATTACGGCACGGGGAGGGTGAGTATGATGTCCCAGCCACCGGCTCCTGCCGCGGCACCCCCTCCCCCGCTGGTTTCTGCCCAGTGACTCGTATAAGCCAAGGGGGCATTTTCAGCACAAAAAAAGGTGCTGGAAATCTCGGCTTATACACGAGTATAAACGGTACCCACTTTACCGTTTCTGTTTTGCTGGTTCTTTATTAGTGTAGTGTAACCCTCTATGTTTGTCATCCAGTCATGGCTTTCGTTCAGCCAGGTTTCCGTAATGTTCACCACATCGTATTCTATGGCTGACACTGAACAGTAAACAGTCTTCAGTTCGTTCATTTTGTTTGCAAGACTTCTTGCATTTGCCAGTAGACATGTAATACTATTAGCACATTTATAACTCATTTTCACCTTCCTATGTTCCTTGCATGTACCAGGCCCCCCTAAATCCTCATTGACCCCTACTGTTTCACATCTCTCTACTGCATTTAGCCCATTTTTAGCACATCTACCCTCTCTCCTCCCAGATCCTAGTTTAAAAGCTCCTCCACACGTCTGACCATTTTTTCCCCAAGCACAGCTACACCCTTCCCATTGAGGTGCAACCAGCCCCTACCATAGAGCCTGTAGCCGACAGAGAATTCGTCCCAGTTCTCCATGAAGCCAAACCCTTCCTTCACCAATTTCTAAGCTACTTATTTATCTCCCTAAGCTCCCACTTACTTTCTATTGATGCTTGTGACCCTAGCAGTATTTCTGAAACACCACCTTGGAGGCCGTGGCCTTCAGCTTCTCTGCTAGTTCCTTGTATTCATTTTTAAGGACCTTCTACCTCCCTCTACCTTTGTCATTTGTCACCAGAACCACCATCAGTACATGAATACATCAATAGACCCACCATCAGTACTTGACTACGTCACGTGAGCCACAATCAGTAAATTAATACATTAAAAGAGCCTCCATCAGTACATTAATACATAACCAGAACCAAAATTATGTGAATACAAGAACCAAGCTTAATACAATAATCTATTGTAATATCAAGTCAGCCCCAGAAACAAATAGTTTTGCACGAACTTACAATCCTACAAATACCAGTATGTCTTTAACAATGGTAAGGTTAAACGGGGGATTGTTAGTATCAGCCATCATCAACCTACGAACCATACAGGAACCACAGTAATGATGAGAATTTGACAGTATCACTAATAAACATTTACACCCAGGTACCTTATAAATTACATCTCCTTTGTATTCATCTCTTTATTTTCATCTCGATCTTGTCTAGGTGCCATGATGACTTTTCACATCCACAGTCTTTTGGTGCACATCCCGACACAGTGCCCTTAAAAATAAGTATTATTAAAATGCCCTCTGCATACAAATATCTGTCCACATTATGTCCTTAAATAAGCCTCCTATGGTATATGACCTCCATATTGTCTATCATTATCAGCTATAACCGCCACACCATCCGCCATTATGAACCATGGCCTATACCATGGCTGTCCTATCTGTAATTTTCCATTACACTTTCTATATCTCCACACTGTCCCCCCACCATGCTAACACCTCTTTTTATTGTGCCTCAATTTCACACTGTCACCTCTCCATATCCATCCTGTGCCCCTTTTTTACAAAATGCCCTCATACAGTCCACCATGCTACCCTCTTTAAACGGTAACCACTCATCACACTGTCCCCCTACACAGTATAATGGTAACCACAGCCGCCCGTATGGTATTATATCCACAATAATCCCCAAATATCTAGTATGGTCACCACCACAGACCCCCTTAAATAGTATGATGTTCAATACAGCCCCCATAAATACTGTGATCACCACAACACCCCATACAATATGCTATTTACCTCAGCCCCCTATCCAGTATGGTCACCACAGCCCACAGTATAATGACCTCCACAGCCCCATAATCACAACTCCATTTATACTTTGCTGTCCCCCCATTCACAGCCCCTCATTTCATGGCCCAAACGGACATCTCATTTTATGACCCCCGCACAGCCCCTCATTTCATCCCCCTGCACTTCCTCTCATTTCATTCCACCTGCACAGACCCTCATTTTATGCCCCCCTGCACAGCACCTCATTTTATGCCTCCTTGCATAGCCCCTCATTTTATTCCCCCCCTGCACAAACCCTCAATTTATCCCCCATCTGCATAGCCCCTCAGTTTATTTCCCATGTGCACAGCCCCTGTTTATTCCCCATGTGCTCAGCCCCTCATTTTACCCTCCTGCACAGACCCTCAACTTATTCCCCCATCTGCACAGCCCCTCTGTTTATTCACCCCATCTGCACAGCCCCTCATTTTATTCCCCCTCTGCACAGCCCCTTTCTTATTCCCCCATCTGCACATCTCCTCAGCCTATTCCCATCTGCACAGCCCGTCAGTTTATTCTCCCCATCTGCACAGCCCCTCTGTTTATTCACCCACATTTGCACAGCCGCTCATTTTAACCCCCTCTGTCCAGCCCCTCATGTTATTCCCCCCTGCACAGCCCCTTAGCTTATTCTCCCCAATCTGCACAACCTGTTAGTTTATTTCCACCATCTGCACAGCCCTTCAGTTTATTACCCACATCTACATCCCCTCAGTGTATTATCCCCCTCTGCACAGCCCCTTAATTTATTCCCCTATCTGCACAACCCCTCACCTCATTTTATTCTTCTCATCAGCAGAGCCGCTCCCTTCATTTTATGCCCCCTGCACAGTAATATAAGAATAAAAAAAAGAAAAAATTGCTCATACTCACCTAATCCTGACTCTTGGTCTATTGTCTCCCCTGTGCTGTGCAGCAGTGAATGCTGGATTGCGCAATGACGCCACTGCACCGCACCATCTAACGTCCCCTATGTGCTCCTTCTACAACCGCTGAGCAGCACTCATAGCTATCCAGCTATGACAACCACAGGGGTCTCCTGCAGACCCCGGGTAGTTATGTCAACTCATCGGCGACCTACAGTCATGTGACACAGGTGCCAATGGGTGGGGTTTGTGACGCGCTTCCGGCATTTAACATGACAGCGGCATTTAACATGTTAACAGCCATGGGTGGATCCGACATGAAATTGTTTGAATTGATCTGCAAATAAGGATGAAGATCTGAAGCCTCTGTCACCCCATCTTTATTACCCACCCAGCTCCACCTCCTCCTGCTTGGCTGGCTTTGCCTGAAGTTGCACAGCACAGAGACTGTCACTCAGGAGGAGTTGCTGCAGGATTTGGAAGCCGGAGTGACAGAGGCTTCAGATCTTCAAATAGCTCTTCAGCTTCATTTGCTGACAGATTTCCTTTAAAGCAGTCTGGCACTCGATGGTCACTCATTAATTTTATTGAGTAACATAAAACCACTATCATCCCATGCCCCTGTGATGGAAAAGCTGGGAAGTCTTTAGGGATACAATGCCTTAACACCACAGTTTTTTCAATGGTGCTCTTTAAACAGCAAATTATCTTATTTCTCAGATTACACTGGTCTTCAGCTCAACACAGGATTGGAACTATATAAAGGGCAAAGAGTCTTGGAAGTGAATAATCCACTTCTGTTTCTTTTACTATATAATAGATTATTATAGCATGTAATTATAAAAAAAAATAATAATTTAACAAATCTACTATATAATTGTCTAATTCTGTCTGTAACGGAAATCCCGCGTCACTGATTGGTCGCGGCCGGACGCAACCAATCAGTGACAGGCACAGTCCGGCCGCGAATTCGCGTAGGATTTGAACCACACACGCCACCACTATTGTCGGGAGATCAGCTGCGCTAGCCGATGATCTCCCGACGGTAGCCGCGAGTCATCTGCTGCATGGAGGTCTGCGGCGACGCAGCCGGGAGATGACCGGCGCCAGCCGGTCATTTCCCGGCTTTTCGCAGCGGAAGTACTCGACCGGCGGCCTCCACATAAACCCCAGCAGCAGCCTCCACGTACACCCCACCAGCAGCAGCCTCCACATATACCCCAGCAGCAGCAGCTTCCACATATACCCCAGCAGCAGCAGCCTCCACATATACTCCAGCAGCAGCCTCCACGTACTCCCCAGCAGCAGCCTCCACGTACACCCCAGCAGCAGCCTCCACATACACCCCAGCAGCAGCCTCCATGTACACCCCAGCAGCAGCCTCCACGTACACCCCAGCAGCAGCCTCCATGTACACCCCAGCAGCGGCCTCCACATACACCCCAGCAGCAGCCTCCATGTACACCCCAGCAGCAGCCTCCATGTACACCCCAGCAGCGGCCAGATGCGAACAATCAGAGACAGGCGCAGTACGGCCGCAAATTGGCGTAGGATTTGAACCATGCACGCCACCGCTAATGTCCCGACAATAGCCGCGAGTCATCTCCTGCTGCATGGAGGTCAGCGGCAATGCAGCCGGGAGATGACCGGCGCCAGACGGTCATCACCCGGCTGCTCGCAGCGGAAGTACCCCGACCGGCGGCCTCCACGTAAACCCCAGCAGCAGCCTCCACGTACACCCCACCAGCAGCAGCCTCCACATATACCCCAGCAGCAGCCTCCACATATACCCCAGCAGCAGCAGCCTCCACATATACTCCAGCAGCAGCCTCCACGTACTTCCCAGCAGCATCCTCCACGTACACCCCAGCAGCAGCCTCCACATATACCCCAGCAGCAGCAGCCTCCACATATACTCCAGCAGCAGCCTCCACGTACACCCCAGCAGCAGGCTCCTGGTACACCCCAGCAGCAGCCTCCACGTACACCCCAGCAGCAGCCTCCACGTACACCCCAGCAGCAGCCTCCACGTATACCCCAGCAGCAGCCTCCACGTACACCCCAGCAGCATCCTCCATGTACACCCCAGCAGCAGCCTCCACGTACACCCCAGCAGCGGCCGGATGCGACCAATCAGTGACAGGTGCAGTCCGGCCGCGAATTGGCGTAGGATTTGAACCACGCACGCCACCGCTAATGTCCCAACAGTAGCCGCGAGTCATCTCCTGCTGCATGGAGGTCAGCGGCAATGCAGCCGGGAAATGACCAGCGCCAGACGGTCATCACCCGGCTGCTCGCAGCGGAAGTACCCCGACCGGTGGCCTCCACGTAAACCCCAGCAGCAACCTCCACGTACACCCCACCAGCAGCAGCCTCCTGTCACGGGTGTGTCGCCACAAAGATCGTCGCGATTGCACAGCCTGACTTCTCGAAGCTGAGTTTTTGGTGCTTGGTGTTTTTCGGCAGTGAGGGAGTTAATTCTCTCTCTCTGTGCTAGACGAGGCCCAGCCTGACCCAGCTGCAGTTAATTCTGCAGTATTGGGACTCCTTCAAATACCTGCCGGTCTGATAGGGTAGTTGTCGTGAAAGCATTTCATACAGACCATCAGAGCGGATTGTGGTATTGAAGAGTTTGGAGCGAAGTGTACTCGGTGTGGTTTTTTCCCTTCCTCGCTTTATCATTTATCTCCTTACCCGTTTGTGTTCCCTCTGTTATTGTGGTGTGAGTTTTTGTATGCAAGGTGGTTTTTGGTTTTCCCCTTGTACTGTCTCGTTCGTCTAGTACTGTGTATAAGCATTTACTACCCTGTCCCCTACTGTTGTGATCGGGGTCCTTCTCAGGACTAGATTACTGAGGTTCAGGGATTCTCAGGAGGTAGGGTTACGCTGGCGGCCTGGACCTCTGTACCATTAACAGTACCTCCAGGTAGAGGGATTAGTCAGGGCCCCAGCTTAGGGTCAGCATAGGACCCTGACCTCCTGTACGAAGTGACAGCGTGACACCTCCACATATACCCCAGCAGCAGCAGCCTCCACATATACCCCAGCAGCAGCAGCCTCCACATATACTCCAGCAGCAGCCTCCACGTACTTCCCAGCAGCAGCCTCCACGTACACCTCAGCAGCAGCCTCCACGTATAACCCAGCAGCAGCCTCCATGTACACCCCAGCAGCATCCTCCACGCACACCCCAGCAGCAGCCTCCACATATACCCCAGCAGCCTCCACATATACCCCAGCAGCAGCAGCAGCCTCCACATATACTCCAGCAGCAGCCTCCACGTACACCCAGCAGCAGCCTCCTGGTACACCCCAGGAGCAGCCTCCACGTACACCCCAGGAGCAGCCTCCACGTACACCCCAGCAGCAGCCTCCACGTACACCCCAGCAGCAGCCTCCGCGTATACCCCAGCAGCAGCCTCCACGTACACCCCAGCAGCATCCTCCATGTACACCCCAGCAGCAACCTCCACGTACACCCCAGCAGCGGCCGGATGCGACCAATCAGCGACAGGTGCAGTCCGGCCGCGAATTGGCGTAGGATTTGAACCACGCACGCTGCTAATGTCCCGACGGTAGCCGCGAGTCATCTGCTGCATGGAGGTCAGCGGCGATGCAGCTGTGGTGCCCCTGAGGGTTCAGTTGCCACAGAGGTGTTGCATCTCACCCAGAGATGTGACACCTGAATCTCAGGTAAGGAGGGAGCACCCCTAGGACTCCACACCTGCATCCAACACACCATGCCAGCTGAGCTTACGGACGTACCCTTTGGGAGGATGGTCTGACTCAAACTGGTTAGCAAAGGGTGTCTAGATGGGTGGGTGGAGTTAGCAGCAGCACTTAGGCTGCTTGGTGAATAGAGCGCAACCAGTCACTGACTGAGTCTTCGACTGAGTACACCTCAGGAAGAAACTGCTGAAGTTAGCACAAGGGTCCGAAAAGGTACGGACGCTGGTTCATCCCTCCGTGGCCCCCATCCTGAAGAAGGAAGGACCAAGGCCATCAGGGCACGGCCCATAGACTAGTGGGAAAGCTTCAAGCCCTGCTAGTAAGCCGACGGCGGTGATCACTTTATGGGTAATTGCCACCAACCACCAGCATCTCTACAGAAAGGCGGCACTACGGGGTCAAGTACGCACAGATATAGGATTGATCTGTTGACCGAAAGCGCTCACAGCTTCTGGAACTGAGAGTTTGCATGGTGAGGTGCTAGGAAGTAGAAAGGAGTAAGAGCACAGAGAGTAAAGGCCAGAAAGGAACATACTGAGGGGGAGTCCTGGAAAGTGCGACTAATCTACCTGAGGGTTGCTGGACCACTCACCCGGAGGACACAGTGCCAAGCGGGCATCTGTATTACCTGTGACAGAACTGTGAGTAAAATCCCTGAAACTGCACTTGGACTGTCTTCCTGATTATTCCAGCGTCACACATTCTGCTACATCCACAAGCACCATCCCTTCACTACCACATCTACCTGCCCTGGAAGGACACAGCCTCACCTGTAGGAGGTTTACTATCTAGCTGCACAACACCATCCCTTCCAGAGGACCTGCACAGCAGCACTGGTCACCCTGACCAGATACTACTGTACAGGTGGCGTCACGAATCACTATACGAACACTAATCCTGTTGTGAATGTGTTAGAAATGAATTCTGAGCAGAAGCTCCCTCTGGTGGTTACAAACAGTACTGAACCATTCAATGAGGATTGGCAATCAGGAGTTACAGACTGGTCTTATATAAGGGAGGTTCCCTCCCATCATGGTTGCCGGTGATCAATTGTTCTTGTCTCAACTGTGGTTCCTGGTTCACTTGGAAGCTTGCTGAGTCTTGCCTGCATCTTCTGCTATCAGATAAGATATTTTCTTCTTTTATTTTTGTGCTTGCTTTTTGCATTGTTCCCTGCACTTCTGTGGAGGTCAGCCAGGTCCCTTCCGGGGGCTTGTGCTCCTCTCAGTTTATCTGAGCCACTGTTATTTGTTCATTTGCCTTTCCAGTTTTTTCACTGGCTGCAGCTTAGTTTTGTGACACCAGAGAACTAATTTAGGTGGTAGAGGTTGTGTGATCTCAGGTGTTTTTGCAATTAGTAGAGTTGGTATTTTTTAGGGTTTTTTGGATTGCAGTAAGTGTCCTTCCTATCCTTTTCTGTCCAGGTAGATTGGGCCCCAACGTTTGCTCATACAATTTTCTGTCTGTGTCTGTATTTCCTCTTGTCTAACCGCCATTACATGTTTGGGGGCTTCCTATGTTCTTTGGGGATCTGCTCCGGGGCAGATAGCTTTCCTCTTTCTATCTTTAGGTGTAGTTAACCTCTCAGGCTGTGACGAGGCGTCTAGGACCAATGTAGGAACGCTCCACGGCTGCCTTTAGTTGTGGTGGTTAGTCAGGGTACTGCAATCCAGTAGATTCCAACCTCTCTGGTGTATTGCCGTTTTTGCCTGCTCTCCTCAGCTACCAAATCATAACAGTATCACCGGCCAAACTGAAAATTATATGGTACTCAACAGAAGGGAAAAATAGTAAAAGGAAAGAGAAATAAGGAAGTTGTCAGAAATTTTTTTTTTTTTTTCTCTGTTTGTTGCATTTTTTCCCTCTTTTTCTCTGGGTGCTGAGGAGGATTTTTTTTTTCTCTCAATGGAGTTTGCACAGTTGTTTGGCGTGTGGATCAGCTTGCCACTGAAGTTCGGAGTATTGCTACCTATCTTGCTAGGTTGCCGGTTGTGGAACCTAGGATCCCCATGCCAGATTTATTTTTAGGGGATCTAGCTAAATTTCTGAATTTCAAAAATAACTGTAAGTTGTTTTATGCCTTAAAACCTAAGTCCTCAGGGAACGCAGCACAGCAGGTTCAAATTGTCATCTCTCTCCTGCGCGGCGATCCTCAGGATTGGGCTTTTTCCCTGACACCTGGGGACCCTGTTTTGAGTAATGTTGATGCATTTTTTCTGGCTCTGGGGTTATTGTACGATGAACCTAATGTCACTGATCAAGCTGAAAAAACCTTGTTGGCATTAAATCAGGGGCTTGAGGACGCTGAGTTGTACTGTCAGAAATTCCGAAAGTGGGCAGTCCTGACCAAATGGAATGACGATGCTTTGGCAGCCCTTTTTCGGAAGGGTCTGTCAGAGAATGTAAAAGATGTTATGGTGGTTTCCCTGCTCCCTCTGGTCTCAATGATTCTATGTCATTAGCGATTCAAATTGACAGACGTTTTTGTGAGCGTAGAGGTATGCGTGGAATAGTGTTGCCTTGTGAACCAGCTTCTGAGTCCATGCAGTGTGATAGAGTGGCTTCTGGGGCACAGCGTCATGAGTTTCGAAAACGCAATGGGTTATGTTTCTACTGTGGTGACGCCTCTCATGCTATTTCAGTCTGCCCTAAGCGGGGAAGACGTTTTGCACGCTCAGTTGTCTTGGGTTGTGTTCAGACTAAATTTCTGTTGACTGTTACCCTGATTTGCTCCCTGTCCACATTTTCTGCTCAGGCTTTTGTTGATTCGGGAGCAGCTATTAACCTGATGGATTTTGATTTTGCTAAACGTTGTGGGTTTCCCTTGATACCCCTATGGAAGTCTATTCCCCTACTGGGGATTGATTATACCCCTTTGGCTGAGAATAAACCCAGTTCTCTACTCAGGTGATAATGAGGGTTGAACCTGATCATCAGGAGAGTTGCAAATTTTTGGTGCTGTATAATCTGCATGACATTATTGTACTGGGTTTCCCTTGGTTACAGTCTCATAATCCTGTTTTGGATTGGAAATCTGTGTCTGTGACCAGTTGGGGCTGCCAATGTGTTAATGCCAACACTCCTGTTTTTTCTACCTCTCCCCAGGCTCAGGATGTTCCTGACTTTTTGACTGATTTTTCTGATGTGTTTAGCGAAAGTAAATCTGCATCCTTGACCCCCCATAGGAGCTATGACTGCGCTATTGAATTAGTGCCTGGTAGTAAATTCCCTAAAGGTCGCCTTTTTAACTTGTCTGTACCTGAACATGACGCTATGCGGTCTTATATCAAGGAGTCATTGGAGAAGGGTCATATCAGACCATCCTCTTCACCCTTGGGTGCCGGTTTTTTCTTTGTGGCCAAAAAGGATGGTTAATTAAGGCCGTGTATTGATTATCGTCTCTTGAACAATATCACTGTGAAATATCAATATCCGTTACCCTTGATTACTGACCTGTTTTCCAGGGTGAAAAGTGCTACTTGGTTTACCAAGCTTGACCTCAGGGGGGCGTATAACCTTATTCGCATTAAGCACGGGGATGAATGGAATACGGCGTTTAATACCCCAGAGGGGCATTTTGAGTACCTAGTGATGCCCTTTGGGCTCACTAATGCTCCTTCCGTCTTCCAGTCCTTCATGAATGACATTTTCTGGGATTTTGTGGATAAATTTCTGATTGTTTATTTGGATGATATCTTGATTTTTTCCAATGACTGGGTGTCATGTATAGTGTACAGTTCCTATAGCGTCTTGTGCTTGGGTGCGAGGAAAACACAGGAGACATAGGTTGAAATGAAATGACTTGTATTACTTCATACAAGCATGCTGAAAAGTTCACACAGTTTGCAGGAACAGCGACAGGAGACACAGCAGGCCAGAGTAACTTCAAGCACTACAATAAATCTCCAAAGCAGGTTCAGGATCTCTTCTCTGTACCGTAATTCCTCTGCAAACATGGATTCACCAAACAGCAGGTTTCCAGAGTCCAAAAGTGTTCCAAGGTTCCTCAGTAGGGAATAGCTGGAGTACAAGTCCAAGGCTTCCAGGAGTCAGGTCACAGACTGACTGAGGCTTGATTCAGGAGCACTGATTGTTCAGCTGAGGCTGCTTAAGAAGCAAGAGGGAAGAATCAGGGCGGGAACATGAAAACTGGAAACTCCATATTAACTGAGGGCAAGAGCTGCAGAAAGACAGAAAGCAAAATGGCCGACGGAAAACTGAGTTTCAAGGAACATGTCAACAGAGACAAAGAACCTTACATTACTCCCCCCTTAGGGACAACCTCCGGATGACCTCAGACCAGGCTTGTCAGGGTACCTCTGATGAAACTGGCGGAGCAGGCGAGGAGCATTTACATTATTGACTGGTTCCCATGAGTTGTCCTCCACTGGGTAGCCCTGCCATTTAATCAAATATTGCAACTGATTTCTGTACAACCTGGAATCTAGAATCCTTTCCACCATAAATTCTTCCTGACCATCGACCAGCACTGGGTCAGGGCAAGGAGAAGAACGTCCAGGAAACGTATTGGGTGTTGCAGCCTTTAGTAGGGATACATGAAAGACAGGGTGGATTCTCATAGTTCTGGGCAGTTGAAGACGACAAGCAACAGCACTTATAATCTTATTGATCTTATAAGGTCCAATGTACTTATGTCCCAATTTAGACGATGGAATCTTTAATTTAAGATTTCTGGTTGACAGCCAGACCAAATCTCCTACCTTGGAAGCTGGTGCAGGTTTACGAAATGTATCTGCTGCTTTCTTGTACCTTTCCTGAGCCAATTCTAGATTTTCCTTTAGAAGATCCATATTCTTTTGTAAAGAAGTGATTCTTTCAGCCACTGCCGGCAAGGGCGTATCTATGGGAAATCGAGGAAGAATGTTAGGATGATAACCTAGATTGGAGTAAAAAGGAGACTGCTTAGTGGAGGCGCTCTGAGAGTTGTTATAAGAGAACTCAGCCAGTGGAAGTAGATCCACCCAATCATCCTGTAGGTGGCAGATAAAACAGCGGAGATACTGCTCCAGGGTCTGATTGGTTCGTTCTGTCTGTCCATTAGTCTGGGGATGAAAAGCAGAAGAAAGGTTTACTTTAATGTCCAATGCTGCACAGAAATTTTGCCAAAACCTTGAAGTGAATTGCACCCCTCGATCCGAAATGACCTCATCCGGTACTCCATGTAAGCGAAACACATTCTTAATCATCAAGTCTGATGTCTGTTTTGCAGTGGGTAAGCCGACACAAGGGATAAAATGAGCTGCCTTTGTTAGACGGTCAACCACCACTAGAATGGTGTTCTTCCCTTGAGAGGTTGGTAACTCCACAATGAAGTCCATAGAAATGGATCCCCACGGGCGGGACGGGGTGGGAAGAGGTTGCAACAGACCAGTTGGTGAGGAGCGAGGTGTTTTGCATCTTGCACCGACTTCACATGAAGTGACATAGTTTAAGACATCTTTCCTGTAAGTGGGCCACCAAAAGAAACGAGAAAGAAATTCTTGTGTCTTTAGAATTCCCCTATGCCCGGCTATCTTGGAATCGTGGATGAGTTGCAATACTCTCAATCTGACTGTTTCAGGTATATACAGACGTTGTCCCTGAATCCACACACCATTCTTAAAGACAAGACTTACGTCCCTTGGGGGTTGAGCCAACAAAGAATCCGCATGGTATGCTTCCTTGATGTCCTTAAGTAGGTCTTGATTATGAATCACTCCCAGGAATCTAGAGTCAGGAAGAATAGTCTTAGGAGGAGTAAGTGGACGTGTCTCTGCTGAATGAATCCTAGAGAGTGCATCAGCCTTTCCATTGCGCGATCCTGGTCTATAAGAAATGACAAAATTAAATTGGTTTAGGAAAAGATTCCAGCGAGCCTGGCGAGGAGTCAGGCACTTAGCCGACCTGATAAATTCAAGGTTACGATGGTCTGTCAGGACGACTATTTGCTGTGCAGCTCCCTGAAGAAGGTGTCTCCATTCCTTGAAGGCGGCAATAATGGCCAACAATTCTCTATTGCCCACATCGTAGTTCCTCTCAGCCGAAGACAACTGCTGGGAAAAGAAGGCACAGGGATGCAAGACATTCTTCTCACCTGTTCTCTGAGAGAGTATAGCTCCAACGGCACAGTCTGAAGCATCCACCTCTATTATGAAGGTAAGCTCGGGGTTGGGATGTACTAAGATAGGTGCGGTGGTAAATTTATCCTTTAAACAGGAAAATGCTTCCTGAGCTTGCGGGGTCCAGGAGAACCTAGACTGTTTCCGGGTAAGTTGGGTGATAGGTGACACTACCTCAGAAAAATTCTTAATGAAGCGTCTATAGAAGTTGGCAAACCCGATGAAACGCTGCACCTCCTTCACATTTCTAGAAATTGGCCAATCCTTGATGGCTTGGGTCTTGCTTCCATCCATACTAATCCCTTGCGTAGATAGTACATACCCCAGAAATTGAATTTCGGTCCTATGGAATTCACATTTTTCAAGCTTGATGTAGAGATGGTTTTGTCTTAGGCGTTCTAAGACCATTCTCACATGTCCATGATGTTCCTCTGTGGAGTTAGAAAAAATTAGAATATCATCCAGATAAATCACCACAAATGTATCTAGGAGATCCCTGAAGATATCATTCACGAAGTGTTGGAAAGTGGCTGGGGCGGTACTCAGACCAAAAGGCATAACTAGATATTCAAAGTGTCCATAGCGTGACCTGAAAGCAGTCTCCCATTCATCCCCAGGTCTAATACGGACCAAGTTATAGGCCCCACGGAGATCCAGTTTAGAGAAAATTTTGGCATGCCGCACTCTCTCCAACAACTCAGGGATTAAAGGCAATGGATAACGGTTTCTAATAGTAACCTTATTGAGTTCCCTATAGTCTATGCAGGGTCTCAGAGATCCATCTTTCTTCTTCACAAAGAAGATGGGTGCACCTGCGGGAGATGAAGAGGGGCGTATGAAGCCCTTGGCTAAATTTTCGTCTATATAATCCTTCAAAGCTTTTAGCTCGGGCCCCGCTAGGGGGTAGATCTTACCAAAAGGTATCTCGGCTCCGGGCAATAATTCAATTGGACAATCATATGGACGGTGAGGAGGAAGCTGATCAGCGTTCTTCTTGTCACATAAATCCACATAGTCCTGGTATACAGCTGGTAGTTCAGTGACTGACATGGTTCCTTTAGGAACAGAGCAAGCTGAAACTCCTTGACTCATCTGTTTCTCCGGAAAGTGTAATTCCTTGGTCTCCCAGTTATTCGTAGGATTCTGCGCCTGCAGCCATGGTAGCCCTAGAATGATGGGAAAGTGGGGAGAAGAGATAAGCAAAAAAGACATTTTCTCCTGATGATCTTTACCCATAAGGACCCTCAAAGGCTCTGTTTCTTGATCCACTGGTCCAGAAGTCAGTAGAGAGCCATCCACAGTCTCCATCTGTACTGGAGTAGCCTTCTTCACTGAACGTATCCCCTGTTTCAGAGCAAAGGAGATATCCATAAAATTTCCACTTGCTCCTGAGTCGATCATAGCAGAGCTAGACACCCAGACTGAGTCAACCCAGAGTTTGATGGAAAGGAAGCAATGAGAATTGTTTCTTTTACAACTCAGCTGGGACACCGCTGAGGAAACTTGAAAAATTGCAGCGTTTATACCGTCATCGTCCCCAGAACTAACAGAGTTTAAGTCCGAGAAATCAAGATCTCTTGCAGCAGATCTCTCTGGAGCCTGAGGCTCGGACATGACAGAGCTCCTCTCGCAACACTCACAGTGAATGAGTGCTGCAGTAGTCTTACGAGAACGGCTGGGGCAGTTTATAATGAAGTGCCCTGACTTACCACAGTAAAAACATAGATTTTCCTTTATACGATGTTCTTTGCGTGCATCACTAACCCGTCTTTGTAAAGAGTCCACCTGCATGGGTTCAGGTTCTGGTTCCCTTGTGATCCTACTCAAAGGTTCCTTAGCTGAGGAGGGAGGTAGTAAAAGGTTAGTGCGATTATTTTCGAACCATCTCTCTTGTCTGCGTTCAGTCAGACTAGCATCAATACGGATACAATAGTTAATAAAGTCACCTAACGCAGTGGGAGGGTCGGCACGAGCAAGTTCATCCTTAATCAGTGGAGACAACCCTTTCCGAAAAATAGATTTTTTTAGCGGAAGTGTCCCAAGTGGTATCAAGAGCCCATCTCCTGAAATCCAGGCATATTCGGCTACTGAACGCTTACCTTGGCGCAAAGTTAACATGGCTGCTTCAGCTGTTGCACCTCGATTGGGGTCATCAAACACCTGCCCCATGGCTGAAATAAAAGCATCAAGGTGATTTAAACAATCATCCTCAGTCTCAATCAGAGGGTTTGCCCACATCAAAGCCTTATTGGTAAGCAACATGATTATAGTAAGCACTTTGGATCGTTCAGTGGGAAATTGTGAAGCATGTGCAGAGAAAAATAGATTGCATTGATTAATAAATCCCCTGAATTTCTCACGTTCACCGCCAAAACTAAAAGGAGGTAACTTGGGGATCCCAGAACTCGGGGTTATGGCAGGAGCCTGGGCTCGTTCCTCTAGAGCCTCAATCCTGGCTCGCAATTCCTGGGTAGTCTGTCCAAACACTTGCAAATTATGATTAGTGAGGTCCTGTAGGCTTGCAAAACGGGTTTTTAAAGTCTGTACATCTGAAAGGATTGTATCAGTCACTCCGCAAAGTTCCTTTATGCGGGCCTCCATCTTCCAGATCTTTTAAGGCAGAAGTGCTGGAAGGAGAAGAGGGAAAAAGGAAAAAAAAAAAAAAAATAGTGTTTACCTGTGGTAACACTCCAGAGTAACAATTTAAGGAATGCGCTCACCTGGAATGGTTGTGAGAAGTCACAACCACTGTCATCACATAAGGTATTAAACGGACATCTGAGATCCACAGTCACAGCAGACACGGCTTTCCCAGACCCAGCAGAGACTAAACATTGGCTCCTGAATCTTGTCATGTATAGTGTACAGTTCCTATAGCGTCTTGTGCTTGGGTGCGAGGAAAACACAGGAGACAAGGTTGAAATGAAATGACTTGTATTACTTCATACAAGCATGCTGAAAAGGTTCACACAGTTTGCAGGAACAGCGACAGGAGACACAGCAGGCCAGAGTAACTTCAAGCACTACAATAAATCTCCAAAGCAGGTTCAGGATCTCTTCTCTGTACCGTAATTCCTCTGCAAACATGGATTCACCAAACAGCAGGTTTCCAGAGTCCAAAAGTGTTCCAAGGTTCCTCAGTAGGGAATAGCTGGAGTACAAGTCCAAGGCTTCCAGGAGTCAGGTCACAGACTGACTGAGGCTTGATTCAGGAGCACTGATTGTTCAGCTGAGGCTGCTTAAGAAGCAAGAGGGAAGAATCAGGGCGGGAACATGAAAACTGGAAACTCCATATTAACTGAGGGCAAGAGCTGCAGAAAGACAGAAAGCAAAATGGCCGACGGAAAACTGAGTTTCAAGGAACATGTCAACAGAGACAAAGAACCTTACATTGGGACTCTCATGTGAAACATGTTCGGACTGTGTTCCAGATTTTGAGAGAGAATGCTCTGTATGTGAAGGGATCAAAGTGTCTTTTTGGAGTACAGAGGATCTCATTTCTGGTATTCATTTTGTCTCAGTCTGTTATTGAAATGGACCCGGTCAAGGTTCAGGCCATCTGTGATTGGGTCCAACCTACTTCATTAAAGGCTCTTCAGAGATTCTTGGGTTTTGCCAATTTTTATCGTAAATTTATTGGTAATTTCTCTGTTATTGTTAAACCATTGACTGATTTGACCAAAAAGGGTTCTGATGTGGTGAATTGGCCTCCTGAGGCAGTCTCTGCGTTTCAGTAACTTAAGCAGAGATTCACTTCTGCTCCTGTTCTACGGCAGCCTGATGTTTCTCTGCCATTTCAGGTGGAGGTTGATGCCTCTGAAATTGGGGCAGGTGTCGTTTTGTCCCAAAGAGATCCAGAGACCTCTAAAAGTAACACTTGTGCCTTTTTCTCTCGAAAATTTTCTCCAACTGAACGTAATTATGACGTGGGTAATCGGGAATTATTGGCCATGAAGTGGGCTTTTGAAGAGTGGAGACATTGGCTGGAGGGAACCAAACATCAGGTTGTGGTCCTCACGGACCATAAGAATCTGGAATCAGCCAAGCGACTTAATCCTAAACAGGCCAGGTGGGCCTTGTTTTTCACACGTTTTAATTTTGTGGTTTCCTTTCTTCCTGGCACTAAGATTGTTAAGGCGGATGCCCTCTCGAGGAGTTTCCTTGCGGACTCTCATGAGTTATCTGATCCTGCTGTTATTTTGAAAGACGATGTAGTTCTTTCCGCCATCTCGCCCAATTTGAGACTGGCTCTGGAAGGGTGTCAGGAGGATAAACCTGAGCGCTGCCCTATTGGGAAATTGTTTGTCCCAGACCGGTGGAAAAAGAGTATGATGTCTGAGATTCATTGTTCCGCGTTGGTCGGTCATCCCGGAATTTTTGGTACCAGAGACTTGGTTAGTCGGTCCTTTTGGTGGCCTACTTTGTCTCGTGACGTCAGGGAATTTGTGCAGTCCTGCGGGACTTGCTCTCGCTCCAAGCCTTGCTCTCGCTCTAGTGGTTTGTTGATGCCATTGCCTGTGCCCAAGAGACCATGGACCCATATCTCTATGGATTTCATATCCGACCTCCCTGTTTCTCAGAGAATGACCGTTATCTGGGTGATTTATGATAGGTTTTCCAAAATGATACATCTTGTGCCATTACCTAAGTTGCCTTCCTCCTCCGAATTGGTGCCTTTGTTCCTTCAGCACGTGGTTCGTTTACACGGCATTCCTGAGAACATTGTGTCTGACAGAGGAGTTCAGTTTGTTTCCAGATTTTGGAGGACTTTTTGTTCTAAACTTGGTGTTCAATTGTCTTTCTCCTCGGCTTTTCATCCTCAGACCAATGGACAAACTGAGAGAACAAACCAGACATTGGAGACTTATCTGAGATGCTTTGTGTCTGCTGATCAAGATGACTGGGTCTCTTTTTTGCCTTTGGCTGAGTTTGCTCTTAATAATAGGGCTAGCTCTGCCACTTTGATGTCTCCATTTTTCTGCAATTTTGGGTTTCACCCTCGATTTTCTTGGGACAGACGGAGGCTTCTGTCTGTCCAGGTGTTGACTCTGTTGTGGAGCGTATGCAGCAGATTTGGGACCAGGTAGTGGAGAGGTTGTCCCTCTCTCAGGAGAAGGCCCAGCGGTTTGCCAACCGGCATAGGACTGATGGTCCTCGGTTTGAAGTGGGGGACTTGGTCTGGTTGTCCTCAAGAAATATCCCTATGAGAATTGCATCTCCTAAGTTTAAGGCTAGGTTCATTGGACCTTATAAGATCTTGGAGATTCTTAATCCTGTTTTCTTTCGTTTACTTCTTCCAGGGACATTTAAGATCCATAACGTGTTCCACAAGTCCTTATTGAAGAGGTTTGTCGAGCCAGTGGTTCCTATGGCTGCGCTTCCTGACCCTGTTTTGGTTGAGGGCAATCTGGAGTATGTGGTTGAGAAAATATTGGATTCTCGTTTTTCTAGACGGAAACTCCAGTATTTGGTTAAGTGGAGAGGTTATGGTCAGGAGGACAATTCTTGGGTGTTTGCTTCGGACATCCATGCTAGGAGACTGATCCGTGCGTATCACAGAGCTCATCCTGACCGACCTGGTTGCCCAAATGAGGGTTTGGTGACCCCTCCTCAAGGGGGGGGTACTGTTGTGAATGTGTTAGAAATGAATTCTGAGCAGAAGCTCCCTCTGGTGTTTACAAACAGTACTGAACCATTCAATGAGGATTGGCAATCAGGAGTTACAGACTGGTCTTATATAAGGGAGGTTCCCTCCCATGATGGTTGCCGGTGATCAATTGTTCTTGTCTCAACTGTGGTTCCTGGTTCACTTGGAAGCTTGCTGAGTCTTGCCTGCATCTTCTGCTATCAGATAAGATATTTTCTGCTTTTATTTTTGTGCTTGCTTTTTGCATTGTTCCCTGCACTTCTGTGGAGGTCAGCCAGGTCCCCTCCGGGGGCTTGTGCTCCTCTCAGTTTATCTGAGCCACTGTTATTTGTTCATTTGCCTTTTCCAGTTTTTTCAGTGGCTGCGGCTTAGTTTTGTGACACCAGAGAACTAATTTAGGTGGTAGAGGTTGTGTGATCTCAGGTGTTTTTGCAATTAGTAGAGTTGGTATTTTTTAGGGTTTTTTGGATTGCAGTAAGTGTCCTTCCTATCCTTTTCTGTCCAGGTAGATTGGGCCCCAACGTTTGCTCATACTATTTTCTGTCTTTGTCTGTATTTCCTCTTGTCTAACCGCCATTACATGTTTGGGGGCTTCCTATGTTCTTTGGGGATCTGCTCCGGGGCAGATAGCTTTCCTCTTTCTATCTTTAGGTGTAGTTAACCTCTCAGGCTGTGACGAGGCATCTAGGAACAACGTAGGAACGCTCCACGGCTGCCTTTAGTTGTGGTGGTTAGTCAGGGTTCTGGAATCCAGTAGATTCCAACCTCTCTGGTGTATTGCCGTTTTTGCCTGCTCTCCTCAGCTACCAAATCATAACATAATCCCCTGTAAATATCCCCTTTTTGGTGAGCGCCCAGGGCCACGGACCGAGTCATAGCCGCCGTGACGTCCCCCATAGAAGTCGACGGGCTCGGTGTTGAGTACCCCACTGGCGGGTGGCTCACAGCCGGGAGATGACCGGCGCCAGATGGTCATCTCCCAGCTGCTCGCAGCAGAAGTACCCCGACCGGCGGCCTCCACGTAAACCCCAGCAGCAGCCTCCACGTACACCCTACCAGCAGCAGCCTCCACATATACCCCAGCAGCAGCCTCCACATATACCCCAGCAGCAGAGGAAGCCTCCACATATACCTCAGCAGCAGCAGCCTCCACATATACCACAGCAGCAGCCTCCACATGTACCCCAGCAGCAGCAGCCTCCACATATACCCCAGCAGCAGCCTCCACATGTACCCCAGCAGCAGTAGCCTCCACATATACCCCAGCAGCAGCACCCACCACATATACTCCAGCAACAGCCTCCACATACATCCTATCAGCAGCTTCCACGTACACCCCAGCAGCAGCCTCCACGTACACCCCAGCAGCAGCCTCCACGTACACCCCAGCAGCAGCCTCCATGTACACCCCAGCAGCAGCCTCCACGTACACCCCAGCAGCAGCCTCCACATACACACCAGCACCCAGCAGCAGCCTCCACGTACACCCCAGCAGCAGCCTCTATATACACCCCAGAAGCCTCTATATACACCCCAGCAGCCTCTATATACACCCCAGCAGCATCCTCCAGCACACAGTAAAAACAAACAAACGATGATAATGTATATATTTTACCTGGAAAATCCTGTGTATTCAATGCATTATTCTGAAATCTTCTTAAATAAACTACATACATTTTCTAGAATACCCGATGCGTTAGAATCGGGCCACCATCTAGTAAAAAATAATTGGTGACCTTAGGAGATTTTTATTTATGGGACATTTGTTTGTGGTCAACATTGCTAAAAAGTAAAAGACGTAAGGGTAAATGCTACTCTCTGAAAACAAACGGAAAATAATTGAGTAAAAGTACAAACACTTCTGCGCTTACTGGCACGTAATCATTGTCAGCAGTTTCTTCAGATGTGTAAGGATGCCAAAATGAGAAGTCTCATACAGTCTTTTGACACTTAAGGACCATTAATCATATTTAAGCACGATTTATGAATAGTAAGGCTTTAACCTGATTAAGCTGTCAAAAATCCAAAAGATGTGCATATTTTCAAGGTTGATTTTTAATACACTTTTAGGGTCATATCATGACAATACAATAATATATTTATTTGATAGATAAATAAATATTATCTTGGCTCTTCGATCACAATAAAATATAATAGTTAGTAGTAAACAAACGCTCTGCTCCAAATAAGATACATTTTTTACATTTATAATATGTTTACAATATAGGTGTCATTAAAGGGGTAGTCCAGTTTTAATTTTTTCCCCCCAGAAAAGAGCCATGTTTGATTGTGGACTGTGTCGAGTAGTATAGATCAGCCCCTTCATATAGTATAGCTTAGTATAGCATGTTGTATTTGCACTAAGTTTCCCCTATCGTAAAATAAAGAGCTATTTAAAGGGGATTTAATTTTCCGTTAAAATTCTGCTGTGTTCCTGAGCTGTCACATTAGGGGATGTGACCTCCAGTTGCTTATTTACTGCTACAGTCCGTTCAAAACACAGAGCATAGAGATTCCTTGACGTTGGAATTGTCAAGTCCTGTAAGGAGACGGAAAAGAGGACGGAGAAAACCCCAGACTCAGCTCTCCCCCACCTAAAGCTCTCCCCTTGATACGCCAACCCAAAAGACAGGAAACAATTTTCTTTGGAATTTTAATGGCGTTTATTTATGATAAACAAACAATGATAAACATTGCAGTATAAAACTTTATAACTAACATCATAACTAACACACTACACCCTGGGAGGAGTCCTTGAAGCCCCAAGACCTGGTGAATTACCAAAATATGTAGTGAACATAAAACGCCAACACTTTACTCCCAGCCGTTACCCCACTGGCTCAGGAGCACCAACACAAGTGTATACCGTTCACTAACAAATTACCACTTTTATAGAAAACTCCCCATTCCCATTTTCCACCAGATCGACACCAACTTAAATCTATGAAGAGGAAAATCATACAACGAATGGTCCCCCACCCAATTTCCAAACAACTTCAAGGACTCCCCCCAACCGCCCCGGCCACAATGACCCAATATTTAAACATAAAAATACCACATAATAGGGAGGGAGGGCGGGACTGCTTCAGGTGTCCAGGAGATCGGGAATGAGAGGTAACGACCCCAGCCCGGTCCTAAAAACCTCCTCCTGCTCCCCTACCCCCTGTACCACTCCCGGATCACTATGGCTCCTTCCAGCTTCCCACCCACCGTCATGCCGGCCTACACCTACGCCGTGGGAGGGGGAGGGACCGCTCAGCTACGGCCTTATCTGTCTGTGTATTGGACAGAACATAGTTTGTCAGTCAAGCACAGCGTTGCATGCAGGGGGCAGCACTCAGCCAGCAGCTCTCAGAGCAATGTGCTTTGAATGGTGATGTCATGGGGAAAGGCCAGTGATGCTCTGCCAGTTTTATAGGCAGGTAAGAGGAGCAATAGCCACATAGAAAGTGCAAGCTTCACTAAGAGAAAATAATCATAAAAATTGTTGACTAATGGGCATGATGATTTGCTTTCAAGAGTGCTGCATTAAATTATAATGAATGTATACATTATATGATTCATTGCTCGCCTGGTACACCAAGCCTATGTCACTCCAGTATCAGCACTAGTAACAGTATTTCTTTTAGGAGAGTCTCAAGACAGTGTATCCTAGTAAGAAGAAACTGTGAGCAGCGATTTATCCATCTTGAGACTGTACAGGAGTCTCAGGATGGTGCTTTACAGGTAAAGTTGGGCGGGCATTGAGGGTGGCAGTGAGTTGTAGGACAGATACTGCTATGTCTCCTGGGAAATGTAAATTAGAAGTGCAAGGGCAGAGCTGATAGGAAGTTCACAATGTATACGATATCAAACATCAAGGAAATCTGCAGGACGGCTGAAGGGGATTTTAAAAAAGGAAAATGAAGGTACGTGAGAGGGGGTTTAGAGACTTTTTACAGGGACAACCATATCATTTTTTTGCATTTTTTTTCTTGAATCATAGAAATACGCCTATGGTCTTTGTTTGCAATGACACTACAATAAAAGTCTGTGAATGCGGCATCAGATAACACAGAATCTAATACTGCTGAAATATAATGTAAAATCTTATAAGACTAGAAGTTAAAGACTTCAGATTAAACGAAAAGTAACCCACATTTATAATTAAATATTCTGTGTTACAATTTTCTTTTGGTCTTTCAGACTTGTGTTTTAGACTTCTAGCCCAGATGCTACGTCAATGCAGAATATTTCCGTTATATTGTATCGTAGGATTAGAGCAGCTAGGCTTGTGGCTAAATACATAATACACATACAGTTTCTAATGTAACCTTGATCTAGCACACTCATATAGACATTATGAAATGATTTGTTCTGAGATCAATTAATTTAATTCATGTATGTTACATTCGGTTATTCTTGCTTAACCAAACAAGCATAATCAGTAATACACAGGAAACATATTGCTGTGAAATGAGGGAAAATCAGAAGAAAATGCATGGTAGCTTATTTATTTTGAATAGCGAATGCAAGAACAAGATAAGAACAGGTTAATAAAGAGAATCTACAAAAAGGAAATGTAGCATAAGAAATTATCTTGTAGTTGAAATCTAGTTTTTATATAAGAAATCCCAAACTTGTGTTCTTTGGCATCTGCTGTGCAGGTATACATTGATATATATATATTTTTATTTTTATTGTATAATGCAGCATTGCTATACAATTGGCCACTAATAAACAGCATACTGCTTATATCTAGAGATGGGTGAACCCAGACAGAAATGTTTGGCGTTCATACCGGATAGTCACTGCTCAGGCCTAAACGCCGAACAAGGACTTTTTGATGAAGTCTGGTGAAGTATTGAGGGTAAGTACTTGTTGGTGTGGAGGAGCGAGAGAGAATGTTATTTTTTTCTTTGCATCTCGGGTATCCAATATATTCAATGTGGTTCAAGTTCTAGTGGAAGTTTTGGTGCTATTCTGGTACCCGAACCAAACTTTCTAAAAAGTTCGGGTCAGGTAACAGAACCCGAACGTCCACCAGTCTGCCCATCCCTACTTATGTAATTTTCTTTTTTCATAGGATTCAAAAGACTGCAAATGTCACTTTATGGTATGTAGTGACTTATATCGGGGCTCCATCATATCCCCAAGCTATTATGTGAACAATACCTAAATAGTACCATGTGTCTTTTGAGAAAAGCCCCATGCACCATAAGGAAAAGTTAGTGCAAACTATAGTCAACCTTCCATCCAGCTATATCACATACATCGGGAAGAAATGAGAGAGCTGCAGCTCTGATTTCCTCCAGATGTATGTGAGTAGTCCGAAGGCAGGAAAGTGAAGCCAGCAATGATTGGTCACAAGGATTGCATGATATAACAGTGTCACGCCATCCTCGGAGAGCCAGTGCCAACTCCGCTGGAATTGTGTCTGCACCATATGTGAGTAGTGTTATTTTTTTATAAGGGGTTGCCCGAGTTGTGGACAACCCCTTCAAGACATCATAATTGTATTGATTCCATCAGACTAAAAGACAAACAGGGCCGAAACATCATTACATTGTCTTGTTAATATGTTTGTCTTTCAATCTAATGGGATAAAACATGATATTTTTATTCATTCTATCAGATTAAGACAAACATGATAGTGAAACAATATAACAATGTTTCAGCCTTTATCAAGCACATTTCTTGTGGACATCTCATAAGCTCTTTATATTTCTTTGTTGCTTTTATTGAAGTTTGGTTTATTGGCTGCTCCATTTCCTTTCTGCTGACATCCCCTCTATCATCATGGGTGACTTCAACATCCCCATTGATGCTTCCACCTCAGCTGCCTCCAAACTTTTATCGCTCACTGCCTCCTTTGGCCTCTCAAACACCTCAATTTACAATCGCTCTCTGAGTCCTCCTCCCTCTTACAGACATAGCTTCACTTCATGACACAGATGCTGCTGCCATCTTTTATAACACCACAATAACAGCAGCACTTAATTCAGCTGCCCCCCTCACACATAGCAAAACTCGCACAATAAACAGTCAACCCTGGATGACCAGCCTGACCAAAGAACTGAGACGGGCTTCCAGGGCTGCCGAGCGGAGATGGAAGAAATCCCGCTCTGCCGAGCACTTAACTGCATACAAGCATTCCCTCACCAGCTTCAAGTCCACACTCACTGCTGCAAAGCAAACTTACTTCTCATCTCTCATATCCTCCCTGTCTCACAACCTTAAACAGCTCTTCAAAACTTTCAATTCTCTACTCCGTCCCCAGCACCTCCTCCCTCTCATCTCATTACCGCTGAAGACTTTGCCTTCTTCTTTAAGCAGAATATTGCACCACTTGCACGCTTGACCCGCTCCTGTCCCACCTCATCCCTAACCTCGCCACAGTCTTCATCCCTACTCTAACACACCTCTTCAACCTCTCTCTTACAAATGCTGTGTTCCCCTCATCCTTCAAACATGCCTCGATCACACCCATCCTCAAAAAGACCTCCCTTGACCCATCCTCTGTGTCTAGCTATCGCCTGATATCTCTTCTCCCTTATGCCTCAAAACTACTGGAACAGCATGTCCATCTTGAACTGTCCTCCCACCTCTCCTCCTACTACCTCTTCGACCGCTTACAATCAGGCTTCCGACTGCATCACTCAACTGAAACTGCCCTAACTGTTATGTTTCGGTAGCTGAGGAGGACAGGAACAACAGCAGGGCAGCCGAACACCTGAGATGTTGGTAACTGATGGGTTGCAGATTCCTAAACTAACGACACAACTAGAGGTAGCCGTGGAGCGTTCCTACGTTGATCCTAGACGCCTCGTCACAGCCTGAGAGATAACTACGCCTAAAGGCAGAAAGATGAAAGCTATCTGCCCCGGAGCAGATCCCCAAAGAAAATAGGAAGCCCCCAAACATATAATGGTGGTTAGACAAGATGAAAATACAAACATAGGCAGAAAATAGACTGAGCAAACGCTGGGGCCACAAGCTGACTAAATAGGATAGGACAGGAGAGATTACTTTCTGCAACCCAGAAAACCCTACAAAAATCCAACAATTCTGATTACAAAAATACTGAGATCACACAATCTCGCCACCCGCTAAATCAGATCTCAGTGTGAACAAAAACCAAGCCGCAGCCGCTGAAAAAACAGGAAAAAGCAAATGAGCAAATAACAATGGCTGCAGAAAAACTGTGAAGAGCTCAGGCCCCAGGAGGGGACCTGGCTGACCTCCACAAAAGTGCAGAAAACAATGCAAAAAGCAAGCACAAAAAGAAAAGCAAAAAATATCTTATCTGAAAGCAGGAGATGCAGGCAGGACTCCAGCAAACTTCAAAATGAACCAGGAACCACAATTGAGACAAGAACAATTGATCACCGGCAACCATCATGGAAGCGAACCTCCCTTATATCAGACCAGTCCGTGATTCCAGATTGCCACTCCTCACTGAAAGGTTCAGTACTGTCTGTAACCACCAGAGGGAGCCTCTGCTCAGAAACTATCTCTATCACATTCATAACACCTAACTAAAGTCACCAACGACCTACTAACCGCCAAGAGCAAGCGACACTACTCTGTCCTCCTTCTCCTTGACCTGTCTTCTGCCTTCGACACTGTGGACCATTCTTTCATCTCTGGGCATCACAGGCTTGGCCCTATACTAGATCTCATCATATCTAACAGACTGAACATTCAGTGTCTCCCTCTCCCACACACCTCCTCACCTCGCCCCCTCTCTGTCGGTGTTCCTCAAGGCTCAGTTTTAGGACCCCTACTCTTCTCCATCTACACCTTCGGCCTGGGACAGCTCATAGAATCCCACGGTTTGCAGTATCACCTCTACGCCGATGACACGCAGATCTACCTATCCGGACCTGACCTCACCTCATTACAGACAAAAATCCCACAATGTCTGTCTGCTATTTCAGCTTTCTTTTCTGTTCGCTTTCTAAAACTGAATATGGACAAAACAGAATTCATAATCTTTCCCCCATCTCACTCTACCCCTCCACCAGACCTATCCATCAATGTCAATGGCTGCTCACTTTCCCCAGTCCCGCATGCTCACTGCCTCAGGGTGATCTTCGACTCTGCCCTCTCTTTCAAGCCAAAACACTTGTGCATGCCCTTATCATCTCCCACCTTGACTACTGCAAACTCCTACCCTCTGGCCTCCCCTCTAGCACTCTGGCACCACTTCAATCCATCCTACATTCTGCTACCCAACTAATCCACCTGTCTCCGCGCTATTCCCCATCCTCTCCTCTCTGCCAAGCCCTTCATTGGCTCCCCATCATCCAGAGGCACCAGTTCAAAACCCTAACTATGACATACAAAGCCATCCACAACCTGTCTCCTCCATACATCTGTGACATGGTCTCCCGGTACTTACCCACACGCAACCTTCGATCCTCTCAAGATCTCCTTCTCTACTCTCCTCTTATCTCTTCTTACCACAACCGCATACAAGACTTCTCCCGTGCTTCCCCCATACTCTGGAATTCTCTACCTCAACACATCAGACTCTCGCCTACCATGGAAACCTTCAAAAAGAACCTGAAGACCCACCTCTTCTGACAAGCCTATAACCTGCAGTGATACTCAGTCTATTGAACCGCCGCACGACCAACTCTACCCTCTCCTAGTGTATCCTCACCCGTCCCCTGTAGACTGTGAGCCATCGCGGGCAGGATCCTCTCTCCTTCTGTACTTGTGTGTGTCTTGTATTGCTCATGTTTATTGTACTTGTCTATATTTGCCCCTTCTCACATGTAAAGCGCCATGGAATAAATGGCGCTATAAAAATGTATAATAATAATAATAATTGGGGAAATTGCTAAAAAGATATATAATTCATTGGAGTCTTTTTTCAAATGAAAACATTCTTAAATGAAACCCGTTATTAGGTTTTTGCTACTTCATCTGAGAGCAGCATAATGTAAGAGCAGAGACCCTGATTCCAACGATGTATCACTTTCTGGTCTGTTTACTGTACTTTTGATAAAATCTTGGTTTTATTAGCTGCAGATCTAGCAGTTCACCGAATGCTGAGCTCTGTATAACCCCTCCCACAGCAATTATTGGCAGTCCTCTGTGTGCACTGCATAGGCAGAAAGCTGCCGATCAGTAGTGTGAGTGGGCTCATGAATATGACGGACTACATGGTAGCAGGTTTACTAGTTCTCTAGTGATAAAAATCACTGTTCTTAGCAGGAGATTATCAAAATAACAGCAAGCAGACCAGTAAGTGACACATTGCTGGAATCAGGGTCTCTGTCTCTACATTATGTTGCTCTCAGATTAGGTGGCAAAAACCGGCTGAGAGATTCCCTTTAACAATATTAGGCTCTAATTGCACAACGTTCAGTATGTACATGTATGCTCTGCAAAATGAGTGTATTCATAGATTACCGAGGATCTTTTAGCTGATACAGGATATGCCAGTATACATATTATACATATTTTCACTGTACAGTAACGCGGAAGCCTATGTATGATGTACAGTATGCATTCAATTGCATGTGGCAGGTAAGTGCGGAATGTAATCATTTATCAGGTTTGTTAAAAGACCTTTAGTATAGTATTAATGAGCACTGAGGCTTGTTTTTCTTTGGTCTGTGGTTTGGGCATTATTCAGACTAAATTTTCTTTCTCCTACGTTTTGCACACATCAGTATGTATTGTATTTGTGAAAATACAGCTAGAACATGTGCATGAAAAGGATGCACAAATGAGTCCTCGGCTTGTTCTTTTGGTTCTTCTTGTGATAAAAATTAGTTTTTACATTGACCCCCATCTAACACCCTTGTTTAAAAAACATTTTGTTAATCTGATGTGTTTATGATGTGATTCTTAGATTTATGATAGAGAATAACTTTTTCACTTTACTTTAAGATATTGTTGTTGATTGGTCTCCTTTTCTTCATTTGTCATGTCTTAATTGAAGATTTTTTGTTTCTGACTTTCTGTTATGTTTTTATCTGAATTTTAGGGCAGCGACCTTGATTGTAAAATAAAGGAAATCAAGAATAAAGGTGAAATAATCTCTGAAGATCAAGTGACTGAATGGTTTCTTCAGCTACTTCTTGGAGTACATTACATGCATGAGAGGTACATTTGTAAATGTATTCGTTTTTATTTTGTATTCCTATTTTTTTTCTTTAAATTTTTTTTCATAATTCATAGACATTAAAAGATCTAAAGCCTCAATTATACTCAGCGTGCCAAAATTAGGTCATATTTGTTTCCAAGTATTTAATAGTTAATACAATAAAATATGGAACTGGATAAAACTGGTCCTTACTAAGAATAAACCTACAGTCATGGCCGAAATTGTTGGCACACTTGAAATTGTTCCATAAAATGAAGTATTTCTCCAAGAAGATTATTGCAATTACACGTTTTGTTATACACATGTTTATTTCCTTTGTGTCTACTGGAGCAGCACAAAATAAAGGATTAAAAGGCAAATTGGACATAATATCACACAAAGCCCCAAAGATGATCTGGACAAAATTGTTGGCACCTTTCCAAAATTGTGGGTAAACGACTGAGTTTGAAGCATGTGATGCTTGTTCAAACTCACCTTTGGCAAGTACCAGGTGTGGGCAATATGAAACTCACACCTGAAACCAGATAAAAAGGAGAGGCATTGAGTCAATCTTGGCATTGTGTGTGTATGTGTGTGCCACACTGAGCATGCAGAACAGAAAGAGGATAAGAGAACTGTCTGAGGACTTGAGAACCAACATTTTTTAAAAATATCAAAAAAATTTAAGGTTACAAGTCCATCTCCAGAGATCTTGATGTTCCTTTGTACACAGTGCACAACATAATAAGGAAGTTTACAATCCATGGCACTGTACAGTCATGGCCAAAAGTTTTGAGAATGACACAAATATTATATTTTCACATGATCTGCTGCCCCCTGATTTTTATGTGTGTTTGACAGATGTTTTTATCACAGACAGAAATATAATAATTGCAAACATATGAGTAACAAAAGCTTATATTGACAGTTAGAATGAGTTAATGCAGCAAGTCAATATTTGCAGTGTTGACCCTTCTTCTTCAGGACCTCTGCAATTCTCCCTGGCATGCTCTCAATCAACTTTTGGACCAAATCCTGACTGATAGCAGTCCATTCTTGCACAATCAATGCTTTCATTTTGTCAGAATTTTTAGGTTTTTGTTTGTCCACCCGTCTCTTGATGATTGACCACAAGTTCTCAATGGATTAAGATCTGGGGAGTTTCCAGGCCATGGACCCAAAATCTCTATGTTTTGTTCCCTGAGCCATTTAGTTATCACCTTTGCTTTATGGCAAGGTGCTCCATCATGCTGGAAAAGGCATTGTTGATCGCCAAACTGCTCTTGGAGGGTTGGGAGAAGTTGCTCTTGGAGGACATTCTGGTACCATTCTTTATTCATGGCTGTGTTTTTAGGCAGGACTGTGAGAGAGCCGATTCCCTAGGCTGAGAAGCAACCCCACACATGAATGGTTTCAGCATGCTTAACAGTTGGCATGAGACAAGACTGGTGGTAGCGCTCACCTTGTCTTCTCTAAATGAGGCGTTTTCCTGATGTCCCAAACAATCGAAAAGGGGATTCATCAGAGAAAATAACTTTACCCCAGTCCTCAGCAGTCCACTGCCTGTACCTTTTGCAGAATATCAGTCTGTCCATGATGTTTTTTCTGGAGAGAAGTGGCTTCTTTGCTACCCTCCTTGAGACCAGGCCTTGCTCCAAGAGTCTCTGCCTCACAGTGCGTGCAGATGCACTCACACCTGCCTGCTGCCATTCCTGAGCAAGCTCTGCACTGCTGGTAGCCTGATCCCGCAGCTGAAACACTTTTATGAGACGGTCCTGGCGCTTGCTGGTCTTTCTTGGGCGCCCTGAAGCCTTTTTGGCAACAATGGAACCTCTCTCCTTGAAGTTCTTGATGATGAGATAGATTGTTGACTGAGGTGCAATCTTTCTAGCTGCGATACTCTTCTCTGTTAGGCCATTTTTGTGCATTGCAATGATGACTGCACATGTTTCTTTAGAGATAACCATGGTTAACAGAAGAGAAACAATGAGGTCAAGCACCAGCCTCCTTTTAAAGTATCCAGTGGTGTCATTCCTACTTAATCATGACAGATTGATCTCCAGCCATGTCCTCATCAACACCCACACCTGTGTTAATGGAGCAATCACTGAAAAGAGGTTAGCTGGTCCTTTTAAGGCAGGGCTGCAATGATGTTGAAATGTGTTTTGGGGGATAAAGTTCATTTTCTAGCCAAATACTGACTTTGCAAGTAATTGCTGTTAAGCTGATCACTATTTATAACATTCTGGAGTATATGCAAATTGCCATTAGAAAAAGTGAAGCAGTAGACTTTGTAAAAATTAATATTTGTGTCATTCTCAAAACTTTTGGCCATGACTGTAGTTAATCTCCATGGATGTGGATGGCGGGGAAAAATTGATGAAAGGTTGCAATGCACGATAGTCTGGATGGTGGATGCTTATCCAATGTCCAAAGAAATTCAAGCTGTCCTGCATGCTCAGTGTGCATCAGTGTCAGTAGGAACTATTTGTCAACATTTCGGTAAAATTTAATGCTATGGCAGGAGACTCAGGAGGACCCACCTGCTGACACAGAGACATAAAAAAGCTAGACTGCAGTATGCCAAAATGTACTTGAGTAAGCCAAAATCCTTCTGGGAGAGCGTCTTATGGACAGATGAGACCAAGATAGAGCTTTTTGGTAAAGCACATCATTCTACAGACGGAATGAGGCCCACAAAGAAAAGAACACAGTACATACAGTCAAATATGGTGGAGGTTCAAATATATTTTCGGGTTGTTTTGCTGCCTCCAGCACTGGGTACCTTGACTGTGTGCAAGGCATCATGAAATCTGAAGATTACCAAAAGATTTTGGGTCGCGATGTAGTGCCCAGTGTCAGAAAGCTGGGTTTTCATCCTAGGTCATGGGTCTTCCAGCAGGACAGTGACCCCAAACATACTTCAAGAAGCACCTAGAAATGGATGGAAAAAAGCACTGGAGAGTTCTTAAGTGGCCAGCAATGAGTCTGGGTCTGAAATCCTATTGAACACCTGTGGAGAGATCTTAAAATTGCTGTTGGGAGAAGGTGCCTTTAAATATGAGAGACCTGGAGCAGTATGCAAAAACATAGTGGTCCAAAATTCCAGTTGAGGAGTGTAAGACACTTGTTGATGGTTATAGGAAGCAATTGATTGCAGTTATTTATTCCAACGGGTGTGCAACCAAATATTAATTTGAGTGTGTCAGCAATTTGTCCGGCCTATTTTTAGGGTTTTGTGTGAAATCATGTCCAGTTTGCCTTTTTTTTCTCTGTTTTTTGCGTTGTTCCAATACACGCAAAGGAAATAAACATGTGTATAATAAAACGTGTAATTGCAATAATTTTCTGGGAGAAATACTTAATTTTCTGGAACAATCTCAAGGGTGTCATCACTTTCGGCCATGACTGTATGTGTATTAACTGTGTGATAGATCATGCAGCTGTGCAATTGTGCTCCTTATTGTACTGTACAGTCATGGACAAAAGTTTTGAGAATGACACAAATATTAATTTTTACAAAGTCTACTGCTTCACTTTTTCTAATGGCAATTTGCATATACTCCAGAATGTTATAAAGAGTGATCAGCTTAACAGCAATTACTTGCAAAGTCAATATTTGGCTAGAAAATGAACTTTATCCCCCAAAACACATTTCAACATCATTGCAGCCCTGCCTTAAAAGGACCAGCTAACCTCTTTTCAGTGATTGCTCCATTAACACAGGTGTGGGTGTTGATGAGGACATGGCTGGAGATCAATCTGTCATGATTAAGTAAGAATGACACCACTGGACACTTTAAAAGGAGGCTGGTGCTTGGCATCATTGTTTCTCTTCTGTTAACCATGGTTATCGCTAAAGAAACACGTGCAGTCATCATTGCAATACACAAAAATGGCCTAACAGGGAAGAGTATCGCAGCTAGAAAGATTGCACCTCAGTCAACAATCTATCGCATCATCAAGAACTTCAAGGAGAGAGGTTCCATTGTTGCCAAAAAGGCTCCAGGGCGCCCAAGAAAGACCAGCAAGCGCCAGGACCGTCTCTTAAAAGTGTTTCAGCTGCGGGATCGGGCTACCAGCAGTGCCGAGCTTGCTCAGGAATGGCAGCAGGCAGGTGTGAGTGCATCTGCACCAGGGTGGATTGATTTAAATCACGCCGATTTAAATCAACGATTTAAATCATGATTTAAATCAAATTATTTTTTTCTATTTAAATCAGATCGATTTAAATCGTGATTTTATTCATGATTTAAATCACTGATTTAAATCAAAAGATTTTTTTAATATAAATCATGATTAAAATCTAAAACTTTCAATCATTGTTCAATTAACTCCACACTTCTAGCTTGGTTTCACTTTCTGTAGCTTGGTTTCAGTTTCTTTTTCCATTCAGTTGACATGCCCAAACTTGTTGGATAGTCAGTCAGCAGTACTTGGCTGTAGTAACAATCAAACTTCAGAAGTGATCTGCGTGAGCCATGGCAGGTCGTAAGAGAGACCCTATTTGGGTTCATTTTGTTGAGATGCCAGCAGAGCTTGGAAAGAAAGGTGGGAAAGCAAAGTGCAAATACTGTCAAAAGGATATCCAAGGACTTGTTTGCCGTTTGAAATCACATTATGAAAACTGCAACCAGAAGGGAAATGAAGATGTTGATAGTGATACAACTAATGTCAATGAACCCCCACAGCTTCTTATGCATCAGGACCCTAGCACTAGTGGTAAGTCTGGCAATTACAACCTATTTTAACAGATGTTTTACTGGGATGGTTAAAGTCTATGAAAAGAAAAATTTCTAGCACTAGTTCTGGAGTATAGAATTTAAATTTATGTTAAGGCAATATTTCACAGAAGATTAACGTTAAGTAAAAATAAAAGAGTGTGTATACGCCTATTTTTTTTTTATTGTAGGCTACAATTCACTTTTGAAGTCTGCCAAATTGACCATTTTTTTAAAAAAACATTTTTAAAACTTTTGTGACATAATTTTTTTCAGTTGCTCTGATATTACTAGTATTACAGCAACTTCACCGGAAACTTGAGTAGCATAACTTTTGAGACAGCCCTTATAGGACGAGGACCATTACATTGTTCAAAGTTTGTTTCAAAATATTTTCGTTATATTTCTTCAAATACGCAGTCGAATTATATTTTTAATTACTGTGCTTTCAGGGTCAAATATGGCTTGTGCTGCACGTGACAATCAATATCTGGGTACAACTTCAACAAAGCAGCCCAACAAAAAACTTTGCATGCAAAGTGTAGAAAAATTCCTCTTAAAGACTACGACGAGCCAGAAAGAACATTTTGATGAATTAATTGCTAAATTCATATTTGCAACCAATTCTTCTTTCCGACTAGTTGAACACCCATTGTTTGTACAAATGATCGAAGGAATAAGACCAGGCTACAAACCACCAAGTAGATTTGATATCTCAGGAAAACATCTTCAGGCTGTATACGACAAAGAAAGAGCGGCTTGTACAAAATATTTGAAAGACAAAGTTGTTAACATGAGCTTGGATGGTTGGAGCAACATCCACAACGACCCCATAATTTGCACTTGTGTCACAACAGAAGATGGTGAAACTTACCTTACAGACACAATCGACACATCTGGAAATTCACATACTGCTGAATATTTACTTGAAATTGCTAAGAACTCAATTCACCAATGCCAAGAACAGTTTGGATGTAAAGTAAGGAGCTTAGTTACTGATAACGCAAGCAATGTGGCAAAAATGCGAGCGGAACTGGCACATGAGGATGACACAAATGTCATTACATACGGTTGTTCTGCCCATTTGTTGCATCTTTTGGCAAAAGACCTGCATATTTCGGGTGTCAAGGAACATGTTGTAGAAATTGTTAAATATTTCCGCAATAATCATTTTGCACATGCAACCTACAAGGAAATGGGAGGACTGAAGTTGGTTCTACCACAAGATGTTAGATGGAATACCTTGGCTGAATGCTTGGAACTGTTTATTAACAACTGGTCAAAATTAGTGTCCATTTGCGAAACACATCGGGATAAAATTGATGCTAATATACGAAGCAAAGTATTAAATCTTGGTGTGAAGAGAAATGCCGAGGACCTTTTGGAAAGGTTAAAGCGTTGGATAAAATGCAGAAAGATACTGCAACCATAGCTGATGCCACAGAAGTTTGGAAAGATTTAGAAGGTTCGCTAGATCGCTTGAACCTCTCAAACAATGTAAAGGTTGCAATACACCACCGCAAGGACCAAGCATTAAAAGAAGAACACTATTTAGCCAATATCTTGCATCCCATCTACAGAGGGAAAAAACTATCTGAGGCGGAAATCAACTCTGCAATGGAGTGGCTCGCCAATACTAACCATGACATTGTGGCAACTGTGCTGAAATTGAAGTGTGAATCTGCACCATTCAAAAATACATGTTTGCAGATAACGTCGTTAATGAACTAAAACCACTGGACTGGTGGAAGTCGCAATCACTTGTTCTTCCAGCGAAGATAATAAATGTAGCTACTCAGCTACTGACTGCATCGGCTTCATCGGCAGGAGTAGAGAGATTGTTTTCTTCATTTGGTTTTGTGCACACAACACCAGTCTGAAACCGCTTAGGAACTGCTAAAGCAGGACAACTAGTTTTCCTATTAAAAGTCCTAAATAAACAGTAGGCTTAAAGGACTGATGTATTCACTGAAGATGTTTGCTTACTTCAAACGTTAGAGATAGGCTATTGTTAAAAAGTACTTACTCTCTGTAGTTCAATTCTGATTGTTTAATAGTGCAAATAAAAATTATTAGGTTTCATAATCATCAACTGTTTTAATATTTTTATTTGTGTAAAATAATTTGATTTGCAAAAAGACATAGTTTTGCTTGTGTACAACTTGATTAAAAAATCCTATTTAAATCAAAAAAAATCCGATTTAAATCAAAAAAATCCGATTTTTTTGATTTTTTTAAAAAAATCATGATTTTTATCCACCCTGATCTGCACGCACTGTGAGGCGGAGACTCTTGGAGCAAGGCCTGGTCTCAAGGAGGGCAGCAAAGAAGCCACTTCTCTCCAGAAAAAACATCATGGACAGACTGATATTCTGCAAAAGTACAGGCAGTGGACTGCTGAGGACTGGGGTAAAGTTATTTTCTCTGATGAATCCCCTTTTCGATTGTTTGGGACATCAGGAAAACGCCTCATTCGGAGAAGACAAGGTGAGCGCTACCACCAGTCTTGTCTCATGCCAACTGTTAAGCATCCTGAAACCATTCATGTGTGGGGTTGCTTCTCAGCCAAGGGAATCGGCTCTCTCACAGTCTTGCCTAAAAACACAGCCATGAATAAAGAATGGTACCAGAATGTCCTCCAAGAGCAACTTCTCCCAACCCTCCAAGAGCAGTTTGGCGATCAACAATGCCTTTTCCAGAGGTCCTGAAGAAGAAGGGTCAACACTGCAAATATTGACTTGCTGCATTAACTCATTCTAACTGTCAATATAAGCTTTTGTTACTCATATGTTTGCAGTTATATTTCTGTCTGTGATAAAAACATCTGTCAAACACACATAAAAACCAGAGGGCAGCAGATCATGTGAAAATATAATATTTGTGTCATTCTCAAAACTTTTGGCCATGACTGTATATTGCTATATATAATATAGCTCAATATTATAAATAAGCTCAATAATTCAGCACCATGGATAAGGGACTTATGTAAGAATGATAGAAAACTATAAGGATGCTTTTTCTCTCTTCTCTATAACTTAATTCTAGGCTTTTTCATACTAATAATGCATTTGGTGAAAGCTGAAGATCTCCTATTTCTGTTTTTGTAATATCACATTATTTATGAGAAATATACTATAGTCTATGGCTAGTTCCTGTTTCTCACTACTGCGATTTTAGTAGATCATATTTAAAGAATGTACTGATTGCTCTTAAAATTAAATCATTCTGACTCCTAATGAGTAAATAAATATTCACTTATAGTATATTAAGAGTAGAAGAACTCATTCCAAAGTGAGCAGGTCAGATTAACAATGTGAAATTTCTAAACCATAAGCAAACACCAGCCAGTGCAATCCCTTTATGTGCAATGCATGGTTGGTGAGACAAGAACAATCCTACACATACCGGCCACGACCCCCTAAGGCCAAATGGAAACTACATGCTGACGCAGCAGTGCAGAGGGGTGCTGCAAAAGGTAACGAGATGGCCTGACGCTAGGAGTGGCCATGGTGATTAGGGCTGCGCTGAGGAGGCATGCGAATTCCCAGCATAACAATGAGCAGTAGTAGAAAAAAAATTGTGTCATAGACTTGGCCCACTGGAAGATCCTCCAGTACACTGGTGGATCAATAAGTTCTTGGTGCTTTGGACCAGAGCAAACTCTTATGAAGATTTCCCAACTGTTTGAATTCTTGTGCTTGTAATTTATAGAATTATAGTCACTCATTTCATTACATTTACACACAATATGTACAAACTATGTATTTCCCAAAATGTTCCTTATTATTTTTTCTCATCCTATATAGACAAAACACAAATTTGGACTCCAACCTTCACTGTGGATTTACAATAATTGCTGAACGTATGGGTAGGGTAAAGGGGTATTCCTCTATATCCTCCGGAAAGGAAACATCCACTATCTCAATAAACTACAGACTTTTTCACTTTGTATTAGGTTTCAAGTTTTTAGAACTACAAAGCTTTTTTCACATCCAGTGTCTTTGGCACATCAAGAAATAACATCTCACAAGCACAAATTCTCATCTCACGCACCTGACCTGGAACTGCCACAGAACTGTATGGTCTTAACCCCTTTCCGATATTGGGCGTAATAGTATGCCAATGTTAGACTGCCCCTGTTTGGTGTGGGCTCTGGCGCTGAGCCCCCACCTTTTTGGGCACATGACAGCTGATCTATACAGCTGTCATGTGCATGCAACAGCCGCGGGTGGAATCGTGATCCACCCAAGGCTGTTAACTAGTTAAATGCTGCTGTTAATTTCTGACAGCTGCATTTAACTCGCGATTGCGGGAAGAGCGTTGCTAATCCCACCCATCGGTTACCCGGTCACATGAACGCGGGTCACTATGGGTCGGCATGACAACCAGAGGTCTGAAGCAGACCTCTATGGTTGTCATTGCCATATTGCTATGAGCTCTACCCTGTGGTCAGCGCTCATTGCAAGTGAGTATTTCTGCTACACACAGGCAATTTGATCATCACCTGTGTGTAGCAGAGGCGATCGAAGTACTGCAGCTTCTAGTCTCCCGTGGAGACTATTAAAGCACACAAAAAGTAAAAAAAAAGTTTTAAAAAATATAAAAAAAATAAAAAATATCTAAAAGTTCAAATCACCCCCTTTCGCCCCATTCAATCTGAAACAATAAAAAAATCAAATATACACATATTTTTGGTATCATTGCATTCAGAATTGCCCGATCTATCAATATAAAAAAGAATTAACCCAATCAGTAAACGGCATGACGAGAAAAAAAAATCTAAACGTCAGAATTACGTTTTTTTTTGGTCGTCGCTACATTGCAATAAAATGCAATAACGGGCAACCAAAAGTTCATATCTACACCAGAATGGTTTCAATAAAAACATAAGCTTGATGCGCAAAAAATAAGCCCTCACCCAGCCCCAGATCATGAAAAATGGAGACACTACAGGTCTCGGAAAATGGCGTCATTTTTTTTTTACCAAATTTTGGATTTTTTTTCAACACTTAAATAAAAAAAGAACCTAGACATGCTTGGTATCTATAAACTTGTAATGACCTGGAGAATCATAATAGCAGGTCAGTTTTAGCATTTAGTGAACATGGTAAAAAAAAAAAATTGGAATTGCAATTTTTTGGAAATTTCAACTCACTTGGAATTTTTTTTCCAGTTTTCCAGTGCATGATATGTTGAAACCAATGGTGTCCCGCAAAAAACAAGCCCTCATGCGGTACTTTCGACCGGAAAATAGAAAGTCATGGCTTTGGGAAGAAGGGAAGCAAAGAAAGAAACGCAAAAAGGGAAATACCTCTTGTCATGAAGGTGTTAAAGGGGTTGTACATCATGACTACATTGCATATCACTGTTGCAGCCAATCATTGAGCTTAGTGGTTCATGCCATCCACATTGGCAGAGCTGTTAAGCTCATTGATTAGCTGCAGTAGAGATACAGTGGGTTCGGAAAGTATTCAGACCCCTTTAAATTTTTCACTCTGTTTCATTGCAGCCATTTGGTAAATGCAAAAAAGTTCATTTTTTTCTCATTAATGTACACTCTGCACCCCATCTTCACTGAAAAAAAACAATGTATCCATTTTTGCAAATTTATTAAAAAAGAAAAACTGAAATATCACATGCTCATAAGTATTCAGACCCTTTGCTCAGTATTGAGTAGAAGCACCTTTTGAGCTAGTACAGCCATGAGTCTTCTTGGGAATGATGCAACAAGTTTTTCAAACCTGGATTTGGGGATCCTCTACCATTCTTCCTTGCAAATCCTCTCCAGTTCCGTCAGGTTGGATGGTGAACGTTTGTGAACAGCCATTTTTAGGTCTCTCCACAGATGCTCAATTGGGTTTAGGTCAGGGCTCTGGCTGGGCCAGTTAAGAATAGTCACAGAGTTGTTCTGAAGCCACTCTTTGTTATTTTAGCTGTGTGCTTGGGGTCATTGCCTTGTTGGAAGTTGAACCTTCGGCCAAGTCTGAGGTCCAGAGCACTCTGGAAGAGGTTTTCATCCAAGATATCTCTGTACTTGGCTGCATTCATGTTTCCTTTAATTGCAACCAGTCGTCCTGTCCCTGCAGCTGAAAAACACCCCATAGCAAGATGCTGCAACCACCATGTTTCACTGTTGGGATTGTATTGGGCAGGTATTGAGCAGTGCCTGGTTTTCTCCACACATACCGCTTAGAATTATCACCAAAAAGTTCTATCTTCATCTCATCAGACCAGAAAATCTTGTTTCTCATAGTCTGGGAGTCCTTCATGTGTTTTTTTAGCAAACTATATGCGGGCTTTCATATGTCTTGCACTGAGGAGAGGCTTCTAAAGGCCAGACTGGTGGAGGGTTGCAGTGATAGTTGACTTTGTGGAACTTTCTCCCATCTCCCTACTGCATCCGTGGAGCTCAGCCACAGTGATCTTAGGGTTCTTCTTTACCTCTCTCACCAAGGCTCTTCTCCCATGATTGCTCAGATTGGATGGATGGCCATGTCTAGGAAGACTTCTGGTGGTCCCAAACTTCTTCCATTAAAGGATTATGGAGGCCACTATGCTCTTAGGAACCTTGAGTACTGCAGAAATTCTTTTGTAACCTTGGCCAGATGTGTGCCTTTCCACAATTCTGTCTCTGAGCTCCTTGGCCAGTTTCTTTGACCTCATGATTCTCATTTGGTCTGACATGCACTGTGAGCTGTAAGGTCTTATATAGACAGGTGTGTGCCTTACAAATCAAGTCCTATCAGTTTAATTAAACACAGCTGGACTCCAATGAAGGAGTAGAACCATCTCAAGGAGGATCACAAGGAAATGGACAGCATGTGACGTAAATATGAGTGTCTGAGCAAAGTGTCTGAATACTTATGACCATGTGATATTTCAGTTTTTCTTTTTTAATAAATTTGCAAAAATTTCTACATTTCTGGTTTTTATCAGTCAAGATGGAGTGCAGAGTGTACGTTAATGAGAAAAAAAAATAAAACTTTTTTGCATTTACCAAATGGCTGCATTGAAACAAAGAGTGCAAAATTTAAAGGGGTCTGAATACTTTCCGAACCCACTGTATGCATTGTAGATGTTAAGTCGCGGCTGCAACAAATCAACAAAGATGGAAGCCAAGGCAGAGTATATCACTGGTGTTTTAAACTTGTGCACACCTCTGGGCAAAAAAAAAAATGAAAAGAGAAAACCGCTTCATTGTACTATCTGGATCAAATCCAACTGTTATCAAGTGGATGAAGCTAGTCAGAGGTCTCAAACTGCATTCCTCAAGGGCCACAAACAGGTCATGTTTTCAGGATTTCCTTGTATTACACAGGTGATAATTTAATCACCTGCACAGATAATGATTCCAGCACCTAGTGCAATGCTAAGGAAATCTTGAAAACACGCACGGTTTGCGGCCCTCGAGGAATGCAGTTTGAGACCCCTGAGCTAGATGTTTGGCTGTATAGCATGGATGCCGCTGTTATTTGAGCGCTGTATGATGGTCTTTTATCTGTTAATATTGGCAGTATTATCCTCCCAGCATTTGGCCCATGCCCATATTCTGTACATATACTGGTAAACCACAGACCACAGTGAATAAAATTAAAACAAGAAAAACGTTACATGTAACATGAAGGTGGAATTTCATATTCTAATTAATGCAATGTGACTATTGATTTTGAATTTAATGTATGTGTTTTGGATTAGCGTTATCCTGGCATTTAAATGCTCCTCCAAAGATTTTGTATAAATTTTCATCAGACATTAATCATCTTTGTATATATGGATTATATTGTGTTTCTCAAATCCACTACTAAGCCGTATCGTGCATCATAAACTTCCTTGGATTATTTGTGGATTTTACTATTCTAGGTCACGGAGATCGCTGTTACATGCTGCTTTTTCTTGTCCTTGTTTTCCACTGTGTTTAATTATATAGATTTGTTTCCTATTCATCTTGTTTCCCTGTGACCCAATCACCTGGTTATTAGCTTGACAGAATTCTTGGCGCAAGTTCTTGTGTGCTTTTCACAGAATCTAAAGCATTTAACTAAACAGATTTACGTTTTTAATTTAGTTTGACCTCCCTTCATTTGCATTTTTAGGAGAATACTTCACAGAGATTTAAAAGCAAAGAATATTTTTTTGAAAAACAATCTTCTTAAAATTGGTAAGATTTTTATATGATTTAGGTTATTTAAATATTTTTTATTACTATTTTAATGGAGTATTATCATATCAATCATGTATAGTCTATCGACAGAATATACCATAAATGTCTGATAGATGTGAGTGCCACTTCAAGGACCAGCACCTGTCTTGAGAATAGAGGCTCATCTCACACCGCCGGAATGGATAGGTGGTGACTAGTGAGGGGCGACGTGCTCTGATATCATGTCATTAGAGCATGCTCGGTTGTTATCCAAGTATCTTGGGCGTGCTCAAGTAATATTTTCCAGTCCCCGTGGCTACATGTTTCACCACAACACATGCGGGAATTGCCTAACAAACAGGGACTCAAACATATTAGTTGGGCACACCCGAGATACATGGATAACATCCGAGCATGCTGAGATGACACGCTATTCGAGCACGCTCACTCTTCACTAGTGGTCACACATCTGGAGCTGTTGTCATTCACTGTTCTGAAGTTAGCTCAGAAAGCATCCTGAGATTACATGTCCTACCAAGTTAAAGTGTGCATGTGATTATAAAATAAAGTAAATAAAATATATTTTACTGTGCAAAGGATTTAGGCAGGAATAGAAAAAATACTACAAAGTAAGGGCTGCTTTCAAAATTAGAAGTGTTAATAGTTTATTTTTAAATTGCAAAGTAAATGAAGAAAAGATAGCTCTAAATCAAATCATTATTTCTTGTGAACACTTTTTTACCTTCAAAATAACATCACCCCAGTTTATTGCTTCCCCAGTGTATTGCCTCTCCAGCTTATTGCTCCCCCCAGTGTATTGCCTCCCCAGCTTATTGCTCCCCAGCATATTGCCTCCCCAGCTTATTGCTCCCCCCAGTGTATTGCCTCCCCAGCTTATTGCTCCCCATTTTCCCCCCAGCTTATTGCTCCCCCAGTGTATTGCCTCCCAGCTTATGCTCCCAGCATATTGCCTCCCCAGCTTATTGCTCCCCCCAGTGTATTGCCTCCCCAGCTTATTGCTCCCCCAGCATATTGCCTCCCCAGCTTATTGCTCCCCCCCAGTGTATTGCCTCCCCAGCTTATTGCTCCCCCAGTGTATTGCCTCCCCAGCTTATTGTTCCCCCATTGTATTGCCTCCCCAGCTTATTGTTCCCCCCAGTGTATTGCCTCCCCAGCTTATTGTTCCCTCAGTGTATTGCCTCTCCAGCTTATTGTTCCCCCCAGTTTATTGCCTCCCCAGTTTATTGCTCCCCCAGTGTATTGCCTCCCCAGCTTATTGCTCCCCCAGTGTATTGCCTCCCCAGCTTATTGCTCCCCCCAGTGTATTGCCTCCCCAGCTTATTGTTCCCCCATTGTATTGCCTCCCCAGCTTATTGTTCCCCCCCCTGGTGTATTGCCTTCCCAGCTTATTGCTCCCCCCAGTGTATTGCCCCCCCAACTTATTGCTCCCCTAAGTGTATTGCCTCCCCAGCTTATTGCTCCCCCCAGTGTATTGCCTCCCCAGCTTATTGTTCCCCCCAGTGTATTGCCTCCCCAGCTTATTGCTCCCCTCAGTGTATTGCCTCCCCAGATTATTGCTCCCCCCAGTGTATTGCCTCCCCAGCTTATTGCTCCCCCAGCATATTGCCTCCCCAGCGTATTGCTCCCCCAGTGTATTGCCTCCCCAGCTTATTGCTCCCCCAGCGTATTGCCTTCCCAGCTTATTTCCCTTATGCCTCCGCTTGCTCCCCCAGTGTTTGCCTCCCCAGCTTATTGCTCCCCCCAGTGTATTGCCTCCCAGCTTATGTTCCCCAGTGTATTGCCTCCCAGCTTTTTGCCCTCAGTGTATTGCCTCCCCAGATTATTGCTCCCCCGTGTATTGCCTCCCCAGCTTATTGCTCCCCCAGCATATTGCCTCCCCAGCGTATTGCTCCCCCAGTGTATTGCCTCCCCAGCTTATTGCTCCCCCAGCGTATTGCCTTCCCAGCTTATTACTCCCCCAGTGTATTGCCTCCCCAGCTTATTGCTCCCCCAGTGTATTGCCTCCCCAGCTTATTGCTCCCCCCTGTGTATTGCCTCCCCAGCTTATTGCTCCCCCAGTCTATTGCCTCCCCAGCTTATTGCTCCCTCCAGTGTATTGCCTCCCCAGCTTATTGCTCCCCCAGTGTATTGCCTCCCCAGCTTATTGTTCCCCCCCAGCGTATTGCCTTCCCAGCTTATTGCTCCCCCAGGGTATTGCCTCCCCAGCTTATTGTTCCCCCATTGTATTGCCTCCAGTCCCCAGTTTATTGCTCTCCACTGTATTGTTAAAAAAACAAAACTCACACATACATTCATTCACTTACTCACCTCTTGTTTCCCGGCCACAGCATCGTTTCTAAATGACTCAGGTGCACGTAGACTGAAGACGCGCACGCCTTTGTCACAGAAAGTTTCGGGCAGAAAGCTAAGGACATGTTCCTGCGTCTCCACTGCCATTGTGTACCGTAGGCAACGAGGGCTACAGGAATGATCTCTGCCCAGCACGCCGCTATGATGAGGGCAATGTGGCCATGGGTCCCTTAGAGCTTCTGGCCAGATTGCTCTCATTATTATTCGCCCTGCAGGGGTCCCCCTCCACCTCGGGGCCCCAGTGCACGTGGACTGGCTGCACCAGTGGTATGTACGCCCCTGGTTTTGATGGGCTGAAGCCCATCATTGTCAGTGTAGACTGCATGAGCCATTTAGCTCAGTAATTGGCTACAGCATTGATGTGCACTGTAGTCGTGATATCACTGCGGCAGCCAATAAACAAACACCAGGGCTACATCAGAGAGAGGCAATGTTGGACCCAGAGGGGTGAGTACTGGCTCCGATTGTTATTTTCAGCATGTGCAATGCTCAGAGGATTTTTTATTATCATAGAAAACCTCTTTAATTTCTTTAACCCAATTTGTCACAAATAACTATAAAGAGCACATGCGACTTTTTGCTCCATGGTAGATGCAGTGGCTTGTGAAAGTATTCTCTCCCTTGGATTTTTACCTATTTTATTACTTTACAACCTGTGTTTAAATATTTTTGTAATCCAGTTTGTGTGTGATGAGAAAGTGAAGTTTGAAAAATATAGATGTAAATTAAATTAATGAGATCGAATAACTATAAAATTGGCATGTGCACATGTATTCACCTCTTTTGCTATGAAGCAACTAAAAATTTCTGGTGCAAGAAATTACCTTCATAAGGGCTCATACCCCCTTGCGAGAAATACGGACAAGTGCAATCCGATAAAAAAATCGGATTGCACTCAGACCAATGTTATTCAATAGGTGACATCTCATTTGCGAAATCGGACTGAGAAAAAAATCGCAGCATGCTGTGTATTGCTGCGATTCTCGGAAAAGTCTTGCCAATGCAAGTCAATGGGTGCGAGAAAAAAATCGGACAGCACTCGCACCATGCGAGTACTGTCCGATTTATATGCATTGGTGCCCTTTGAAAAGCCGGCAATTTGTGTATTGCTACTGTAAAATCACACTGACAGCTCACAAAACACTAGATATATACACATAGAATACATACATATCTATACACACATGTCAGTGACACACACACACATATATATATGTGTATATATATATATATACACTGCTCAAAAAAATAAAGGGAACACTTAAACAACAGAATATAACTCCAAGTAAATCAAACTTCTGTAAAATCAAACTGTCCACTTAGAAAGCAACACTGATTGACAATCAATTTCACATGCTGTTGTGCAAATGGAATAGACAACAGATGGAAATTATTGGCAATTATCAAAACACACGCAATAAAGGAGTGGTTCTGCAGGTGGGGACCACAGACCAAATCTCAGTACCAATGCTTTCTGGCTGATGTTTTAGTCACTTTTGAATGTTGGTTGAATGTTGGTTGTGCTTTCACACTCGTGGTAGCATGAGACGGACTTTAAAATCCACACAAGTGGCTTAGGTAGTGCAGCTCATCCAGGATGGCACATCAATGTGAGCTGTGGCAAGAAGGTTTGCTGTGTCTGTCAGCGTAGTGTCCAGAGGCTGGAGGCACTACCAGGAGACAGGCCAGTACACCAGGAGACGTGGAGTGGGCCATAGGAGGGCAACAACCAAGCAGCAGGACCGCTACCTCCGCCTTTGTGCAAGGAGGATCAGGAGGAGCACTGCCAGAGCCCTGCAAAATGACCTCCACCAGGCCCAAATGTGCATTTGTCTGCACAAATGGTTAGAAACGTACTCCATGAGGATGGTCTGAGTGCCTGACGTCCACAGATGGGGGTTGTGCTCACAGCCCAACACCGTGCAGGACGCTTGGCATTTGCCACAGAACACCAGGACTGGCAAATTCGCCACTGGCGCCCTGTGTTCTTCACAGATGAAAACAGGTTCAGGCTCAGCACATGTGACAGACGTGACAGAGTCTGGAGACTCCGTGGAGAGCAATCTGCTGCCTACAACATCCTTCAGCATGATCGGTTTGACAGTGGGTCAGTAATGGTGTGGGGTGGCATTTCTTTGGAGGGCTGCACAGCCTCCATGTGCTCGCCAGAGGTAGCCTGACTGCCATTAGGTACCGAGATGAGATCCTCAGACCCCTTGTGAGACCATATGCTGGTGCGGTTGACCCTGGGTTCCTCCTAATGCAGGGCAATGCCAGACCTCATGTGGCTGGAGTGTGTCAGCAGTTCCTGCAAAATGAAGGCATTGAAGCTAAGGACTGGCTCGCCCGTTTCCCAGATCTGTCTCAGCGTCAAGTACAAAGAATTAAAGAAAGATTTGAAGAGACTGGAGATGGGTTTGACAAGCCCAGGTCCGGCAGACCCCGCAAGACAACTGTTTAGGAGGAACGTTTGTTTGTTAGAAAATCCAAAGCAAGCCCCTCTTCCACTGCAGCTCCAACAGGCCTGGTCACCTCAACTCCCTTTGTCAACTAGAACAGTTTGTAGGATTCTGTCTTGAATTGGTCTCCATGGTCGATTCAGTGCCCAGAAGCCAGCACTAAATAAAAGGCAAATAAAAAACCGTGTGGCATTTGCAAAGTCCCACAGCCTGCTAAACAGATGGACGCTGGAAAGAATGTGGATTTCTCTGATGAATCTTCAGTAGAATTGCACCACAGCCGCCGCAAATGCTGCAGGAAACCTACTGGAGCCCATATGGATCCAAAATACACCCACAAAACAGTTAAATTTGGTGGTGGAAAGATCATGGTCTGGGGTTAAATTCAGTATGGGGTGTGCGAAACATTTACAAGGTGGAAGGCAATATCAGTAGCCTAAAATATCAAGAAGTATTAGCTACCTCTTACATTCCAAATCATAAAAGGGGTTAAATTTTGCAGCAGGATGGTGCTTCATCACATCCATCCATCTCTAGAACAAAGTTCCTCCAGGCAAAAAAGATCAAGGTGCTCAATGACTGGCCAGTCCAGTCACCAGACATGAACATCATTGAGCATGTTTGGGGTAGGATGAAGGAGGAAGCTTGGAAGACAAAACCAATGAATCTAGATGACCTCTGGGAGGCATGTAAAGCTGCATTCTTTGCTATTCCTGATGACTTCATTAATAAATTGTATGAATCATTGTTGAACCACTTGGATGCAGTCCTTCAAGCTCATAGAAGTCACACAAAATACTAAATATGACTCTAATAGCACCACAACTTAATTCACCAATGTTATGCAACATATATTTGTATTTTAAGGTAATTATTTGTTTGAATATCACATTACTTTCTGTGGGCGACAAAACCTTTGTCTTGCCAAAATCTGACCATTCTATGTTCATTAAATGATCAATATTTCTGCATTGATGCCAATTTATTTTCTTAACCTAAACCAAATTTGGGAGGGTTTCAGCTTTCAAAAGAGTAATTTATAAAACCAATGGATGAATTTAACGTCAGGTCAGGTTATAAGCTTTGATTTACATAACATGGATAAGCGACATAACTTCTGTCAGGGACTGTATGTCCGTTATTTTTTTATATGTCCCTCACTAATAATGTTAGTAGTGTGTGTGTAAAATTTTGGAGCTGTAGATGTTAAATTAAAGGATTAATTCACGGAAAAAAGTGGCGTGGGCTCCCGCGCAATTTTCTCTGCCAGAGAGGGCAAGCCAGTGACTGAAGGCAGAAATGAATAGCCTAGAGAGGGACCATTGTTTTTGAGCCCCCCTGGCACTTACCCTTCTCTTTCCATTGCCCTGTAGCGGGTGGCATATGGGGTAATAAGGGGTTAATGTCACCTTGATACTGTAAGGTGACATTAAGCCTGGTTAATAATGGAGAGCTGTCAATAAGACACCTATCCATTATTAATCCACTAGTCTGAAAGGGGTTAAAAAACACACACATTAAGAATAAAGACTTTTAATGAAATAAACACACATTTTTTCCATCTTTATTACACTCCCAATCCATTCGAATCCCTCGTTCTCCTGGAAAAACTCCAAAATAAAAAAGCATCTATATACCCATATCTGTCTGCCGTACAGTCAAGTCCCACGCTGCAATCCATCTGAAGGGGTTAAATAGTTTACAGCTGAGACCGGTGCTAATGCGACCGACCCAGCTGTAACCACGGAGGAATGAAGGAAAAGCTGCCTGCGCAGCCTACTCTCCTGGCCGGAGATGAACTGATTAGCGTGGGAAAATTTCTGAACATTGTCACACACTGTCAGTTCACCGCGGGTCAGGCGGGGAGTCAGCGCAGCCAAAGTGACGTTTTTACAACACCATTCTAAAAGCTGCACCCCTCAAGGTGCTCAAAACCACTTTCAAAAAGTTTATTAACCCTTCAGGTGCTTCACAGGAATTTTTGGAATGTTTAAAAAAAAATGAACATTTAACATTTTTTCCACAAAAAATTTACTTCAGATCCAATTTCTTTTATTTTACCAAGGGTAACAGGAGAAATTGGACGCCAAACGTTGTTGCACAGTTTGTCCTGAGTAGCTGATACCCAAGATATGCAGATAAACCACTGTTTGGGCGCATGGCGGCGCTCGGAAGAGAAGGAGCACCATTTGACTTTTCAATGCAAAATTGGCCGGAATTGAGATTGGATTCCATGTTGCATTTGGAGAGCCCCTGATGTGCCTAAACAGTGGAACACCCCCACAAGTAACACTATTTGGAAAACTAGACCCCCCCAAGGAACTTATCTAGATGTGTGGGGAGAACTTTGAACCCCCAAGTGCTTCACAGAAGTTTATAACGGAGAGCCATAAAAATAAAAAAATCATGTTTATTTCACAAAAATTATGTTTTCAACCCCAATTTTTTATTTTCACAAGGGTAACAGGAGAAATTGGACCCCAACGTTGTCCAATTTGTCCTGAGTATGCCGATACCCTATATGTGGGGGTAAATCACTGTTTGGGCACACAGCAGAGCTCGGAAGGGAAGGAGCACCGTTTGACTTCAACGCAGAATTGGCTGAAATTGAGATTAGATGCCATCTCACGTTTGGAAAGCCCCTGATGTGCCTAAACAGTGGAAACCCCCAATTCTAACTCAACCCTAACCCAAAACACTCCCAACCCTAATCCCAGCCCTAACTATTACCCTAACCACAAATCTAACCCTAACACTCCCCTAACCCTAATCCAAACCCTAACCCTAACTTTAGCCCCAACCCTAACCATAACCCTAAATTTAGCCCCAACCCTAACCCAATCTTTATACCCAACCCTAACTTTAGCCCCAACCCTAACTCTAACTTTAGCCCTATACTCTAACCCTAATGGGAAAATGAAAATAAATGCATTTTTTTTTATTTTATTATTTTTCCCTAACTAAGGGGATGATAAAGGGGGGTTTGATTTACTATTTATAGCGGGTTTTTAAGTTTGGTAGCTGTCACATGCTTAAAGACGCTTTTTATTGCAAAAAAATTTTTTTGCATCACTATATTTTGAGAGCTATAATTTTTCCATATTTTGGCCCACAGAGTCATTTGAGGTCTTGTTTTTTGCGGGACGAGTTGACGTTTTTATTGATACCATTTTCGGGCACATGACATTTTTTGATCGCTTTTTATTACAATTTTTGGGAGGCAGAATGAGCAAAAACCAGCAATTCATGAATTTCTTTTGGGTGAGGCGTTTATACCGTTCCGCGTGTGCTAAAATTGATAAAGCGGTTTATTCTTTGGGTCAGTACAATTACAGTGACACCTCATTTGTAGCATTTTTTTATGTTTTGGTGCTTTTATACAATAACAACTATTTTATATAAAAAATAATTGTTTTTGCATCACTTTATTCTGACAGCTATAACTTTTTTATTTTTTCGCTGATGATGCTGTATGGTGGCTCGTATTTTGCGGGACAAGATGATGTTTTCAGCAGTACCATGTTTATTTATATCTGTCTTTTTGATCGCGTGTTATTCCACTTTTTGTTTGGTGGTATGATGATAAAGCATTGTTTATTTGCCTTGTTTTTTTTATGGGGTTCACTAAAGGGGTAAGTAGTGGGACAGTTTTATAGGTCAAGTCATCATGGACATGGCGATACTAAATATGTGTACTTTTATTGTTTAGATTTTTTTTAATTCAAATATATTGATAGAACAAATATTGATTTTTTTAGTATTTTATTTGTTTTTTTTAAATATTTTTCCAATTGTTTAAATTTTTTTTAAAATTTAATTCTTATTTTTACACTGTGTTCCACTATGGGACACTCATTTTCTGCAGGCCGATCGCTTATATGGCATGCAGATCTGCATGCCATATAAGTTGTCAGCGCTACAGGGATTTGTCATTAACCTCAGAGACTTCCTGACATGCACTGCGCATGACAGGAAGTCTCTGAGCTCTTTTAACCCGGATGTCATCATAACTACATCGGATTACCATGGGAGCTATCTGGACCCTGCGTCATGACACGGGGTCTCCGATCCAAAGGCAGAGGGGCTGTCAGAGTTGACAGTCCCTCTGCCTTCTCCGGAACACTGCGATCTTGTTTGATCGCAGTGTTCCGGGGGTTAAAGTGCCGGGAGCAGTCCGTGACCACTCCTGGCACTCAGTGCCGGGTGTCAGCTGTGAGAATCAGCTGACACCCGGCCGCGATCTGCCGCGATCCACCCGCGAGCGTGGCTGATCGTGTATGACGTACTATCCCGTCCATGGGAATTAAGTCAAAGGGCACCTGGACGGGATAGTACGTCTAATGGCAGAAAGGGGTTAAGCAAGAGGCACCACTAACCAAACACCATGAAGACCAAGGAGATCTCCAAACAAGTCAGGGACAAAGTTGTTGAGAAGTACAAGTCAGGGTTGGGTTATAAAAAAAATAACCCAATCTATAATGATCACCCGGAGCACCATCAAATCCATTATCATCAAATGCACAACCAGCACTGCCCTTCACCTATTGTATCCTCACCCATCCTGTGTAGATTGTGAGCCCTCGCGGGCAGGGTCCTCTCTCCTCCTGTACCAGTCATGACTTGTATTATTAAGATTATTGTAATTGTTTTTTATGTATACCCCTTTTCACATGGAAAGCGCCACGGATTAAATGGCGCTATAATAATAAATAATAATAATAAAATGGAAAGAACATGGTACCACAACAAACCTGCCAAAAGAGGGCCACCCACCACAACTGTAAGCCCGGCAAGGAGGGCATTATTCAGAGAGGCAGCACAGAGACCAAATGAAATCCTGAAGGAACTGCATAGTTCTCAAGCAGAGACTGGAGTATCTGTCCATATGACCACAATAAGCTGTACACTCCATAGTGGTGGCCTTTATGGAAGAGTGGCAAAAAAAATCCTTTACTTAGACACAACAATTCTAATGCTCATTTTCAGTTTACCAAAAGACATGTTGGAGACTTCCCAAATATATGTAGGAAGGTGCTGTGTTCAGATGAGACCATCATTGAACTTTTTGACCACTTAGGTAAATGCTATGTCTGGCATCAAACCAACACAGCTCATCACCTCCAGAACACCATCCTCACAGTAAAAAATGTGGTGGCAGCATCATGCTGTAGGGATATTTTTCAACATGAGAGACAGTGAAAATGGTCTGAGTCGAGGGGAAGATGGATGGTGTGAAATACCGAAAAATTCTTAAGCAAAACTGTTTCTTATTGTCAGTGATTTGAGACTGGGATTAGGGTTCACCTTCCCACAAGACAGTGACCCAAGTCATACTACTAAAGTCACTCGAGTGGTTTAAGGGAAACATAAATATTTTGCAGTGTCCTAGACCTTAATCCAATTGAGAATCTGTGGTCAGACTGTAAGAGAACTGTTTTTGCTTTGTGGAATGAGCAAAAATCCCATTGGGAGGATGTGGAAAGCTCATGGAGACTGTGAAACAGTGCCCGGGGTCATATGCGAGGGTCGCTATGTGGCCCCCAGGATGTGCAAAGAAGCATATTGAGGTTGTGGGAGTGCATTGCAGTCACAAGCGTAGCTGTGGTTGCAATGCAGAATAAAAGTGAGTGTTGGTCTTGGACAAGCTATTTGTCCAAGGCGGATTATAAAAACCTGCCATGGGCTTTTATTTTTTAAACGGACTACAGGAAGGTAGCGGGGCGGTCAGTTTCCTCCCCCGGCCTGGGTTTTCCATGTGAAAACCACTGCAGCTGAGGGTTGGGTGTGTCAGTGTGGAGTTTGCAAGATGCAGAGCAGACGGCTCTACAAAAGCTCAGCCTGTGTGAGGGAACACAGAGCAAAGCAGAGTGAACTCCTGGCACCCCGCAGCCTAGTACGGTGGTGCAGTCGCCCTCAGCAACCGGACGTATTTATGGACTGTCTTGTTTCCCAGCTGCGATCCGGAGGATACCATGTGTTTTGTTTGTGAGTTTGGACAATAAACCTACGCTTACTTTTGAACTTTCCTGGGTCACTGCCTCATCACTGCATCGTGGGGACACCGCTGCACTACAACACTTATCCAGACTTGCAGCTGTAATTGCCGCAAAAGGAGGCTCTACAAAGTACTGACTGTAGGGGAGGGGGGTGAATAGTTATGCACACTGCAATTTTCAGTTACTTAGTCCTATTTATTAATTGCTTCACAATAAAAAGAAAAACAAATGTTTATAGTTGTTTACATGTTTTTTACATGAACTGATAAAAATAAGTATTGAACACATCACCAATTTTCTAAATAAATACATTTCTAAAGGTGCTATTGACATGAAATTATCACCAGATGACCAGATGTCAGTAACAAGCCATCCAATCCACACAATGAAAGAAATCAAACCATAGATGTCCATAAATTAAGTTGTGTCTAATAATTAGAAATGACACAGAGAAATATTATTAAACACATGAAAAAAGAGAGGTGCAAAAACCCATGGAAAGTCATGACACTAGCTGAAATCCATCAGTAATTATAAAGCAATCCTGCCACTTAGTGAAAAATAAAATCAGCTGTTTCAACTGATAGGGGGCAGGTACTGTCATGTTCCTGGATTCGATCATTTGAGTTTGTGTTCTGCTTTTCTTTCTGCCAAGTCACAGGAGACACACCTTTTCTCTGTGTTTGCGGTCTGCTTTTCTGGCTGCAGTCTGCTTAGCTTACAACTGGTGTTTTCATTTCTGCACTTATCACCTTTTGGGTACAGCTTTATATTATGTACCCCTTCTGTGCTTGTGATAGATTTGTTTGGATGTTCTGACATTCTACCTCAAAAGGCGCAAGATGAAGGTTTTACAACTGCCCTCACAGTCCCCTGATCTAAACATCATTGAAAATCTGTGGCTTGACCTCAAAATAGCAGTGCATGCAAGACGCCCCTGGAATCTCACAGAGCTGGAAGAATTTTCCAAGGAAGAATGGATGAAAATCCCTCAAACAAGAATTGAAACAAGCATTTACAAGCTCCTTTTTGTAATTTTTAAAATGTAAAAGATGACATATTTTTTTGCCTAAAATACAAAGAAAATGTGTCATCTTTAACTTTAGGCCTTTAGAGATCATTTCATCATAAACTTGTTTAACTGTTCGCAATAACAGTATTTTTGCCAAGGGGTGCCCAAACTTTTACATGCCACTGTACAAGAACCAACATCATACAATAGCCATTCTCAAATATATATATATATATATAATATTTACATTTTATTAATACATAAATTGCAAAAATTAAACTTACAATACTTCTGGTGTATTATCAGTGCTGTGTTATGTACTGAGGGATTAGTGTTATTGATAAGGTTTTTTTTCAGTGAATTGTACTTATTTTAAAGGGACTCTGTCAGCAGGATTTCACTCTCCCCCCAAGCTATTTATGTGTTCATGTAGCTGTCTTAAACACAAGTCCAGCCATACATGGCCAGGTCCTTCCTCCCTTACTAATAAATCAGAGTCTGAATTGATATTGAAATGGCTATGGTAGAGCTGAAGCCTTTGTCACATAGCGCCACCTCCTAGTGAACTGACAACCTAAATGGAGTCTGACTTTAGGCAAAGAAGCCATCAGTAAAGCAGGAGGAGGCAGCAAAGGGAGGGGAGTAGAGCTGGAGTGACAGATGCATCAGATCTTCAGTCTCATTTGCAGATCATTTAAAAAGCTGATTTGTCAGTAATAGCGAAACAGACTGGAAAGGTAAAGGTATTGCTGGACTTGTCTTTGAAAGTCCTACATACACATGTAAATTGTTTGGGATGTGTAATCCTGTTGACAAATTCCCTTTAAATCTAGACAGCAAGATAAACACATGGTCCCTTCCAAATCTTAAAAAAAAAAAAAAACAGGTTGACTTGTTGAAATTCTGCAGTTTTTCATGCCAGATTACTGGAACACGTGTTCATTATATATATATTTCTTCCAACTGTTTCCAGGGGATTTTGGGGTTTCACGTCTTTTGATGGGCTCATGTGACCTGGCAACGACATTTACTGGGACGCCTTACTATATGAGTCCTGAAGCTTTAAAGCACCAGGGATACGACTCAAAGTCAGACATTTGGTGAGTAGACATTGTGTTCATTCAGATATATCAAGTAATTCTCCTGTGTACAAGTGAGCTTTTTTACAGTCTGTGACTGTTTACTTAAAGGGATTTTCTGAATTCTTGAAAAATAAATAGAATAGCAGATGCTCTAAAATAACACATTTTTCAAATTTTATCTTTTAAAGGATTTGGAAAAACCCTTGGAACCTAACCATTCTGTGTAACGTTTCTATCTGCATGATTTATTTAGATAACTAATGAGAGAACATAAAAAGATGTTCCCTAGATCCTTATAACATACATTCTAAATAAATCTGCATCTTTCACCATTGTTTTTTGGCTGTCATAGAATACATAATGGATTTCACACAACATATCTGTAAAATCTCACACAAGACGAATCAATGTTTTTCATTATTTCATTGTAATGTGTAAATTGATATAAATGTATGAGAACTTATTTTTGGAACTGTACATTGGAGTACATTATATATATATTTTATTTTTAAAGGTGGGGGACTGGAATAAAACAAAGCAATATCAATAATGTTCTAATGTTGAAAAAACATTATTTTTTTTAACATTAAGATGTGAACTAAAAAATTAAGTGTGGGCGCGTGGGTTGCCTGATAGTTAAGGCCAATTCACGCACTTGTATGAGCCAACTTGTCTTAGTGTTCAAAATGGCTGTCGCCATCACAATTGACCTGTTTGTTCTCATTTTAAAGAGTTGAAGAGTGAGTGTCGCTTCTTTACAATACCTCTGTACTAATGTGAATATATGCTATGACACATAGAAGCAGGCACCATGCAAGTGTAGAGGCTGATTTGTGTTGGAGTGAACACGGCCCCTGATTAGAAAGCTGATTGTGCCACACAAATTTTCTTGATGCCACAACTTTATTTTATGTCCCATTACAATTAACGTAATTTTTTTTGGTGAGCTATTTAAAAAAGAAAATAATAAAAATGTATTTATTTAGTTATTTTCATTTTTGAGGGGAGGGGACTGCTTTTTTAAATAAAATTTTATTAAACAAATTAGTTTCAATAGCCTTACTATTGATTACTTCTAAAAGGCTTTTAGATACATGGTCGTATGTTCTACTCTGACAGGTAACTCATCAGGCAGTGACTCAAGTATCATAAGTCCACTACTGACATTGGAAAGCATCAGCCAATGGGCCAATGGTTGGTGTTTCCCATGATCAGAAATTTACTTTATTGGTGTCTGATCAGTGTCTGATAACCAAATTTGTTAGCCACAGCCTTGGCATTGGTCTTGTAAAGCGCATAGTGCAGCAACCTTTTCACAGATCACCATAAAAAGGTCACGGATCAGAAGAAGTTCCATGAATTGCCACCTTCAACCACAATATTCTGGTCATTGAGGTATCAACCCCTTAGTGACAGCTACGTACATATATATATATATATATATATGTATATTCTGTATATATATATACAGTACAGACCAAAAGTTTGGACACACCTTCTCATTCAAAGATTTTTCTGTATTTTCATGACTATGAATTAATATATTTGGTATTGCCACGTACACAATGACCTAAGCTAGTAAAATCTAATGGAAAGGAAATTAAATCGAAACACCAAAATTTTTGTTTTTGGTTGTTGTTCACCCTAAAGTAAACAAAACATTTTGTCTACTCCAAAATTTAAACAATAAAAATGTCATAAACAAGCCATCACACAGATCTTAAAAAAAAGGTGATCCAAATCAAATTATTAAGGGTTTGGAACAGTTCATTATCCAAAGCACACCACACCATTAGTAAAACATGGTGGAAGCAGTGTGATGGAATGGTGCATGCATGACTCCCAATGGCACTGGTCACTAATGATTATTGATGATGTGCCTAAAAACAGAAGCAGGCGGATGAATTCTGAAGTGTACAGGACTATACTTTCTGCTCAGATTCAACCAAATGCAGCAAGGTTGATTGGACAGCGCTTCACAGTACAGATGAATAATGATGACCCAAAACATACTTGTAAAGATTGCTCTAAATCTGGCTGGATCAGTACTCCTATGCTTTTATGATGCATCAGAGCCAAAGCTTTGCTGGCATTATATAGAGGGCACAGTTAGTGCCAGCATTGTGATAATGCTGCAGACCTAAACTGTCAATCATGCAGGACCACCCCCTGGCAAAGAAACTGTGAGGCTGGAGAGCGGTGTACTCCTGAAGAAAAACCAAGGAATGACATATTAACACTTATGCACCAAGACTGTCTACAAAATGACATTTTTTGTGAATGTGATCCATTGTAAACTATTACTTATTCACACATATCCACAAGGTACCAAATGGCATTATCAAGATAAGGCTTTCACCAGAAGTGGAGTTAGTAGGGATAAAGTCAACAAAAATAATAAATATTATCACAGTATTTACCAGAAAATTATAAGATTCTGTGAAGTTTTGTTTATAGACTATTATTGAAAATATGCTATTACTTATTATTATTATTATTATTATTATTATTATTATTATTATCATCAGACTTCATTTATCCTCTTTTTATTAGTTTTCTATGTTCTCCCCATGTGAGATGATTCAAAACAGAAAAAAAATTGCTTACAGTTATTTAGAAATAATAAGTCAGCATACAGAAAAATATTGGAAAATCAAGTCCAAGTTCATTCAACTAGTGCTAGCTTTGATGTCCCAGTTGCAGATGCAATTAATCATCATCCATGCGTCTTCCCTGCGTGGAGCCTCGGGGTGATGCAGCAGATGGCATGTCTGGAGTTCAGGTATACAGTAGTCAAATCCCTGTGCACCTGATGCTTTCTCCTCCACAGTTGTTCCAGATCCATGTGAATTTGTCTAACAACTAATAGATTTTGCTGTTTTTTATATTAGTTTACAAATTATTGCTTTCTTACATATGTTACAATTTGCATCTATAAATAATAATAACAGTCATGTTAATTGATGATTATCAAAAGGAGGACGAAGGAAGATATTTTTTAGTAGTGATGGAATTCCCTTAACCTCATTGTCTGATATTTCCTAAATATGTGTGTAAAGATCACATTGGTAAATTAGCATTCTTGCACCGTCTCTGGGATCCAGAGAGCAATCATACACTATTGGCACTGCTCAGAGGTCAAGCATGCGCACTTCTGCTGCATTCATTCTTAATGGGAGCACCAGGCTAACCAGTGCTGTGCTTGGATGTCTTCTGTACACGCCCTTCAAAGATTTTATCCTTTTAATATGTTGCAGTCATCATTTTATAAAGCACTGTGTATTTACAATTGTATTTACAGTTGCTAATTCTTCTCTTTTCCATTAAGTCTATGACATCGCATGATTCAAAACATACTTTCTGAATCCTTCTAAGCTCTATGTAGAAACAGAAAGTCTCTTTTACCTGCATGAGTCATCATTAGAACTACAATTCTGCATCACTGCAAAGTGGTAGACATAGCAGCCGAGTCAGGCGTTGAAGAGGGGGTGCTCCATTCAGCAGGGGCTCTACCTCAATTTTCAGGTATTGATCAGGGATCCCAGCAGTTGGACCTTGAGAAATCAAAAAGTTATTACCCATCTTGTGGATAATCCTTGAAAGTCAGTGATTAAATAATTATGGACTTTAGATGCAGCAGACTCGCATTGGAGTATATATTCAGTGAAACCCTTTACCACCTTAGATGAACAGTTACATCTAAGGTAGCCTTCCCGAACTTTCCGGCATATGTCAGCTGATTATTGCCCCTAACAGCCGTGGGTGGAATCGCGATCCACCCGCGGCTGTTAACATGTTAACATTAACAGAGATTGACAGCGGCATTTAACATGATCGCGCCGGAAGCGCGTTACTAATCCCCACCCATCAGTGCCAATGTCATATGACCGCGGGTCACCAATGGGTTGGCATGACAAACCGGGTGTGCAACAAACCCCTGTGGTTGTCATTGCCGGATTGCTATGAGCACCGTCCAGCAGTCGGCACTCTTAGCAAGTATTTCTGCTGAAGACCTGCTCTGCGTATCACAAGCGATCAGATGATCTCAGCTTCTAGTCTCTCATGGAGACTATTGAAGCAAGTAAAAAAAAGGTTTTTAAAAATCTAAAAAAAATAAATAAATAAAAGTTCAAATCACCCCCAATTCGCCTGATCGGTAAATGGTGTGACGAGAAAAAAAATCAAAATGCCAGAATTACATTTTTTTTTTGTTTCCGCATCATTGAATTAAAATGCAATAACGGGCGACCAAAAGATTGTATCTACACCAAAATGATATCAATAAAAACGAAAGTTTGGCACGCAAAATATAAGCCCTCACCTAGCCCTAGATCACGAAAAATGGAGACTCTGCAGGTCTCGGAAAATGGCGCTTTTTTTTTAGAAACTTTCGATTTTTTTTTCACCACTTAAATAAAAAAGAACCTAGACATGTTTGGTATCTGCAAATCTTAATTTCCTGGAGAATTATAATTGCAGATCAGTTTTAGCATTTAGTGAACATGGTAAGGAAGCAAAACAAAAAGCATTTGTGGAATTGCACTTTTTTGCAATTTCATCGCACCTTGAATTTTTTTCCTGTTTTCCAGTACACTATATGCTATAAGGCAAAATCAATGGTGTCGTTCAAAAATACAACTTATCCCACAAAAAAGCAAGCCTTCACATTGTCATGTTGAAGGAAAAATAAAAAAGTTATGGCTCGGGGAAGAAAAAGAGTAAAAAAACGGAAACTCAAAAACAGAAAAAACCAAGGTGATGACGGGATTAAAGTGGTTATCCAGCAAGACAATAATTATTTTTTAAATAACAGATATTATTAAAACAAACATTTTTCTAATGTACATTAATTTTTTCTTTCTTTTTTTTTTACCCTCGAATCTTCATTGGTCGAGGATGAACTCCTATGGAAGAAATAACTGGATTTATATTGTGGTGGAAATTGTACATCGGGACAAAGAGGCGGTATGGTTCCACACTAATGAGAGGTGAAGCCTCTGCCTAAGGCCGGGGTCACACTTGCGAGTGCAATGCGAGAAACTTGTACGAGTCTCTGGCCTCAATACCCGGCACTGTCGCCGGCACTCGGACCGGAGCATTCAGCTGCATAGAAATACATGCAGCCGCACATTCTGGTCTCCGAGTGCCGGCGGCAGTGCCGAGTATTGAGGCCAGAGACTCTTACGAGTTTCTCGCATTTCACTAGCAAATGTGACACCGGCCTAAAACCGTGACTGTGTGCATGAGCCACTGCAAAGCTTGATAGTGCCTGTAAATGCAGAGAAAGTACTGCTGGCATAAACTTATGCATTAGATACAAACAAGATGAAAAATAATGGTCTGAATACTGATCTTTGGGTAACGCCATGTGTAACACTTTTTCAGTTTCAGTGTGAGACGCTTACTAATTTTAGGATATAGTCTTTTAGCCAACTTCTTGTCTAATTTCAAATTGTACTAATGCAGATTTTATTTTTCTTTCATAAAATTGTCATTGCATGTGAAGCTTTATTATTATAACTCATCTTTATTTGGACAATGTAATTAGCCATAAATCAGTGCCATCATAAAGCATTAAGGTTGGTGATTTTTGTTTTTAATGGACTATTGATTAGCAGTTCTGTGCCGTTGTGACATCTGCTGGATAAGGTTTTCATTTTTGAAAATTGTACACAATTATAAATAAATGCTAGCATCTGCACACATAATTACAGTGTGCTGCAAAAAGTAATATATGGAAATTAAGTAGATCTTCAAAAAGCGAAGTTTATGCTTGGTCACTTGTACTTGGTTTAGGTCCACAACCTTCTCCCAATCATCTTTTATGTTTTTAAATGTCAGTTTTAATTAGAAAAAATCTCTGTGCTGAAGAAACCTGATTAGATGTTCAGCAAGGACTTAATGAATACATAGCTGTAATTTAGAAGTTTGCTTTAAATAACTGTGTTTTATAAAAGCAGATTGTAATAACATATGCATGGTTAAATCTAGGATTACAGAAATTGGGCTTCACTGTGCATCTGTCTTTCAACATAGTATTTAGTTCTCAGCCTTGATATGTTTCAGGCATCAGTGAAAGATTATTTAGTTATTAAGGTAATAGTTCATTTTAGGTTACTAATTTATTTGCTTTTTGAACTGTAAAGAAAAAAAATATAAGCATACTGTGCACACTAACAATTCGTATGTTCAACTATTCCAGCATTGCTGTATCTAACAAGGGCATAAAAACAGTGTACAGGCAAACTATAAATGTGTTGCACAATATCTCACTGTTGTAAACTACCGTACTTAGTTTGTTTATAGGCTTTGCTTTATTGTGATTATGTCATAGTAATGTGTATTCATAGGCTGTATTCTATTCTGATACAGTATTATTTGTGTAATTGTAGGATGTGCATTTGTTACTCACTTGTCCCAGCACATGCGCTTGGTTCCCGTGTCCAATGGCCACCTTCCTTTAAAGTAGTTAATGTCAGTTTTCTCAAGTGACCCAGAGAACTCCTCTGACATCACCATACTCCTTTTTTAGGTGGGCTCTGGCAGAAGTCAGGTGCTTGAGTATTAAGTAGCATGTTCCACAGTTGCCTTAAGTTTGTCAGGAATCTGCTGCTCCTTCTCTTGAATGAGCTAAAGCCAGTTTTCTGTAATTTCCTAATTTCCTTCTGACTTTCATGCTACAACAAGAGTAATTCCCAAGCTCAGTCCAACTTACTTGGCTTTGGTAACCAAGCTAGCAATTTCTCGCGACTGTTTTGAGTTCTGTTCACACCGCTTTTGCAACCAAGGTAACGCATCTCTTCAAGCATGTCTGTAGTTTGCATTTACATCTATTACATTGCTTGTATTAACTATTACCTACTGGAAGACACCAGACTATATTTACTTGTCTGTAACATCATTACCTATTGCCCTGGTGGAAGATACCAAACTGTATTTACTCCTTTATTCAACAATAGCAGTGTTAGAAAATACCAGACAACTGGTGATTAACTACTTTCCTATTGGAAGATTCCACTTTCCTAAACAGTTACTGTTCTCGTGTATATCCACATACCTGGCTGTGCTTAATTTGTGTTATTATTATTATTATTATTTATTATTATAGCGCCATTTATTCCATGGCGCTTTACATGTGAGGTGGGGTATACATAATAAATACAAGTACAGTAATCTTAAACTAAACAAGTCATGACTGGTACAGGAGGAGAGAGGACCCTGCCCGCGAGGGCTCACAATCTACAAGGGATGGGTGAGGATACAGTAGGCGAGGGTAGAGCTGGTCGTGCAGAGGTTTGGTGGATCGGTGGTTACTGCAGGTTGTAGGCTTGTCGGAAGAGGTAGGTTATCTGTACTGCTTGTTTGTCTGTCACCCTGCTTAACCAGTGTCCTGGTCCTTGCTGTTCCATATGTCGTCTGTCAAGTCCTACTATGCTGCAAAATCTCCACAATTCCGTGTTGCTTATCCAGACCCAAAGCTTAGAGAATCTATCTAACAGGCAAGCCCTCAGCAGAAAACCCAAGCCATGGATTCCTAAGGGGCAGTAGCATCAACACGGTTGATGCTAAAGAATGTTATCCATTGCCCCTCATATTTGAACTATTTGATAGGATGGAGGGTGCCATTACTACCCTCTTCACCAATTTAGATATACGTGGAATTTATAACCTAATCCACATTAAAGTAGGAGAGGAATGGAAAACCAAGTTCAACACCCGAGATGGTCATTATGAATATCTTAAACCATAAAGAAAAGACATAGGCAAAAGAAGGGGGATCACCCAGTAATAACTCAAAATAATCAAGCAGTTTTATTGAATACAAAAAACACCAAAACAGTATAAAAACATTTAAAAGTCACAGATGTGACATAACAAAACATAGAAGCCTATAATAAAGCTTATAGCCCCACCCTAATACATGTGTGCACAGTACAAAAAGTTGGATCAACCAATAAATAATGATACAGCCATATAGTTCACCAGACCGACATGACACCTGCTGTACTGGTGTCAATGACCAGCAAAACCCAGCCCAAAGCTGTGTTAGGTTTTCTATTAGTCAGAATATAGAGGACAGACATATAAATCAGATCTATACAGGGATAAATACCCATAGGGAACCGTCACCACTAAGGCAGAAGCGAAGGCATCCAGGCACACATGCACATGGTCGTGCTATTGGAGACCCAATTGGGTCTGGATGCCTTCACTTCTGCCTTAGTGGTGACGGTTCCCTATGGGTATTTATCCCTGTATAGATCTGATTTATATGTCTGTCCTCTATATTCTGACTAATAGAAAACCTAACACAGCTTTGGGCTGGGTTTTGCTGGTCATTGACACCAGTACAGCAGGTGTCATGTCGGTCTGGTGAACTATATGGCTGTATCATTATTTATTGGTTGATCCAACTTTTCCCTTAGGGGTCATGTATATTGCATGCATTTTTCAGGCTAGCTCCAGTCTCGACATCCAGATATATATTAGAGGTTGATTCTATGGTATGCTGTCTATATCAGGATATTAGGACATATAGTTTTGCACAGTCATGGCCAAAAGTTTTGAGAATGACACAAATATTAATTTTTACAAAGTCTACTGCTTCACTTTTTCTAATGGCAATTTGCATATACTCCAGAATGTTATAAAGAGTGATTAGCTTAACAGCAATTACTTGCAAAGTCAATATTTGGCTAGAAAATGAACTTTATCCCCAAAACACATTTCAACATCATTGCAGCCCTGCCTTAAAAGGACCAGCTAACCTCTTTTCAGTGATTGCTCCATTAACACAGGTGTAGGTGTTGATGAGGACATGGCTAGAGATCAATCTGTCATGATTAAGTAAGAATGATACCACTGGACACTTTAAAAGGAGGCTGGTGCTTGGCATCATTGTTTCTCTTCTGTTAACCATGGTTATCTCTAAAGAAACACGTGCAGTCATCATTGCAATGCACAAAAATGGCCTAACAGGGAAGAGTATCGCAGCTAGAAAGATTGCACCTCAGTCAACAATCTATCGCATCATCAAGAACTTCAAGGAGAGAGGTTCTATTGTTGCCAAAAAGGCTCCAGGGTGCCCAAGAAAGACCAGCAAGCACCAGGACCGTCTCTTAAAAGTGTTTCAGCTGCGGGATCGGGCTACCAGCAGTGCAGAGCTTGCTCAGGAATGGCAGCAGGCAGGTGTGAGTGCATCTGCACGCACTGTGAGGCGGAGACTCTTGGAGCAAGGCCTGGTCTCAAGGAGGGCAGCAAAGAAGCCACTTCTCTCCAGAAAAAACATCATGGACAGACTGATATTCTGCAAAAGGTACAGGCAGTGGACTGCTGAGGACTGGGGTAAAGTTATTTTCTCTGATGAATCCCCTTTTTGATTGTTTGGGACATCAGGAAAACGCCTCATTCGGAGAAGACAAGGTGAGCGCTACCACCAGTCTTGTCTCATGCCAACTGTTAAGCATTCTGAAACCATTCCTGTGTGGGGTTGCTTCTCAGCCAAGGGAATCGGCTCTCTCACAGTCTTGCTTAAAAACACAGCCATGAATAAAGAATGGTACCAGAATGTCCTCCAAGAGCAACTTCTCCCAACCTTCCAAGAGCAGTTTGGCGATTAACAATGCCTTTTCCAGCATGATGGAGCACCTTGCCATAAAGCAAAGGTGATAACTAAATGGCTCAGGGAACAAAACATAGAGATTTTGGGTACATGGCCTGGAAAATTCCCAGATCTTAATCCCATTGAGAACTTGTGGTCAATCATCAAGAGACAGGTGGACAAACAAAAACCTAAAAATTCTGACAAAATGAAAGCATTGATTGTGCAAGAATGGACTGCTATCAGTCAGGATTTGGTCCAGAAGTTGATTGAGAGCATGCCAGGGAGAATTGCAGAGGTCCTGAAGAAGAAGGGTCAACACTGCAAATATTGACTTGCTGCATTAACTCATTCTAACTGTCAATATAAGCTTTTGTTACTCATATGTTTGCAATTATATTTCTGTCTGTGATAAAAACATCTGTCAAAACACACATAAAAACCAGAGGGCAGCAGATCATGTGAAAATATAATATTTGTGTCATTCTCAAAACTTTTGGCCATGACTGTACTGTGCACACATGTATTAGGGTGGGGCTATAAGCTTTATTATAGGCTTCTATGTTTTGTTATGTCACATCTGTGACTTTTAAATGTTTTTATACTGTTTTGGTGTTTTTTGTATTCAATAAAACTGCTTGATTATTTTGAGTTATTGCTGGGTGATCCCCCTTCTTTTGCCTATGTCTTTTCTTTATGGTTTATGACTTCTCATGTTCACAGGTTTTGGGAGTATCCCCATTGTGATTTCCCTGTAGTGCCCCCATTACTTATTATATCATTATGAATATCTTGTCATTCCTTTCGGATTGTGCAATTCCACCGACTTTGTTCCAGCACTTCATTAATGATGTCCTTTACCAATATGTCGTAGTCTTATCTAGATTACATCATAATCTTCTCCAGAGACCTGCAGTCACATGATCTACATTTGTTTTGAAGAGACCATGACAAAACGATCCCTTTGCTAAGTTGGAAAATTGCCTCGTTGAACATTATGAACTGCCATTGTTTGTTTACATCATTTCTTCTCGAGGTCTGCGTATGGACTGAGAATTGGCCACAGCCTTTTAGGCTTAAAATCCTCCAAAGATTCATATGTTCTGCAAATTATTACCTCCAGATTTTTAAAAGCTACATCCAAGTGATAGCAACTATTACAGCCCTCATTCGAAAATGCAATACTTTGCAGAACTGCTTTGATTCTGTAATTCAAACCTTCAAGAAACTTAAGGGATTGTTTGGTAAAAACCTATTGGTCGGAGGCGCCAGACCCCTGCGATTCACACTGTTTTCAGAATGGAAAAAACCCAAAGGTATGAACTGGGATATAAGCTGCATCCAAAAAGATAATTGAAGCATATAGTCATAAAATACAATATTTTATTAGTGTCAAAAGACAAAAAATAAAAACATATATAAAAAAAGATGTACACACAAATACTCATATAAGGTATGTATGAATATAATACAGAAACACAGTGTTCAATATTTAACACAGATCATCTAACTTCGTATACAGATATTCTGTTACCCCAAACAGCAATAAATGCTAGTGCATAATTATATTTATAAACTGGTGTGCATGCAGCATGTAAGCGCACGTTCACACTGACCACTAAACAGAAAAAAACAAAGACAGAAACATAATGATTAAATACCCTGCAGTAGATAAATAGCATAGTGCATGAAAATAATATACGGGTACTTAGTTAACATGTTTTTTGATAAATAAAATGCAAAAGCCATCCCGCCTCATCACGGCGACCATAATTGGGACAGTCATAATGCTAATATTAAAAACCTTACTGCTTGTCAAGTGACATACATGTTGATAAGGGTTGAGAAGGACTGAGCCCAACTAGTGGACACATAGTCAAGGGAGACCACATCAATAATGCCCAGCTCAAAAGAAAGGCAAGTCACAGCTTTATATGCACATGTTGCAGACAGAAAAAAACCCCAAAGGTATGAACTCGGATATAAACTAGTGTGTATGCAGCATGTAAGCGCACGTTCACTCTGGCCACTAAACAGAAAAAAACAAAGACAGAAACATAATGTTTAAATACCGTGCAGTAAATAAATAAATAGCATAGTGCATGAAAATGCATGGCGACCGTAATTGGAACATTAGAAACCTTACCATTTGTCAATTGACAGCATATCGATAAGGGCTGAGCCCAACTAATGGACCCACAGACTGTCCCAATTACGTTCGCCGTGAAGATGTGGAATGGCTTTCGCATTTTTTGATAAAAAAAAACATATTAAATAAGTACCGTATATTATTTTCATGCACTATACTATTTATTTATTTATTTACTGCAGGGTATTTAGTCATTTTATTTCTGTCTTTGGTTTGCTCTCAGAATGGGTTACCTTCATGACTGGTAAAATGGAGTGGCAGTTCCCTATGGGGCTTTTAAGAGCTGGACTTGGATTTTTCCAGCCACCCCATAGAGAGGAAATAGAGCATTGATTGGACAACCTATCTGACTCTCCATTCTTGTAAAATTCCTCATTCTGCCAATCGGTGTAGGTTCTAGCAGTTGGACCATCACCAATCTGTAAGTTATCACCTAGTCATTTAATAGGTGATAACTTGTTTTCACTGGACAATATTTTTAAGTCTTGTTTCTCCACTTCTATACCACCTTTACGTTGATAGGCCATTCTTTCTAGAAATGGATGCCTCTGCTATTGGTGTAGGAACACTTTTTCACAAATCTAAAATTTGTTCCTGTGGTTTTTACTCCACAAAATTCTCTGCTGTTGAACAATTCTGTAGAACAGAATTACCCAACAAAATTAGCTGTGGAACAATGCCATTCTCTTCTCTGCTGGAAAAAACTGCAAAGTGGATGACCTATCCAGGCCCTTTGATTCATGTGATGTCTTGGTAGATGCACCATCACATGTAATCAAACCTGAACAAAACTTTTGCCTCGAGGATATTCTCCTGGCTCTAAGACACTCTGTCAGAAAGTTTTATCTTGGGCCCATTTTCTTCTCCAGTCACTTGTGTAAAACTAACTTCTGAACTAATTTCTCTATTCTACTAGTGGCTCCGAGGCTTCTCCAGCCTCTTCTTATACCACAAGAGATTTGGGTTGAAATTTCTGTGGACTTTGGTACTGATCTTCCTGAGGAGCAAGGATTTGGACTGATTCTACAAGATATCTCTGTATGGTCGAAAGCTTCATCTTCTTCTGCCAATTACATCAAAGAGCCAACTTCCTATTCTGAACAGTGTCTCAAATAATTCATGCTATCTGGAATGAGGTGCAATACAATTTGGCAGCAGCGGCCGATGTGAACAAGACTACTGATAAACACCTTTGAACTCTTCACAACTCTACTAGTTTCCTCCAAAAACATCCATTCAAAGACTCTCTATAAGAAACAGGCTTCCAAGTTCATATGCCTAATCCAGATTATTCAGCAAATCAATCTGGTAACTTTCTGTCTAAATTAGGTACCTTTGGTTCTCAATAAATTCTCTCTGATTGTCAAGCAGCTTCTTCTGATACTGGCATGTAGTATAAGATTAACCAAATTCTGGAACTTAAGAAGGTTTGTGGAAACCTCTTCAACTTGATAGACTGGAAGTGATCCCAAAGAAAGATGCTGGATCACTAAAAATTATATTAGTACTTCAATCTTGCTAAAGAGATTTCATTCCAAGCATCCTCTTTCTTCTGTAATCTTGTGAACTCCACTGACATTCTCATGGCTCTGTCAAAGACCGATTAGTTGGGTACTTAGTAGCATTGTTTGTAGTTGCCTCAAGTTTATCAGGACTTTGATGCTACTTCTCTTGGCTGAGCTCCAACCAGGTGATTCTCATCTCCTCCGCTTCTCCTGACTTCCATGCTGCAAAAAAATTATTTCCAAGTTCTGCCCAATTTAATAGGTGTTTTCCATACCAACCTCTCAGCATGAAAGTTATCAAACTCCTCACATCTGTTCTCAGTTCTGCTCACACCTGACCTATTCTATAACAGGAATGCATTTCTTCAAGCATGTCCTCTTTTTCATTTGCATTTACTCCTTTGTTTCTTTGCTGCTATTAACCATTGCCTTGCTGGAAGATATCAAACGGTATTTACTTTTTAGTTATTCCATGTTTAACCATTGCCTTCTTGAAATGTACCAGACTGCTTTCTTGTGATTAACTGTTTTCCTGCATGATGATACCAGCATCCTACACAATCACTTTTCTTTTCGCTGTATGCTTACCTATCTTTGCTTTATCTATGCTACCTGTTCCATTTGTTTGTCTTCCTTCCTGCTTACCCAGGTGTACTTGTCCTCACTGATCCACATGTCATCCATTAAGGCTCTGGTTCTGGTAACTCACCTAGACCAATGGCGTCGAAACCCCCCCTCACTTGTTGAGCTCTTAACAACAGTATTGTGGTGATTTTCAGGCTGATCTTTATTGTGAAAGTATAATTATATTATGTAGTGTTTAATAAAATTTTATTTACAGTAGGCTTTGAGCATTCATTTGCTATCCCCCAATAGCATAATGTAAAGCGTTTGAATTATTACAGGTACCTTGATGCAAATCAAGGTTATCATTTGGACGCAACCCCATGGCCGTGTGATCACTGGGATGAACTTGGCTGTAATAAACTGTCACACTATATCACCCCCCCAAAAAATCTGACCCCATAAGTTTAAGAGATGTTATGGGCTACATTTCTTGCCACTGTAGTTGACTTTGAATACCTTGCTGAAGTCAGTATGCCATATGCCCCATGCTCCCAGTAATTTACTGAAATGGTCACATGCTGGTACAGAATGTCAGCTCTTCATGAAAATAAGCACAGACCAGTGGGGGACCACTCAACCAGCAACATTGGTGTGGCGGAAGATTTAAACCAACACACCACTCATTCTCTATATGATAGCCTGGTGGCTCTTATAGTCTCATAGAGTATGAATGAGGTGGTGGTATGCATATCTGCAGAACCCTTTTCTCTGGATTATTAGGGATCCTAGTAGTTGGATTTGCACTGATTAGCAAGTCATCACCTGTCCTGGGGACAAGTGATAACTTCTAATGTGGACTAACCCTTTAGGATGCTATTATATTGTTGACATATCAAATAGGTTATTGCAATTAAGCAAAGTATTGGAAAAATATTAAGACAAACCCCTCTGAATTATTGAATTCAGGTCTTTCTTTTAGTCTCATTATCACAGTTGAATAAAATCTAGTACCTAGCCATGCAGCCTGCCTTTATAAACACGTGTAAAACAAATGGGTCACTCTAAAGAGCACACTGAACTTTACCATGGTACTGTAATAGAATGCCAGCATTGCAAAATTTCAGTTCTTGAAACTTCCTCCCTAAATATTCCACAAGAAACATTGAGTCGCATCATTAAAAAGTGGAAGCATTTCGGAATGGAATCATAATAACCAAGGCACAGCAAATCTGAGCAAGTGGCAGACCATGTAAAGTGCAGAGTGAAGTCTCCAAGTCCTGAGGCACATAGTGCATAAAAGTCGCCAATGCTCGGCTGACCTAATAACTGCAGAATTCCAAATCTCTTCTGCAATTAACATCAGCACAAAAATTGAGTCCCTGGAGCTTGATGATATGCGTTTCGATGGCCAAGCAGCTGCATACTAGTCTTACATCACCAAGCAGAATGACAGAATGACAAGTATCAAATGGAGTGGTGTAAAGCATGCTGCCAATGAAGTCTTTGTTCTGTAGAGTGACAAATCACACTTCTCTATCTGTCAGCCTGATGGATAAGTCAGGGTCTGGCAAATGCCAGGAGAATGTGACCTGCCTGACTGCATTTTGACATTTGTTAAGTTTGGTGGAGGAAGGATAATTCTATGAGGTTGTTTTTGTTTTACAAGGGTTGTCTTTGGCACTTTAGTTCTAGTGAAGAGAAATCTTAATTCCTCAGTAAATCAAGATATTTTGGACAATTGTGTGCTTCCAACTTTGTGGGAACAGTTTAGGTAAGGGCCTTTTCTGTTCCAGCATAACTGTGTCCCAGTGCACAAAGCAACTCTATAAAGGAATCATTGGGTTAATTTGGTATGGAAGCATTTGAATGTCTTGCTCTGAACTTTGTCCTCAACCCCTTTGAATGCCTTTGGGAAGAACTAGGATGGAGATTGAGATCCATGCACTCTTATGCAATCATCAGTTTCTGACCTCAGAAATGCTCTTTTGGCAAAAAAAAATCCCACAGGCACATTCCAAAATTTTGAAGAAAAACTTACGAGAAGAGAAGAAGCTGTTTAACTGTAAAAAGTATGGGGATAGGGTGTAATGGGAGATATGTTTTCACATATCCTTTAATAAGATGTGTAGTAGAAGAGCTACAAGGAGACTAAACTTCAGGAAAGCAAATTTCCAATGGCTAAGAGATGATCTTAGTGCAATAAACTGGGACACTGTCCTTGAAAATAAAACTACCGTATTTTCCGGCGTATAAGATGAATTTTTAACCCCTGAAAATCTTCTTAAAAGTCGGGGGTCGTCTTATACACGGGTACAGACCAATCATCATATGGTGGGGGGAGTGGTCCTGATGACAAATGGAGGGAGCATCTCACAGGGAAGGTGTTGGAGTATCCCCCATTACCTCATTGTGTCAGCGGTGCTCTCTGCGGGTCTCTGTGCTGGGGGGCGGCGGCTGTGGCGACTCTTCTTTCAGCAGTGTGGGGGCTCTGTGCTGGGGGACGGCGGCGGCTCTTTGTGCAGAGTCGGGGATCTGCCGGCATTTCCTCAAATCCCGGAGGCCCCTGCAGCTCCATTGCTGCGATGCGGTGGCCTCCAAGAAAATGGCTGCTGCATGCTCAGATTCAGATCTCGTCTCAAGATCTCAGGAGACGAGATCTGAAAGTGAGCATGCGCCGCCCCCAGAGGCCATTTTCCCGGAGGCCACCGCATCGCAGCAATGAAGCTGCCGGGGCCTCCGGGCTTTGAGGAAATGCCGGCAGAGCCCCAACTCTGCACAAAGAGCCGCCGCCGCCCCCAGCACAGATCCCCCACGCTGCACAAAGAGGAGTCGCCGCCCCCATCACATAGACGCACAGAGAGCACCACTGATACAATGAGGTAATAGGGGGATACTCCAACACCTTCCCTGTGAGACGCCCCCTCCCTTCATCATAGCAACCACTCCCCCCACCATATGCAGATTGGTCCGCACCCGCCTGATAAGATGACACCCGGCCTATAAGAAGACCCCCCCACTTTTAAGAAGATTTTATATTTTAACTGGAAAAGTTGGGGGGTCGTCTTATACGCCGGAAAATACGGTACACAAAACAAATGGGACACTTTTATAAGCATCCTGAATAAGATCTGTGCACAATCTATATTGTATGGGAATAAACAAGCTAGAAATAGGAGGAAACCACTAAGGCTGAATAGATTAGTTGTTATACACACGTGATAGTAAACATGGGGTAAAAGGAACTAGCTATGAGAAAACTGAATGAAAATCCCACCAGGTTCCTGTACAGACTAAATTATCTGGTAAAGCAGGCCCTAGCGACTTCAGCACAACTTGCATAACCCCTATAGGAAAAACTACAGATGACCACTTGGACCTGGCTCTCTAAAAAAGAAGAAAAAAGAATGGATTTACCTGTGGTCAAACATTTTTGTATCCCAGATCACAGCACCATGG